>OY560206.1:9353611-9990020 GCA_961405105.1 Perizoma affinitatum
ATTTCCAATTGCTTTTTTGACTGTTTTCGAAATACGAGAATTGAATTCTAGGCCAATCTAGTACCGTTGTCAATATACAAAGCAAAGTTGGTGTGTTTTACGAAACCGAATTGGCGTGAAACAGGTACAAGATAGACAAAGGACGAAGATGAGAATAAACAGGAATATTAGTATTATTTTTAGAACTTTCGCGATCAGTTAATATAATTATAAGTTTTTAAGTTAATTCAACAGCCTTGATGACTCATCTCGTAACCACGGCTTTGCAATACAGTCTAAACGTCGGGAAATTAATAAAAAAAACGAGATAGAGACCCGTAAAAACTTTTATCGGGAATATTAAAAGCAAATAATTGAAATACGTCAAACTCAGTAACTATGCAAATGAGAACTTGCACCGTCAAAACCAAAACAAACGTTACAAAAACGGAACTCAAAGCATTTTAATTTAAAGTGCTTTTCCTGTCCAAACCTGTTCAGACCCGTCAACGAAATGCTTTCCAATATAGGGATTGACCCCTCTATGATAGGGTTGGAATTTTTTTAAAGAAATTTTTAGCCTAAAAGCCGGATTACTTGCGAAAAATTTAATTTTGAAATACATAACTCCCAACAAAACGCGGGCATGTACCAAATGTAATGTTTGGACGTGCCTCTGACTACCCCCTACTTGGTATCCTCAAAGATCTACTCACTGAGTATGTATCTGAGGATGTCTACCATGGGGAAGACAGTCGTGAGCGTGTTTGTTTGTTTGTATAACTCCCAAGACAGCTTTTCCAGGCAATGTCGCTGGTGTTATGATGCCAGTAGGCAACGGTAGCCGCTTTTTTTATATTACCTACTTACTGGTAATAGAAAAATAATGAAACTTCCGTGTTGGCCTAGTGGGCGATACCCCGACTTCTGATCTGGAGGTCGTGGGTTCGAACCCGGTCATGCACCAATGGATTTTTCCACTCGAAAAATTTATGTGACACGTGCTAAAAACGGTGAAGGAAAACATCGTGAGGAAACCGGCATGCCCTAGAACCAAAAATTCGAAGGCATGTGCTAACAGTAAGTGTTCCAATAAGCGGCGATGGGCTTGCAACCTGTCACGTGGAATGCTTACTACTTGCAAAACGCGGGCATGTACCAAATGTAATGTTTGGACGTGCCTCTGACTACCCCCTACTTGGTATCCTCAAAGATCTACTCACTGAGTATGTACCTGAGGATGTCCACCATAAAGAAAACGCATCATGTACCATAATCTCAAAGATGTCCTAAACGCATGCAAACTGCCTGTCCCATTCAGATTTTTCACGGAAAAGAAAATACCATCGTGTTAATCCGACGGCTTCATAAATACGTGTTTTTACGTGATCCATTTTCACTAGGAATTGGTGGTAGACCATTTGAGGCTGTGATTGAGATGGGCTACCTCTCCTTATTAAATTGTGTAAGTAGTTTTGAAGACCATAGATACTAGCTGTGCCGTCAGGTTTAAAAATGAACTCGTAAACTTGTTCGGTATATTGATAAGCCTTCTAGACTATATACGCTAAATAGCAACAGCTGAATTTATCTAACAATTATTTACGAGTCAGCTACGGCATTCTGATTGGAGCTAAACAAATATTTAGTAACAACACACTTTTGAATTTGGCCGGACTATAATTTTTAAAGCCGGAAGTGTCCATCTGTGCAAGGGTTGAATTCAAATTAATTGGTACCTACCAGTGGGGTAGACGGACTGGGTTGCATACAGTGAGAGGTGGGGGATGCGGTTATTACGCCTGTCTGGATATGTACCTGTGTAATTTAATGGAGTCCAGTCTTTGTTGAAATGGATGGTAATTTCAAGTTATAATTTTGAATTTTACGGCGTTAGCCTTGCAACCTATAATGACTCACCCATACTAGGTATACTTACGGATATAGTACATCTGAGAATATCCACTCTGGGGACGACAGTTGTGAGCTGGTTCGACTTGTTTTTTTTTTAATAAAGCATTATCGACTAAAGTTGCAGTGGTTATATAACATACTTAATGTATGTTTTATATAATCCTTGCGATTAATAAATAAAAACCTTTTAACTATGACTTGTAAAACACGCTATTCGTGTCGCCGGAAATTCTTAGCAATAAATGGATAAAAATCACCAGAGGAAAGACCATAGAGGTCACGACCCTATGCCTTGAAAAAACGATGCTCAGAGAGAATCTCTGAAAGCCCTGCATTGTATATCCGTTTGAATGATTTAATGAAAATAATCGATTTCTTAAAGGTACTTGTGAGTGATATTATCCTTGAATATTTTTCTCTGTCTCATCCTACCTCACTTGAGATTGAGAGTTGTTGAAGTGAACAAGATGTCTGAAGTGAAGGAAAAACACGACAAACAACTGCCCGTGTCAAAGACAGCTTATCTCGTGATCAAGGCCTTCAAAAAACCTCCAACATCGTTGAAAAGCTTCAACGATGTAGGAGGTTTTGATATCTTTTAAGATTTTTAATGTTGATTGAAATTAACATTGGAATTTCTCAAATACTGATATTGTCTAATATTTTGGTATTACGTCTTTTTCCATCGCCATTTTGTGGCGTGGAAAATGACTCGTTCTAGTAGGCTATATTCAAAACTTGTACATTTTTAAAAGGGCTACATTGCTATATAAACTTTGTAAGCTATTTTAGTGTTCAATTAGGGGGTTGTACCTACCTGTTTTAAATGGGTTTTTTTGTTAACTATTTAAACATGTCACAAGCTAATAGTCTCATAAGTATAGTTCCATGGTACCTAAACAGACCCCGAACCAATATGATCATATGATGCAATATTAAGACCCTAAAAGTGTGCCTAAAGTAAGTTTATTTCAGGCACATGTCATCAAAGTATACCAAGAAAGTCAAATGCAGCATAGGAAATAGAGATATTGAGGGAAGGTTCTATAGAATGTTTTGTGTTCCACCCAAAGATAAAGCGAATCAAAAGTAAAAACGATGACGTGTTCCCTTTGGGCTGGCGCCGTAAACAATCGAAACATTCACAATACAAACAAACGAATTTGCCTGTCTTCAGCAGCCTGTAAAACATGTAAAAATGAAAAATGCTCGCACCAGGAATCTGTTCGTACTAAACATTACTCTGTCGTAACTGAATTGATCTCCCCTCGAAGCCTATCCACAGCCGCGTCGCGTGTTCCATCAACGAGTAATTGGACAGGCGGATCAAAATGCTCTCGATTCATTATTGCTTTTGTATCAGAAGGGTGTAACTCAATGGTTTACAATTTTTATACTGGTAAAGGTTATGAGGCAATGTAAAACGTTTTAAAAAGAGAATACAAATACAGGACCTATTGATCTGAGCTTAATTATTAGAATCTGATATTTGGAAGGGCACCAACCCAGATAGTTTCTGGACTGTGAATAAAAATAAAACACAATCGAATAAGAAGGAATACGATAAAAATAGCTTAGATTTGTTTTTATTGGGTTTTGTAGAATGCAGGTGCTATGAAGTTATAGTTATACTTCGATAGGATAGAAAAAAATAGTTTATTACCAGATGTTACAGTTTACAATAAGATTCTAGCTCATTAGTCCCCCGCAAGAGGCTTGTATACAATGAAGCATTATTGAGAAACAAATTTACAAAGTTCGCACAGTATCAGGACAATATCTAGTTAGCACATACTAATTATTAAATTAAAAAAAAAACAAAATTCAAGTTAAAGCGAGTCAGCAAAACTAGGTACTCCAAAACCTATATAAAACGACATTAGCATTATTGAATATGCCCAGTTTTGTTAAACCCAAGGCCTTCATTAAATTGCTTAGAAACTTATCTACCACGATAACTTCACCCAAAAAGCTCATAATTTCTCTTGCCACAAACTTATTCAATCAGTGTAACTACTTGAAAGCACCTTTATTTGGGTCGTGGAAGTCATTAATAACGGCCGCGTTGCTGTCCAAAACAAAGGCAGCGTACTCCAAAAGGCATACAATTGTGAAGGAACTAATGCTTGCTAATGTTTGAAGTAAACGGTCAATAGTGTTCTATTCTGTGGCTTTAAGTATAATTATTTATTAGTAATTAATCTATGGTTTGGCTCCAGAATATTAGTGTTGTATATCGCTGGTATATTATAAGTAATCTTGGCATAAGTTAATTTTGCCATAACACCTATTGGTAGGAGGTTACCGTAGCATATTGAAGCTTGCAACACCAATAGCCGTTGGGTTTTCGTCTCACAAGCCGGCGGAGCTGGTTTGCGGGGTCGCAGTATCGGGAGTTTGGCCCCTGACGAGAGGGTCCTCGTTTCGGCCCTGGGGCCTTGCGGTTCTGTTTGTTTGGAGGGCCTGTAGTGGGTCATTTGTTGGGCCCGGGGCTATTACGGTGGTGGTTGTGTCTTTGGTTGGCTTGAGCTGGTCGGGAATGGGGGCGCCGGAGCGCGACCTATCTTGGCCCTCAATACGTAGGTTGCATAGGATCACTGTCCGGTTTGCATATTCTGTATATCCTCTCCGCTAGTGGGGCCTAGAACAAGCGCGTTTTTTCTCGATTCCGCTGCTATGCGCCTTGGATCTCGCTGGGTTTTAGAGGCTTCACCCTGTTCGGGTATATTGGTGGCCCTCTGCCGTGTGTTCTCTTCTTGTGTTCCTCTTCATCTTCACTGCGTTTGTGTCGTTTCGCTTGCGATGTAGGGGAGGTCGAAGACAGGGTTGGTGTTGGTGGCATGGTTGTTGGTGGCTGCTCCATGTGGTTAGGTTGTTCCCTGGGGTTTAAAACCTTTTGCAGTTTGGCATTCAGTTTTGGACCACATTAGAGAGGCGTCTATCTCTGTGTTGATTTGCAAGGCTGGCAGCGAGGGTACGCTCATTGAGGGTTTTGGTTCCAGATGGCAGTCTTCTTTTGCCCATTGGTGTAATCGTTTGGTTAGTTTAGCAGTATCTTGTTGCGAGATGGCCGAGCGTTAACGGACCTTGTCCAGGATGGACGCGCGGCTGGTATTCGGCGTTGAGAGGACTTGAGATGCCTGTTGTGGTGGTTGTTTCGGGTTCTTTCGGGATTCGCGCTTGCCATGAGCGCTCTTGTCGGAAGGCGTTCCGAAATCATATGTCATGCAGAAGCTGCTGTAGTTGGCTGGTGGTTTAAGGCGAAGGCCTAACGCGCGACCCAGGCCAGACAAGACATTTCTCCAGTCACCGTGATGCCTAGCCCGGGTCTTTCCGCTGGTGGAAGACCGAACTCGACGGTTCACGGCAAGGGGTACTGTTCTGTCTGCCGGATCTTCAATGAAGTTGGGGCAATCCTCTCACATTAGGAAGTAGTTGGCCGGACTGCCGAGATCATAGTTGCTGGTAGGTGCCGAGATCAAAGTTGCCGTGCGCGTAACTTGCTGAGTTCGAGTAGGCGATCGAAGCCGGTCAGAAGATGTTGCAATGTGGAAAACATGTATATGGCCCACCTATTTACCATAGCCTATGGAACACACCAACACCAATAGTAACACTTGTGCATAGCTGACCCTGAGACATAACGGGTGAAAAGTTTCGTGTGCCCGTAATTAAACCGGCAAGCGTACCCTTCAAACCGGAAGACAGCAATGCGATCATTACTACTTGGCGGCAGAAACGAGTACTTCCCCGGACGAGCTCTTTGACAAGTAGACTGAATGGCAACCTTATGGATAACAACGAAGTGAGATGTAATCTTTGCTTCTATTCAATTCATTGATTCATGTCATGTTCATGACTCGTTTGTTTTTTTGGCCACTATGTGTAGCCACTTTTACAGCCTCACCTTTTGTCTCGATGAGCTGTTTCTCAAGCTTATGGATAGGCCTCTCACCTCTTCTATCGCGTCTAGCTGGACATCTTGTGCCATCCCGTTGGGTAGGTCCAGCGGCGTCTCCTTGGGTTGTGCGGCGGCCGCAGCGGAGTGTCTTGCAGCAGCGGCGCCCGCACCGCCAGCTGTCGGCCGCGTCGCTTCTAACAGTACCTTCAGGGATGCGATGGCGTGGAGTTGTGTCGCCTTCTCGTCCACTTTGCCTGGGGACAATGGTTGGAGGTTATATTCGGGAAGAGGCAGTCGAATTGAGAGTAACAACGTAAGGCATTTGTTCTGTATAAAGACAATTGGGCATTAAGATGTGAGATAGACAGTTGAGACTATTGAGAGTAACCACCAGTTTTCCTGAGACAGCTCTGAGCGCCTCTTCATAGCTTTTGATGATGATAAGCTAATGATAAAGAAAGATGAAATCAGAGAATGGCTTGATTCGGTAGGTATGATTGTTTGTTAAGAGGTTTTCCTTATCAATGGGTGAAGCCATGGTGTTAATACAACTAACACCATGGCTTCAAACGCGTAGTAGTCGAGAAAACTCTTACCGTTAAGGCAGCGTTCGCAAGAACCGCATTTGCTCGAAACGGAATAATATACAGCCTATGTCTACTATGAAGATAATTCTAAAAATGTATTAAATATTTTTTGAAGTAATTTTAGTATTTTAAGTAGTTTTGGAATTTACCTCCTACATCTAAACTTATAAACTAAATATTAGTGTAGATTACCACTTTATATTGTGGCATCACGTACTCGCGGCAATGTTGAAAAGAAAAAGTAGAGATGGGATACAGACATACTTTTCATTCGCGAGATAGTGACATCTTTTAAAACCAATCAGAATCGATATCGTGCTAGGACAAAAACTTTTAACAATTTGTTTTAAACTTAGAAAGGGGGAATTGTATCAATTATAGTAGATTACACTATGTTTCCAACCTACTTCGCAGAACCACGACAAGAGCATCCTTAACACAGTTAAAACTTTAAACGAAATAATCTCGTTTCTGTATCTCCGACATCCATCCAAACTCCAGCAGCATTGTTCAAAAGTTAGTTGTTGCGGCCGTTTGACCTATTTTTACCGTTCTCGTAACTACAATCACCAGGGCTGGATTTAGGTTAGAGCTGGAGGGTGATAATGACTGGAACTCCTGAATCCTTACTTACCTATATCATAAATGCCAAAGTTTCTGATGTCTATGAATCTTATTTACCAAGATTGTTGAATAATTAAACACAGCTTTGTCTATTCTGATAGTTTTGTGTATATTCAAATTTAACATAATTAAAAATACAAAATTTTAAATTCTTAATAAGGATTTGCCCTTTCTCTGTTTTTCATAATAACTTTCAAGAACGCTAACTCTAACCCTGTCCTTTTCTAACACTAAACAAATTGGATAGAGGTATAAAGACAACTTTTAGCACGCCGCCAAAGTTAGTGAGTGATTATGAATAAGAGATATAATGTTTTATGCTGCACCGATTTGAATGAAACTTAGGATACTTTTTACTAAAGAAATTAGAAAAAGAAGTACCATGCGGGCGAAGCTACAGGCAGAGGCTAGTCCAAATCGTTGCGTGATACTGGCTGACTGACAATCAACACGGTTGTCCTAAGTTCTGAGTCTTGAAGTTTGAAGAGCATGGGTGCATGGATACTGATACATAAGCGTAGCCTTCATCTGGGAAAACACATTCTTAGCCCAGATGAACTGAAACTCATCACACCCAAAAAGATCCTGCAGTTTCTAACAGCGGCAGGGCTGAGAGGTGAATTATGAACGCCCCCTGCGGGGAAAATGAAACAAGTGGCGATCACAATAGGCCTAACGGCCGCAGTGATACCAAAGCCACTAAAAGATAATAAAAAAAAAAAAAAAATGGGTCCATGGATAAAGCTTTTCCGAAATTCCGTCCTAGATGGTGCGGGAGGGTCCTAGGTGAAGTTTGTATGGATAAAACTTAAATAGCATTTTGCTACTTATTTTATAAGTTATTTTGAGTCTTTATTACAATAGAGAATAAAGCTTCATAGTTTGTAGGAAGATTGCTGCAGTATTTAAGCAAAAATCTCTGATGTGCTTTTTGTCGTAGAATATGTGATAAAGAGATTATCAATTAATGAAGGTGACAATGCACCCTTGGTATCCGTTATTCCTTTTTCAAGTGCGAAAAAAGCTTTTTTAGGAAACAATTAAAACCAAAATAAAAGTTAACATGTAATTTCATCTCCCATTTTATTAAAAAAATGTAATGGGTTCACAATTAACGAAGATATTGCGTAAATTAATATACAAAAAAAAATACTGACAGAAAAAATACTGAAATGTACTTTTTGAAGTAAATTATTGAGGACAATCGGCCGCTACTTCGCCACCCATTAGAAGATCTCACTCCTTGTATAAAAGCTATTTAAGTCTACAAAGCTTTGTACCCACAAAAGCCCAGGATACGACTTATCGTAGCTATTGAGTTAATCCGCGTCAGGCAGATAGGACTAAGATCCTAAGATATCCCTTTGTCCAAGCAAAGGCTCATTTAGTTTAGGCTATTGGTCAAAGTTTCTGAATTTGTGGTAGACCTTTGAGATTTGCGTGGCTTGTAATTCAAAGGGTAAAGATTATAGTGGTAGATAGGTGGTAGATTTGGTTAGTTACCTGCATGAAAGTTTCTCAAACGAAAGGTACCAATTTAAAAATAGGTTCTTTAAATTTTGTATGAGTCTGTTCCAAAGCCTCCTAGCCCGGACCGACATATGATCGTGCTTTCTGAAGCACAAAAGCATTTAGTTCTAAATACGTTTGTAATTATGGGTTTGTCCAGATGAAACGATTTACGTGCGAATCTAGTCGTGCATTTGAATTCATTTTGCGTCTAGATGATTTGTTGTTATGTTGTCACATACTATGAAATACCATACTACGTACATACGACCATTGTTCGAGCCTAGACCTTACCCATTAAATCTCTGTTTACTTTGACCCAGTTTCGTAGTTATGTAAACTCAGGTTACTTTAGACTTAAGCACATGTAATTAATTCATTAAAGCTCTGTGTCTTTCTGCATTATCGTTATCAACTGGTTTCATTTCAAACCCAAATTTAGTTAATTTTTTTTTTAAATAAACAATTTAAAACGTTTCCGTAAACTTGAGTACGTTTTTTACGCGCGAGTTTTCTATAGAGATTCAATTGGTTTATACCATGGAGGCAGACAAAACGGTTGTGTCGTATACGTAAAATCGATGAGAAAAAACGCAACCAAAGAGGAAATCGACGGTACAGATTACACCCAATTCTACATGATAGAATGGCTTAAATCTTGAGTTAGGTACTCTATCGCTTCATCTGGACAAGCTCTGTGGCGGTTGATAATTAATTACGTATAGAATTTGTTGCTGCGGGAAAAATATCTGCATGTACTGCAGATATTGGTTCTGGATGTTGTGGTACGATGGTACTCGTAGTTACTGATACCCACGATACAGGGATTCCTAGTTTGGGGTCTGGATTATGTGTGTTACTGCAGGCGATTATTCGTATTACCCGGATCAAAAAACAAGTTTTTTGAGTTAACTCCATATTATATTATTCACCAATATATTTATCGCATATAAATTGCGCTTAATAAGTGCTTTAAAAAGCCGGCATGCCCAAGAACCAGAAATTCGAAGGCATGTGCCCTCGGTTAATGTGGCAATAAGCTGCGATAGGCTTGCAACCTCGCACGTGGAATGCATACTCTGCAAAACGCAGATATGTGCCACGTTTAATATTTGGACTTATCTTTTACTTCCCCCTACTTGGTATCCTCACAGATGTGTATTTTGAGTATGGACCTGAGGATCTCCATCAAAGGTTGTCGAAAGCGTTTTTTGTTTATAATTTTGATATCTATATAAATCTTAATTAACCACTAAAATGGCAGTAGCGGAATTTCCTTTTTCATTTCTAGCATGTCTAAGTTACAGTCTACAAAAGTCAATCTGATACAATTGACTTTCTAGCTTACGACTGTCATATACTTTGTGGAAGTCGTAACCACGTATAATTGCAATTCTGTAAGAAAGATGAAAAATATCTTTCTCTATTCTTTGAAAATTCTCGCTGCAACTACAGAGTGTAATCAATAGAACATCCGGGTCAAGGGAGGGTCGGCACTTTGGCAGTAAATGTCAGGGATGCTCGTACTTGGCACGATCCGTGGATCAGGGTGAAGGGTGAACAAGGGAAGGTACCACGGTATCCGGTAGGCTGTAGGCAACTTTGGTACTTCATCTAGAACCAGACTTACAAACATTAGCTCTTTATAATTTATATATATTAGTGTAGGTTTATTGAGGAATTTTACTAAACAATGGCAAAACCTATCATACCCGAAACAAAAATTTAATTACTGATGCATAAATATTTGAACCAATAAATTAACTGAGTTTGATAGTTGTTTACGTTTTGCTAAAATATTAATAAAAGTTCCCATGCCATATCTATTCAAGCTTAATTTTTGCATAATTTTCTCTTTCTGCTTTATTCATAAAAAAAGTCACTATGAGGATGCATATCATCTTATGAACCGCAAACCTCATTCAGCGAACTTTTTTCATTAATTAGTTATCCAAACTTTCTCACGTAATCACCTTGTTTCGATTTATTCCGAGAGTCATCATCAGCAAACATATGTAATTAGTAATTAAATAATTAAACGTCATGTCACACCAATTATATTAATTAAGTTTAATAATTGTTAATGTGTATTCCGTCTTAATAAATAATATTTTATTATTCTATTCTATTCACGGTAATTGTTCGCGACGATAGTACGAGTACAAATTATCTGTTATTCTTGCAAAGAGAATGCCTGTTTAGTGCCGTAAGACTATAAAACGAATGAAAAGTCCTACGATTACACCCGCGTTCGGCATTTTCAATAAACAATCATCTTACCCTGCACTCGCTAGGGAATTTCAGGAAATAATCTCCAAATAGGTCTAGCCTGTGCATTGTCAGTCCATTTGTACGTATGTCACGCTTGTAAAAAAAATCTACACAATATTTTCCATAGACAATATTTTTTTTCATTTTCGCATTCTTGCTGTGATGCAAATAAATCTTGATATTTCGGGTTTATGAGGTAACAAATAATTTTAAAATTATAATCCTACTCATTGAAGGTTTAAGCCCCAGCAGGTTGGTGATACTAATTTTACTTAAGCGCAATCAAAGTGAGAATAAAGTTGATTATGTGTTAATGTTTCGCAGTGAACTGTACTAGGAGGCTCTCCTCCTGGCATGAAATGAAATGGCATGGCATGACATGGTATATTCGCAAATAGTTTTACATGTATGTGATAGTTAAGGATATCACTTGTAATGTAAAGTGATGAGACAAAAGTCTTAATATAGACAATAGATCACAAAAATATATTATCTATGGTAGCTATACAAAACTAGTTTTTGTATCATCTGACGTCACTATCATTGGACATTTCTACACAGCATCATCTAGGCCCAAAGTAAGCAGAGCTTGTGTTATGGGACACTTGACTTATATACTTTTTTTTTTTTTTATATACATACATATATATAAGAAAACACCAAGACTAGAGACAATATTTGCAGATCATACAAACGTTTGTTCCGTGGTGAGAATCGAACCCGAAACCTGCGTCTCAGGCGGGCATTCGGTCGCTGCGCCACATAAGTCGTCATGATATCCACAAATACCTACGGGTCTGTTTATATCACTAACAACAATTTTCTATTTGTTTACACAGTGATGAACAAATAAGTAAAATTTTACTAATTAACACTTTACCTAAACAAATTTCTCTCTTTGTTTCCTTTTGCCACAAAATATTAAATATGACTAGTGTCCTAGAAGACTGATGAGATTAAGATTAAAACTGAACATATTTTCCAAAATTGAATAAGGTCTGCGACTTTGACCGTTAAGGGTTTGAAGCGAAGGGTTCCGGTCACCCGTTACCCGTTATGTCTTCACTTAGCAAGCGTCCGGTTACGGTAACAGCTACCAATAGCCGTACGCTTGTTTGTCAAAGTGGTTCATCCATATGTATCCATATATCCATAAATTCTTTAAATTTATGGATTTTATTTCTTGACTCAAAACACAAAACCTACCTTGGAATTAAAATTACCGTGGTTTGGTATCATTTTAGAATTACGACTATACCACGTACTTCTCCTGCTGACGTTTCGTTGACCGTTTAGAGGTACTTCCTCATGAGCACCGTCGAGCGTGGTCAGCGAAACGTCAGCAGGAGAATAGTAAAGTACGTGGTATAGTCGTAATTATATTCTAAAAAAACCTATCTTTCATACACTTTTTATCGAAACTACTGTTTCAAATCTTTACGAATAGAGCCCTTAGACACTTAAAAAATTAAATAGAATACAGAATAACGAAAAGATATCCTTGTTGTGAGCGCGGTGCAGAGCAGGCACGAGGAATAGTAAAATCGTTAAACTACTAGATATTTTATAGAAGCATTTGAATACAACGAATTTACTAAATCCCGGGGCTGCTATTTTTCTTTCTTGATCCGTTTCTCTCTTCAAGCCAAGATGTGGAGTAGGAGGGGATAAAATACAATAGAGAATTATTAAGAATATAATGTATTTATGTTCTCCATTGTATTTTACCCCCCTTTCTAATACCAAAAACAAATACTATTAACAAGTGTCTTCCGTGACCCTCTTAAAAGAGTTCAAGGTCAAAATCAAAAGATTTTTATTCATTGAAATGACTAGGATCACAATAGAAACATCAAAATTATGATCTACGTTGCTTTATACCGATTATAAACTAGATAGTCGTATGGCGACTAGATAGATAGATAGATAACACTTTATTGTACACCACATAGTATGTTTTTAATAAATAACACAGTAAATTATAAGCTAATCGCGGGAGTACAATGAGCGGTCTTATCGCTTATAGCGATATTGCATAGATAGATAGATCAAATGAGAATTAGTTTATTTCTATAGGATGACAGTAATTGCATGGAAAACGCTTGTACAGGCTCCTATTATCACGGGGAATAACCTTGTAGGACCAATCAGCTTGCCACAGACAAAACAATGAAATCCTGTCATTAAATAATTCTATGTTAACTTTATACAATGAAAACTATATTAAAACTTGCTACAAACATACCTCGATATTTAAGAATATATACTTTTGGATTTGTTCTTAACCATATGTTTTCCTATTCATAAGGTAAAATAACTAGTAAGTTTTGTATATTGTTAGGAAATTTTTTTTTTTGCATAATTTTTACTTGTTTTTTTTTTACTTTATGTACGACTGCAGTTGTGATGAGTAATGAATCTATCATCCCATTACCTGTGTTTCGAAATAAATATAATACGAACTTATGCATTATGAAATCTGAGGTTAACGTGAGGAATATTTTAAATGTAGTTATCATTTAAAATATTCCTTACGTTAACTATTATTTATAGCCGCAAGTTGTTATTCATCTTCAGTTTTCTTCCGATGTGCTTCCAATGTTGAAATGTGATAGAGTCCCGTACTCAGAAAGTGAAAGACTGATACCATTTATAAACGTATAAGTCATCCACTCTAAGTACAGGCACGTCTATCATAAAAAATTCGTCTTTGCTCAATCTTGATGGCTTCTTTGACAACTTGAAGTCTTATTAAAAGAGCTCGTCCGGGTAAGTACCACCATACATATTTCTGTCATAAAACAGTAATGCTCGCTGTGTTTCAGTTTGAAGGGTATGGTGCATACCGATGAAATAACAGGCACATAAGACTTTTCAACTGTTATGTATCAGGGTTGGCAACGCGCGAGTGATACCTCTTTTGTTGCAAGCATCCATAGGTGACGGTAACCGCTTACCAACGGATCGTATGGATGTTTGCCACTTTATCGGTTTGTCTGAGATTCACAAACTCACGTGATTTTACATACAAACGTAGGCTAGCATCGCAAATGTCAGGGTTAATTTAATTTATCTTCGTATCAATGCGTAAATTTGGTTTCAAACCCTTTATGATGTATGGTCATAGATTATTAAAACCAACACAAATAAGAAAGTATATAACCTTCAAGGTTGACTATATACAGCCAGTATTTTTGGAACGCTATTTATAGATCGTTTGGTATGGTATATTTGACGACCTTTGTGGCGCAGTGGGCGAAGGCGCGCTTGGGACTCAGAAGGTTGCGATTCATTGCGGGACAAATGTTTGTACGATTAGCTAATGTTTGTCTCGGGTCCGGGTGTTTTCTATGTATAATATGTATGTATTTACAAAAAGTATAAAAGTAGTATATCAGTCATGTAGTTCCCATAATAAAAGCTCTGCTTTGTTTGAGGATAGATGATGCTGTGTGTAAATGTCCAGCATTATTTATTTATTTATGGTCTTTATATATCTTAGTGTTAAAACTGTATTTTTTTGTAACTTCTTGTACATATTTGTATGAATAAATGTATTCTTAATCTAGGTTGACTTAAGAACTAAAAATAAACAATATCATAAAAAAATAAACATGGAATGCTCTTATTAGTGATAAATTGGCCTTCAGCTCAGCATATGCAAACCCATGTTTCATGCTGCAGCACTGATTTTCAGATAAGACCAACGGAAATTTTGACATAATTATGACAGCTGGATGGCGGTGGCTTGGTGGCGATCAATGACTTTATGACGATGACAGTGACATGATGATTTGAGCTGTAATCTGAAGCCAGTTAATTAGTGTACCTAGTACAATAGAGAAATCTAAAAATATTTTGTAAAGAGTTAGTAGGTATGTACATAATTTGTGGTTGCTCTCAAAGTATTCATTTAAGAGTGTGATTACAGGTAAGTGCAAACTGACGCGGTAATGATGGCGTCACTGCGTCTCTTTGAACAGGCCCTTATGGTTCCTATGATTGGTGTTAAAAGTAGCCTAAGATGGACTCACAAGTCCTATTTCCAGCAGAAGATTTCTTCAGGCTGGTGAGGATGTACACAGACTTGATAACCTAGTGTAAACTAAAATAAAACTTACCTTGGTATGTGCAGTGTGTACAAAAGCCTTGGCTTCTTGCGTGTCTCGTGCGATGCCGTGAGGCGACTGATAACTACTGAGGGCTAACCTCCGTGATCCCGCTTTGGGTGATTGGATGGTCACTCAACATTACCAGACTATGATAAGGCTAAAAATGGGTGTTTCGTTTTAATTAAGTCCTACTACCAACTACCAATAGGAGCTTATACATATTATGTACTTAAAGTTTTACTTCCTCTATTAACTTTCTATGTTAGTTAATGTAAAACTTTTTTCCCGTCCCTTAATTAAAAAAAGAGTTCAAAATGGTATTTGTCTGTGACTTATCGCTTTAAAAAAAGGTACAATTTGAATTCATACACGTTTGTTCGAGAATAGAACCTTATTTTTTACTACACCTTGTTATAGAAATAAAATAATCACAACTTTTGTAGTTAAATTAGTTTACAAACTAGTGTTTTCTAGATCGATACTTCGATTATGCTTATTCCAAGTCAAAGTCAATAGTTCATTGCAATCACAAGGATAGTATATACTTCAGCTAATAAGCTACGTGAATTTAAAAATATAAAGTGAGTTTATGGCGATTTCTCGCTCGCGTCCAGTAAGTTTTCATAAGTTTTCATCAAGGATAAAAAAATGTTGAGTGACCATCCACGCCCTCAGCGGTACGAGCAAGTAAGCAAAGCTGTGCATACCTAACTCACCATCATGCATGGGATCGATGGTATGGATCATGAGCTGCAACAGCCCGTGTCGGAACTTGGCTGCGGGGGGCGCCTTGCTCGGCCCTGCAGTGGCCGTGTTGGTGCCGACTGAAGTCTCACTCGACGTGGTCGCGTTGCCGTGCTGGGGGCAAAGAAGAGTCAGAAGGTCAGATGATACTACTTGTACAATTCAGTCTCACTCGACGTGGTCGCGTTGCCATGCTGGGGGCAAAGAAGAGTCAGAAGGTCAGATGATACTACTTGTACAATTCAGTCTCACTTGACGTGGTCGGGTTGCCATGCTGGGGGCAAAGAAGAGTCAGAAGGTCAGATGATACTACTTGTACAATTCAGTCTCACTCGACGTGGTCGGGTTGCCGTGCTGGGGGCAAAGAAGAGTCAGAAGGTCAGATGATACTACTTGTACAATTCAGTCTCACTCGACGTGGTCGGGTTGCAATGCTGGAGGCAAAGAAGAGTCAGAAGGTCAGATGATACTACTTGTACAATTCAGTCTCACTCGACGTGGTCGCATTGCCATGCTGGGGGCAAAGAAGAGTCAGAAGGTCAGATGATACTACTTGTACAATTTAGTCTCACTCGACGTGGTCGTTGCCCTGCGTTGCCGTGTTATAAATTTGATAAATAATAAACAACCAACAGTCAAATACATAGTGCTGACCCTACACCAGGATTCCCTGTATCGAAGGTATCAGGAACAACGAGTACCGTGGTATCACGTGGTATGCAAACAATTATCTCGCAGCGGGAATCGAACCCGCAACTCTTGCGTAACAGCTGGCTACTTATCCAGCGCGCTATCGAGGTCGTCGAGCCGTCGAGATGATGCTACTCGTATACTTCAGTCCCTGTTATTTAAAAAGATTTATAAGTTACAGGACTTTACTCACAACATCTCCAGCTAATGACACCTCAACATAATATTTATTTTTATATTGACAAAGTCTCTATAATCTCTATAGAGACTTTGTCTCTATAATCTCTATAGAGACTTTGTCAAGGATTAGCTACGTAGTCACTAGGCTTTTTAAATAACAGGGCTTACTTATACCTGTCTGCAGTGAAGGATCATATAGTTTTGATGATGTTGCTTTGCTGTAGACCATAACATTATTTTTATAATAAGAAATATGACCTTATTCACATAGTTTTGATTGTAAAAAGATCACTTACAAATTAACTTCAGGCAGTGCTGTGTAAAACATAAGAAAAGGCTAGTGGTGTCGGAGTTTCAGTGCTTTAGTTAAAACAGCATCTATCAAATTACCGTATGTTTTTTAAGGCTGGAAACTTAAGACTTGCTTCGACAGACCGGAAACAAAAGTACAAACGTAAACGGTTTGGAAAATACAGAAAAATACCAAACAATTTAAATTTTTATCCCATATTCCTCCTAACTGCGGTGAAAAGATGGGATTAATCTACGCGCGATTCTTTTGTTTAAATAATATAATTATATTTATTCCAAAAATCTACTAACTGTTGGTATTTTACTCATCTTTGTTTTGGGTATTACGATACCATTACTATACAATATGTCTCCAAAGATACCACGATTTTTTTTTTTTTGCAAAAAATGTATTATTCTTTCTAGAAACTTTCCTAATGGATAGTGTACATTTTAGGTAATAGCCTCCTAAAGGAAGGGCATTCCTCAAAGTGAATGCATTACTCATCGTTATTTGGACTGTGAATAAATAATTTTCCTATTATTGTACGTATTACAGTTCCTTACAGTTTCTATAGCACATCGGGGACCAGAACGTTTTGGACATCTTTGTCCTTCCTGGTTCTGTGGTAACCACAGAAGTAAGAAGACAGGACAGACAAAACCCGTGGTATGCATTATCAAAAGACGGCATCTGTTCGCCTTTTTTCGTCACACGAAGTGTTGTATGAAGAATGTTCGCATTTCGATAATGGACTAGAAAAGTGTTCGTTCAACTATCTGTGCACTGTTTTAAGCATATTTACAGAACGCTTACGGAGTTAACCATTTTTAGAAAGGATGGACGCAGAAGTTTTTGGGGTAAGATTCCCGCCGCGGGACAAATGTTTGTATGGTCTGAGAATATTTGTCTCGGGTCTGGGTATTTTATATGTATAATATGTATGTATTTACAAAAAAAAAGTACTTATATAAGTGGTATATCAGTCGAGGAGTTCACATAATACAAGCCCTGCTTAGTTTGGGGCCACATGATGCTGTGTGAAAAATTACCATTATTATTTAGCATTATAATTAATAATGCTTTCCAATGGACTTGAATGCAAGAGAGTTTTGTGACAAGATTATTATTAGTAGATACTTATTGGTAGAATTGGGTTCTCTTCTTTCAACCGATCGGTAATTAAGTATTGCCTTTTTTATTAGAACATACCATAAATAATAAACAAGACAGAGAAATTAAATAAATAAAAATATAGAAGTAGACAAGAAGTGCAAGAGACAGATAGACACCATGATGACGTTTTCTATGTACACTTTTTCGTAATCCACGACTGTAGCTACTATGAAATAAGTATTCCTCTGCTACCTGTTAACGCCAGAGCAATAGCCAGGGTACTATAATGTGACGTGCAAGGTGCTGAGTGCAAAGTGGAAAGCACCAGCTATTGCAATAAAAAAAAATATATACCTTATCATAAGGCACAGGCAAGACCTTGAAGATAAATGTGGCTGATCAGTTCATCAGAGAGATGCCAAGAAATACCTTGTGTTTGGGTTAAGAAGTTGTTTTTTTTTGTCTGTCATAGTTTTATCCAAAACGACCTAACCGACTGTACTTTATGCGGTTTTAGCAATCGTTTTGTGAAGGTCGGTTCTTAAGCAGGTTTTATCGCAAGGGGCTCTGCAATACGTAATACGTAATGGAATAGGTACAATACAGCTGTTTTTGAATGTATATAGACATACTTATACACAAGTAGACACATTTTTATCGTTAAGAAATTCACTCCTGATCTATTTGCACCAAAACTTTCAACATTCACTCCAGATTTATTTGGAATAAAACTTCCAACACTCGCTATTTGGCCTCACTTGAAAAATGATTAATTCTTCCCGAAATCCCAATTTAATTCGGAACACAATTTGTCGGCCATAAACGAATCCATTAATATTTGTGTTGACTTATCGGATCGGGCACATTCTTTCAAAATGATTGGTTTCTATTGATTTTGGACCGAAAACCACCTAGCAATTTCAAAAGGCTCTTGTAAATATTTATAAAAGTAGTAAATTCAAGAAAATTTTGGTTGTAAATGATTAACTTAATTTGCGTTTTGATGATGCTGTGCGAAAAATGACCAGCATTATTTAATTATTATTATTTATTAACAAACATACGTTTTTTAAACTTTGTTTGTGATTGTTAGAATCAAACGCAGTTCTGACTGTGAGTAAAAGTGTTTTATGTATTTTATTGTTACCTACAAGCACTTTTCACATGATAGGGTTGGTTTGTCTATATTGGCAGCTGTAGGTACAGAAAAAATAGCACTCCTTACAACATTTATAAGATTAGGCCAATGTATTTAAATAGGATGTTATTTCAAATGTAAGCTCCGCCATATTGCAGTTTTATGCTTTGAAATATTTAGTAGCGTTGCAACTTTGCAATCCTGCGAAAAGTTCAGTAAGCTGAGTTCCGTACGGTGATATTTATTTTCGTATGTAGCTTTTTCTAGAAATTCTGTAGAGATTTTACTGCATTTTTGCTGAGATTGCTATGTAATATTCGGACTGGAAAAGTAGTAAAGCCTTGAAGTGAAAAAAATACGAAATTATGTAAACCACAATTTTACGTGACGTTATTTATCATCTCTGTGAGCTGTACACTCTGAAGTTTTACGCTGTACAAAACCTTATAGAAGACACTAAATTTTTTTGTTCTTCTAGACGTAATAGTCTAGAAAAACAAAAAAATAGTGTCTTCTATAAGGTTTTGCACAGCGTAAAACAAGCTTATTACTATAAAGTAATAAGCTCAAAAAACGTTAAATAATTTTAGATACTCATCACTTCACTTCTTGATTATGATTTGATAAACTGGTCTGTAATTGTAAAGTAATACAAAATATTTGACAGTTGACATAACCCCTGTGACTGCTATTGGCACAACATTCGATTTCGATTAGGGGTATCATACATTTGCATAAAAAGAATATCTCATTTGTGAAGGTCTTTATTTTATGACAACCATTGAAGTGCCTTTAGGTAGGTAGTTATATTATTTTTCAGTTTAAGAAAATGTAATATAAAATTATTTCAAGGGACATGTACTTTTGTTAAAATTACTTATTACATAATTAAACTTAGCAACATCCTCTTTTTTATATCTTATACCTAAAACTTCTCAAAAATATACCTTATTATTTTCATAAAATATCCAGGTAAATCTGTAAGTAAACACTTTAAAATTAGTCACTACTATAAAACACTAGTTTTAACTATAAAATTATTATTAAAGGTTGCTCGCCCGCAACTATAGAGGTAGTAATTTATCTACAGAAGAGTAGATTCTAGATCATGCTCTAATAATCTAGAGATCTTTAAATGAAGGCCAACTTTTTCAGGCATGATTTTTTTTTCTAATTTTAAGAGGCTGTGAATTAACTACTGTTTATGTTTCATCTACATACATTATTTTAATGAAATTTTACTACTAAGCCTACACGCACTGAAAAGGCCAAGTTATCTCCTGATGAACTCTTTATACATGAGACGACTAAAAATAAAGCATTTTACAAATGCAAGCCTGCTTTTTTGTTAAGTATTAGATCCTGTTCCATCATAAACATTAATTGAAAACTATAACAATTTGTAGACAAATTTGTGGGTTTGCAATACACGTAGACCATCTTTTTCCTAGACATGTATAGTACACCATTATCCAAGATAAATATTATGATATTTTCATCCAATAAAAATGTTTAGTTATACTCGCGAGAAGTCCAATACATTCCAGTATCGACGAGAATAGAATAAGTGTTACTTTAAATACGGCGCATAAACGGAGTCCATATATTATAAATATGATTTAACATCACCAAGAACTTTAAGTAATTTATAGAGACTAGCAGTTAAGCTAAAGAACCTCAGGGCCTAACTTGGTGAAGATCCTGTATTAATTAAGTTGGTAAGCAAAGGTAATTTAAAGCTAGTTGCCCGTATATCAGTTTAGACCTTATTTAGAAAGGTATCTTCACTTGGTTTAGTTTTTTTACATTTTATTGGGTTTGCAACATGACACGTGGAATGCTAACTTCTATGTAAAACACGGGCATGTGCCCAGTGTAATGTTTGCATTTGTCTCTAACTCTAACCCCCCGCTTGGTATCCTCAAAGACAGTACCTACTAAGTATGTACCTATCTGAGGATGTCCGTCATGGGGAATACAGTCGTGAGCGTGTTTGTTTTTGCTGTATATTTTCTTTCTCAATTAATTCACAAGGTACCTTTGCCTGTTATTTGGTAGAATCGAAACTCCGTTCAATATATCATACTGGGCTTCGTTCAACCAATAGTACTGGGGGGGGAAATGGGGCAGGCTTTTTTTTTTCTAACCATTAATCTTACTGGAGAAAACTTGAGCAGAAAGTTTTTACTGAAAAACGGTATATTTACCATGATTTGTGAGGTAAATGTTTCTATGAGTGTTTTCGTGTTAGTGGTATTTTTTGCAATAAAAGAGAGAGAAAGAGGGTAGATCGATTTATCTGCCACTAACATTCAAAACCCATATCATGGTTCATGCAACTGTGCCGAAATATCTGGAAACGTTCAAACTCACAAATTATGTTTTTTTGAGCAGAAAGGTTCTTTTTTTTGAGCAGAAAGGTTCTCGAATGTACTATGAAGCGAAAGCGGTGTAAGACAGACCCTCACCCGATGTACTGATGACATCCTAAAGATTGAGGAGAGCTAGAGGAGAGATGGATCATTCTTCATGCCACTCTTTGGGAAGTTTTATGTCCAGCGGTTGTAAAATCCACGCGCGTCAGTTTTCACCCTCCCGTACATATAAATAAATATCCAACAGACACAAACTTAGTCCTGACCCAGACTAGGATTCCATGTATCGTAGGTATCAGGAACTACGAGTACCTTGTTACCACAACACCCAGACTCGGAACAAATATCTGCTGAACATATTAGTCCCTCAGCGAGAATAGAACCCAGAACTCTTGTCACAGCTGGCTGTTCGCCCGCCTTGCAACCAGTAGACTTCTACAGGCTATTGATGATAATGATCCAAGTTAAGCCATTCTCAGAATCGTAGATATTGCCTACGGCGTAGCTTCCGCGTAGCAGAGAATGTTCAATTGTAAAGTTTAATTTGCAAAAGTTGTAAGCTTTAAAGCTATATTGGGCATATCTCCAAGCACTTTAAATCGATACTTATGTATCAGTTGCATAGTCTTTTGCCAAGAGCTTGTACAATGAGTTTTTGAATATATATGCGATCAGGAACCAAATTTTGTTAAATATTTCACAACTGAGTCTCGATAATACCGTTTGTTTGTGTAAGTTCTGAGATTTTTGGTTATTGAGATTGTTAAAAATGCTTGTTTTTCTTTTTTAATGTAGTAAATTTATTGTAAGTAGGTAAGTACGACATGATATTTAACTTTCTTTGGGAGAAGCCAATGGCTCCTGAAATACAGTTTCTACTAGTTCAGGAGCCTATGGATTCATATACAATTTGTAACATTTTATTATGTCAAAAATAAATATTTCTATTTCTAAAAAAAATTAACGATAATATAATATAGTGGCACTGGTGCCGGCCTTCTTCCAATCTAAATTTTAAAGATTTTATACCACGACGGAAGTAGGTAATTATGCGTTTGCCTTAAAAAGTTTGTTTGTATATTTATAGCTGTCAAAGAAAACGGCTTATCGGATTTTATTGCAATTTTTGCAATCGAGTTTTTGCCTCTAAGGACCGTTTTTAGATGAAATCGCCACAAGTCACTAGGTGCCCGCGATCGATCATTGAAATCACCCTTGCTTATTTTCCATAAGTTTCAAAATTTTGTAAAAAATTACTTGTGTTAAAAATAATTATTTTCATACCGAAATCAAGATATTTTTTTGTATACATTAACTGGGTTTCTATCTGCTGCATGAGATAAAACTCTGGTACACGAGGTCAGGGTAGATAAGAATGCAGTTGCCGTTACTTTTTACAGTTTTTACAGGAACAGGCAGTAGATAAAATCGACGATTCAAAGTAATTCATGTGATTTTAATGAATAAACGAATTTTGACTTTGTCTACACAAAACTTAACTTTGATAATATTTTATGTTAAACTTTCGCGATCAGATAAAATAATTATAAGTTTTTAAGGGCCTGTATTGCATTTACTTTTTTTATTATTTTCTGTGACTGTGTTGTTAAACAATAGTTTAAGCATTGCCATTCAGCTTGGTAATGCATCCAGCATTTTGGGAACGGTTCCGTCTGGTACTGATCTAGATCAGTTGACCTATCTATAGGTCGTTTGCAACGTACTAATAGTAAGTTTATTCCATTCAATTCAATTCAATGTGGGTCTTTATCGCGTTTACCTTTTTATTATTTTAGCAACGTTTCGACTGTATTACAAAAGTACCTACAGTCGTACCGTTTTTAACATAGCTATTTCATCTGTATTATTTATATAGGTACCTACATATATTTTTATTATTTTTTACTGTTTATCGCTTGTCGTTTCTACTTCTTGTTTGTTTTTTATCCGAATGTGTCAAATAAAGATTATATATATCTTTTACATTTGCTTGTTTGATCTTTAAAATGTCATCTTAGAGGTTTATCTTTATCTGGATTTTATCAACACTTGCTACTTTTTAAAACCTCTCGACCTAATTCAAGTTGGACTGTCACCGAATTCTCATTTCGATTGTAGGCCAAGACGTTGCAGAGCATTCTCATACTTTGGTACCACGTAATATGTTCCAGTTTAGCTCGACAAGGTAAGTTACGTCATTGTTGCTGGGAATTTAACCTCTGGATCGTAAGGGGGGGTTGACACGAGAGTAGTAAGACGGGGCGTAAAATGCTGCAGTGGATTAGTGCTAGATGTAATGATTGTATGAAAACGGTCGGTTGTTCAATTTTCCAATGCAGATGAATCATCAGACCGAACGATGATATTCTTATGAACCATTTGTAATATAATATATATACAAATTCAAATTCTTTATTTACACATACATATACAACATTACAGATAACTTATACATGTAATTCGTTGTACTTGTAAATAATAATTAAGTAAGTATATACAAAAACTACACTACACTGAAGAAACATAAAACATAGTTTTAAATTAAAAACATACGTTGTTACGTTTCAGTTATACTTATAAGTAGTCTATTCTAACGTATTTAGATATAACTACATTTTATTCACAATTTATCTCGAAATTTGTGTTTTTTATGTCGTGATGTATAAATGTTTTTCTTCATTTCTTTCTTCTATACGTAATAAAAAATGGAAAATAACCGATTGTAGTGGAGTAGTGCTACATATATTGATTGTATGAAAACTTTCAGTCGTTAAATTTTCCAAAGCAATGTATCATCAGATCATACAAAAAAATCATCGAAAAAAAACCGATAAAAATCGACTATCGAAAAGTCTCGATAATTGCATGCCCTAGTAGATATTGAATTAGTGTAAATTTTTTATTTGTCTTGAAATCATGAAAATGTGTTGTTTTTAAATTTTAGTTTAATTTGTGTTTTTGTTAATATGTCTATAGTTTAAACTTTATTTAGATGTAGGTAACGATTTGGTTTACCCGTTATGTTACATTTAGTTAGTAAAGAATTTCAATTTGACTTCGAATATTCGTGCAGGGACACGTGGGTGGCAGAGACCATGGACTTCCACTTGCTACGATCCTGGCATACCTCTTTCGCATCATTCAGCCTTATCACATTCTTCATAGAAGCTCGTAGAATGTCTCATATTTGGTCTATTTGGACGACCTCTGTGGTGCAGTAGGCGAAGGCCCGTCTGAAACGCAGAAGGTTGAGGGTTCGATTCCCGCTGCGGGACAAATGTTTGTAATGTTTGTCTCGGGTCTGGGTGTTTTCTATGTATTATATGTATGTATTTACAAAATAAAGTATATAAGTAGTATATTAGTCATGAAGTTCCCATAATACAAGCTCTGCTTAGTTTGGGGCTAGATGATGCGGTGTAAAAAATGTCCAGCATTATTTTTTTATTTATTTAATATGCTGCTTTTTAATCTGTGTCATAAAACAATGAGATACAGGACAAAGCAGGACCCCTTAGTTTTATCAACTTAATAGTGGAACGCCTAGTTTTTTTCGGGTCGGGTGTTTTGGTATCACGGTACTCGTTCCTGATACCTACGGCACAGATAATCTTATTGTGAATTCAGGTCTATGGGGTATGCGTCTGTTGGGTGGTTATTTCCTTATTAATTTTATAAAAATATTTTAGTTTCTCTCTTTCCCGTTTTACTTTACACACCAAAAAATAATTGACGGTTTCGGGATTATTTTTTCCAACCTTTTTGTTTGGAATTGTGCACTAGATTCGAGGTATTTCCTGGTTAAAGAAATGTATTTAAAAACATATTTCACTTTAAAAAATATATCAATAAAGTTATATTTTATAATTTAAATGGGTACCTCGCAATGTTATTCAAGACACAATACTATATGTATTTACCGTAAAAACCCAGAATGCGAGAGGATTTACAGAAAACTTATCCGTACTTTTACGGCTCAGAATTTATGGAGGGCTATCCATTGAAGGTTTTGTATAGCCTCTTCCGTTTATTTTCAGAGAGTTTTCAATTATTTTTATATCAGAAGTGGTTTTATACCCGATTCTAAGAGCTCTTCTTTTTGTGTAGCGTTTTTGGTATTTCGCTTAATTATTTTATTCTGAATTGAATTGCAAAAAAAATATTAAGGCTATGTAACCTCATTTTCTGGACTATTATCATTTAAACGTTTCCGTAGAATCTAAAATATAAATATTGCCGCGCGAGATTTGTTTTTCGTTTTTATCTTGAAAAAAAAACTAATGTTTCCTATTGTACGATTTTCGACATGATTATTTCTATTCGAATTCTATCTCTGTTGGAATATTCAGACAGAATTTCAACATAATTGAAAGTCCATTCAGACAGTTCTAACAGCTCCAATGAGTCGATGATATTGGAATACGATAATTGGAATGGCCGACTGCATGGAATCGATAGCATACAATAAGGCTTAGGTTTCGATATGTGGTGCCTGAAATTGGTTACATTATAGCACTTGCATAATTTCACGGTCCATTCAGGGGTTGAGCCAAAGATCTTAGGGTTGAACAGTGTTATGATAGCAAAGTCGACCAGCTGTACGCTAAATTATATATATTTGTTTAATGAACGTTTTATTATAGGTTATATTCGGGTACCACGCAGGCGATGCCTTAGGCAGAAGCTAGTTTCTACTGAAATTTATCAGTCTCATGTATCAGTTGCAACAGCAGCTGGTTTCCGAGAGCCAAGGTATATATTTTAAATACTTGTGAATGGTAGTATTATTGCTAAAATTGACCGTTTTCTCAATGTTTTGTGTCGGTAACGTGAAGGCTACGCGCTTGCGTAGCCTTGATATAACAATGCGTTCTTAGGCTACTTCCTGGTGTGCTAATCTGACTCCAACATGCAATGCTCCACTTGTTAAAATCCGGCATCAAAACGTCAAGAATAGCGTGCTAGCCTGTATCTTAGATTCCATGATAAGACCATCTACAAGCTATGAGAACATTCCATCATTCCATATATATACTTGTCTCGGGATCTGGGTGTTTTCTATGTATAATATGTATGTATTTACAAAAAAAAAGTATATAAGTAGTATATCAATCATTTAGTTCCCATAACACAAGTTCTGCTTACTTTGGGGCTAGATGATGCTGTGTGAAAAATGTTCAGCATTATTATTATTATTTTCGGTTATTTGTTTTTTTTTCTCTCAGCTCTTCGGCTGGTTTCGACTACATTTACTATTATTATTATTATTATTATAATATTCCACGATCAAAGAGCGAGTGCAGAGAGAAAGACCAAACACGACAGTTACCCACGTCACCTCAGGACTCAGGATTCAGGGAATCCTAGTGTAGGGTCAGAATTATGTACGTGTTTGTTGGGTGTTAAAAAGAAGATACTACAATGAGATAAATTGACAAGGGGTATTCCAATTTAAACTTGTTAAATTACAGGTAAAAAGTATTCATAGAAACAAGTCGTAATAAAATATTTAAATTATATTATAAACGTATCAAAACAAACGGTATTTAACTATGGATGTGCGTTAGCATCTTATTAGTTTGTACTGTGTTTTTTCGCATTTGACATTAACATCGTGAGGAAACCGGCATGCCCTAGAACCAAAAATTCGAAGGCATGTGCCAACAGTTAGTGTTCCAATAAGCGGCGATGGGCTTGCAACCTGTCACGTGGAATGCTTACTACTTGCAAAACGCGGGCATGTACCAAATGTAATGTTTGGACGTGCCTCTGACTACCCCCTACTTGGTATCATCAAAGATCTACTCACTGAGTATGTATCTGAGGAGGTCCACCATGGGGAAGACAGTCGTGAGCGTGTTTGTTTTTGATATTAAGAGGTTTTTTCTATGTTCATCGGTTGAAATAAGGTATTTAAATCCATTTGAATTACAATGATTTATCTTAGGTTTTATCGCCAAGTCACTAGGGGATGCTTCCGTTTCTTATCCTTGTTGCTGGAAGATTATAAAATGTCGCAAAAATTGACTTGTATTGCGGTATCGTCCGTGTGAATAAGCTTTACATTACTACCTGTGGTCGAGGAAGCTAATTTCTTCGTTTGAATGTGTCATACAGCCTGATTTCTTTCAGTCACGATAATCTGGCGGAAGGTAACGAAGCCCCAATTAGTTTGTAAACTCCGGGACATTTGCTTTTTTTTATATCGTTTTTCTTTACGGTAAATCCTTTGACTGCACTGCTCTCTTTCTACGTTTGCCGTACGAGGCTGTATGTTTATAAGTATGTTATTTAAAATAACTTACCGATTTAAATACGGTCTTTGAATCTTTTTGTTTGGATGTTAGCTCTTAGATAGGTTTTATTGCAACAAGTAACTAGGCGCTGTAATGATGGAAATACATGTCATGGTTTCCGCACTAAATCACTGAGCTTCACGATCTTAAAGTGGTATCTAGTAAACTCCACTTTTATAAGAGCATTCTTCGTAAGGCGATTGAAATTAAGAAGTTCCTAAAATTTTACCGTGAATACGGCTCTATGTGTTTTAGAATCCCGTGATCAACAGGTGTTCGCTACGCAATCTTATTATACAGTCCGATGATACAGTAAGGGATCTGCTATAAAGTGAACATGGACTTTTATGAAATGAGCGTTTCACAACGGTAACTACCTTCATATACTTCAATCTACCCGTGACCATGTAGCCGTGAGATGAGTCTCTGGTATACTTTAAAACGCAATTAAATATCCATATCGTCACTTAGCTAACAACATCGCTCTAGTCGAAATTTGAGGTTTTGACATTTGAATACCATTGGATAGATCTATTCACTGCCCTTCTGTTGGACAGTTACTCAAAAACAAGAATCATTGCGTAAATCTTAAAGGTTATCAAACACCTCGTAGGCCTTCAATTCTTCGTTCAAAAAACCCGTTGTAAATGTTTTTTTCTGGACTTAGCGGAGTTTATTAAATAGTTATTTGGTTCTTTTTAAAAATTTTGGAAATCTATTTATGCTGTGTGTAAGCTAACCGACAATATTATACTTAATATAGTATTTTCAAAACAAAAACAAAAAACAAACACGCTCACGACTGTCTTCCCCATGGTAGACATCCTCAGATACATACTCAGTGAGTAGATCTTTGAGAATACCAAGTAAGGGGAAGTCAGAGGTACGTCCAAACATTACATTTGGTACATGCCCGCGTTTTGCAAGTAGTAAGCATTCATAGTATTTTCGATTGCAGATAATATTAATTGAATCACATTGGTGTATGTATGTTGTTACTATGGTTACCTACGTAATAAGTACCTACTAATGCGTTTTCCATTCATAATTATATCGTTATGAAAATAAATTGATACCCACTTACTCGTATCATTTGCGGGAGTTGTGAAAGTCACGAACAAATGGTATAGTAGAAAAATAATTGATTTTCCATGAACAAATTATTACTTACCATGATTAATAAAAGGATTTTTTTTTCTGCGGCTTCTATTAAAGAAATCTGGATAAGTGCGAGCCTGGCTCGTGCGCCGAGGCTTCCGTACAAGCTTGTATGTTCACTCAAATAATTAACATTACTGGAATTCATAAATTATGCTCCAAAGAAAAGATAGTCAGATTGAAATACAAACTTAATTTTGTTGTTGTAAAAATGTTCTCGCATACATCGATATACGTCAGGGTCAAATCTTCAACTGCAAATGTAAGTTTGTAATAACAATTTTTTTTTTGTTTGTATTAAAAAAAGAGACTTTTTCCTTTACCTGTGCTGTGAGACCTTACTTCTTGCCAAATTTCATGATTCTAGGTCAACGGGAAATATCCTATAGGTTTATTTGGGAGTATCAAAATATGTCGCATAAATGGCCGAAAAATGACCAGCTTTATTTATTTATCTACAGATGGATGGATGGACAACGAACTGATCCTATAAAGTAATTTTTTTCATAAGAACATTAATAAGTACAATAGTTGGATAATTTATGAATTATAAAATGAGTTATACAACTCGTTGTTGATAAACTATACCTAGAGGAGCTCTGTTAGTAGAGAGACCTAGTGCGGGGTGCACTAGGACAAAAAGTCATGTTAGTGCGGAACCTCACTAGGTCTCTGGTGAGCCTGGTGAGGTTCCGTTTTTTCCTTTTGAGGTACGGAACCCTAAAAAACAAAACATAAAACAGTTATTTTATGTTTTTTATTAGCATAACCTACTTCAGTTTTTATGGTTCCTTAGCCAACAAGGAACCCTTATAGTTTTGAAATAGTTTTCTGGATTTTATTTAAATTAATGTCTTTAATGAAAATAACTTAACTATAAAAAAGTCATGTTAAGTATTAATATATTTTACCTAAGTAAAGAACACATTGTTTTTTTGTGTATAAACCCCTTTCAAAGGTAAGTATATACATATTCTGGGACATATTATTGGAGGTTATATTTTTTTTCGGTTAACGAGAATTCCATAGTACCTGCCTGGGGATCGAGTCCCTGGATTTCCAGATGTAGTTTGTCACGAAAACAATGTAATTTTACAAAATAAACTGGATTCCAGCGGTTTATGCACTTAGCACAAGCTTAATTTCATAATTATTTTACATTCGTAAACAATTTAGATAGCTGATGCAAAATAATCTCAAATAACAGAGTTATGAGATAAAAATCGCTAAGTCTATCTTTGTGAAGCGACTTTTTAGGATATCGTTTAGGGTTATTATTGCAGGTATAATATATACAATAATAATTGAATTATTGACTAGATTGTTACAATAAAATAATGATCGTTGATTTATAAAGTGATTTAACTTTGAACCACATAAGTTAATTCCGAGAGTTAGTATTGCGATGTGGTATTTTGAGTACTTTTTTTTCCGAGGGGCGGTTATTGGACAGGCTTTGATAATTTCAACGTTTCCCGACGTGAACTTCTAAAGAATTTAGACCAAACTGTGACCAAATTTCAGCTGAGCTAGTAGTCTATGGTGGTAACAGCACTTGCGTACCAAGCGTAGAGTCTCAAAACGATCGCCACCTAGGTTGTTATATTAGTTATTCCACCTCTTTGGTATTTTATACACTCCGCTACAAAATAAACTTTAGTACAAACCTCTTTCCGGTAAAAGTTCTAACTAGATCTTTTGAAATGTTATGACATTGAAACACAGTGTCAAGCATCACACGTCATAATATAATTTTTAACCACAGACTACTAGGATTTTCACAGGAACGGTTTTGCACAATTCTTCATTAGTTTGTTCGATAAAATACCTAATTAAACTTTGGAGATCGCCAATCAATGGAAACCGGTTAGTACCACCATACCATACACGTTTTGTAAAATAATACCTACCTACCTTTAATTTTGAGTAATCCAATAGCGCTGCCACCAACGTTTTATTTTTAATCAAAACCATCATCTTCTTTAATATGCCTGAGATTAGTTTGTCTACTTACATTTAAACTAACATAAACTGAACAGCTTCTTTACTCCAAAAATCTTCTTAATTGGGTTAATTATCCCTTAATTACATTTTCTCAAACCCCCTCGAGCTCAGCCAAGTATGCAATAAAGCTCTTTTGGGCATTATTAAAGTCTAATTTAAAATAAACCCTTTATTCCAGACCAGGCCAACGTAAACGAAATCAACGGTATTAACTTGAATAATTATTTTCCTTATCAACGCAATTTTGATACTGTTCTTTATGTACACAAAAAAGTTTTTGAAAGGGAAAAAGCTGAAAAGGAATTGAAAGCAAAGAAAGCTAATGCTGACAAGAGAATGAAAGAAAAGATAATCAATTCCTCCAAAACTAATGAGAGAACAAAAAAGGAATCAGTTTTAGAACAAACCGTACGATTTGCCAAACGCCTAGCACCTATAGTTATTCCACCGAGCGAAGGCAGCAATACACCCGTATTTTACACCGTCGAAACTTGCTCCAAATGCAGAAGAAAAGATAAAAAACCAAAAAAAGTACACAACGATGCTACTTACGAGAGAAAGAAATGTAAAAAAATAATTGAAACATACAAAAATGAAAGAAAGCATAACAAACAAAATTTTAGTATAACAGAATCTATTTCAAATTCTTCTCAAAGCAACACTCTAGATGACATCAACATCAACCAGTCATTAACCTGTACAATGTCTGAGCAATCGGACAACCGAGATAAAAACATAAAAAACGAAGTCAATTCAAAAAGAAAGAGAAACAAAAATAAGCTAATGATTTCTGAATCCTTTGAAGCTGTTGCGACTGAATTTACCGATGCTGATGAAACCAAGATTAAAGTACAACTGATGAATTATGCAGAGAAAAATGCCTTTTGTGACAGTATTAGATCACCTGTCTTAAACGCAGTAAGAGAGTGCTTATCAGAATTCAACAATGAAGAAGTAAAAGTAGTGAAGAGAATTGTAAAGTGCAATGCTGATAAACTTGACAAAATCCTAGACAGGCTGTCGCATATCGAACAGCATCTACAAAATATAGAACGTACAGAAGTGAATAACGAATCTCCTCGGCAAGCTGGGAAAGCGTCTACGTTGGAACAACTTGGTGAAGATATAGATGATGAAAAAAGTTACGATGAAGAGCTTGAATATAAAAAAAGGAACGTAGATAATGAAGATAATAGAGTTGAAAACATAGGATGTGGGGAGGTGATGAATATGAGAGCCACTACTTCAGTAGGAGTTAGAACAGACAGACCGAATAGGATCCCTGCAAGGTTCTGTTGGACGGATGCTGATAAGGCTTAGAAGGTATTGCACAAGATTATTTGTATTATGATTATTGATTAGTTATGGTGTTATTTTACGAGCTAATTTTACTTTAGCGATTATAATTCTATAGTTCTATTGAATGTTTATTTTATTTATGATCATAATCAGGTTAACAGCACGGACGAGAATTGCAAAATGATGCATAGACCGGACTGTCAAATCAAACCAAAAGTTTTTATTAGTCACAGTAATACAATCCATTTTGTTAGTAGATACCTACTATGTGTGTGTGAGAATTTCTATGGCGCTGATCGGCATATTATTTTATAATTAGGTTTGCGCGAGTTAGGCGCGTATTTACGAGCAGTCGGGTGCGGGTACTTTGGGTGCTTCACTTTTAAAGTTAGTGGCATCGAGTCCTATTTTTTTCTAGTTCTTATTTGATAGGTAGAAAGTAGGTTTTAGTCTTAGAAGTGAGTACTTCTCAGTGTAAAACCTACTTTCCCCAACTCTACAGCTGTAGCCATGGCCCACTAAAGCTAAATGCTATCAGAGGTAATTCAATGGGCATGTAACCCTAAGGGGTAGGCAACAATCACTTTTTGTTAGCGTTAACGTCTGCGAAAAGATTGAATTGTATGGAGATGACATTAGCTTGTGAGATGACACGGTTTTCCTTGGCGCATGGAAAACTAAGAGTAAGGTATTTGTCGCGACGCCCAGGTGCATTTAAATTTGATGCTGGAGTTTCATAGATATAATTCCGCAGATTTTATTCGCTTAAACTAGTAATGACTATCATAAGTTGTTACTTCGGTCATCCGTTTCGTGTGCCGGCCGCATATAAGTTAACAATCGATTGCTATTCGTACGATTCGTGAATATCCGAGTAAAGGCGGTCTTACACGCCTGCTTTGGTGCCACCAGCATTGGACAGCAAGCACGCATTGTGAAGGCGATCAGCAGCTGGTTTTCCAGGTACGTGGTCATCACATTCAAAGTTTTTGACGCACTTTGTGGTGCAGTGGGCGAAGGGCCCGCCTGAGACGCAAAAGATTCGATTCCCGCTGCGGGACAAATGTTTGTACGATTAGCTAATGTTTGTCATAATAAAAGCTCTGCTTAGTTTGGGGCTAGATGATGCTGTGTGAAAAATGACCAGCATTATTATTATTATATTTAAAGTTTTTGACGAACTTTGTGGTGCAGTGGGAAAGACCCGCCTGAGACGCAGAAGGTGGCGGGTTCGATTCCCACTGCGGGACAAATGTTTGTACGATTAGCTAATGTTTGTCTCGGTTCTGTAATTACAAAAAAATATAACAGTCATGTAGTTCCCATAATACAAACTCTGCTTAGTTTGGGGATAAAAAATCTTCCTTAGTATATTATTGTACTATCTATAAATTGTCTAACGGTGTTGCCACTTGTAGACTCCATAAAGTTAGTAAATCGTACAAAAATAGAAACATATATAGTATAAGTAAATCTGTTTTAGTGTAGACTATCCTTAATTTACGCTCCATAGTTTAGTCCGTACTCTGTGTCTAGTGAAACTATTTGAGCATCCGTGCTTGAGTATCGATTCACCCGATCCACTTAGCGCCATGAAATACGCTGCATAGATGAATAATTGGAATTTAGCCGATTTGGTAATTTCAATCGTTATTTAGCTGGTAATTTAGATTATCAATTCTATACTGGTGTTTACGATTCAACTAAGCAGCTGTGTCATCATCATCATGAACAGCCGATAGAAGGACACTGCCTACAAAAATAGACCCTCCCAAAAAGCGTCTTCACGGATATCATTATTGGTCCATTTTTTTATTGTGCTACGAGATCGCTACGTAAGCTACGACGTAGTTTCAAAGAAGTAGGTACAAACTTTTACTTTATAAAACACGTCATATCAATACCTATTTTCTGATACCCATATTGATCTGCTTGTGTTTAATTTAACAAGAACGCACCTTGAGATTTTGATTAATTTCTGAGCTATGTGTGAAATTTGTCAGTACCAGAATGGGCAATTCTAGAATATGCAATTTTTAGAATTGGTTCAAAGACTTAACTAGTCGTTTTATTAATTTAGTATTCTGGGCCTGCATTTTTTAACTTTTAATTACCCTACGTGAAGTACAGAATTTTGACGCGACTCTCATGTTATGTACTTTTTGCAGAATAATGCATGTACAAAATAATAGCCGTAGATCAAAAATAGTTTCTTATTAGAAAGGCCGTCTTTTGGAATTGTGTTTGCGTAGCACCCTCGTAGCACCCTCGTGGCACCCTCGTAGTAATTTCGTAGCAAAAGCAACTTTACAAACTGGTTTCGAACGTGGATTAGCGAAGGCTCTTAAGGTATAATTATGGGGCCGTCCCATATCTAAGGGAGCTGCAAATCACCCTTCCTGGGGGATGATTAATACGACCTCAGAAATACATAATGGGTAGGGTGGGCTGCCTTAGACTAGCTTATTGTGATCGTTTGGTTTGTTTCATGCATACACCTAGTTTCTTGCCGACGTTTCGTATTTATGGAATTACCATAGAGTCAAAAAGAAAACAACGCTTTTAACCAAATTCTACCTTTTTCATGATAAATATTAATTAATTTTAAACTATCTTTTAACCGCGATAAAAAGATAAACATACCCGGATGAAAAGTAGCCTATATGTTATTCTGATGTATACGCTATATTACTATATAGTTTCATGAACATCCGTTCAGTAGTTTTTGCGTAAAAGAGTAACAAACATCCAGCCTCACAAACTTTCGCGTTTATACTATTAGTAGGATAGGATAGGATCATGTAACGTTTGTCCCGCAATGGATATAGAACCCGCACCTCTTGTGTTTCAGCTACTCACTCGCTGCATCGCCGAGGTTGTCAAATCCGCATTTTTTTGTAACATGGAGTTAATATGTCTTTTTAGTATGGAGTAAAGTAACAACTCCGTGATTGAGCTGTGTCATGGGAAATGGCACTGAGCTGTGTCATGGGAAATGGCACTGGTTTATTAATTGTTGTTCTTTGTACCTATTCACCTGCTAGTTTCTTGGGGATTTCCACAGTTGTAGGCACATGCCAGCGTATTGTTTCATGTGTCATTTATGTAATTACTAACTTCTTCCATGGCTTCGCCCGCGTGGTACCCGGATAAAAAGAAGCCTATGTGTTCTGAAGTATAAGCTAGATTACTGTAAAGTTTCAACAATCCGTTCAGTAATTTTTGCGTGAAAGAGTGACAAACATCCATCGTCACAAGCTTTCGCGTTTGTAATAGTAGTAGGATTACATTTATTTCAGGCATATAATGTAAAATCATAAAATTGACACGTTAAAGAGCAGTAAATGGTTCTTGAAATAAAAGCGAGTATAAAAAAGGAGTTTATTTTTATTTTTAAAGGGTTGGCAACGCGTGTTATACCTCTGGTGTTGCAAACTACGGCCAAAAACCACCAACCAAAAAGTGGACCATATGCTTGTGTTTTTTGTGCAAAAAATCCGACTGCATTGTAATATTTTTGATATCGTCTCCTTCTTGGTTTGATAACTACATATCAATAGGGTGATTGTTTTTATTTTATTTCATGTATTGCGACTGGTGATTGCCACTTATGTAAGTATACATTACCCAAAGATTATATATTTTGAGCTAGTTTGATAAAGATCTTGATTTTGATATCCATATTAAATGACTGGAAAGTTTTTTTGACAAGTCCTACAATATTGTAATCGGTGGCCGTCTTATGATGTTTTTGAAATCGTTTTGTTTATATTATTATATCCATCTCAGTATTATAAAGCGTCTAACGATATATCATTCATTAAAATCCATGTGGCCATTAGGGTGCATACATACATCTATAAATACGAGCGAAAACATAACCCCCCGCCGGGTTTCTACCCGACTACGGAGGGTTATGAACGAACTTTATGTTGTTGAACGAAACTTGTGAAATTTCTTTCACGAGTTTCGTTCAAAAGATTGATCGTCCAATTATTTGTTTATTTACCGTGGTACCATTAGAATGTACCATTGATGGTACTGTGGTATTTTTTTTGGCGTCGTTCCATTACTTCGACAGTACATATTATGTTTTATTATCTGTGGTAGAATAGTCTCGTCATAGTTTCCCTACCACTTTACACTTTACCAATATACTTGGTTATGTGAAAAATGGTTGAGTATATACTATTAATATGGGAGGTCAGATTTAAATTCCTTCAAGGATTTAGTATTTTCCGTATATCTCTTTTCCAGCAAAATAATGACTTTGTTATCAATAAGCCTTTGATAAGGAAATCAGAATATTTATATGCAACGTGTTCTTAACCTAGCACATAAAAGTTTATTGGATAATATTGAATAACTCATGAATAAAACATGCGTATAAGCATAACATGCAATAACCTAAAAAAACACAATTTGTAGTCTTTTGTCGGGCACGTTTGAAAAAAAAAAACTCATACATTCCATTCACTATGTACTATGTGTTTTCTTCAAACGAGTCCCAAGGCCAGCTAAGTACCATCAGCTCCCATGACAACGGATTTATCTTCGGAAGAAAATACAAATATTATAACTCTTTCTTTTGCGTTGCTGAAAGTCAATTAAGACGTAATATTTGCCTTATCTTCCGTAACCGGTTGTCTTGGTGCTCATGCTAATCTGTTATAGAGATATAAATTAGCTTAGCGTCACTTAGGCACTTGTAAGCACTTTCGCTTAGCGTAATGCGAAAGTGCTTACAAGTGCCTAAGTGGCATTAATTAGCAACAAATGCCATAACACCGCCGCCGCCATCACTAATCTTGTAAAATTTTTAAGCATTTTTGCAATCACGCTCTGAACATTTGTCTCATGGAATTGCTGCAGAAGTTAAGTCACTTCTTACCTTTATAACGATAAAATTGCAATTGATTAATTGTTATTAAGAAAGCTTGAACAGCGGCGCTGTAGCGTTGACTTGTAGTCTAGAAATAGCTTTCTCTCCATATTGCAGGGAGTAAGAACGCTATTCCGAGACTATTCCGGCTTATTTATAACAGTTTACGAATTGAAAAAGTTTAAAAATACTATTTTTAAAGATTAAGGTTTTAAGAACTAGCTCTATAAAAAGCCTTAAATAAAGCTTATAACTATAAAGCCTTATATTAATGCCCGCAGTTTGTGCTCGGAAAGAAAGAAGGTGCTAAAAAGGAAACACTCACCAAGGTCTGAGCGGCGGTCTGGTGCTGGAAATAAGGCTTCAGTCAGTCAAGCCAGCATATAGACATGATAGATAGTGCCAAGGAAGAAATACTTTTGTATAGTTTACAAGAAGATCAGAAATTGAAAAAAGAACTACATTATTTTTAATTCCAACGTAATCAACAGCGACTAGAACGTTATACTACTCGCATGACCAAATTAAAAGATAAGGTACCATTTACTACCTAGTGAGTGTTTTTTTTTAAAAGTCTCGTAAATGAGGTTCTAGTATATTTCGAAAAAAACTTTTTTTAAAATAAGTTTGAAATAACATAACTTCATCATCCCACTCAGAAATATGTTCATCAAAACCCCTATGTAATCTTAAGAAACATAACATAAAATGGGTTTTGTTATGATTCAATTTAAAATTTAGGTGGCAACATCTCTGTCGGTTTGGTTTTTTTCTCCATTGGCACTGACCAGAGCAAGAAATAGTAAGTTTAGTAAAGAAAACTTCGCAAGATAGATACAACTGCGGGCATTTTGGTAAGATAACACCCATTAAACTAAGCTAAACTAAGGGACTATAAATAAATAAATAATGTTGCACATTTTTCAAACAGTCCCAAACTAACCAGAGCTTGTATTATGGGAACTACATACATGACTGATATACTAATTATATACTTTTTACTATACAATTCTATCTATAGACAACATTTACGTAGAAAACATTTTGCTAGCACCTATTTATCCACAGTTGATTAGTTAATAAAAAAATATATACCGGCTTTCTATGTGAATGTAGCCATACTGGGACTTAGACCATAATGTGGATAACATGGGTAGATATAAATATTGTAGTATCTATCTATGCAATCTATTTAAGAGTTTATGGTCGAAGGCATTATAAAAAAAATGTAAGAATGCGTTCAGGTCTGAATGTAATAGGAATGAGTAAGACATAACTGAGAAATAATCAACAAAACTATAATCTTATAATGGAATGGACTGAAAAAAATAGACGGACATGTACGAAATTTAATTCTTGGACGTGTCTACTACCCCCTACTTGGTATCCTCACAGATCTGCGTGCTGAGTATGGGTCTAAGGACCTCCATCATAGAGATTACAGCCCTGAATATGTTTAATTAAAAATTTAGGAAGATTAAGTTAGGGGTATACCTACCTGAGAACCAAGTAGAATTATTAAAGCACATCAGCTCATCAGCAGTCCAAATTAGTTTTAAACTTAATTAATAAGTAGTTACAAATAAATGATTTATCTATCTATCTATCTTAAAGTTCCTTATCCGACTCTGACTAGTGAAAGTGCTCTAAGCCCGTCTCCACGAAGGTAACTGAATTTATTTCTTAGATATCTGTCACTAAGATCAACGTCTGACTAAATTAAATGCGGACATGTTTTCCGTTGAATTTCGCTCTTAGTCTCGCACAAAACACCCAACTACACCCAACACCCATCACCCAACTACACCCAACACCCAACTACACGAATACATTCTAAAATGAAAACATTTCGATGCAAAAATCCTATAGTTTTCTATGTCTGGACGGATTTAGAATCGTACTACCTTGGTCGGGTATTGTGATGGGGACGTCGGGGACCAGACGGAACCAAACTTACTAGCCGGATATAGATAGATAGAAAATACTTTATTGCATTTTAGAATATGACAGGAATAGACGGGAACCCCGTCACACGATCGTCGAGCGTGGTCGCGGACGGTGCTCATCAAGGATCTCTAAACGGTCAACGAAACGTCAGCAGGAGAATAGTAAAGTACGTGGTACAGTCGTAATAATATTCTAAAATGATACCAAACCACGTAAATTTTAATTCCATACGTTATTGCAAACCAAACCAAGGAGTAGGCCTTCACACAAAGACGAGTGCCCAGACCAAACTATTTATAATTATAGCATGCATGATATTTTATTTATAATTTAGCATTTCAAAATAATTAATTAACTAAGAGACAAAACCTACAATGTTATTTAAGTTCGTTATATTGTGGGATATAAACATCTTACTATTATTAATATTATAATATATACTTCAAGAAAATGTTGTTTAATGGGCGGTTTTTAATTATGAGCTATAAAAAGATATCCCTAAATGGAATTCAATTTGAGTAGATAAGGTTCAAAATAAGTGACAGATCAGACACATTCCGTCTGCATGTGGTCTTGTGCGAGACGTTCCTAAAGTGTATATAATAAATGTGGAAGCCAGTAGCTCGCGGTTTTTAAGGTTTTCTTAAACCTTCCGACCTTAGAGAGACCTTAGAGTCGACTTTAACAGCCTCTAGCGGGAGCCCCACCAGAATCCAAAACAGAACAAGCCTCTCCGCTCGCCATCAGCAAGCGATTCATCCTTTCACCCTAGAGCCTGGGTGGTCGCGTAAAGTGCGCTTTCAGAAAAACTTCCTCCCATGAACGCTCATGACCCTGCTGAGATTTCTGCCCAAGTTTATTCAAAAAGGGTGTTTTAATTTTTTTAAAGGGTTGGCAACGCGCGTGTTTGTTGTTGCAAACGTACGCTAACTACTTTCCAACAGGAGGGTCGTGTGCTTGTTTGCCACCATGATGGTATATAAAAAAGCCTTATTAATTTCTGGCTATTTTCTATGGAACTTCCATCTCAATCAAATCTTCAATCTGAAAATATACAGGGAAATTCGTAGGCAGTACTCTTAATGTACATTTTTGATAATATCTAGGTAAGAAATTTCAAAAGTCAATAAAAAAATAAGAAACTCTGGCGAAGGGGGTTGTGGAGGAAGCAAATTATTACCCCTATCCCCACCCCTCTTCTCGCACCCCCTATAAGAGTTCTAAATTTTCACTGGGTTGTGTTAGTAAGCGGCTTAACACGTTGACATTTCATCCGTAATCCCTGTCGTCCCTGTCCCTGTGGGATGTAATCCCACAAACGTTATTTATATTGTGCTTTAAATACCAGTCAGTTTAGGAAAGCCACATTTGACAGGCAGGTGAGGCGTAGGCAATATTTTAAAATAGAATTAACAGGTTTTAGTCCTACAAGGTTCTCCCCGATTTTAGGGTGCCGTATCTCAAAAGACAAAAAATCTAACTCTTGTGTGTGGACTCCCTTTTCCGCGAGATTTCGAACTCTTAATTTGTTCTTTAAAAATTAATTTGTTAATTAATCTTAATTTGTTTCTGGCTAGTGAGTTAGCCAGCCCAACTGTCTGTCGAACCCTTATAGGATCACTTCGTTGTACGTCCGTCTGTCTGTATGTCTGTCTATCAAGACTCAGGAACGCGTGAAGGTATCTAGTTGAAAGTATTTGATATACGTAGGTCTACGGTCCCTTGCAGCTCTAAAGAAACAAGCTTCTAAGTCAACGCAAAAAAATGGCCATCTTTGATACTCGCAAATAGATCATAACAACATAGATTCCGTTTACCTAGGTTCATGAAATTTTGGCAATAAGCAAGTATACAAATATAGCTTACAAATATAGGAAAAAGTCTAAAGTGGTTAATCTAAAGTAGATCATAAAAAAAGGCGATTACAAACTTAAATTTGAAGTTGGAGATCGATGTATGGGAGATTTTTTTTTAATTTCAAAATTTAGTTTTTCTTTCAATTTGACTTATTTTTTCGTTAGATTAGAGCAATGTTTGGTGCTTTCATAGTTTATGAAATTGAGTAATTTTAAATATTTTGGTGAACATACAAGCTTGTACGTACGTACAACGTAAGTGCAACGTACGCGCAACGTACGTTGTGTAAGTTGTGTTGTATGGACCTTCTATGTGAAATCAATAAATACATTGAGAATTGAAAATCTCTCCGCGAGAAAATCAAACTATGAGTATGTAATAGGTATATATAATAACAACTAAGTAAATAAAACATTAATTTGATAAATTCGAAACGTTATTTCTGATAGCGCACTAGTAATGCTATTTAACCGGCTGTCAAACGCAGCCAGCCCGCAGATAAATTGCCCGGCTCGCTGCCAAGAGCCAGCACTGGGTCTACGGCAGTGTTCCAACGAGAAGCATTCCAAGTCTATGCGTACTGCAGTGTATGTTACAGAACTTACATCAATATTCAATCAAAAACTGTCAAAAACTCAGCATCCTCTGTGGCGCAGTGGGTGAAGGCCCGCCTGAGACGCAGAAGGTTGCTGGTTCGATTCCGCGGGATAGATCTTTGTATGATCAGCAGATATTAATCTCGGGTCTGGTGGTTTTGTATGTTTAATATTGTATTTGAACAAAGAAATTATGTTTACAAATAGTATATCAGTCATGTAGTTTCCATAATACAAGTTCTTACTTAGGGGCTAGATGATGCTGTGTGAAAAAAGGTCCAGCAATATTTATTATTGTTTATTTATTTATATACATATAAATATTTGAGTCCAATATTTTCTCTCATAATTCTGCATGTGCAAACTATCTCGCCGCCACTTCGCTATTCCGTTCCCAACTTCCGTGGCGTCAATCACGTGGCGTGTGTGGATATCCTATTAGTATGTCACTCCAATAAGGGCCTGTTCAAACTAACGCGGCGGCTATCAAGGGGTTGTCAAAATTTACGTGATTTCCCACAACTACCGTATCTGTTTGACCGGGCCATAATTTGAGTGACATACTAGGATATCAGCCGTCATCTAAAAAATATTGGGCCGAATTATTTTTAATGGCTTGTCAGACGCAGCCAGCCTCGAAGATAAATGGCCAGTGGCAAGTTGCCAACCCTTTAAAGCTGTATTCACACCACATGATTTACGTGTTATGAAAACAATTATTTGCTTTGAACGGGGAATTTAAAAAACTATTTGATAAAAGGTCCAATTAAATTTATAATTTATGGTTAACACTCGTAAATGAAGAAAAAGTTGATCTGATGAGTTATCGCTCTGCCTAATATATTCAAAAAGTAAAAAAAAACAATAGGTGTTTATTTACCTATTGTTATTGTAGATCACGAACAATACTTTTTCTAAATTTCATCCAAATTTTTTCAGCCGTCACGAAAATTAGTAACATATATCCAAACTTTGAAATATTTATTACTAGTTAAGGTAAGGATAACCCTGCGCCCCCTCACGGTAGTTTTTGATCTAGTCTAACTAAAGAATGGAAGTGATTGCTCTTAGCTATAAGGCCGCTCTTAGCACCACCACTAATTTATTTGTAATTATTGTTAAGTGTTTTTTTATTTACATACTCTTAGCATCGAAGTCACTGACAATAAAAACAATTTATACTTTAATATTTCATTCGTATCTACGAACTAGGGCTTCCAATACCGGGATCCCGGTATCAGCCAATACCGGGATCCCGGATTTTTTTTCGAGAGTTTTAATACCGGTATCCCGGAATCCCGGTATTTAGAAAAAAACATTCGGTATTAATACCGGTATTGAAAAAATCCGGTATTCGAAAGCCCTACTACGAACTGCAATTTGTAATACCGTTTTACAATACGTGTGTAACAAATGAATAAACTTTACTTTACTTTACTTTATTAGCCTCTAATTCCGAGCCGCAAGACGTGGGTTCAATCCCGCTGCGGGACATGACATTTTTGCATGTTCTGCAAATATTTGTTCCGTGTCTGGATATTGTGGTACCACGGTACTCGTAGTTATATATTTACCCACGACACAGGGAATCTTAGTGTGGGGTCAGGGTGTTGAGACTGTTTGGTATTTTTTTAGTCGATTTATAACTTTATTGATGTTTCAACAAGACAAGTATGAAATTCAATCGCCGTCAAACGTGACTGCCTCCGGTGGCACAGTGCCAGCAAAGCCAACCCTTTGTCATCCCGAAATCGGGTCACAAAGCCAATATCACTTCATCGAATGAACTGATAGACCTATCTGCTTCTTCTTTGTTCTATCACTAGTCAATAGCATTAAAATTATCGTGGTTTCATCAGTTGCAAGCTTTTATTTAATTTGCTATGTTAGTATATTGTATATTTATAGTATATTGTGTGGGTTAAATCTTGCAACTGAATTTTAAACCAGTAACCAGATTTTTTTCCCCAACTGTTTGAGATTAAATTTTGCATACACGTTTGATTTTTGTGAATATGAATGAGTATGAGATAGCTGAGTGACATCTTTCGAAATCCAATATGGTGGACTTTTAAAGATGGCGGACCAATTATTTTTATACACCCCTATGTTATGGATATCAAGTGAAAGGGGATGCTGAAAAGAATACGAAAAATATAATAATGTTACTCTTCATTGAATAAAAGCTTGTTTTCTGAAAGTTTCTTTTTAAATTGGTAATTTTATTTCAGGTTATTATTATACATTTATTTATTTTAGGAATTACATCTAACAGCGAAACGTTTGCAGGAGAATAGTAAAGTACATGGTATTGTCATAATAATATCCTAAAAAGTGTCACCAGTTTTTCTTGGTCACCCAGTGTTAGGTCACTGACCTGATAATTTTGAGGTGGGCCGGAAAAGAGCCTAATGACCAATGATCAAAAACTTAGGCGCGGGTTAGATAAATGGGCCAATTTCAGTAAAATACGTCGCATTTCCATAATACAGTTTCCATGATTAACAAGGGACGCGATAAAAATTAGTTAAAGTACGGAGTCACAATAGAATTCATAGTAAAACACCCTTCTGGGGCTCTAATAAAGTTTGCCTGATAAAGGTTATCGCGCACATACCAGCTCGGCAAGGGATCGGCAACGATAGGTCTCGCGGTATTGGGGCGGCTACGCCTAGAGCACTGCGGGGTTACGGCTGGGTGACTGCTGATTGATGAAAATTGTTCTATAATATTGCCTCGGCGATGACATATAGGCGGAAAGGAGAGCCGTAAGCGCGACGCGACGTCTAGACTTAATACAGCATCGGCAAAAAACTTATGACAGCAGTAATAACGCTGATTATTTCGCGATGCAGCATGGATGCCGTGTCGATCCAGCTCTGGTATATGTGTGCGATTACCTTAAGACTATCAATAAAAATTCCAATAAAATAACGATAACTGATTTTCATCACCAAACCAAACATATTATAAAGACATGAAAGACGGGGCGTCAAAGCCCCGTGTGAAAATTAAGGTGGGCTATAAATATTCAAACGACTAGACCAGAAAGTTCAATGACGTGAGAACTCACCTTATGTTGAACCTAACGGTAAAGCCTTTTAACATTTAGGCAGTAGCTTGCGTGCAAGCTTTCAACAATCGCGAGTTATCTTCTTTGTCCTATCACAGTCGGTTCTTTCTAAGTCACCCTGTGTTAGGTGATCTGACAAGCTTCAACTGTCCATTCAAGCAGGCCTCGGGAGAGCGACTGTACATCGAGGCGTGTGCCGCCGTTAGCACCGCGAGAGTGCTGGGAGTGGTTTCCAACTGCTCCCGGGACGTGCAACGAACGATATGCGAGAGAGGCAACGATGCGTTCCTTTGGAGAACCCGAAGCCCATTGGCATGCATCGAGGCCGGCCACGGTTTACTGATTCCACGAGTCCGTGAACCTCACATAAGTCTGCCACACCCTCAATGTACAGGGTACCTGTTAGCAGATTTCTTCGTCACCAAAAAAATCGTAATCTGACCAGGTTGAGATATGGTGGCCCTGAAAAAAGCCCTACTGACCCAAAGTGAAGAAACAAGTGCCTTTCTTGTACGTATCACATGTAATAGATTTTTTTGGTTCTTTGACATGCAGGTTTCCTTACGATGTTTTCACCATTGGAGAACGTTGCATGTGGAAATATCTTGTTGCACGATGGAATTCGAACCAACGATTTTCGAATTTAAAGTCAGGGACTCTAGCCACTAGTGCCTTACGACCTCGAATACGAATGAACGAGTTGCCATAATATGTAATACACGAGTTGGAATCCTGTTGCAAGACAAACGTTTACTTGAGGCTGCAAATGTTTGTTCCAGATCTGTACTCTTTGTTCCTAATGCCTACAAAAAATAGGTTACGGTAGCCACTTACCAACAGATATGCCACATGCTTGTTTGCCACGTTTTTAAGGTAATGTAATTGACAAAATAAAAAAAATAAACAAACACGCTCACGACTGTTTTCCCCATGGTGGACATCCTCAGATACATACTCAGTGAGTAGATCTTTGAGGATACCAAGTAGTGGGTAGTCAGAGGCACGTCCAAACATTACATTTGGTACATGCCTGCGTTTTGCAAGTAGTAAGCGTTCCACGTGACAGGTTGCAAGCCCATCGCCGCTTATTGGAACACTAACTGTTGGCACATGCCTTCGAATTTTTGGTTCCAGGGCATGCCGGTTTCCTCACGTTGTTTTCCTTCACCGGTTTGAGCACGAGTTAATGCGCACATAAATTTTTCGAGTAGAAAAATCCATTGGTTCACGACCGGGTTCGAACCCACGACCTCCGGATCGGAAATCGGGGTATCGCCCACTAGACCAACACGGACACAGTTGTTATTTATTTATCACGTATCTTACAATGCGTCCAGTATGGTTGGATCACTCCCATGGGACCAATCCATGGGACACACTCCGATCACAAAAGGGCTTGGACGGCCACAGTGATACCAAAGCCACAAAAAGCCAATGGGACACTCACACCTTCCCATAAATGTGTATTTTATTATAAAAAATAAACAGCGTTGTACGAATTTGAATATTCCAATGGTTTGGTAATGGACGTGTAGCTCAGCCCTCGAAAGCCCAAGGTAAGCTAGTGTGACATGCAAGTAAACATCTACTGGCTGGGTAAGTAGCTTGCACAGTGTGAAACTGGCTTTATGCTGACCCAGCTGTTCATTGGTAGTAGACTTCACTGAACTTGTCTATCTAGAATTTTCAGAATCAATGATTCAGAGATTACACGTGTACCGATAGGTTTGGTGATAAAAATGAGCTGGGCTAAGGCCCGGCTAATAACGCGATGGCTACTGAAAAAAACTCTTAGTTCTGAATGAGCGTCATGACCTACATTGCAAAAATACACATTCCTTCTATTTGTACTTTAATTCTGTCATCTTAATGTAATACCTTTGAAAAAGGTTGGTATAAAGAATGCTCAGTATATAAAGGCGTCTCCCGAATTGGAAACAAAAACGTTTTTTTGGGATGATGTTTTATTTTTTAAAGGTGAAACTGTATTTGAATTAAATAATTTATGTAGTGACTCTTTGTTCGTCAGTCACAAATTTTTCTTTGTCAGCCTGCGTTTGGTGAGAACCAGATTGAAAATAAAAAATGCTGGATATTTTCACATAGCATCATCTAGTCTCAAAGTAAGCAGAGCTGGTGTTATGGGAACAACATGACTCATATACTACTAATTTTTTTATAACATTTTTATATTAATTTTTTTTTAATTTTTTTTTATATTTAATATATAATACCTCGGATTTATTAAAAATTCGGGGTCATATTGAACAATAGGACCCCGACCAAGTGGTTCAGCTCCGTAGAAGATCTTCTTTGCAAATGGAGGACACAACACCAACCGTATTCTCCATAATCCAAAACCGGAACGAATATCTGCAGAGCTGCAAACATTTGTCCCGAAACGGGAATCGAACCCGTACCTCTTGCGTCGTAGCTGGCTTCTTGACCCCGCGCCACCAAGGTCCTCAAGCTAGCGACCGTCATATTTATTTAAACATCATGCAAGTTATTACATTCATTGAAATTAATCTAGCCAATAAAACAGCTCTAATAATGAAAAACGTCTCGAATGAAACAATTATTCATACAACTATTTTTATATTAAGTTTTTTGTAAATACATACATATTATACATAGAAAACACCCAGACTCGAGACAAATATTTGCAGATCATACAAACATTTGTCCCGCGGCGGGAATCGAACCCGCAACCTTGTGCGTCTCAAACGGGCCTTCGCCTACTGTGCCACAGACGTCATCAAATAACATCTTTAATCAGCTAGCTATCTAAAGATCGTTGCAAACTATCTATAGATTAGCTCAACTGATAGATTTACATAAAAATATTCAGTGCTGACCCAGTTTCTCTCAATTAATTCAACTGTACAATAATGTTGCAATGAAAAATAAAGAACTGTGTGGCCATCTAGTACGTATCTTTTCTAATCTAGTTTCTCATTGAAGTAATTATGCAAATTTTTAGGAATAGAGACTTTAGAGAAAATTCTGAAGCATTTTCCAGTGAGTTTGCATTATAGCCATTGTTATATTTAGAAAGTTACTTTGTAAGAGTGTATAGTATCCCTAAATTCACTCTGGGTCTATACCAAATCAGGATCCGTTAACCTATCTTTACATAGATCATTTGCGTTCAGTAAATTAACTTTTTATGGGTTGACGTACATTTTTTCCTTCGATATACAAAAAAAATGTGTAAAAGTTTATATTTTATTTTTATTTTTTTATATAATATACTTTTTTTCAATGTACAATACATTGAATGTTTTTATTGTGGTGTGGCAAATAAATGATATGTCTATGTCTAAGTGGGGTCTTATCTACACACTGCAAAACAATATTCTTACTCTAAATAGTAGAATAACAAACGAAACTAGGTAATTAGGGAGAGATCTTTACAAAAAACCTTTCTTTTTATGGCCACCGTGGGCTTTTAGTGAGCGTTTGGCGGCGAGCCAAAGTGCCTCGCAGCAGATGCAGCGATTTCAATAATGCAGAATAAAATACAGTGAACTTCACTCCAACGATACTAAAACAGATAATACAAAAATCTATGATACCAGTTATCTTCCTATATTGAATGAAAATTTGCTAAAGTTACCCTTTTGAAGTAGAGCTGTAAAAGTAACGAGACATAATGTATTAATTACTAAAACAATCAGCACCCGTTACTAACTACGTTACGTTACTCGTTACTTTTGATAAAATAAAGCACTCGCATTTTTTAAATTCTTTATTAAAGAGCTTAATAAAGATGCGATTATGTCGCTCTGGTAAATCCACAAATGCACATAACTATTAATCTTATTGAATAAAGAAAATAATCTACGATATATGTGAATAAGCAGGTAGGCCAATTAACCTACCTGCTTAACTAGAATGATCTAAGGTAAACTTTATATTGTATAGCTTAATCAGTCGTCTAATTTCAACTAATTGTGGATTGGACATTAGCACTCGTGTGTACTTTGTTCATACTTTATATCAAACTGATATGTATTTATAAGACAAATGCGAGTAACGAAATGTTTTTTTGAGTAACGTTTCGGTACTTCGACTCAGGCATTACTGGGTAACGGATACTTATTTGCATCAGATAAATTTTGAAGTAGTGTCATGAAAAAATCTTTCAACATTTAACTATCATTGGAGTTTTAGCAGTTCACATAGCGGAATCCAAAATATTTGTGTGAAACAATAAAAACCCACATTCACACATGGCATCTACATACGAAAAAGGTTACCTACCCTACTCGGGCGGGCAAGCCATCCCTATTTTCCAAAAACAACAAGTCTAATTCTAAGTGTTGGAACTGAGGTCGGCACTAACGTGCCGCATTGGGGTGAATTGTGCATTATCCCCCTTCTAACCTGACCCCAACCAGCGTCGTTGGTCGCTATCCTTGAAATAGCGGAGAAGGATTCTGGATTCCCTGTTTTCATGGGAGTTATTCATGACGGAGTTACTCCTTGATAGAATCGATAAACACTGAAAAATAAGGGGACAAGAAGCGATTGGGAAATGCAGCCCAGGACTTGGTTGAAGACGGTAAGAAAGTGGTAAGAGGTTCGTCATCGATTTATATTCAGCTTTGCACGTCTTTCTGATAGCTTTCAGCGGAATAAAGCTCATTTATCATTGAGATTACACAGAATATTGCTGCTGGAATTTATTGCAGCTGATAAAGCGCTTTATTTGATAGCGATGAATTTGCTGGATTGTAAGCGGTAATTATGGCCGGGAAGAGTTGCATGTTTTTAATGTGATCAGCAGATTTGCAATTTGGGTTAAACCTGTAACCCTGTAACGTGTAAAAATTTATCTTACTTATTTATTTTAGACGACCTCTGTTGCGTGGCAGACGAGTTGCCGGCTTGCATCTTCTGCAGATATTTGTCAGGACTGTGTATATGTCTGCTGGCTGTTTTAACTTTTTAACTGAATAAGCGACAGTTTGAGTACTTAAATGTCTATTGCTATAAACCTCTGCAACGGCTGACATGATTCAAATTAAATTTGGAACTGTTATTTTTTGTGACGTAGAGTGACGCATAGGCCACTTTTCATCCAGGTAAATAGTTTCAGTGGCTACTGGTACCACGCAAATGAAGTTGTAAGGAATAATGTATTTATACCTAACGACACGACTGCAGAACAGACAGTAACTTTAATTAACGCTTGTGAGCTCTAAGCTCAACAAATACCTTGTACAGTCGGCAAAATTAGATAAAACAAATAGAGTTTTTGGGCCTAATATTTTGAGTAACTAGCTATATAATGGCTCAAATATAAAAACATTTAAAATGTTCCAGAAATATTTCAAAGTCAAAATTCATGTATTCATTAAAATCACAAGGACCAAGCCAGTAATAAACTAAGCTGGTTATTTTGTAATGATTCTTTTACAAAACAATAGGCATATTACAATAGGAAAATACTCTAAGTCTAAATTGTAACATTCAGTTATAGGAATCAAAACTGTTTATCTACTTTTGTAGCTGACTGTACCAACTAAATCAAAATGAATTTCAAAGAGGAACTAGACTACGTAAATCCTCATTTCTGGTGACTTTAGTCCGGAGAGCCGTGGCCTACTTAGAGCCCGCATAGGATCAACTACAATGCTTGTGTTCTCATGCTAAATCCAAGCCTTTTTCGGATAGTATTTATTATTGTAGAAATGCACTTTGGTAATATGAATCTAAAGAACATTATTCTTGTTTTGTAGCTCAAACAGTATTCAAGGTAGTATTCTAGGCATCTATTTCAGAATAAATCTCAAACTGAATATACTCTTAGACTCAAAACAAAATGTTTTAATAAATTTTCAATGGAAATATGAGTGTCTATGCTTGAGTCAAGATTACATTTTCGATTCGTTCCAAAATACAAATACTGGGCTAAGTCCCAGTCACTGCGACTTAAGTTACAATACGTCTCTCTGCAAGGCTGTCTGTCATAGAATGGTACCTATTAAACCGTAATATGTTAGTCGGTTAAAATCACCGAATTCTCTTTAACCTTTTTATTATAGTAAATAATAAAAAGTACTTACAACAAACCAAATTTATTATTTAAATATGTTAAAAAAACAAAAAAGCCTCACAAAACGAACATTCTAGATCCATCATTTACTCAAAAACCTATATCTGCACTACGGATCGGAGCCCGAAACCCAGCACCATTTCTGTTGGCAACCAAACAATGCATCATTTTAATAGCCGCCTCTAAAGGTGAAAGGATTGTTTTCCATTGATAGAATTTATAGCTGACGATTACAAAATGATTTATTACGTGTTCTCTTTTTGCAATGCCGTATTGGTCTTGTGGGTGGTACTCTGAAGTTTGTTCTTGTTTTATATTTTGCAATGAAACATTTTCAAAAATGTTTCAGAAAAAAAAAAAATCAGAGTGTTGTTGGGAAGTCGTACCTACCTGACTGTTTGTACCTGGGTGCCTGTGTGCCTATGTACCTACCTTAATGTCCAATACCAATCAACATGAAATGAAAATGAAACATAAGTATTTATGCATATAATATGTAGCAATAAACATTTTAAATTAAATGAATAGAATAAGTACCTATCGACTCACTACCCATGTATTTTGTGATTGTGCGTTTATAATGTCATAACATACTTACTTATAAAATATCGCCGTAGGGAATGTAGGTTAGGTGGTTGGGTAAGATTGTTTAGTTGTACCTACCAATAATCATTATTGTCATTATTATAGATTAAGTTAGTGGTAGCTGTGACGTCAGCAGCTACATCAGTAGGCGGGGCTGAAAAACAGCGTGGCTGAGTCCTCGACCTTTTTACTTACATACAGACATACCTTCTCACTATACCTACTATTTTTATTAACTACTATATTTTTATATTGTACTTAGACTAGGTACCTATGTTTGTTTAAGTGTAAGTAAATAAATGCCCTTTTATTTTATTTATTTTATTTTTTATTTTCTAAATAAAAAATAATACTTAATAGTCACATACATATGCGTGACCTCACACTAGGTTTCTGTGTCGTGGGTATCAGGAACTAGGAGTAACATAGTACCACAACACCCAGTCAACTGATATGAAATTATAGCACTGCATAGCATTGCAGTGAGAGCTCAGCCTACGGCGTAGCTATAATCGTGGCTCCGTAGCGCTACGTACACTCGTAGCATTAATGAGTATCACATAGAACTTCTTGGTCGTTTACTTATTCGTGGTCTTTCTGAATTCAGTGACTAGCCTCTCACTCTTTTTCCACCGTATGAAGGAACCAGTGTGGTAAAAGCAATCGTCTCACAGTGAATCTCACGTGATAACCCGCAACGTAAGGAGCCCGTATATTTGCATAGTAGGTGGTTTGTTTGTCTGTCTGTTACCATCTCTGAAATGGCGGAATCGGATTGACATAGGGGTTTTAAGCATTCGATTTGTACAATTTTAATGATATTTTTAGACAGGATTTATTGCCACAAGTCACAAGGGGGCGATACAATCGATAGTGGAAAGTGAAACCACGTAATCGATTATCATGTACTTTTTCGTAATAATTTTGTATGACCTCAAAAAAGGTTTAAACGTTATGCGTTATTATGGGGCACTGCAATCTAAGATGGAAAACCTATGGGTGTTATCTAATTTTGTAAAAATAAACTTGTGTGAGCATGGGCAACAACAAACTAGTTTCACTTCTATTACGCTAGTGTTTTACTCAATGGCTCTACGAACTCTCGTAGTATTGACGTAGCATGTTTTGGCTACGAAACCTTTATGCCAGTTTCTGTAGAATTTTACTCTGCTCTAGTTTTAGTTCGGACGTTTTAATCGATTTGTAGGTTCTTATGGATTGAGCGAGCGAAGTAAGTGACAAAAATCAAGTTAAGTTGATAGTTTCGCATAAGTGTCCGGCGATTTCTTTTAAATTGTTAATCTATTCTTCATGACATTTAAATCGTGTGATAGCACAAATAAAAGTCAAGTGGAGTATCATATGAAAGGGCTTTGATTGCACATTTCAAAACCCTTTCATATGATTACCCACACCCAAACCCAGAACAAATATCTGCCAAACATTAAACATTTGTCCTGCAGCGGGAATCGCGCCCACACTTCTTGCGTCGCTGCCCACGAGCCATCGAGGTCGTCAAATTTCCTATTTATAATAGGGGAGTTTAGAATTTCATGATTGTATACATTCATTTTATACTATGCCACACGGAGATGCAAAATGCATTATTTCATCAATATCGTAGATTAAATGTATGATTTTGCATTATTTTAAGGTTAAGTAGAAATTCTGGTTGGAAGTACCAACTGAATAGCTTCCTTCCGATCTATCCGAGAGTTTATTTATTAATATTTTGTACGCACGAGCACGATATCGTTAAAATCAAATCAAATGTACACGTTATGGTGGCACGCTATCGTTATTTGTAAGGAAAGCAACGTAGCGAAGCGTGCCTTAGTTTACATAAATGGCAACAGATAAAAAACCGTTAGATATAATATTCACCCTCGTCTTTTATCCACGGTAACAGGACGCCGTATATGCGTTTATTAACAATAATAACACAGTATACACCAATGTATACTGTAAATAAAACTATAAAAAACAAAAATATCAAGAATAATGATGAAATAAAGAGATCTCAGAAAATTAACAGATATAACTAGTGTTATTAACACTTGGCATAAAAGGTTATTTGTTTGTTTGTATGTTACTATTTACGAGACGCCTATTCGGGTTGAAATGTCAATTTTTGCTATCGATTTGTTTGTTTTCAAGGATGGTTCTTTGATAGGCTTTATCACCACAAGCCACTAGAGGGCACTGTGATTAATAAATGTTAAATTGTAAACATTGGTGTATGAAAAATCCTCTTTGCGATAAACACTGAATCCTTTCACCTCTCTGTTCTGTAAAGGTCGCATTTGGCAAGAGTTTCGGCAGAAGTAAATGTCTTTCGCCAACCAAATGCTGGCTAAGGAAATTAGGTCATGCGGAAATAAAATCTTCACGTTCAATTCCTTCCACATGAATGTTACTGCTGATCGGACCTAAACAGCATTGAACCGTAGATTTAAGAGTGTCTTTCACTATATCAGAAAATTCAGTCATACAAATAAATATACTATGAATTGAAGGATGAGTTTAAAAGATTTCTAATATATAGCAATAATAAGGTTTTCCAATTATCAACGTTGTGACTTCCATCTCAACTATTCCATCTATTTCAAAAGATAAAAATAAAATGAACCCAGTTTAGCTGAGTAGGTCTAATAGCATTAGCTATGTAACAATTTCGGTGAAATTATGTATACCGATATTATAGTATGTACGGCAAAATTCCAAGCTACGAATCACTATGAATTAAACTAGATAGGTACTCACGCGATACAGAAGATCAAATTCGAATTACAACTTGAAACCTCGATTTACGTCGAAGAGCGTAATACAAATCATATTATGGCTAATGGCTACTAAATAATGAATGAACGAAAATCGCTAATGATTTGCTGATTTGATATATCGATGTATTTATTATTAAACTACCTACGACCTTACTAAGGGCATTATGTGTATTATTGAAAATTAACGCACTAAGCTAACTAATTTAATATAAATCTAGTTTTTGGCACATTCTCGGCAAACTGTTCAAACTATGGGAGTTTTTCAATCTTGAGTCTTACCTTCCCATAGCGTGAGTAAATGTTTCACCCATTTTTATTTTATTTTCGGCATTGGTAAATCGTAGTTATAAAAATCTAATTGCCAAATCTGTGCCAAGTTTAGTTGTAGCGCCACACCTCAGGCCACGCGTTACTACGGCTAACTATGCAATACGACCGGTTGTTTGTGCGAGTTGGTTACGGCACAGGTGCGTAGTCTCGCGAGGTGTAACATGTTCGAGATCTCTGGAATATAGAGTAGTAAGCAAAATGGGTACTTTTTTTGCTGTTGAGTTTATGGAATACTGGTCTGAATACTGCCTCTCAAAGAACTAGAGGCACAGCTGAGTTGGGATAACAAGATTTTGACTGAAAACTCAATAGAACTGTACCGAAGTAGAAATATAATTCATGCATTATGCGAAGACGCGCCCCCACTACAAGAAGGAATGGGTCGAGAAGTTTACCATTTTCAAGTTTTATAATTTATGAACATTGTAGCAATCAAAATGATTGCTATAGCTGGTGGATGCGTTTTCGGGGAATGTAGGAAGATTTTTGGATATACTCTGATTGTGATTTACACCTTGCTAGATCTACAGCCTGTGGTATGGCGCATACTAGCATGCAAACTAAGCGGGCGAGCTCACCGTTGGCATCAGTTGATCAGTACTCCTGACGCGGGTCACCTTGTTCTTATAGATGAGCTTCTTGATCGTGCGCTCCACCGGCTGGTTCCATCGCATGAAAAGGACATACGCTCCGTACAGACTGAATAGCACCAGCGCCTCCTGCCAGTATATGTGACTGTCCTTAAAGCAGTATATCAGCACCAGTAGACTGATTGAGTAGAACGAACAGTCGCGGAACAACGGCCACCAGGTCAGAGTGAGGGTGGTCCGGGAGAACAGCGCGCAGGCACCGATCACGAACAGGATGTTGAAGACGGCGGAGCCCACGATCGTTCCGATGCCGACGTCATCGAACGAGACGAATACGCCAATGATGGATGTGAAGAGTTCCGGCGCGGAGCCGCCCGCCGCCATGAACGTGGCCCCAGCTACGTCGTCTCGGATCGCGAGCCGCTCGATGATCACGTCCAGCGCGGGGACGAAGAACTCGTCGCAGACTATCGCGAGCGCAACGAACATGTACCCCATGCCCATCACGTGGAAGATCACCGCGCCCGAGCGCCGCTGCTCCTCCGTGAAGATGTCGGGGGGGAACAGCGGCGTGCGGGCTTCTTCCGTAGTCGGGGAGGGAGAGAATGCGTCCGTGTACGTTTCGTATGATTCCGTGACGTTTAGATCGCCGGCGCCGGCGGCCAGCAGCGCCAGCACCACGCCGCCACCCATGCCGTGTGCGGGCCGCGATCTGCCGCGAACAGCGCGCGCTCGATACCTCCGCACTGCGCGGCCTAGGAGGGGCTGGAGGGAGGGTGCCCGCACCCCGTACCCCGCACACGCCCGGATGCGTGTCTCTGTGCGTGCCCTGGATTGAGTAACAGTTTGTACTACGCCCCTGGCGCAGTTTCAATAATAGTAGCACAGGTCCTTCTTATGTTCAGTTAGTGGCACAGTGTAGGGTTCATGTACAGTAGCTCGACGCTTTTGTTATTTCAGTAGAAGCCGACATCTGGCACGAGATTTGAAAACCCCCAACGACTATGTAATCCATCCAACTTTTTTGCTCATCACGTATTATAGTGCCTATAAACCTTAAAACGAATAGAAGACCAAAAAAACCAATTACAAAAAAACGACAATACATTAAGTATATTTTTTTTATAAAAAATATTTATTATAAAAAAAATATTTATATAATATCATTTATTGCAGCGGTTCCTAGCTACATGTAGCGTTTATATAATATGAGAACCATCCTATAAGTCCTACAAACCGATTATAAAACCATTATTATTGTGATCGTTTTGGAGAAAAATGGTACTCCGAATGGTAAAAATGGTACCTAGCGGCTTCGATGCGGGTAAAAATTACTCACGTAACGTACTTTAGAGGAATATCGCGAAATTAAACTTGTAGCGTGTGAGCTTAATGCATGAGTTTGGTACAAATTTACTTCACCCACGCCCCCCATACGATTACCCGCCCGGTTACAAGGAAAATTTAAAAATTAGTGACTTTTAGAGATAATACCTACCCAAGAACCATCCTAGAAGACATACCTACTAATCGATTGCCTCATTATTCAAATTCAAAACTCTAGAGGCACATCCCTTCATCAACTAGAAAAGAGCCGATGATGTTGGAATGGCTGAACAGATTTTCTTGAATCACAGCTAAGAACACTCTTACTACCTTTAAACACCCCTCTGTTTGCATTGTGGGTCAATAACGGTTTTATTAATTGACTGATATGTAAAAGTGACTATGATATTCATTTAGACTGTGGCACTAGGTTAGGTACCTATGCCCCGGCCGGGCCGAGCTACCCAATACCTACAGATTAGGTGAATTATCGTGGTTTCATAATCGTTAGCCGCCGGAAAAATGTAACGCATATACCTATCTTGTGTAGAAATTGTTGCGGTATGTTTGAGTCATGTTTTCCTTTTCAAGTCGGGGGTGATGTAGTTTTCATTGCCCTACTGACTAGCAACAAAATGTATCATTCAATGGTGCCTAGGTAGAGTGTTGCCAGGGGTTGTTTATGTACGTGAGATAATCAACTGAGGTTGATTCGTTGACCTCGCTGAAAATCAGCGCTGCAGTTCACTGCAATGCTGAGAGCACGTAGATTTTTTGACAACACTTTAAACATAAATAAGGTTTTTCAAATTGTATAAAAATTACTTGTAATTGTATAAAATATACTAAGAAAACTGCGTAGGTAAATAAATTGAAAATCAGTGCATAGGGTGTGCCTTGCACGCGAGCCCATGGCTTGCCGACGCAGCGGGTTGAAGCGAGTAGATTACAATCAACATAAATAAAGCTTAATAACAAACTAGGAATTAGCACAAGGTAACATTGTGTAATGGAGTACTAAAATGAGACTCAGGCATAGGGTATGAGACTTTTTACCCGTAACATCTCAACAGGTGGGAAGTAGGTATGTTTATTGACCACTTTAGTCGAATTAAAAAATATATAAGTAAGTATAGTAGGTAATATTTTTCTTGCTGTTCTTATCTATTTTATATAATTATGTAGGTTTAATGTGTTTAGTTTGTTTTATTGATACGAAAAACAAAAAACACGCTCACGACTATATTCCCCATTATAGACATGCTACATACTCGATTTCGTAAATCTTTAAGGCCAGTAGTTTATTCCACGTGCTCTTTCTTTTTTGTTAAATCTTTAACATCCAAATTTATATGAGAGTAAAGCCCAGGATTTTTTTTGTAAAAACGGAGATATGTGTGGTAACAGACAAACAAGCATACAATTATACGACAAACACAAATTGGTGAATTTTGACTTTGACTGATTTTGAGTGACGAGTCTTTTATCATCCGAGATAGATACGGCTAAAATTGCAATAAAGTATAGGGACTGGACCGTTGTTGGCTTGGCTCGCCTAGCTCTCTTCCACTTGACTTAATGTGGAAATCTGTGGGTCCCACCCCGAGGTCTGTGGTCCATCTTAAACTTACCGAATAATATTTTAATCGGTTATGGGAAAACGTTATTCTATGGTCCATCGGACAATTATAAACAGGCACTTAAGCTATAAATTTGGCTCTTAGGTAACGAAATTATGGTGTCCAGTACATTTACGAGAGGGAAAGCATTATAAGTAGGTACCTAGCATTTTACTGGACTTGTTTTGCCACATATGGCATAATATCTTCCATGTACACCATTTTACCCGAACCCCATAGTTAAATACCCCCTATCAATCGTAAGCTCTTAATCGAACTCCAGAATTAGGTAGGTATAATAGTTTGTATGTATTTTAAATTAATTATCGGTTAGGTGCGTATTTAATACTGTACAAAAATTTTGATAAATTTATTTCATAATTTTTTGGTCATTGCTATTACTGTATATTATTTTTTAATCATATTCTCTGACTGCGTTTTATTGTAATTGCGTGAAATGATTCGTTAAAATATAGTGATGATACGAATTTAATTGAATTGAAAATTAGTCGATTCTACCTAGCTAATGATTGTAAATGTATTAAACTGTTTTAACTTCGCTATTACTTATATTATTTGCTAAGGGTAGCCACATAAAAGGCCTTGCGGAACAGCTGCATTGATCATTTAGTGCTAACGAAAAAATGTTTTGGTAATGAGTTAAAAATTTAACCCATTACTTGCTCCGTCGAATGATATGTGTTCTAACTTGGACTAAGTGTACTAAGAACATATTAATATTTTTGTGAACATAAAAAAATAGTCGATTTCCAAGCTGTCAATGTCAGCCCGCACAACCCTAGTTTACTATCACGCGAAAGAAATCGAATCGAAGTTGAATTGAATGTCAAGTCATGTCATTTGATGTCATTGACCGACTTCTACACGAAGGGTTTCTAATTGGATTTATGTCTTTTTAAAATCGGTTTTGTGGTGTCTAGATATAGTAAATTCATTATATAGTCGTAAAAATGTGGCTAGACGAAGCAGATGGGTTCGCGGAGATTTTTAAAGGCTACTTGCCGTTCTACCTTCTTGTCGCTTTGCCTATTTTTATCATCATGTCTCCTGTGAAGCCAGTTGCGGCTTCTCACGAGTTCTCTGTCTATAGGATGCAGCAGTACGATCTACATACAGTTCCTCACGGTAAGACTCATGATCTCAACATGTTTCCATTTACAACAACAAAATCGATGATTTGGAATATTTAGAGGTTATTTTACCTCTATGCTTGTTGGCTGTTTACTTTGCTTGCAAATAAAAAATACACAGACCAAAGATTTGCTAAAGATTTGTCTTGTATATTTCGTATCAATAAAAAGATACAAATTCAAAATATTAGAAAAAACAAAGATATTCTTGAATTCTGCTCTAGGTGTATTTTTACGAGTTTGTGTAAGTAATTAGGTATTTCAAACTAAGCCTAGATTTATACTTAAAGAAACTTCTAAATGCCCTTTCAGATGATGACCGAAACCCATAGCACAGAGATTCAACTTGTTCAGTTGGTCACCAAATCTACATTTTGTAATCCCTGTGCTAGAAGTTCTGGGGGCATTTTATTAAATAAATATAACACCCAACAGACAGATACATAGTCCTGTACCCACACTAGGATTCCCTGTGTTGTGAGTATCCAGAACTATGAGTACTGTGGTACCAGAATACCCAGACCCAGACCAAAAATCTGCAGAATATGCAAACATTTGTCCGGCAGCAGGAATCTAACCAGCACCTCATGTGTCTTAGCCAGCTACTTGACTTTCAGGATGCCGCAGCTCCAGCTTCAACTTAGAAGGCCGTTCCCTGACCTCCTGGTCGACCTCCCGCCACTGTGTCGTAGCACGAGTACAGGACATCACCATTGACCAGTTTATGGAGATCCGGAACAAGGCTGGTGCTCTGCTGCTAGTGCTGCCGAAGAATGATACAATGCTGAGTGCTGAGCAGAAAGAGGTTTGTTTAACAGTAGCATGCAGAAGTCCACTGCTGGACAGAAGACTTCTCTGAAAAGTGCCACATAGATAGTTAATAAATTGTTATTAACTTACTTTTCATTATTTTACTCATGTTCGTTTATTTGTCTGTTACAAAAATACATGCATACATATAGTCGCCCCTGTTTCCGGAGGGGTAGGCAGAGACCAAGGTTTTCCACCTGCTACGATCCTGGAATACTTCTTTCGCTTCATTCATCCTCATCAAATTCTTCATACAAGCTCGGCAGTTTAGTGTACTTCTGACCTGGCCTTTCTCTAGAATGTCTCCAATTTGGTCAGAGTATTTTCACTGAGGCCTTCCTCTTACAACATTCCCATTTATTTGTCATTCTTAGTTACTATTTATCAGGATTACCGGGTTACAGGGATTTACGGGATGCCATATTAGCAACAATTCGAGAGCATGGGCCATCAATGAGTGTTCCATGTCACATGTCACATTGAAATGCAGAACCCAGGAATGTACCTAAATTTAATGTTTACACATGCCTCTGACTACTCCTTTAAATTATCTGGATATTTTTGAAGAGAATCAAATATACATGCATAAAGTAATATAATTTAATACCCTTCCAGCACATAGAGCTCCTAGAGATGGCAATGAGCCAGCAAGAGGTGTCTGCTCCGGTCTACTTTGCGCGTTGGACTCCTGATTTCGAGGACATCCTGGAAGACCTGCAGCATAGTTTTATCACTGATGATAAATCCGGCACCGCCCTTGAAGCCATGTTCAATTCGGTCTCTTCTAATGGCTACCAAATCGGTAAGATATTGAGAAGTATTCAAATTCAATTTAAGTGTGTTTAACCCAAGAATACTTGATACATGCAAAAAAAAATGTATGTGGACATTTTCACACATCATCATTAAGCCCAGAACACTCAGACACCCAGACCCAAGACCAATGTTTGCAGATTGTTGACCACTGTATATTGAGTATAGTATTAGAAAACAATGGAAACAGTTTGCCGATAAACAACCAAAGTTAAAACAAAACACACTTAATGAGACAAAGTATTAAAATTATCATGGTTTGGTATAATCTTAAGATATTACGACTATACCACATTCTTTACTATAGACGACTGTTGAGCATGGTTACAGATGGTGCTCATGAGGAAGGACCATTAAACGGCACCAACAGAATAGTAAAGTACACAATATAGTCATAATAATATCCTAAAATGAGACAGTGTTATTTTACGCCTTAACCATTTTGAAGGCCTATTAAAACATTACATTTGTAAGGCCGTTGAATGTTTAAGCATTTTATTCTTTGATAACTGATAACCTACATATTCCTTGTGTAAAAGGAAAATTATTTTTTTCTTGTTTACTTTGTCGTGCTGATAAGGCAAAAATTTATCTCAAGAAAATTTACCTGTTTTCTAACTTTACACCAATATTCAGGTCAAGTAAATAAAAATTCGAGCATTACAACAATGGACTAGATGTGTCTTAGCATAACATATGCCTGTGCTGAGATAGCTTGTTGAACGAAAAAAACGCTTGTTGAGCTCTTGAGCAGGCATGAGAAGCTGTGACGCTAGAGGTGCAGGTTCGATTCCCTCTATGGGAAAAAATGTTTGCATGTCCTTGTCCGGGTCTGTGTGTTGTACCATGGTATTCGTAGTTACTAATACCAATACTGTATCTTAGTGTGGGGTCAAGTCTATGTATGTGTCTTTTGGGTGTTCGATTCCCGCCGCGGGACAAATGTTTGTATCTGCGAATATTTCTCTCGGGTCTGGGTGTTACTATGTATAATATATGTATGTAAAAAAAAAAATGTATCTAAGTAGTATTATCAGTCATGTACTTCCCATAACACAAGCTCTAGATGATGCTGTGTGAAAAATGTCTAGCATTATTTATTTTTCAATATAATTATGGTTTTATTATAATTATGGCAATACTGGTGACACCTGGTTCCCAACCATTGGTGACCGTTAGTTCGCAAACATTGGTGACCAAGGTAATGAATCTCACAGAAGTTCAATTTCGCAGTGGTATCAGCATCAACACCCTCGAAGATGGAATCCAAGCCAGTGACTCTTCACGGCAAACTCACCGGCCGGTCGGCCGCCGCTCCGACGATCGTTATAGCTGCCCACTATGATGCTTCTGGTATTGTTCCTGTGAGTCACTCTTCTCATTCTATAAATTTACCAGCAATGCCACGGCCATGATGCATCTGGTATTATACCTGCGAGTCACTCTTCTCATGTTATATATTAACCAGCTGTGGCACAGCCACAATTCATCTGGTATTGTTTCTGTGAGTCATGTGTCATTTCCATACAATCAATCTTTCCGCAGGCGTTAACGCCAAAATAGAGTGGTCTATGTCTAGATACCAAGGGAAGCCTGAACAAACTATGCCAGTTGATTATTAAGATTTTATTAATTTTAGTTTGTACTCTCGTATTTCAGGAGCTAGCTCAAGGCGCGGATTCGAACGCGTCAGGCGCGGTCGCTGTGCTGGAGCTGGCGCGTATATTCTCGCGTCTTTATTCGAGCGTGACCGTCCGCGGTGGCGCGTCTCTCGTTTTCGCGCTGACGTCCACCGGACCCACCCTCAACTACTTCGCTGCAAAGAAGTGGCTGGAAGAGCAGTTGGATTCAAATGACGCCTCACTGCTTCAGGTTAGTATAGTGACATATTTAAGAAAAAAACACAATCACCTACATAACCTAACCTTACATACGATTTGTATTTCAGGATGTATCGTTTGTGATGTGTCTGGAGTCGATCTCATCAGCGCCTGGTCTCACGATGCATGTGTCGAAGCCCCCGAAGCCGGGCGGAGGGCCACATTCCCTGCAGGCGCGCCTGGCGGCTCGCGTCACCCACAAGAAGATCAATCTAGCAGACGAGGCATTGGCGTGGCAGCACGAGCGGTTCAGCATCAGACGGATGCCGGCCTTCACATTGAGCTCTTTACAGGTAAACTAGATGGAACAGGATGACCTCTGTGTCGCAATGGGCAAAGGCCTGCCTAAGATGCAGAAGGTTGCGGGTTCGATTCAAATGTTTGTTATATACAAATATTTGTCTCGGGTCTGGGTGTTTTCTAAGTATAATGAATATGTATTTACAAAAATAAATTATATAATTAGTTTAAAAATTAAAATTAAAAATGTATATAGCTTGTATTATGTATATATCATGTAGTTCCCATAATACAAGCTCTGCTTAGTTTGGGGCTAGATGATGCTGTGTGAGAAATGTCCAGCATTATTTTATTTTTATTTAAAATTGTCCATCTACATTCCCAGAGCCACAAAGACGCGTCCCGCAGCACGGTCTTCGACACGCCGAAGTCGGACCACTTCAGGTATCTGGTCGACAACGTGGCCAGCATCGCGCGCGCCCTCGCCTCCCACATCTACAACATCACCGACGAAGCCAGCGCCGAGGACGCCGCTCTGTACGACGACGCTCTGGTAAGGATAGCTCTGTCTCTTTCAGACATGGCTAGCATTGCACAGACGAAGCCAGCGCCGAGGACGCCGCTCTGTGCGACGACGCTCTGGTAAGCATAGCTCTGTCTCTTTCAGATGTGACTCGCATTGCACAGACGAAGCCAGCGCCGAGGACGACGCTCTGGTAAGGATAGCTCTGTCTCTTTCAGACATGGCTAGCATTGCACAGACGAAGCCAGCGCCGAGGACGCCGCTCTGTGCGACGACGCTCTGGTAAGCATAGCTCTGTCTCTTTCAGATGTGACTCGCATTGCACAGACGAAGCCAGCGCCGAGGACGACGCTCTGGTAAGGATAGCTCTGTCTCTTTCAGACATGGCTAGCATTGCACAGACGAAGCCAGCGCCGAGGACGCCGCTCTGTGCGACGACGCTCTGGTAAGCATAGCTCTGTCTCTTTCAGATGTGACTCGCATTGCACAGACGAAGCCAACGCCGAGGACGCCGCTCTGTACGCCGACGCTCTGGTAAGCATAGCTTATATGTGTCAATAATAAGTTTTTGAAACTCCACCCTAAATTACTACCAACTACCTACCGTCTAGCTTCTTAAATAACTTACTCCTCCTACCTTCTTTTTGTGAAAGAGATCCTTACTATTAGTTACTTGTGATTTACATTTTCGAATAGTTTATAAAGTTGTATATTATGGAATTAAGATTATCGTGGTTTGATATCGTTTTAGAATATTATTACGATTATACCACGTACTTTGACCGTTGACCGTTTAGACGTCCGCAGGAAAATAGTAAAGTATGTGGTATAGTCATAATAATATTCTAAGTTGAATATTATTATTAATATACAATTATTTTATTTTATTTCATGCTTTATGGTCTGTCCTCTGGCATGGAAGCTCTCCCAGAGGACGAAATCTATTTTTTATTAGTTATTAAGTACGAACGCTTATCTTAACCTTACTAACACTTTTGGATCATGATGTCTGAATAAAATAAATTATTATTATTATATATTTAAAATCTGAGGCTTATGCCTGGGGCCTTTACAGGCAGGTTTAGTGGAGCCGAAGCTAACGCTAGAATGTATTTTTGTACAATACAATATAATATATAAAAAAAACGTTATGTTTTGGAAATATTGTGTATAATAACTACTATTGCAGGAGTATATGCTTATGGAATGGTTACTGGACCATTTGCGATCATTACTTGTACAAAGGGAGGACTTAATGCTATACAGCATTTTCTACCAGTCATCCTTAGCGTTTGGAAATAAAGATTGGATTGCTAAAATACTAACTATAACAAACAAGTCTTAACTAATATTTATAATCTTATTTATTTTATACCTACTATAGGAAATCAGTAACAAAACAAATGGTACCTATAGAAGATAAAACAAATATTATTTTGATTGGTGTTTAATTTTACTTGCTAAATCGCGGTCTCAAGTATAGTTTTCTATTTTCAGAGTGTGGACGAGAACTCGCTTAGGCATTGGTATGATTACCTATCGTCGCAGCCCAGATCGCCGCACATCGTCACAACGTCAGCGCCGAACGCAGGTTCGTTTGTTAATGCAAAAATTTGCAGCGCCCCCTTATGACTTGTGTCATAAGGGGGCCGAATAATTGGTTTATGCCGGGGGGTTTAGGGAGTAATGGGGCTCCGCGTTACACTAGCCACAAGTGCGCTCTGCGGGATTATTATTAAATAAATAATGCTGGACATTTTCACTCAGCATCATCTAGCCCCAAAGTAAGCAGAACTTGTGTTATGGGAACTAAATGATCGTTATACTACTTATATACTTTTTTTTGTAAATACGTACATATTATACATAGAAAAACACCCAGATCCCGAGACAAATATTTTGTATATGCAAACATTTGTCCCGAGGCGGGAATCGAACCCGCAACCTTCTGCGTCTCAGGCGGGCCTTCGCCCACTGCGCCACAGAGGTCGTCAAAGGTATTAAGCCTTATATTAGATTGTCTCGTATATAGTCTATCTATGTTTTGGATCGTTTTTGTAGCTATGTAGGAAATCAGAAATCATAATATTTATTTGCATGAATATAGGTCAGTTAATACATGATGTTACAACTTTTTTAGGTCCTTATTCTACCATCCATATGGTGTGCAAATGTCAATAGGTAGATTGAAAATTAATTTAAATACAATTATAATTATAAAATGTCAGAACGTATGCCCGAACGTTTGAATTAAAAATGCCGATAACTATTACCTACCTACCATAAACAACTTAATCTAATAATATTCACTCCTAGTCATTAGTCATAATAGCATTATAGCCTATTTTGTGGTTCATAAATTCATTAAGGTCATAGGTATTATTATGTGGTATATTGTGTACCCGCCTGTGACGCAGAAGGTTGCGGGTTCGATTCCCGCTGCGGGACAAATGTACGATTAGTTAATGTTTGTCTCGGGTCTGGGTGTTTTCTTTGTATAATATGTATGTATTTACAAAAAAAAGTATATAAGTAGTATATCAGTCATGTAGTCCCCATAACACAAGCTCTGCTTACTTTGGGGCTTTAAGATGCTGTGTGAAAAATGTCCAGCATGATTTATTTATTTGATTATTATTTATATTGTATATCGCGTATATTATAGTATATTCATGGTATGTTTTTACACCAATTAAACCCCTTGTAAACTTGATTACAGTCTGTTCCATCCCAAGGTTGTCTGGTAGAGCTCGCTATTTAGCGTTAAACCGCCCATTGTACAACATTATCAAAGTTTGTAGTAACTAAGCTGGTATGTTCTTTGGTGTAAATAAAGTATTTTCTATCTTCTATCTATCTACAGGAGTGACGGCGGCGCTGGAACGGGCGTTATCCCGTTACACGGATATAGCTGTGAGCACACACGCCGTCGACAAACGGGAGCCAGAGTTCACGCTGTACGGACCCACAAGCGCCACGCTCTACGTGTACAGGTAAGCCTATCCACGTTGTAAGCTTTAGAGTTCCTCGAAAGGAAAAAGGGAACAGTTACAGGATCACTTCGTTCAGACTCGCCTCTGATCCGTTGTAAGCTCTTTAGAGTTCCTCAAAAGGAAAAAGGGAACAGTTACAGGATCACTTCGTTCAGACTCGCCTCTGATCCGTTGTAAGCTCTTTAGAGTTCCTCAAAAGGAAAAAGGGAACAGTTACAGGATCACTTCGTTCAGACTCGCCTCTGATCCGTTGTAAGCTCTTTAGAGTTCCTCAAAAGGAAAAAGGGAACAGTTACAGGATCACTTCGTTCAGACTCGCCTCTGATCCGTTGTAAGCTCTTTAGAGTTCCTCGAAAGGAAAAAGGGAACAGTTACAGGATCACTTCGTTCAGACTCGCCTCTGATCCGTTGTAAGCTCTTTAGAGTTCCTCAAAAGGAAAAAGGGAACAGTTACAGGATCACTTCGTTCAGACTCGCCTCTGATCCGTTGTAAGCTCTTTAGAGTTCCTCGAAAGGAAAAAGGGAACAGTTACAGGATCACTTCGTTCAGACTCGCCTCTGATCCGTTGTAAGCTCTTTAGAGTTCCTCGAAAGGAAAAAGGGAACAGTTACAGGATCACTTCGTTCAGACTCGCCTCTGATCCGTTGTAAGCTCTTTAGAGTTCCTCGAAAGGAGAAAGGGAACAGTTACAGGATCACTTCGTTCAGACTCGCCTCTGATCCGTTGTAAGCTCTTTAGAGTTCCTCAAAAGGAAAAAGGGAACAGTTACAGGATCACTTCGTTCAGACTCGCCTCTGATCCGTTGTAAGCTCTTTAGAGTTCCTCGAAAGGAAAAAGGGAACAGTTACAGGATCACTTCGTTCAGACTCGCCTCTGATCCGTTGTAAGCTCTTTAGAGTTCCTCAAAAGGAAAAAGGGAACAGTTACAGGATCACTTCGTTCAGACTCGCCTCTGATCCGTTTTAATCTCTTTAGAGCTCCTCGAAAGGAAGAAAACAACTGTTCGCTATAACTACAGGATTACTTCGTTCAGACTCGCCTCTGATCCGGTTTTATTGTTTGCAGCTATGCCGTTTTATAGTTCTTCAAAGTCTTGAGATTTAGTACTCTGGGATTATGGTGGTTTTTTTTTAATTTGCTTGCGTGAACTGCCTGCTACAAGTACGCAATCAAGTTGTCCACACCTAGGTGCTTTCATATTCAATTCGTCTTGAAACTAGGAGTAAGGGCAGAGATAGTTCCCAAAATTGCCGTCACCAACGTATTTTTTTTTTAATTCTTACATACGGCGCTATTTGGTTTAACTATATTTTTTGAAGTTAAAAAGGTTTTTCCCTATAATACACAGCTGTATTGGCCAAGTGGGCTGTACCCCGACTTCCGAGCCGAAGGTCGTGGGCTCTAACCTGGTGGTGCACCAATGTTTTGTCAATGTATGTGCGCGTTGCACGTGCTCAAGATAGTGAAGGAAAACATCGTGAGGAATCGGGCATGGCCGAGAACCAAAAATGAAAAGCATGTGCCATCAGTAAGTGTTCCAATAAGCGGCGATTGGTTTGCAACTGCAGAAAATGTGCCAAATACAATGTTTGTTCGTCTCCGTACTTCGTATCCTCACAGATTATGGATTTGAGGATCTCCATCATTAGGATTTCGGTCGTGGTTTTTTTTTACTATTTTTAATACACAGAAAATTTGAGAAGGGCCGCGACATTGGCGCCTATTCTCTAGTCCGACTTAACTTGATTTAAACTGTCAGTATCTTTTACTCTTTTATCGCGGGTTCGATTCCCGCCGCAGGACAAATGTTTGTATGATCTGTATTTGTTTCGGGTCTGGGTGTTTTCTATCTATAATAATTGAAAGTATTTACAAAAAAAATGTAAATAAGTAGTATATCAGTAATGCAGTTCCCGCAACTCTAGCTCTGTTTACATTGGGGCTAGAATTTGCTGTGTGAAAAATAGTCCAGCATTATTTATTTATTATTAATTTATCAAGTGTTGGCCTAGTGGGCGGTACCCCGACTTCTGGTACGGAGGTCGTCGATTTTTCCACTCGAAAAAATTATGTGCGCATTAACACGTGCTCAAAACGGTGAAGGATAACATCGTGAAAAAAACCGGCATGCCCTAGAACCAAAAATTCGAAGGCATGTGCCAACAGTTAGTGTTCCAATAAGCGGCGATGGGCTTGCAACCTGTCACGTGGAATGCTAATTTGCAAAACGCGGGCATGTACCAAATGTAATGTTTGGACTTGCCTCTGACTACCCCGTACTTGGTATCCTCAAAAATCTACTCACTGAGTATGGTATCTGAGGTTTTCCTCTCTAATTCCAGCGTTAAACCAGCCGTGTTCGACTTGATCCTGACCTTGGCTATAATCGCCTACTTAACCCTGGTCTACTTTGCGATCAATCTCTTCCCAGCATTCTACCAGGAATACGCGAAGGTGGTCACGGGGAAAGCGAAAGTTCAGTAGCGGTAAGTGAATGTGCTTGATCATTGTGTGGTTTTTAAAAAAAAGTAACTCTTAGAAAGACCGTAATTCTTGAAGTATCCGGTCCGGGCTGATCTTATTTTATGACTTTTTTTTTTATCAAGTCTATCCTTGATGGTTTCCACCTACGTCCGGTGATCTCTCATGGTAAGTGATATGGCTGATGATGGTACTCGCAGGTCTAGAAGATCACTCTTACCTTGTAGAGATCCAGATTGTATTCTTAAGGAAAGATATATGATGGTAGCTGATTTAAAAGCGATTAGTTATTTGATTTTTTATTCGAAGTGTTCTCCCACACTTAAGGGAAGAAAAATCATCGGCGGGACTTAAGGCGGGTAACGATCTCGTGGCTTAGTTGGTATAGCCCCTGCGCACGAAGCGGGAGGTCGCGGGTGTTAGTCCCGCCGAGTTTTAATTTTTGTGATATTATAAAAGCTTTGTTTTTAAAAGCGATTATCAACTTCGGTCAACAAAATCGGTTCATTTGTTGTTAAATAATCGAGGGATGATTATGAGTTGAAGGGCTAAGTTTCGACTCATTCCGAAAGTCTCCATCAGAGTGAGTGGTCGCGTCTTGCAATGCGCGCTGCCGTTCTTTGTACATTATGAAATTCAGTTGATCGTTTTTGGGATAAAACATTCAAAGTCCTGACCCCACATGCTTAAGGTAAACTACGGTCTAACGTTTAAGGAAAGGGTAAATGAGGCTGTACCACGTTTATCTATAACACGGTTGCATTCATAACCTCTGTTTTTTTTGAAACCATACTATGATCAACACTTAATTTTAAGTGTTGAACAATTTTGTTTATATACCTTCGTCTGAAGTGGCTTTAGTGCCACGGAGAATAATTTTTAATTTATTGAACTATCTAAAAGACATTTCGTATAAAATAAAAAAAAGGGAAAAAAAACTCGGTACGTTTTTACAAAATCTTTTCTAGATTTATAATTGTGAAGCAATAATATCTAGTTGTATTTTAATAGGAATGTATGGAAATATTTTTTTTTATCGATAATTAGATAAATGATAAGTATTATTGTTAAATAAGATCAAATCAAAATCTAAAAGTGGCAATCATAGTGAATTTTGCATTATAATTTGCTATGTTTTACTCTTAGAATATAGATGAACCAGAAGCCGCGTATAATACAAATAGGCGCGGTCAAATAACAAAAAAAAATGGGTTAGTTATTAATTATAATTAAACCAATTTAAGTGTTGATAGTTAGTGTGATCCGTTAAATACGGAGACTGATACCAATTCAACGCGATAACTTCGGTATGCGTGGCGCGCTCTCTGGTTCATGTATATTTATATATTTTTCTCTATAAAGCGTTGTTATTTCACCCTTGTGTGAAGTGAATTCCAGAATATTATTATTTGAATCAAGTTACTTCTACGTTGTCTATGATTTCAATTATAAAGTAGGTAAGTAGTTTGAAACTTAACTGTCTATGAAATATTCAATAGTTTTGATGACCGTCCTCTTTGGAGTTCCTTGATATGTCTAATATGAATTTTATTAGGTTTTGTACACATATTAGATATAATATTTCAATTACATTTCTTTTAATCAATAGTTATGATACCAGAAAAAATACTTCTACAGAGGTACTTAATCAAAAGCTTTTTCTTTCATATTTATTTAGGTGTTTACTTCCAAATCTTTTTGCTATAGTTATGTAGAAAATGGTTCGAATGTGTACAAAATCTACCCAAGCTTTCTATTCTTGAGTTGTTTCAAATAGTTAATCATACCATAAAAAAGTTACGTATCCACCTTGCCTTTAGAAATCTAGGGGTCTAGACAAATACCTCACGCTTAATTTTCCATTCACGCTTACGCAAATTTGTCAAGTAAAAACATGGCATGACTTCTTTTACTCATTCCCATACAATTCAATCTTTCCGCAGGCGTTAACGCCAACAGAAAGTTGTATTTGTCTAGACATCCTTCACTCATAATGTACTCCTAAACTAGTCATGGGATTATAACCATAATACTTTATAAATAAGTATTCACATCGACAGTGGATACGTAGCTGAAAAACCATTTTTTTTGTGATAAAAGTTATAATTTATGATCGCGCTTGTTGTGTTTTTCATTATTTAGTTTAAAATCAATCAAACGAACTGTAAATAAGTATAGGTGTAATGGTTGGTGGAGTGTTATATTATAAATTATAAATAAGAGTCGTACACATCGACTTATATGTGTTTCTTTTTGTTAAAAACCGACGAGTTTAAATAATTGTCTTGCTTATAGTTTGATCCAGGCACGGTATTAAACAAATAATTCCATGCAAGGAATTATAACAAATAATTCCATGCAAGGAATTATAACAAATAATTCCATGCAAGGAATTATAACAAATAATTCCATGCAAGGAATTATAACAAATAATTCCATGTAAGGAATTATAACAAATAATTCCATGCAAGGAATTATTTGTGTAAACGAATGAATTTTAATCGCAGCATACCTAGTAGATTTTTTACATCACCATAGCTCTTTTGGTGTGTGTTTCTTTTTTTTTCTGTAAACTGAAGTACATGTCATCATTTAGAACTAACTGTCGAAACTTTGCATATTGGTGTAAGTGAAAATGGTTTAAGTTGTATGTATGGAATTGATCAATAAAACTGTTTTAAAATATTTTACATTTTTTATTTTTAATGTCATGTATCTTATAAAAACATATATACCATGCATTGACATGATCGATTACTTAAAAAATATAAAAAAACACGCATGTAAAAATATTAAAAACTATAAAATTTTAAAAATAACTAGAATCTAAAGGATTAGCAGCACATCACTAACATTGTACCATTTTATGGCAATTATAGAATTACTATTAAAAGAAAAGTATAATTATTATTTGTACTGGTGAAATTAGAAATGGCATATAGTTTTCAACGCCCTCTGCTTCACATTACCGAAGATTAAATTTAATAAAACATCTAACTATAACATACATAGTCCTGATCCAAATAGGATTCCCTGTGTTGTGGATATCAGGAACTACGAGTACCGTGGTACCACAACATCCAGACCCGGAACAAACATGCAAACTTTTGTCCCGCAGCGGGAATCAAACCCGTGTCTTAGCCGGCTACTCCCCGCACCACAGATCGTCGGAGATAGACAAAGAATGCGATTTTTTTTATTAGTACTATTATCTAAATGGGTATGTTTTTGCGGTTTGAAACCGTCTCACTTAATGCATAAAAACACGTTTATAAAATATCTGATTGAACGACCTCATAAGACCAACAAAATAAACGGTCAAGTCTGCCCTTGATGATTGATGACAGATTCCTATGAAAACATGTCAAAAAGCATTGCCTACGCCTTCTTGATTATGGCTTTTTTGATTTGGTTGTGTTGGTGAACCCAGTCTACAGCTTACGCTTAGTATTCCTTTCAATTTGACAAGGTGAAACAGTAAAGTTGGCAGCAGTCATATTATTTTTTGACGGCTAAAGTAATTTCCATGGAATTCAATCTTTCCACAGGCGTTAAAAAATGACTCCAACTTGATAAAAAATTTAGGTACCTATTGTTTTGTAAAGGATCATTAAAAAAAAAAACCAGCCTTGTTTTCTTCCCTTTCTTTCCTGGCTTGGTCGCGGAGGAACAGGCAGTATATAAAACCGACGTTTCAAAGTGATCCTTATGATTTTGATGAATGAATGAATGAATTTTGACTTTGACTTCGTTTACGTCCACGTGGAAAGTGGTATTTGTCTAGATACCCAGGCCTTAGTGTTAAGAATAAGGTAAGTATCATTTAACCCTCATAGACCTCAGCACTGGCGGCACCATTGATGTCCTTGAGCTCGTTCGACTTGAATGTAGCAACGAAGTTGATTTTTCCGAGTTTCTGTAAACGACAATTTTAAATTACACTCAAAATTAGCCACAAATTTTACTTACTAATTATACAAGTTGCAGGGATTGGCAGTTGATTGGTAGCCAACTTGCTTACAAGTTAGTGGGATACTTATGTTGGGATTGGCAGCTGATTGGTTGCAAACTTTCTTACAAGTTGCAGAGATACTTACATTGGGCTGGATTGGCAGCTGATTGGTAGCCAACTTGCTTACAAGTTGAAGGGATACTTACGTTGGGCTAGATTGGCAGCTGATTGGTAGCCTACTTGCTTACAAGTTGGAGGTATACTTACATTGGGCTGGATTAGCTGCTGATTGGTAGCCAACTTGCTTACAAGTTGGAGGTATACTTACGTTGGGCTGGATTGGCAGCTGCGTGGCCAGCACTTGGCCGGGTGCTACATCAGCGGCCGGGAACCTCAGCGTGCGCCCCGCTATGCCGGATGACGTGAATCGGAACTCGCAATTCGTTAGAGAGACGTCCAGTGGATTTTCGAAGGAGAGAGTTGCTGTAGCTGCCTCTCCGAGGATCAGGTCTTCGTTGAACTGTAGAGAAGAGCACATACTAGATGTAGAAGACTACCAGTTCCAAAAACTGAGAGCACGGGCACAATTGGAAGAGGGTCTTCCTCTTCCAATTGTGCCTGATTTCGTCATGCTTCACTATCCGGTGACAAGGAATACAAATATATTTATTGACCAAAAGTATGTTAAAATTTTGACATGCTGGTGGTCTCCCCACGAAGGCTAGCCTGTAATGCAGGAGGGTTACAAAAAAAAATAATAAAAATTACACACAACAAAATAAATTACCATAATTATAAAAAATATCTAAACTATTTTTTTATATCTGGAACTAGTCGAATTTGAAAAATAATTTGCATTTGATAGCCCAGTTCTTGAAGAAGATTATAGGAAATTTAACATCACGCTACGCCCCGGGCTCGGTGGGCTGAGGCCGAGGGCGACCGTGACACTGTTAGTACTTATAAAACAAAACGAAATATACACAGACAAAAAAAACATCGTTAAAATGCCAATGGGTGATTATGTTACCTTGATATTGATGTTGGGTTTGAGTACTTGGAAGTCGTCATCATCAGCCCAGGACTGCTTCGTCTCTTCAACGATAGCCATTGCTGATATCTTCATGTTGCAGTATTCAACCAACTTTGGTAGATAGTCGCTGGCTGACACCTGGATACTAATTCTTTCGACTGGAATTATTAATAAATTTTCGTTTCAAATTTCGTCGTTATTCGATAGAACAATTTTATTATTTCTTGTCATTTGCTCGCGGAGTTCGATTCTCCAAACAAAAGTTATACCTACATCTTTTAAGTTGTGTTTTGGTTTGTAACAATTTAGCACAAAACTATTCATTCAACAAATTAATTAAAAATATACGTCTTTTCTTACTACTATTAAAAATGAGATAGTTTGTGAGGATGGATGTTTGTTATTCTAACACGCAAAAACGACTGAACGAATTTTGATGAAACTTTACATTAATATAGCTTATACATCAGAATAACACATAGGCTGCTTTTTATCCGATACCACGGACCACATATTATAAAAAGGCATACTATAAAATGTGATTATTTAGATGATAAAAACTCTTGGGATTGAAAATGCTCCAACTAATTTTGTAAAAGGATCATTAAAAATAATAACCAGGCTTGTTTTCTTGCCTTTCTTTCCTGGCTTGGTCGCGAAAGAACAGGCAGTAGATAAAAACAGACGTTTCAAAGTGATCCTTGTGATTTTAATGAATAAATGAAATTTGACTTTGACTTTGCAAACCAAGGTCGTCAAGTTCAATCGGATTCACATTCAATAACTAATTTAACTAGAGGTACGTACGTAGTACAGGTAGGTAGGTTGTTTTACAATCATCGATTTGGATAATTAAGGTTACGCCTGGTTTTTTATTAGACATTGGTAAATGTGTTTTGTAGGTAAATTCATACCCAATTAATTAATTGAGCATGCATCAGCATATCGTGTCTTGTCTTAAAAACTATGTTTGATACTTTTAGAATTTATTAATTATTTGATGAGTGAATCCCTATGAACGAGTTTCTTGGCATTGTTCGATTGGAGTGCCAATACACTGTGCATTTGATTGAAGGAAAATATAAAAAAAAAAACATTGAAAAATGCATTTGATTGTTGCCTGATTCTTGTAGGCTTGGTGGCGAGCGAGGATTCGGCAAAGGTCAGGGTCGGCAACGCACGACGACGTTGCAAGCGTCCATAGGTTACGTTAACCGATTACCTACCGGAGGGCCGTAAGCTTGTATTCCAATTATTTCCAATTTAGTTCTATAAAAAAATCTTACCTTTCCCAGGTCCAACAAATATTTTTCCTTCAACCTTCTTAACAGACTCTGCTCTCACGCCGTTATAAAATACGCTGATAGCTGATAAGGAGGCCTTGATGTTACGAGGCTGTGTAAACAGAATGATATATTCAAACAACAAGCAAATAAAACACCCCAACACACATACATACTCCTGACCCCACTCTAGGATACCCTGTGTATGGGTATCTTAAATGAAAAATAATTATGTCAGCTGATTCTTTTTAATTCAAAGTTTAGACAATAGGTCAATGTAATTACCTGATCAGAAGTGTTTTCTATGTCCACTGTGACTTGGAACTCCTTGCCAATTTGTATCGTCTCGATGTCTCTCAGCTTGAATGTCACGTCGTTTTCTAGGGTCTTCGCTACTGAATAATACCTTTGGAATAATGAGAAATTTTGTGTCGTTTAATAGTTCATTAAAGTTACACAGATGGCGTTGCTTTGTAACGAAAGGTTATGGAATGACTAAAGAAAATGACTTCCTGTATTATTTACTTTACATAGGTTCATTTAACTGAAAGGTGTCAATTAATAAATATGCATTTTAAGAACCTATTGTTTACGTCTGACATAAATTGTATAAGCTTCAGAGAACTAGTCCGGCGCTGAGCCCCCAAACAAAGATAAGGAAAAATGTGGCTTCCCAAGGAATGGTCCCAAAGTCAAAACCAAAATTCACAAGTCTCGTAATTGTACGAGGAACCTCGTACGTCTCCTGGTAACACTGCGTTTGTATATACTAGTGCTGCCATCTAGTAAAAGTAAGATATTATAATACTATAGAGAACTATGCCACAGATATTATAATAACTACCTACTAAACGCTTTGTTCACAATTTTTCACTACATGATTATTTCTGAAACGAGAGGAAGACTAAGAACTATAAAGTCGCTGACATAGTGACATAGCTCTTAGAATGTTGATGAAGCAATTTGTAGATTACCACAGATTATAAACCTACCTTGCCTACCTACCTACTTTACTTTATTTTATAGTATTAGTTTATGCAAACCCTTGGCCTGCCGACCTATCTTTTGCTATAGGCACCCTTAGACAGGGTTCTATAAATACCATTTTTTTTTCGTATTACTAAACCTAGTAATACGTATATTTTATAAAGTGGCACCTACCTCTTAGCCCTCTCGGAGTAGCGTACTCCGTTCATAAGAGCGAGTCGTTCGGAGGTGGTGCCCTCCCTGTACTTGTACTGAGCAGTGATGTCTTCTCTGTCCTCGTCTCCAATAGGGTCGAATACGTACGGCTTCTTGGTCAGGATCATACGTCCAATGCTAGAAAATAATGTTGTTATTTTACTAGGACCATACGTACATATTATGAGGGAAGCAATGTCACATTACGAGAAGAGTGTTAAATATGAATGTGGGAGGAAATAAAAGCAGAGGTACGCCAAAGATATGAATGGATTGTGTGAAGGATGTCATGGTTAAGAAAGGAGTGAGTACTGAGATGACGGCTGATAGAGGAGAGTGGATGAAGAAAACATGTTGTGCCGACCTCACGTAATGTGGGATAAGGACAAGAAGATGATGATTTTATTAGGACCATACGCAGTTCCCAAATGATGCGTTGACCAACAAAGAGCATTAAATTTTTAAGTAGGTTAAAAATTCGTCAAAGAGGGAGGAGATTAAACGCAGGCATGTGCCAAATTTAGTTGGACATGCCTCTGACTACCCCCTACTTGGTATCCTCAAAGATCTACTAGCTGAGTATGTATCTGAGGATGTCTATCATGGGGAATACAGTTGTGAGCGTGTTTAATTGTTTGCAAAAAGGTAGGAGGGTGGGAAGTGTATCCATATGCTGTCCCATATAAATTTTATGAAACAAATCCCAGCCCTAATAATGAAAAAAATGGGGGTGAATTTAATTTAATATTGGACGTTTTCTAATCAACTACTAAAATTCTTCGAAACATTTTCTCAGTGAATATATATAATACATAGAACACCCAGACCCGAGACAAACATTTGCAGATCATACAAACATTTGTCCCGCGGAAATCGTATCCGCAACGTAGTGCGTATCAGGCGGGCCTACGCCCACTACATCACAGAGATCGTCAAAATTTATACTAACTGGTAGTCATTAGTGTCGACCATGGAATATCCAGTTTCTGCATCAGGGTCCTTCCTCCACCTCATCAGGTCAGCGTTCACGGACGCTAGCATGAATTCCACGTCATATCCTAGTCCGATTACTCCTTGCTTGATGGCTTCTAATGGAGCTGGTCCGCATTGGTAGAGGTTAGAGGACTTCTCTTGAGGAGTCGCGTCGATGGCCTGCCAGCCGCCGTAACCTGAAAACGAGGAGTTTCATGATGCATGAGGAAGAGGTGTGGGCTCGATTCCCACTGCGGTACAAGATTGCATGTTCAGCAGATATTTTTTCCAGGTCTGGGCGTTGTGGTACCATGGTTCTTGTAGTTTCTGATACCCATCACAAATGGAATCCTAGTGTGGGGACAGGACTATGAATGAGACTGTCGAGAGTTTTGTTTATAATTAAACAAAAAAAAGACTATTCTCCATGATGGACATCCTCAGATCTTTGAGGATGCCAAGAAGGGGGTAGTTCATGTGACAGGTTGCAAACCCATCACTGCTTATTGCAACACTCATTTTATAACACATGCCTTCGAATTTTTGGTTTTAGGACGGTTTCCTCACGATTTTTCCTTGACAGTTTTGAGGACATGCGCCCATAAATTTTAACCGGCATGCCCTATGCCATGCTAATAATATGATATGCTTATAATGTGGCAAGGGACGCCGGCTGGTACTTAGTGACCTGGTTCAGTTGAGATAGATCCTTTGCAAAGGTCTTCGGATATCTGTTTAATCTGTATTGTTTGTATAAATCTACTTGTTGCATGTATAAATGTATCTGTATTTTGGATATTATAAGATGTTGCATTGTTCTTTCTGATAAGATAGTGTAATATATTTTACCCGCCGCATCAAATAGGTCCATTGACACATCTGGCCAGTTGGATTTGAATCTAACTGGCTGAGGTGGCAAAGGAGGTCATATTTTTCTTGGACTTCCGCGGTGACGTCATCCGTTATATGGCACCCACTTGGTAACTAGGTTTGACCTGCTCAATCCCACATCAGTAATGGCAGTTTTAGCACGTAGATAGGTGTTCTAGATTCTATCGTTTCTACGTTTGACTCCTAGAATGCTTCTCAACATCCCTCTTTATTTTTTTAATTATTACCTGAAGGTAAGTCCGGTCTCGCCATCCAAGCATCGTTCCACACATGGTAGTTCCAGATGGAGTCCACACCAGCAGGGTTTGTGGGATCATAGTCCAGCTCCTCCATCGTCTCCGTGTAGAACTTGTCTATGGTCAGGGAACTGTTGGCGTCGTGCGCGGAGACCAGGTTGGAGACTACCCGCGATGGAATGCCCAGTGCTCGACATACTAAAAATAATTACAGTAATTGTAAAGCCCATTTCATCCATAGAGGATGATATAACATCATTAGCAGCTCGAAGTCACTCACTTTGACCTGACTTAGTAATGTTGACTTCCTTAATGAATCAAAGACGGTAAGTAGACGGAAGGTTTGGTTTGGTGTCGTGTCATGCAAAAGTTCTATGAAACGAGGAAGCCATACTTTTTGACCAAGATGTAGGGTTTGTAGAGTTATAGCTTAGGGGCTTGGCTCTTTATAAGATCTGATAACTTTTTAACAGTGAAAGCGTCAAGAGCTTGAGAGTCTTGGTAACTTATTTTACATGTTTTTGGTGGGACGCTTATTTTCCCCAATCAGTACCTAGGTATTATAAAAATTGCTTAGTTTTACCAACCTTCATAGCTTTACACAACCAGCGAGGAGATTAATAGAACGACTCTCCTTTATTCTGATCATTCTTAGTAGGGAGAGCTGTTCCCATAACGAAGAATTTTTTTGTATTTACCTAAGTATCTTCGATTCCCGCCGCGGGACAAATGTTGGCATATGCAAATATTTGTCTCGGGATCTGGGTATTTTCAATGTATCATCATAAGCCCACATTAGTCCGCTGGACATAGGCCTCTCCCAATACGCCCACTGAAATCGGTCTTCGGCTCTTGTCATCCACTTTCTGCCCACTGCCTTTCTTACGTCATCGCTCCACCTAGCCCGGGGGCGCCCCACACTACGTTTGCCCAGACGCGGTCTCCACTCAAGAACTCGTTTACCCCAACGGTTGTCGGTTCTTCGGCATATATGACAAGCCCATTACCACTTCACTTACTAATCCTCTGAGCTATGTCGATGACTCTCGTTCTCTGTCGAATAATTCGTTACGGATTTTATCTTTCAGAGAAACCCCGAGCATAGCTCGTTCCATAGCTCGCTGTGCAACCTTGAACCTAGGACTAGCCCTACTGTGAGTGTCCACGTCTCGGCACCGTAGGTCATCACGCACTGGTTGAAGACTTTAGTTTTCAAGCATTGTGGTATATATATTATGTATGTATTTATAAAAAGAAAACGTATACTTATAAGTAGTATATCAATCATGTTCTTATAACACAATCTGAATCATAATCTGGAGTTTTTAAAAACAATATGTACCTATATTTTTTATCGAGTTGGAGCATTTTCAATCCCAAGAGTTTTTATCATCTAAATAATCAGATATTTAATAGTATGCCTTTTTATAAAGTGTTTAATTTATGGCAAATAACCACTGATGAAGTCTGCTAATAAATTTGACACCAAATTATGCCAATGTTCTTATATCAATTTCTAATACAGACTAATATTTCTTACAACGCATACGACATTTCGAGAGGTCAAAACACTTTATCGTATTTTACAAAACTATTTAGATAAGTATTATTATCCGAGGTCAATGTCAGTCCATTATTTTTCCTCATAGCAACCAAATAACGCACAACCAAGACTACGCAGAGATAATAAAGACCTGTTTTTAGGTGGCACGTGGCCAAAGCGATGGAGGAAATTGATAAAAAATGTGTATCGGGTTGAATACCACAAAACAGCGCGTCATTGAATGTTGATCTGCAAATATAAATAAATAATGCTGGACATTTTCACTCAGCATCATCTTGCCCCAAAGTAAGCAGAGCTTGTCTAAGAACTACATTACTGTTTTTTCATGCTTCTTAAGAGGCATACAAACTGCCCACTTGTGGTAAGCGGATACCGTAGCCTATGGACGCTTGCAATACCAGAGGTATCACACACGCGTAGGCAACGCCCTGAGATATCAAGATGAAAGAGCTCAAGTGCCTATAATTACACCAGCAACCTTCAAACCGGAACATAGCAATGAGGACATCACCTGCTTGGCGGCAGAAATAGGCATGGTGATATATTACTTATATAAATTTACGTTAATACATACATATTAAACATAGGAAACACCCAGATACGTGACAAGTATTTGCAGATCCTACAAACATTTGTCCCGCGGGAGGAATCGATCCCGCAACCTTCTGCGTCAATCTACAAGTAGACCAAAGCTGCAACTCTGATCCTCGTACTTACCAGTTGTAACAACTCCAGCGAACACCCAGCACTGTCCGTACGGCACCTCTTGTTGATTCTGGAGATATGACGCCAGGATGTCCACGGAACCCGTCCATTCTGATGGGGCTGTTCCGTCGTCGTACTGTCCGTCCCAGCGGCCGATCAGCACTCCGCCGTCATCGATGGAGTTTACCATTCGGGATATATAGCGCGCCATCTTTACAGGGTCGCCGCGGCTGGATAAAACAATTCAATAGTTTTACTTACTGTATTCCGATCAACTAGGCTAATTTATGCATAACCATAATAATGTACTTAGTTAATAAGTAGTTGCAAATAAATGAATAATCTGTCTATTTATCGATCTAATGAATGATGAACTATTTATCAGACTGACTCGGAAACCATAGTTGGATTGGAGAAAAAAAACTATGCTTCTGAAGAACATAGCAATTAATACATTGCTATATTCTCCACAATACTACTTGAGAGCTACTACTTTGTAGGTACCTACTTGAGAGCTATCTCAAGTCTTTGTATCCGAAGACCGACAATTTAGAATCAAAGCATTGTTTTTTATTGATTACATTGGTGTCAAAAATGTATAAAAACGGTAAATGTTTTAATTTACTCATCGTGAGGAAACCGGCATATCTTCGAACCAAAATACGAAAACATGTGCCATTGGCGATGGGCTTGCAACCTGTGGAATGCTAACTGCTATGAAAAACGTGTACATGTGCCAAATATAATGTTTGGACGTGCATCTGACTATCTGCGTACCTCTAAGTATGGATCAGAGGATGCACATCATGGGGATTACAGTCGTGGGCATGTTTGTTATTTTATTAATCAGGAAATGGAAATTCGAGACAAAGAAACAAGATGCGCATTAAACCTGCATTAATGTTTAATTATTTATTTATAATTTTCCATCGTCACGACTCTGAGAAAAACCAGCAAAAGATCAGCATGGATCATTTGTCATTCAAATGAATGAACTCGTACTTACCTATTGTACACAATAAAAAAATACAACCTTTTATGTATAACCATTAATAATTATGGGGGGTGTACTAATTACTTTTAAATTTGGATCGTGTGCTTTAACAACTTCACTACCAACTCCGCATATTAGCGGGGTTCGGAGTGAACGCGGGGTGCCGACTTCGCAAATCAGCAGAGTTAAACAAAGCTGATTTCCACATGCCACCCCCATGTTCAAGCTGGCTACGAAGTTTTTAATAAAAGTTACTAACAATGGGTAGATAAACATATTATACATATAAATGTAAGAAATTAGTATATTTGTATTCAAGATGCTAAGCAGTTGCATGCAAATGCAAATAATGACAATAAAGATTCACACCTGTTGCTTTGGAAAACAAATGGTTTCAGTAATTTTAAAATGCAAGTTGGCAAACCCGCATATAGGATGTATGCGGGTTTGTCACCTTTGTTGGTAAGCGGTTACCGTGACCTATGGACGCTTGCAACACCAGAGGTATCTCTCGCGCGTTCCCGACCCTGAGACACAATGAAACTACGAGTACCACATGCAAACATTTGTTCGACAGCGGGAATCGAACACCCAAAAGGTGTGGTGCCTCAGCCGGCTACCCGACCGCTGCACCATTGAGGTCATCATAAAGTTTCTGCAGAATTCTGCACCGAGACAACCGTGTTCTTTTTCCGTAGATGGAAAAGAAAACAAACAATACTCCTGTTTCACTTTCCGCTAAACAAAAGAACGAGACGAGGGTCTTTGGTGGCTTTACAACTCTAATGGTCTAAATTAAGAGCGATTCAATTCAGACAAAGATTCAGTCAAATCTCGCTTAGCGATTGATGATTAATATGAAAATGCCAAAACGTCCTCAACTGATCGATTGACGATTATATGACAGCGCCATAGCGTCTTCAACTGATCGATTGACGATTATATGACAACGCCATAGCGTCTTCAACTGATCGATTGACGATTATATGACAGCGCCATAGCGTCTTCAACTGATCGATTGACGATTATATGACAGCGCCATAGCGAAAAAAAAATTAAAGCACAGGCTTTAAATTTTTCCCTGGATATGGTGCTGGTATGGCTGATTGAAGAACTTACTGATGGAACGGCATCTCTCCTCGGTCGAGCATAAACATACACGCTGGTAGTACCACCGCATCGAACTGTCCGTACGCCCAAGGCTTCCCACGCGTGGTCTTGATCGGTCCCACCCAGACCTTACCAACGTCGTTCAGCACATACTCTTGAAGCAGTTCCGTGTCTTCCATGTAGGTTTGATCATCTGTCAAAATATCCAGGACATTATAAACCTCTATGCCTTGATCTGTTTGTACGGCTATCGAAATCTTTTTCATACTAGTACATTAGAGTAACAAATTAATAATTACATAGGGTAAGCAGAAGCATTGTGGTCAGCATCAAGGATGTGTTTAAAAAAAAGTAAATTTGAAAGCCTGTGCTATTGAGGCACTAGGAAGAAGATTTAAGTTTGGGATAATTTATAGGTCGCTATCATCTAAATCGATCCATCCATCAATCGATCCATCGATACCATTATACATGTGAATCGGGGGGACACCGGCAAATCGATGAGGTGGACTAGACTCTTTGAACTTTTTGATCTCTTCAGGACTACAGCTGATTAGTCGCGCAACCTGTTCAAAGGAACTCGTTTACAATATGCATGTTTGAACTGAAGGACAAGTTTCTTCATCTGAGTTGACGACTCAAATTTTCCGAGCTATTACAGCAACTAAGTCAAATAACTGGCTCTCTATAAATGAAAAAATTACAATGTTTCCATAGTCAACAAAAAAACAAATCTGTAAGCTTAGACAGCCTTAGAGAGTACATTAGAAAAAAAAGTACAGTTATCTTGCCACAACCTCTACTCCATCAACTTCTTACTTATCATCAGACACCTCTGCATCATGAAAGTTTGCTGGAAAAAGCCAATCTGTACCTAGCATACTTCAAAGTGAAAACATATGAATGTGGAATCATACCTATAAAATCATTAAACCTATTCTTATAGTAACCTAATGTTGTAAACATTCATATGTATGGAAGTAAAATACTTAAATACTACAATGTAAGTTCTGTTATATTTTTAGACGTAACCAAGTGTACTATATGTTCCCAAGGTTAAAAATAAATGAGTATGAGTGAACCTTGGTTCCAGGGGTTGAACAAGATGTAGAGGTCTTGATTGAACTCATATAACTCCCTGGCCGTGGAGTTCTTCAGCCTTGTGACCACGCGAAGAGTCCAATTTCCGACAGGCAAACTGACCGGAGTTGATACCTGAGAAAGATATTATGGCATTAACACGAACATTTAATACAGAAAATGCAGCTAGTCTTAAACCGTCAATTCCATAGAAAGTTACTGTTGCTTAACCAATGATCGAGGACCACCTACCAAGTAATTCCCATGGGATAATTGGAAAGGGAAGGCCTCGACGAACGTACTCTGATCAAATTGCAGATGTGGAGAAAGACCAAGTAGAGTACACTTAACCGATTGGAGTTGGGGATTTTAATACCAAATACCTACTAAGGTAATATTTAATATTAAAATCAACTCCGGTGGTACACAATATGCACACATCTACCTATGTTAAACATCGTAAAACTCGTAAATAAATATTTGAATAGAATATAATATAAAATAGTTGTTTAGAGTTGAACTATACACACATTGTATTATAAAGGTAATAGTTATGTCACTGCAAGTAGTATTTGTAAGTAGTATTATTTATAATAAATAATAGCGTTTTAAGTAATAGTTTCCATATGTCTCGGTCTGCTGATGTTAATAATGTTGATGGCTCCAATCATTTCAGTGAAATCATTTACCTACGTTCCCTTAATGGATTTGCATCTGAGCTAGCCAATAATAATAGCCTCTTTCGAGATAAAAATAGGCATTACAACATGGTTACAAATCTGATGCACTCAGTCACTGCCAGAAGTAGCTTAGCAACTCAAGTGACTAAACGCAACGTAACGTTAAAAATTACCATACATAGTGGCTGTCACGTCAAAAGCACAGTGACGTTATGTAGGTATAAGTTTTTACGCGAACGATGACCAACGCTTTGATCATTTCGGCTGGTGTGTAGCTATATTCGGTCATTAGAGTTGTAAAGCTAAATAGTACTACTGACTGTACAATATAGCGTAGAATACATCCAGCGTGAATTGCTCAACATTGTCAGTTTATATCAAGATTTAGAGCTGGCCTTGGGAAACCATAACATTACGTATTCATCATTCGATATTTTCGGTTGTAAAACGAGGTATTTATGTATGGTTTGATTGCATTTAGGTGTTTTCAAACAATCTTGCATTTATTAACTTTGTAGCATTTCTGGATAAACTTCAAATTTCAAATATAGAATCTAAATTCGCTACGGACACCTTACATATACATTACATATTGTTTATTACAAAGAAACGTCTTGACGCAAAACAGTGGTTAATAACAATTACTTCATAATTAAAAACCAGCGTTTAATATAACTACGTATACTGACTGGTATTTATGGAATATTTTTGGCTAATCAGATACTTTGTATGTTGGCAATGTTCTTTAAATTCGCTTCTACTAAACATCATATTTGCAATTCAGATTCGTAGAACTGATTTACTTATTCTATTTATATTCAAATGTTTGATCTACCTTATTTTAATACGTGACAAAACTTTGCCTAATATAAATTAGAGTCCTATTGTCTTGACCTCGGTGGCGCGGCAGTCGGGTAGCCGGCTGAGACACATGAGGTGCGAGCTCAATTGCCGCTGCGAGACAAATATTACATGTTCTGCAAATATTTGTTCCGGGTCTGGGTGTTATGGTACCAAGATACTCGTAAGTCCTGATACCCACGACACAGGGAATCCAAGTATGGGGTCAGGACTATGTATGAGTCTGCAGGCAAAACCAGCCTGCTTAGCATGAAGACCCAAGACAAAAGTTTTTTCTACCGCCGAGAAGACAAAAAAAAATTGTGCCTCTCTTTCGTAGACAAAACTTCTTCTGTCTTGTGTGCTCGTTTTAAGCGCGCAGGGGTGCGTTCAGGGACTACGCCGGCTCATCGTCAGATTGTTTTGAAGCTAGTGCGTTTGTTCCGTTGTAAGTGTTCGGTAGACAATCATGATGTGACCGCAGTGATCTGACGTTATCCAATGATATTGCTGAACGCACCGTAAGTGCATAGACATTAAACTTTGTAACTTGAGTCTCTGTAATCTAGTTAGAAAATTTCCTATGTTTATTGTAACTTCAAGAAAGTCACCTCAAAAGAAACATTGTTTCCTTCAGTGCCAATCAGTTTGGCACTCCAGGAGTGCTTGTCAGGAACTGCGTCTGGTTTGATGAAGACTGAGCCTTGTGTGTCCATAACGGGTTTGTCGCCTGAGGAAAAAAAACATATGAATATCATAATATAGAAGCAGTAGAGCTCCTTGTGAACTGTGGAAATGCTGGTTGGTAATGTCATTTTGAATGTTGCCATAAGTAAGTCTACAATAACAGAGTATGTTGCTGTTTGAATAGATGCTAATCCTGTATTATTAAAAAAAAAATTGAAACTGTTGGAAAAAACGCCATACATTATAAAAAGATAAAAATACAAATGAATATAATATAAAATTAAAAAAAAAAACAAATAACAGACAAATACATATTCCTGAACCCAGAAAAGAATTTCCCGTATCTTGGGTACCAGGAACTACGAGTACCGTGGTTCCACAACACCCAGACCCAGAACAAATGTAAAAACATGCAAACATTTGTCCCGCAGCGTACACCACACATTTTACATAAGTAGGTACACCATATTATGTTGCTTACAAATTAAAACCGATCAAAGTATGTCCCATAGCCATTTGGTAGTGTAATAAGGAAGCTGGTACCCTACCTGTCCCTTTTTGTAGGCATAAAAAATGGTTTCTCTCTGAAGTCTAAATTTGAAACGTCAAATTTACTGCCTGTTCCTCCGCGACCGAGCCAGGAAAGAAAGGCAAGGAACAAGCCTGGTTATTCTTTTACAAAAATAATTGAAACACTTTTTTTTTTATGGTGATGGAGCAAATTCAATCCTAAGATTCTTTATCAGCTGAATAATTCGATATGCGAAGGGCTTTTTAAAAAGTTTTTGGTTTATTACATTTTTGTAGTTCTCGATCCGTAGAGAAATAACTCACCAAGAGTGAAGAGAAGTTGTATCATGTCATTACTATCATCGAACGGTCGGTTTAACGCGATCACTCCATTGAAAGGCTGGCCGCGACGCACAATGGTAGCAGCTTCCTGTTCTTCATTAACTGCTTCATATCTGCACAAGAGACACATCATTTATAAGGTACCTAAAGAATATCTTCTTTTTTTAAAGAAAATGATGGAAGAGACAATCTGGATGTATTTAAACCACAGAGGTTGCATTTCATTTGCATCAATGGAAGGAAAAGGACCTCACAATGCTTTGCATTTGCATAAATGGAAGGAATGGCTCTTTTGCCCAGAGAGCCGCACTGGCATTTGATCAGACACCTGGTCCGTCCATCGTTCGTGACTTCTTCCACGGTTGCCTTTTCCCTGACAGTACTAAGCCATGTCGAATACTTCTAAAAATTAGAAAAAGACACTTCTCGACCCAAACTTTCTGATTCAAGTTTTAGACATTTTGAATGTTGCGCTTGGCAAAATAAGTGACTTTTTCGTTTCCTTTGCACTAGCAATAGAAGGTTTTTGTAAACTTAAAAATGGATAAGTTTAGATCGAAATAGCCCCCCTTTCGTTTCACATAGCTATAACTAGAGTTATTATGGTGAGTTATTGTTGAACTTACATTTATGGAGTAGAGGGTCGATTCATCATATTCACTGTATCTTCCGAATTCGTGGTCGCCACAGGAGAATATGGCCACATATGGCCTGCCTAGTGTCATTTCAGCATGCAAATATTGATAGCTAAGTCTATTATCATCAGCATTCTTTACGAGTCCATTGCAGAACATAGGCTTCATCCGAAGAATGCCAGTACAACTATCCTGGGCCACCTTCATCCACCGACTTTCCGTGACGATTAAGATGTTACCTGTTTATCGCGTGGGGGCCTATTTGTGGTCGTTATTGGAGAACCATTTTCCAAGCGGTCATAGGAATAGGATTCGCATATTGCGTGTCCGATCCAGGGCCACTTTAGCTTGCAATTTTCATAGCCATAATTTGTCCAATGGCTAAGTCAAATTCAAAATCGTTTTATCATTAATAAATAAATATATAAATAATGCCGGACATTTTTCACACAGCATCATCTAGCCCCAAACTAGTAGAGCTTTTATTATGGGAACTACATGACTGATATACTACTTATATACTTTTTTTTGTAAATACATACATATTATACACGGAAAATCATTAAAATCACAAGGATCACTTTGATAACTTACTTGATAGTATTGTGAATCTGTGCATTGTCCCGAGGGTAAAAGTAGACGATATCCACTATTAAGGGATCCATTTCTCACAGATGGGTATTTCCTGAAACAAAATCGTGGAATGTTATGAAAGTTCATAAATTAGGATTTTCCCTAATATTATGTGGTTAAATTTCGAAAGTCGGTTGTTACCGAAAATCTTCGTAACGGTTGAACCTATTTAAGGCGAATAATTTAAGATTGATTATAAAGCAATCAACCAGCCTCTTAATTAAACCCAAATATGGAACTAATATGGACAAAAGTTTAGTTTGTCAAAACTTTCCTATTTCCAAGTTTCATTGAATCTAGAAGTTTCCAGAAGTTTTGAACTTTCGAAGCCTGGAAAAATAAATGCCATGGTTTTTTCCAAATTGCCGTTTGTGGTAATGAAATTGCCGCTAGAATAACAATTGGCATAGGTATAGTGGAAAAAAATCATCTTCGCCTCTAATCGACAATGTGTTCACCATAAATCGAGTAAGGCTGATTCCAAATTCATAAGTGTAGTTTTCACTTTAAAATCAACAAACTTTGAACACAGGCTACTGTATATCCAAGTACCACGTGAGCAAAGCCATGGGCAGAAGCTAGTGTAACATTATAAAACGAATAAAAACGTGTCATTTCTCTACGCGTATGATTAATAGGCTACTATTTTCGAAAGAGTGAAAAAAATATGGCAGAGTTCCGGCTTAGATCAACAATATTTATTTTTAGACAAATCAAGATCTTTAAAACTCTGGTTTCTTTCAATTTTCTCAAAAAATAATATGTTTATCGCTTACTAGGTATAATACCTATGTACCTAGTTAATTTGTTATTTCTGGCAAAAACCTTTTCATAGAGATGTATAAGAATTTTGTTTATTTATATAAAAACAGAATATACAGTTTCTTATATTTAATTAAATATTATTAGTTATAATTTATCCACATTATATACATCGTACTTTGTTCAGTTAATAACTTAGCCAACTTGTCCGCCGCGCAGAATATTGCGCCTTAAGCCACAATGCTGAATTCCCATAATTTGAAATGTCTTCAAACTGTTTGAAAGGTTGGGTACCCTTCAAACTGGAACACAGCAATACAAGCATTACTGCTTGGCGGCAAGAATAGGTATGATGGTACTTATTAGGTACTTCTCTGAACTAACTCTGTCACACGGAGTTCTAAGAATTTTAATACGAGGCCGCTACCATGGTTGGTAATTTACCACGGCTTACATAGTTTGCAAGAATAATAAAAATATTAAGAAGGTAGGTAATATTGAAAATTTTGAAAAATATGTCAAGCCAGTTTAAATTATTTATTAGTGAAATGAACCAGTTTATAATATTATTTTTAAATAAAAATCTTCAATATTTATCAATGTTTACCTATTTTAGTTTGGCCATAAAAAATAATAGTTTTCACGAAAACTTAGCAGCGCAATATTATTCAAAAACAAACGAATAAATACCTCAACAGAAACAATTAAATAAATTCACTTCACGCTAAACCACAACACGTCGCGATGAACGTCCGCGGATAAAAATCGAATTTAGAACGCGCGACTATATGCGCCCGCGCACACAGAAGACTGACTTTACATTTAACGCGTCTATCCTATATGAATACGTCGGGATTCGGCTAGCCGGCCGGCGCCTGCGCGAGTAGGATGACCATCAATCCAAAAAAAATCCGGAAAAAACGATTTTATAAAGGCGACTGGCCAATTAATTTATAGGTATTATTGGCCAATTAACATGGGAAATAATTGTTCGTCATTAAAAAAATCAATCTGTCATAATCTAATCAATGGAACTACTACTTAATGTAGCACTGAATCAGGAATGTGTAGAAATCTTTTGTATGGGAATTAGTGTAGGTAAATTGGAGTTTAATTAGTTAAGGTAGAACATAAAACGTATTAAAAGATCATTCACAAAGTTTTAGGAAATACACCTATTCTATTCGTTTATGTGTTTTGTAAGCAATTTATATACTTTCTATACAATATTTAGAAAATATTATTATCACACTTTGTGTGTAAACCTTTTTTCAAACCTGAATTATAAATGTAGTCGTGTCCAAAAAAAAGGGCGTTGTCACATTGAGTGCGATATTTTCACAGTTCTACTTATACCCGCCCTCACTAAAGAAAACCTAAGCATGTTTTAACGACAGTCTTTCTTTAAAAACTTTGCATTAGGCATCAACATTAACTTCAAGATTATTCTTTTAGTTTTGTTATGTTCTTGTTTTTTGTAAATTTCCCATAAAGTATTTTCATGAATTCGTAAATTTAACTTACAAGGTGTCTAAGTTAATTGCAAACGGGCCTAATTTACGTAACTTATGGGTGCCCTATGATCACGGCCTACACGAATTCGCAGTATTGTCTATAAATAAAGAAACAAGTCCACTAATAGTGTTTTCCAAAGGCCGGTGGTGACCACGTCACCGCGATTGAAGAACAGTTGCAGATTACAAAATAATTAGAATAATGTCAACGTCACGTCGAGTCATCTCTTGTGTCATATTATGTCAGAGCGTTGTATCGTAAATTACTTTTAACAGCTTTCCTGTACCGAATTTCAACATTTGTACCTACAGTTACAAAAAAATATCGTGAATGGTGATTGTCATTATTTATATCATAATAATCATTTATTTATTTTATCTTTAAAAATACATATAAAATTTGGCACAACATGTCATCAAATTTTGTTTATACCCTATGATCCAGAAACTGTATGTTGGATCAGTTGAAAGAAAAATATACAAATAGGTAGGTTATTTGGCTAAGTAACCTACCTATTTGTATACTTAAAGTTGAACATTTCAAACTATATAACATTAATTAAGTACAAGCATTTTCATAATTTTGATGAAAGTAGATCTGTTGAAAATGGCATTGGCATGATTTAAAAAAACACTATAATCAACTACCTTTTGATAAAGCTACGTACTACTTACAAAACAAAACGTTTTACCTATCTGATGACAAGTATTTTATTTTTGTCAATCTACTTCTATGTAAATTCACGCCCATTTCAAAAACCATTCAATCACATAATATGTTTATAATTATAACTTTAATGCACCTACATAGCATAGGGCAATGTCTGTACTTGCGACGTCAGTATTAATGAATCACTTAATTCAAGGTCACTAACAATAGCGTCACGTAAAATTCTCCAATGTTGAGTATCGCATAGTTGACGTGATTTTTACCCGGTACCTTTAGATTTTTAGTTTCTTACATTTAATTAATTTTACCTACAGCAAATCGTCTATGTTCATAATGTCAGCAACAGCTGTTATTAAAAGAAAGTATGGGCACCCTACAGTGGATCAAAAAGGTTCTGATCTGGGCATGAGTACCTACATACTTATTTTTATTGAATAGAAAAGTATTTATCTTTTAATTAACGACGCATAAAAAATATACTTAGGTAGGTGCGAAACTTTTATCAAATTAAAATTATTTGGAACGTTCAAGGGAGCCGAAGTAAATAGGGTTTTATAATACCACTTCGATGGCGTAGCGGACGAGGAGCCGGATGCGACGCAAGAGATGCGGGTTCGATTCCCGCTGCGAGACAAATGTTGCATGCTCTGCAGATATTTGTTCCGTGTGGTATTGTGATACCACGGTACTCATAGTTCCTTATACCTATGATACAGATAATCTTGTGAATACCTCTTCAAATGTCGATATCAAATCGAGGCTATCCCGAGAACAATTTAATAGGTACTCAAACTGATTGGTGTCGTTGCCCTCTTATCAGTGTTTCGGTCGATCCATTCTAAATCCTTTATACAATTTTCCTGATTTATGTTTTCCTGGATGGTCTAATTTTGAACGAGTATTTCATTCGCATTTTTTGTACGACCAAAATGAAAGTAACTACGTTTTTATTTAGCTTTTTTGTATACTTCTAACAAGGTAAACAAGCATACGTCTCATCTGGTGGTAAGCGGTTACCGTAGCCTATGGACGCTTGCAATACCAGAGGTATTATTCCAGCACTGCCTCTCTTTAAAGTCACGAGGATTTCAAATTGTTTCATTACTTAAATTTTTATTTACGCCAATTGTCGCAATTATTTCAGCTATGCCTCCCAAAGTTTATTTAATTATGAATATGTGATTATAAATTTTGTTATATAGTTTTGCCAATTTATTTAATAAGGTATCAACAATATTTAGGTATATATACAAAAAACATACACGATACAGCTAGCAGTTTACAAATATTTGTCTCGAGTCTGGGTGTTTTCTATGTATAATATGTATGTATTTACAAAAAAAAACAATCAGTCATGTAGTTCCCATAACACAAGCTCTGCTTACTTTTGGGCTAGATGATGCTATATGGAAAATTTCCAGCATTGACAGGGTAAAAACAATACCTAACAATAACCGTCTCATGACGAGCTTACCTTTAAATTAGGATTTACGCGATCCAGTGATTAAGAAATATCAAAATTAAATAATAAAATTTCGCTATGACACTGAGATCTGTAAAAAAACGCGCCTGCTGTGACTAAAGCACGGCGGCGCCTCTATTTTTAAAGGAAAATAAATATAAAAGAGGCATTTAGCAGTTAAATTCCATTAAAAAAGAAACAAAATGAACATGTCTTAGAAGGCGCCTAGGCGTCCTAGATCGGTGCCGCCGGCGCCGCTACTCTGAGAGTCAGGTACAGCAACTCAGTGGTAAAAAAAAATCTAATCAAATATCGAAAGGGGGAACGCCTTTTAGGTACAGTTAATTCTTCTTTGAAAAAATAAGAAAGCGGTGGTGTCCCGGGTCACTTCAAGCAGCATTCGAAACGGAGGCGCCTTTGGCGCTTAGGGCGTCGCGGGCACCCAGGATCCTTCGCCAATTTTCGGCCATGGGGCGCCTCCTGACCCTTGACGCCTAGAGCGGCCGCTCCGTTCGCCCTAGGGACGGGCCGGCCCTGGTTGATGATACAATGTTTAATAAAACGCTTTTACCAATAAAAGCTTTAGAAGAAAATCTGTAACAAAAGTTACATCATTCGAAAGCGATTTCATAAGTAAATAAATAATGCTGGAAATTTTCAGAAAGCATCATATTTGCGCCTCTTGAGATCCTCGGCCGAATCAGCCGCTGCTCGGGTCTAACTGATGTCCCTTACAGATGAGATGGTGCCAGGGTATCTACGCATGTGGCGTCCCATACCAAAGGCCTTCCCTTCTCCCAAGGGACAATGGTCATACCGTCAGGCCGTACCATCGTCACGTACTAAACCATTCGGTTCGAAAACAGCTAGAACGTTGACGCTGGTAAAAGCCCGGCGTATGATATCATGTTAATTATTGTCAGTTTTTGATAGTTTTGGCTTCTCAAAAACACTACGTATGCCCAGATGCGATCTCTACTTAAGAACTCATCGTTTACCCCAACGTTTGTCGTTTCTTCGTCATAACCAGCCCATTGCCACTTGAGCTTGTTAATCCTCTTAGTTGTGTTAATGAGTTTTGTTAACTGTCCGATAATCTCGTTACGGATTTCGTCTTTCAGAGAAACAGTGTCAAAGTCAAAGTCGAAATTCATTTATTCATTAAAATCACAAGGAGCACTTTAAAACGTCAGTTTTATCTACTGCCTGTTCCTCCGCGACCAAGCCAGGAAAGAAAGGCAAGAAAACAAGGCTGGATATTATTTTTTATAAATTATTTTTAAAGCCCCGAGCAATAAAACAAGATTGTATCAATAAAACAAGATACAAGAATTTTGCCAAAAGATTGAAAAAAATTATATCCCAAACAAAAAAAGCCCAAAACAATTACAAAATTATGACATCTAACAATAAATCCAAGACGACATGGGAAATAATAAATAAGACACGCTTTAATATTCCTAGAGAACCAATTGTTAAAATAAAGTGCAATAATAATGACAATGAATACATAAAAAATCCTACTGACATCGCAGAATTATTTAATAATTACTTTATTGACAAAGTTCAACCTATTCCTGATCATGGTAAAAATGACGGCAGGTATTTGCCATAGTAAGAAATCTATGTTTATGGCACCTTGTTTACCGCAGCATATAAACAAAATCATAAAAAATCTAAGGAACTCTAGCAGCACTGGTTTTGACGGTGTTACAACGAAAATTGTTAAGGCAGTAAATGAATTTATTAGTCCTCATCTTAGCTACTTAATGAACCTAAGTATTGAAAGTGGATCATTCCCACAGCAACTAAAACTTGCCACTATAAAACCTCTTTTTAAAAAAGGAAGTAAAGAACAAATTGAATGCTATAGGCCTATAGCATTGCTGTCAATATTCTCAAAAATATTTGAAAAATATATATATGGTGAAATTTATTCATACTTAGAGCATAATAACATTTTGTGCAATGAACAAAAAGGGTTCCGACGTAAAAAAACAATTAATTTAGCAATATATGACTTCTTAAAATGTATAATGTCCCAAGTAGATAACAGAATTCCTGTCTGCGCTATTTTCTGACTGATATGACTATGATATGACTCAGGCATTCGATTATGTGGACCATGACATATTAATAAAAAAACTGGAAGCCTACGGGATCAGAGGAAATATCTCGGACCTGCTTTCATCGTATCTCAAAGATCGATGCCAAATAACAGAAATAACGTGATTGGAACGGAAAACCAAGTGCGAAATATCTTACAAATCTGCAGTTAAAAAAATTAAATATGGAGTACCCCAAGGGAGCGTATTTGGACCCTTACTCTTTATCATATATATAAATGACATTCCGAACACAATTAATCAACCTATGACATTATTTGCTGATGATAGCACTGTGACAATTAAGTATAATGACATGAACTCTTATAAATATGACATAAATAATTCTCTTAATTCAATAATTACCTGGCTTGACAACAACAATTGAAAAATAAATATTACTAAAACAAATATAATTCATTTTAGTCAAAGAGCTCAAAATCCAATGCATATTAATCTAGAATTCCAAGGTTGTAATTTTAATACAGTTGACTCTACACGATTTTTAGGTATACAAATTGATCATAAACTTGCCACATAGACATACTGAGTAGACGAATCAGTAGTTCAGCATATGCTCTATTCAAACTATCCACAACTGTTAATATACAATCATTGCTCACGGCTTACTACGGGACAGTAGAATCTATACTCAGATTTGGTATTATATTCTGGGGTAACTCTACCGATAAGGATATTATATTTAAAGCGCAAAAACGAACTATTAGATCCATGTTCGGCATACCTATGACTGACAGTTGCAAACCATTATTTATTAAGCATAAAATTCTGTCACTTCCGTCCCTGTACATTTTCGAAGTTGCATTATTTGTAAGAAAAAACCATCATCTATTTGTTAGAATGCCTGACATTGCGGTACGTAACAGACGTGATAACACCAGACTATGTATGCCTAGTTGTAAAACTGCTCTGTTACAAAAAAGCATAGTCTGTATGGCACCTAAAATTTATAATAAGATACCTAAGTCCTTTTTCAATCATAATGAGATTATGTTTAAATCTAAATTAAAACAATTATTAGTAAGTAAGTGTTATTACAACATTTATGAATTTTTAGCTGACGATCTGAAACTTTGACTATTTAATTTTTACTTACAATTAACAAACAAATATAATTTAAAATAACTAAATACAAATGTAATTTTAAACATTTGCATGCCTAATTTTAAGGTAGAATATAATTGGAAATTTGAATATATTTAAGACCTACAACTGTAACATACATTATGTTGATGCAAATAAATGAATCTCTATCTCTAGCCTGTTCCATATCACGAGCAACATTGAATTGGCGGATTAGTTCTACTGTGAGTGTCCATGTCTCGGTACCGTAGGTTATCACGGGTAGGATTCACTGATTGAAGACTTCAGTATTCAGGCATTGTGGTATAGGCGACGTTAAGATTTGATATAGTTTTCCGAACGCTGCCCAGCCTAACTGGATCCTCCTCTTGGCCGTCTTCTAGAAGTAGTGTTAAATTTTCCCAAGATATTCACCCAGAATATTGACGTATTCTATATATTACGTATTGGTGGGTCTGGGTGTTTTCTATGTATAATATGTATGTACAAATATATGTTATATATATATAAGTAGTATATCAGTCATGTATTGCCCAGAATCTGCTTAGTTTGGGGCTAGATGACGCTGTGTGAAAACGTCCAGCATTATTTATTAATATTATACCTGAACAATATCGGTCAAGGTTAAGGTCATGCTACCAGAGTTACACAAGAGGAAACATTTCGAAAAACAGGTTTCATTTCTTCGAAAATGGTTGAATAATTTCGGTCATTGCCATCGGATGCTGATGCATGGTTTGGTCCTTTCTGGGCATCATGCTATTCGAACGATCTTGTTTTATGACTAATTAATTGATTAAATACTTCATCGCAACAAGAATTCTGGTAAGAAAATATAAGTTGTTTGCTGATATTTACGTTTATTTATTAAATTTATCGCAACAAGAATTCTGAGTCCCAAAGAAAATATCTACAGTTGTTTGCTAATATTTAAGTACGTTTTTTTATATTTTACTGGATATCTTCTTCTATATAAATTAAAATAAATTAGCACATTAATGACTTGAGATCGGTTTTACTGATTTGGCTGTTTTTTTAGTTGTTGTGTTCCTTAATTGTCAGACCAAGGTTTGTATAAAAGAACATTTTTAGATAATCCACCGGAAATTTCGAAAATTTGGGTGATCTGTGCGACGACGGGTTAAATAAAAAACAGATACATGTATTACCAGGAGTCCTGATCCCACACTAGGATTCTCTATGTCGTGAGTATCGGAAACTACGAGTACCGTGGTTCCACAAATACCAGACTTAACAAATATCTGCAGAACATGCAAACATTTGTAATGCTGCGGGAATCGAAGCTAAGCTATAGATATAAACTTTGGACTATAAATACGGACAAATACGGGAGAGTTTTTGCAAGTAAATGTTTAGCTAAAACTTGTTCCATATCAATGAAACAGGTTTTAGTTTAAAAAAACTTATGATGTTTGGACCGGTTTGGATGTAATTTGGAACATGTTTAGTTTGTGATCTTTAATAACACACATGCTATTTTTTATCCGGTTACCACGCAAACGAAGCAGTGGGCAGAGGCTAGTGTCATTTTATATCATTCTGCATTTTATTTAGATGAAAGTTATAATAAACAGATATACTTACTACTACTTATATCCAAAAAAAATTACTTATACATAAACATTAAAATTAAAGACAGCTAAAATCTATTTGTATGCATTTTAAGTGTCTTTAAATCAACTATCATATTAAAGTACCAAGCGTTGTCTACTTACAAAAACACATCGATCGGCCATCTTGTTGTTATATCATAGCATATGGTTGATATGGTAGTTTCTTCCAATCTTTGTACACTTAAGGGTTCTGATCAGAACCATCTTGTCTACAATCCTACAAAGTTTCATTTACTTCGGAGAGTTTGTCTTTAACCTTTTCTTCTACAATAAATACTTTTTTTACTTATTATTTATTTTATTTTTATTTTTGTACACCTACCAACTTCATCACTTCTCTCTCTCCTCTATGGTTTGCTGGAAGAAAACTCTTTTTAGGGTTAAGCTCGCCTTTGTACATGCCTAATTTTTTTAGCTCTACGTTATTTCTGTGTAAAATAAAGAATTCATAGAATGGTTTTATGAGAGACTACCTTTTTAAAAACAACTTTGTTACTCAATACATTATTTAAAAGCAATATGATGTATTGAGTAACTTTATAACCTTATGACGCATAATGAGGTTCGATCAGCCGATGATTAACAAACAGTTAGTGAGAAATTCGTAGTTTTTCCATCCTTTGACTACCTTTTAGGTTTTTTTTTATGCTTGGCTTGCTTAGTCAATATTCGTACGATCGTGAGCGATGATGAATCACGGATGTCACGCCTCCGTCTCTTCACGGTACCTAAGTGCGTACAAACATTCGTAATGATTAATTTTCTTGCATTAATTCAGTTACGAGTATCATACATGCACTTAATATTCAGAAATCGCATCTCACAATTATACATACTAACAGTTTAATTTGTTTTTGTTTTTTTTATAGTTTATTCAAAATATTTAACTATATTTTATTTAAAACAACTGACATGTCAGATGCGTTTACGTTTTATATTAAAGTTAATATAAAACTATAAAATTATTAAGGCACATGAGACGTTATGCCTCTTAGCGTCCATAGGTAACAGCTTACCAATTGGTGGGCCATATTGTATGTAACTTAAGTTGTATAAAAAAAGAGGAGAAACTTGAAGCTACTAATAACGAAATAATAAATTTTGTATGAACATTCGGCGAGGTGCCAAAAGCCTTGATCATTACTTCGCTGAAAGGTCAAAGGAATCCTTTATGCGAGGAAAGAGCCAGCCCTTATGTACCAGCGGCGGCGTCGACCAAAGATTAAACGTTTTTTTGTTAGCTGATTAATCATTAATAATTAAGTTTCTTGTGAATAATTTAAACGTTTAATTCATGGTATGGTTTTTACGCACAGTTCTGGTCAAAACCATATTCCAGCAGTCTAGATTGATACAGGTTTTTGACGATGAGCAAAGCTCGGTGTTCTACTAGTTATGGATTTTATTATCTATGGCTATGGGTAACAAAGTGGACGTTAGTTATTCCAAAATGAGTCAGCAATGTTCCGCTCACTGGCATTTGCTTGGTTTGTCATAGATAAGCCACAAAGAGATGTAGAAAAACATTGTATGACCGCTACTTACCTACCATAGATTATATTAAAATTCAAGTATTTATTTAAATTCAATTCTAGTATATGTAGGTTCTAATAAAAAACTTATGTTATGTAGTCATATGTAATAAATTACATTTCTAACTATAAACACTTCTATGGTAAATGTTAATTTGATGACATCCATGTTTGCGTCTAGGTGGATTGATAGGTACAATGATTCATCAGGGTATACCTAGAAATAGTCCTCGAATTCTGGATTTGTCCATAAATAGGTCATGACTCAAAAGTTCTATCGACATTAACCTCCGCTTGCTACAAAAGGTTGGTCCACCAACCTTTTGCAGCGGAGCGGATTTCTAAATCTTTGTTTTTATCCGTGACGAAAGGTGCCCGTAAATGTGTTTGCCATGATAAGGTTGTTTATTTGCGTGCTTATTTGTTTTTTTTCTGTTACCATTTTTCTCCCTACCCTATTTATTATAAAACTGCCTACCCCTATTATTAAAAATATATATTTAATGACAAATGGAAGGAAATTATGTTGGTATGCTTCAGGTACTGCGTAAATCGCGTATTAGTGTTTGTATGTTTTTGAGAATTTTAGTTCCAGAGATTAGCGCTATAAAACAAAAAAAATAAAAGCTTCAGCGTTATTATTAGTACAGATTATATAGCCCATCAGGTAACATATATTTTAATTTTTCTTTAGTGCTGTCAAAAAAAGAGTCATGTGACTTTTTAACTAATTCTTTTTGGCAGGCAACTCGTCTCTAATATTGGTATTACTGATTTCAATAGGCGACGTTAACCGTCTGTTTACCCCATAAAGCATTTGTCGATTGCAATGTCCATTAGAATCGCATTAGACCGTAGGAATAGGTAAATAATAGATTAAACGCTAGGTATCGCCATAAATCTTATGCTGTATATACAGCTTGCGCCTATGATTCGTAGTTCTATGTTTAATATATGTATTTACAAAAATAATTATATAATTAAGTAGTATATCAGTCATATAGTTCGACGTAAAAAGGCGTAGTTTTTGTTGTCAGGATATGCCATTTGTAAAAAATATATGTAATTTATATCGTGCCAGTACTTGTATATACTTTACCGCCACTCAGTATAATCACGATCATAAAGTAAATTTGTTACCATAATTTTTTTTTTATATGAATCACGTGGACAAGTCTCATTACTTTGTAATCTTCACAAAGATATGGAATCCGATCGAAAAACGAAACGTTGACCTGACGTAGACCTGGGTATATTTGTTAGATCGCTTAAACTTTAAAGGATAGGAAACAATGAACAGAGCTGGGTATATTTGTTAGATCGCTTAAACTTTAAAGGATAGGAAACATTAGCTGACTAAAGTACCTACTTATTACTTCCACAGATGCATTACTGAGAAGCCGTCCCATAACCAGAGAAAATGACTGATTGAATTCCTGCAATTTGAGGTCACAACATACTTTGCAGATTTATACCCCATACAATAGCGTGCTAAAATAAACTCTATGGACCCATCAATAAGAATTTATTAAGAGCTTCATGTGTTTGTACAGTCAGCAATAAAAGTTCATTATCAAGAAAAATTATACCTTGGTATTTAACACTGCAAAAAGTTCAGCGAAAAGTTTAGGGCCAAGTCTACGTCCCATAAATAGTTATATCAAGTATTTTTTTACAAAATTGTAATATCTCTGACTTGTATAGCCATTATGCATTGCAGCGGCACGAAGTCACTTAGGGCGTTAAAACCTATACAAAAACCTTTTTTAAAGTTATACAAAACTATTATAATAACAGCATATTACCTAATTGGTTAGTCCGTTCGTAAAATCATCGAGTGCAGCGCCTTCTATTGCTTTGTGGCTATAAAACCCAAGAGCTATCTTTGAAGGCATACAAATCAATTGCAAATTACAATCCGATAAGCCCTTCCGGCGATAAATGGTAACAAACCAACCAACCTAACTTACGGCAAATTATATTCGTGGTGGGTAAAAATCACCTAAATTTTTAATCTACTTTTGTCGCTGACTGTACAAGTCCCCAAATAAATACATCATTAAAAACATGAGCTTTATTGTTTCAGAACCGCTTATGGGTTATTTGATGGACGAACCAATTATGCCAATTCGATGAATTTAAGATCTCTGAATCATTTTTCGATGTTAAGGGGCAAGGTCATGTTTTGAGTTTATCCTGTTAATTCTAGGTCAATAAAAATTACTATTAATTATTAGAATTGACTATTGGTCATTATTATAGTCAATTCTAACAAATATATCATTATCAAAAGAATGTAGAAGTCCACAGCTGGACGAAGGCCTGCCTAAAACGATCTAGAGCCGCCTCCATCCATTGGACTTTCAACACTGAACGAATTAATGAAATGAAATAAAAAAACGATTATTCAACAAACATCACTCAGTTCGTAGTTGACATTTAAATTAAAATATATGTAAGTTTCGATTTGTTCTATTTTTTATTAATAAGATAGATTTTATTGCCACATAATGTCAACAGAGGACATTATAATGCAAGATAAGTTTTTATTTTTGTAAGAAATATCTTGTTTTCTTACTACGTAGAAGTATAAAGATAAAAATAATAACATACTTCTAGTAGAAGGCAAAAATTACTCAAGTACTTACCTGTATCTAAATAATAAATTCAATGATTATTCGTTTCCACATAAACGAACCCCTCACTCAAATATAACAAAGAATTGTTAAATTATGGTGCCTTCTTAAAACCTACTTATGGGCAGTAAACGTGTCATTACGGCTAAAGGGATAATATTACTATTTTCTGACATGTACTGTCAAGAACATAAATTCAAGATAAAATTGTAGGTAAGCAAACACGGACAATGTATCTATGTATCAAACTACCTTTTACAATTTAAGGAAAAGTACCTCTAAACTGTAGAGGTACTGTTCCTACCCTGTAGATAGATGTTGTGGTGTAGAGCCAAAGGGAAAATGAGAAGATATAAAGGAGGTTGAAGTGGCAGACTTTTTAAGGATCCATGTTTTGGGTCAAAGAGGAGAAAAAATATCCATAGATCTTCATGCGGAATATGATTGTAAATCTCCAAGCAGGCGTAGGGCAGGCAGGACGATTTTTAAGAATTTCTTGTAATTTTAATTACATAATAACAAACAAACAAACACGCTCCCTTATTCCCCATTATGCCAATCTTCCGATCCATACTCAGTCCGCAGATAGTTGAAGTAGGGGCTAGTCAGAGATACCTACGTCCAAATATTATAATTATGCATTTGCATAGTATGTACTTCATGACGACTTGCTGACGACTCGGACACAAAATATTCTGACACAGTGTCCGAACTGACACGTTTTCATTTTTATATTTTTTTTACTGACAATTCGGACACCATCAAATTATTAAAGCTGTTTACTACAGTCAGATAAAAAAGTTACCATAATAATACTTATGTAGAAAAAAGTTACTTAAATTATTAGAGTGGCTTCTTTCGGTAAAAAATTCCTTGTGGACGTATATCACTGTAAGTCGCCACATTAAACCATATTACATACATGTTGAACAAAAAAACAAAAATCATTCAAAACGTATATTTAGTATAAAAATCAACATCTTATAAATATTGGTTTATGGTTGCAATTAAAGCAACAAGAAACATTTATTCATACTACTATGTACAAGTACGTATATACAAAAAATACAGATGAAACAGTTGAGCTATCTAAAGACCGTTGCAAACGATCTATAGATAGCTCAACTGATCCAGATCACTACCAGGCGGAAGCGTTCCCAAAATACTGGCCGCATTGCCACGCTGAATGGCAATGCTAATGCGTTGACCCAGATAAGAGCCTGCTCTTTGTCACGCGTCGCTTCGACCAGTCGCCCTGAAAGAATTTTGAAAACGCGAAGGTTTTTGTATGCAATTAAATAGTTTTGAATTTTGATTTTGAACCTCGTATTTGCACATGTACCTATTTTAGCTGGTATAGTATTTTCGTCGCTACTGTACTTTTGTGGATATCATGTTTAGTTCTGTCATAAAATATTCAGCAAAGACGCAACCGCTTTACTTTGTATTATTTGGTGAAGAGAAACAGCCTAGCTAACCGACAAGGCTCCATTATTTGTGTTATTTTTTAAAATATTGGCCGATACATTTCTGGTAAAACATTTTTACTGCATTAAAACTTTACTAGGTTCGACTAGGCTTTTAATAACGCTTACGAAATGGCTATGGAGTGACACAATGGTACTTATTTTGCTAGGTTTAGCATGTCCAAAACTTCTAAAGCTTGAAACTGGCAGTTTTAGTGCGAACTGTTCCTTGATAATGAAACTCAATTTAAACTTTAGTAGCTTTGGGTATCCTGTCAATGTGAATCATTTTATAGTGCCATTTTAGTTAGCGTCATTAGAAACAATTATTTTGCTTTTATTCGCTCACTAAGATTAACGAACTGGTTATGGAGCGAGACTATGGCACTCATTTTGACTATGGCCGGCTATCGCAATGTCAAACTTCAAAAACTTGAACAATTGGCAAAATTCATAATCCATTGCCATTTTTATGATAGTGTAATAAGGGGCAGGCACAAAAATATCACTTTAGATAACCTCTATGTGGGTGATGGCTTGCCTGAGACACAGAAGGTTGCGGGTTCGATTCCCGTCGCGGAACAAATGTTTTTATGATCTGCAAATATTTGTCTTGGGTTTGGGTGTTTTTTATGTATAATATGTGTAAGTATATCAGTTCCCATAAAAAAGCTCTGCTCAGTTTGTGGCTAGATATGTGTAAAATTACCAGCATTATCATTACAATTATTATTATTTTTACTTTTCTTCGCTCAGGGCAATTTTTTCGCAGGTTTTGGTAGAGATACCTCATAACCATGAAACTGAGGGTACTGTTATTTTTGCTGTTCGGCGCTACCGGAGGCTCTACAAATGATGTGGATGTGGTGATGTCTTTTATAACGATGAACGAGACACCGGTGTCTGTGCTGATACCGCATATCTGTTGGGGAGACTGTAAGCTTAACATTTCAATTATATATGTACATAAATAAAATAAAAAGCTTGAGCATAGACGCATGTTTAAAATGACGCTTTTCATTCATTTGTTTATTGAAACGTTTACGAACATAATGTACCTACACCAAAACTAATTAAAAACTAGCTACAAAAACCAGAAACGAGCACGATTTAACAATTAATTTCCAAGAATTTATTTCAACAGGTTTTAAGCAAAGTACTATATTATGTATGTTTTTACAAAGTATGTAAGTAGTATATCAGTAATGTAGTTCGCATAAAACAAGCTTTGCTTAGATTAGGGCTACATGGCTACAGATGCTGTGGCAGCTATAGTATTATTATTCTGACACTTGATTTTATAATAATCTTGCAAAAACAACCGCGGGGCAGAGAAAGAGTCCAGACGCTTATCGTCGAATCCACATCACACATAGCAGTAATATTCTTCTTCTTTTTCTAACACAACAAAAATAAGAGTCACTCATATCAATGCTGGAAGCTGTCAAGCAAATTTTTTATTTTTTTTTATTAGCTTTTAGTGGCTTTGGTATCACTGCGGCCGTTAGGCCTATTATGATCGCCACTTGTTTCATGTTCCCCGCAGGGGGCGTTCAAGAAAACTATCAAGCAATACAGCTTTATAAAAAAAAACGAGTAAACTACAAAAAAAAACAATAACATGTACAATAGTATGTACTAAATTAATAAAATGTAAGATTATATCTTTACTAAATTCACAAAAATTTAATTTTGATTATAATACATTTATTCATACAACTATGTACAAGTAGGTATATACAAAAAATACAGATGAAACAGCTAGCTATCTAAAGACCGTTGCAAACGATCTATAGATAGCTCAACTGGCTGATTATAATACTGTATTTCAGATAAACTTATAACCCTGACGAGAGAGCTGTGTAATGCCGGAATTCCCTTCGTCTATTCCTTCCAACCGAACAGAACAGAGTTCTACCTCCAGCACATCATTGTGTTAGCTGATCTGTCGTGCCCTGGAACTAGTGGGTTTCTGGAGAGAGTAAGTACTCGGGATTCTAAATGTATCACACAAAGTAGGCATATTAAGAACTGCTGAGATTATTCTTTTTTTTATTTGTTCCAAGAGATATACAAAAATGACCAAATAACAAATTTAAAAACTCAATTAAAAACAATTTTATAAAAAGGCATACTATAAAAAAATATAAAATATCTGTTTATTTAGATGATAATAACTCTTGGTATTGAAAATGCTCCAACTCGTTTTGTAAAAGGATCATTAAAAAGAATAACCAGCCTTGTTTTCTTGCCTTTCTTTCCTGGCTTGGTCGCGAAAGAACAGGCAGTAGATAAAAGCGACGTTTCAAAGTGATCCTTGTGATGTTAATGAATAAATGAATTTTGACTTTGACTTGACTTTGTATTATCATGAACTAGCTTCTGCCCACGGCTTCGCTCGCGTGGTACCCGGATAAAAAGTACCCTATGTGTTATTCTGATGTATAAGCTATATTACTGTAAAGTTTTATCAACCTCCGTTTAGCAGTTTTTACGTGAAAGAGTAAGAAACATCCATCTTCACCAACTTTCGCAGTAAGTAGGATAGGATATACCTTCATTTGACCATGATCTCATCTGATAAATAATGATATGGCCGACGATGAAGTATGAATGTTACCGATTACGGTATCATTCATACTATGAATGGTTATGATTACCTACCTACATAACTCGCTTGCAATACGCGCGTTGCCGATCTTGACGGTTGAAAGTGTCATGTGCCCGTAATTTTACCGGCACGCATACAAACACAATGGGTCTTTACTGACAAACGCAGTAATTCCCCCGACGAGCAAAAAGCTTTGCTACTTTATACGTAAGTTTATACTTTATAAGTGCCTAAACTTTTCAGGCAAATAAAGAAGAACTCTTCAAGGCACCATATCGCTGGCTGATCCTCAGCTCAGGTGATCTGACGGTTCTGAACAAGCTTGATCTGTTGATTGACAGCGATGTGGTCATTGCTCTGGAGGGTAAACAGAACGTCTTGTTTGTTGAAGGTAAGATAGTATTTCTACATACATCATCTGATTGCTTCAGAGGATAATATTGTACATTTACATACTGTTGGTATCAGGAATCACGTTCCGTGATATCACAATACCCAGACCCAGAACAAACACAAACATTCTGCAGAACATACAAACATTATTTCCGCAGCGGGAATCGAACCTGCGCATATTGCGACGTCGATAGGAATTTTAATATCATAAATCTTAGAGATTTATGACAGTACTAGGTTTACGATGAAAATGTATACATTACATAAATTAGGCAAGATTTAAACAAGATAAGGTAAGAAGTAGGTTTTTTTATAAAACAGCATTCCAATTCGTCTAACAACAACTACGCCATAGACAAGTTATGTTTTTGTAGTCATTTTGGAATTTAATATATCATTAACTCCAGGCATCACATTATAATTTAGATAATTAAGGTCATAATCAAAATAAATTATTTGGCTTTGTTAACAAATAGTTTTTTATGTTTCGTGTTTGTTTTTTTCATTTTCACCTACACATACCTATTTATTGCAGCAAAAGAACAATTATTGCTAACGAAAGTACATTGTTCTAGAAATATTTCCAGTAGGAACTAAAAGGGGCGTTAATACTCGTACAAATATCTGAAGTGAACCCTTTATGTACACTTTTCATACACTCATTTCATAATGCAGTAGATGCGAGAGGGAATCTGTTTTGGTTTTTACTACTACGCGGGCGAACCGGTGAGCAGAGGCTAGTAATACCTATCTATGTAGGTATAGGTTTGTTGGTTGGTATCTAAATCGGGGATGGAGTTTGATATCAAGGTGGGTAGGTGCACCCCAAACTACTAGGTAGGTACCTACTTAGAATGGAGCGAGCGGAGGGTGGTGCAGTGTGGTGGTCATTTTGTACTTCTACCTAAAGAGACCTTTTATTTTTTAAGTAAGGACATCATGGATTCCTTCCGCCCCCTCCCAGGCGGAAGGATATGCTAGACTCCTACTGTCTAAAAACCCCGCGGTGTTCCACCACGCACCTTTGCCAGAGAATTGCGGTTATCCACGAGCAATATTGCGCGAGCCTCAGCGATACCTAAAGATACATAGGTTTTATTAAAGCCTACGTTAACTCTTCGACGTAGCTAAGTAAACTTATTTGTCTCAGCTTTACGAGTTTTATCTTCATAAATATATAAAAGATATAAAAGCTTTGCGTAGCATACTGAATAATTAACAAACTGGCTTTCAGCCTAAACCGTGAGTCCTAGGAATTTGGAGAGTATATGTGCACTAGGTAAGGATTAATAAATTATATTTAATTTGTTATTGCATAAAACTGAAGTGGCAATCAAACATACCCCGGTTACTGGTTAAGCTCATTTTGTTTTTTTATTAATTATACTTGACATTCTAATTATTATTCTATTTTTTAGTAATTATATCAAAACTTTGTCCGGCGAAGGGCATTAGTACGAAACTCTACAGTTCATCCTATTTTAGGTAATAAATACTTACATAGTCCAAGAATTATACCGTATATATAATTATTGTTTAAATATTAAGCACATTGGGTATAACCAATTATAAGATAGAACCTACACGTCAAATTATATTTGTTGTGTTTTCAATAATTAATTACAATTTAAATTTCGTAAAAACTTTCCCTGAAGAGTGCAGAGAGATGATTATGTTTTTTTTAACAGATATATACATACGTCGTCCTGACCCTATACTAGGGTACTACTACTATTCCTTAAGTCGTGGGTATCCATGAAAACCGTAATTTGTATGAGAAAAACTAAACGCAGACAAAGCCGCGGGGCGTGACACTGGTACATCATAAATTCCGCAAAGCACCGAGTAATTTCCATATTACATAACATTTTAAGAGTATCTATGACAAATAACCAGCTATCATATAATTATGTAAAGGAATCGCACATAACTTTGACCCACTCGTTGTATCCAATCGGTAAGGTAAATCGGCATCACGCATTCATATTACTTTGTTTGTAGGTATTTAGCTAAGTGTTTCCCAAGTACATAGGTACACACTTTAAGCAAATATTAATTTTATAGAATCTTTGCAAATAGCAACGATTCTATAAAATGCCGTTTTGTCGAACTGGCCATTTTGAAATGACATTATCTGTGGTTCGATTTTGAATTCTAAATTCTAATAATTCAATAAAATAGTATTTTTTTTTGTTTTCCCCAATATCATTTGCAACCGTGGAAATTAATATGCGTCTCAAACTAATCGCAATATTTACGACGTGTATGAACCTATAACTTCCATCGAACAAACGCACTTCTTCATACGCTTTCGTTCTGGAAATTCTGTTTTCGCTAAAAAATTACCATACAAAACGGCAGTTTTATAATAAATACCTACTAATACTAAACACCTAATACATTTCATGAATAGCAACTTTAAATATTATGGCAAGTTACTTTTCTTTTGTGTGTTTCCACGAACTCTAGTGATGGGGTGTTTTGTACCACTGGGACTGTAAAGTACAAATAAACTAAATCAACTAAAATATGTTGCAACAATATTGTTTACTGATCATAATCTTTCTTAATATCTACATATAGACTTACCACTTACAATTTAATTTTTAAACTTAGGTATGCTTTGTATTTTGCAGCATACAAAATTACTGAAAATTCCGAAATCATCTTCACACCAAGAGCTTCATGGCAAGATTACCAATATCAAGAAAATTCACCTTCTCTGGAGGGCCATAACTCAACCAGTATGATAATCTACCAGCCAGTAGAGGAGAAAATTAAAAAGTATGGTTTTCTAGAAGACAAAAGAAAGTCAAGAGTGCTGTCTTCTAGAAGGAATAACGTGAGGAGGAGCAACCTAACAATGATCAACGTAATTACTGACAGCAACGATACGCTCAAGCATTTGGACGATAGATTGTAAGTTTTTAGCGTCTCTTATTGACGACCTCTGTGGCGCAGTGGGCGAAGGCCCGCCTGAGACGCAGTTTGCAGGATTCCCGCCGCGGTACAAATGTTTGCATATGCAAATATTTGTCTCGGTATCTGGGCGTTTTCTATGTATAACATGTATGTATTTACAAAAAAAAACGTATATAAGTAGTATATCAGTAGTTCCCATAACACAAGCTCTGCGTACTTTGGAGCTAGATGATGATGTGTGAAAAATGACCAGCATTATATATTTAAAAGGCATATTTTGGGTTTTCAAAATAACCCTGAGGCCCAATTACTCGTGTCCTATAAATAATAATAATCATTTATATCAGATTTAACTACATTTACAATAATTAAAGACTTAAATGTTAGTAAATTGATTCACAATACATAATTAATGTCATAATTTAAATCTATTAAAAACATTTATACATTATTAATTGGCACAACTCATTGAGTGACAGGGCAGGACATGCATATTGGTCCAGTGTCTGAGTATAAAACCGTCCAGCCGTTCAGACACCGTGCTCAAGAGGCTGTTGGTGCTGGCGCGCATCCGCTGCATCAGGGAGGCTGTGCGCTTACGCATGATGGCGTGGAAGCCGTCCGTGTGTGCCTCCGCGAACATAACTGAAGCACTGCAGATGTGCGGCAACCCCAAGAGCATCCCGATCACATTATTATACTGGACACGAAGGGCGATATACATAGTCCGAGAATAGTTGATCCATAGGCTATAATGACACTTTATATTATTTATGGTGCAAAATACTCTGAGCTTGGTATCTATGTGTTGATTCCTAACGGGAGAAGGGACAAAAGTCCTGATGTAATTAAAATATTGCCTGTTTCATTCACCCTTCATATTAAAAAATAAGAATCCCCATGTAAGTCTTCAAGGTTTTCAAACACCACGTCCAATGACTCCAATTCTACGTATATAAGAACGTTAGCAATTTCAATTTTGTGGACTTGCGCGGAGTTGATGAACAAGTTTATTGGTTCTCCTGAAAAGTTGCGGAAATCGATTTGTGCGGTGTTCTAAGCTTAACGGACGATGCGTTGTTATTATGTTGTCAGTATGTTGGTTTATTGCACAGATTATAAAAAATCCTTTTCCTTTCGAAGGTTCCTCCACCAAGACTCCATCGCCAAGATGTCGTACATAATCGTATCTATTTGTTTTCAAATGATGAACGCGACGACGAACACCATGTTCACGAATACTTGGGGATATAAGGATAAGAATGGCAACTGGCAGGGGGTAGTTGACCATCTTATCAAGAAGAAGGCTGATCTTGGTACGTGTACATCTTCTATTCTTACGTATCTACTCTTCTCAGTCAGATAGTCTCAGTGTCTCTTATAATATTTGTACGAAACAAAAACACAGAATAAAACAGAATCTAGACAAAAGCACGGGGAATTTCGGGCTAAGTTCAAGCAACACGACATTTTTTTTCCTCTGTTTTCTTATATATATTTTTTTTTGGATTGGATTGGCCGTTGAGAAGCCCTTCCTCGTGAGTTCACTACTAAAATGATACAAAACCACGACAATTTCAATACTTTAAACCAGTGCTTTCAATTCTACCTGCCTTTAGGCCCTAGAGCTTGCATTTGCGTTCGGTAGAGACGTGCGCTGTTCGTTCAACTAGTTTTTATACGCATGCGCTATGGCTCAGTATGTTCCAAAATTATTTTCAGTTTAGTATAAAAGAAGATTATGATACGTATAATCTTAATAATATCCTAAAATCACACCCGTTTAATCCCTCGCAGGTACAATGTGCATCTTCACGCAAGAACGCATGAAAGTAATGGACTATATTGCCATGGTCGGCTCTACCTCTGTTCGATTTGTATTCAGAGAGCCCCCTCTAGCATACATGTCGAACATTTTCACGTTACCCTTTACATGGTCCGTGTGGCTGGCTATATTTGTCTGTGTGCTGGGCTGTGCGCTATTCCTCTTCTTGACTTCGAAGTGGGAAGCTTCGATGAGTATGGTGAGTCTATCATTATTATCACAAAAATTCAACGCAAATATTTGTTAGTTTATCATAATTCTTATTTTTTTTCATATTTTTGCGACTAATCGCGACGTTTTGACTGTATTGCAACCTTTATCGCGTCTAGCAGTATGAAGTCATCCCGTGACCACGGCTGTTGCAATACAGTCGAAACGTCGGGAAAATAATAAATAAGATAAACGCGATAAAGACCCGTTTAACTTATAATTATGTTATCATAATTAAATAATAATAGAGTACGTAACCTAACTTTCTCCACAATGTAAGTACCTACCGCATTTCACTAAAGCATGTTTTTGAAATACCATCTCAAAACTTTAGTGAATTTTGTTATATCTTTAAAATTAATTTTATTCTGCTCTGTATGCCAAAATAGATAAATTTAGATTACAAATTATGGCCCCACCATGCGTGGCAAAGAAACCGAAACCCTAATTCGACAAAAAACACGATGATACAAAGTCGGATAGCCAGGAAAGTTAAAACAGGTTGCAAGCTCGTATCGCCGCAAACCTATACAATGACAATGCCTTCAAAGTGTTGCTTCTAGAACATATCGGTTTCCTTTAAACATGTTTTCCTTGTTCGAAAACGTTTAAAAAAAAAGCTAGCTAAGTACCTATACCTAGCCGGGCTAACTATGTTGCGAGCATATCGTTGACACCAATTGAAGTATACAACAATAATGGAGAGAGGAAGCAAACCTAATCAAATTCACAGCTCTGTGGCTCTCGCGGGAGTCGCTGTAGTGGTTTCATCATTAATAATCATCTATCATCATTTCAGCATAATCTCCAATTAGACGGATCTTGGGCAGATGTGCTGATCCTCATAATCGGAGCTGTTCTGCAACAGGGCTGTACTCTTGAGCCGAGGTATGCCGCAGGTAACTACCTACAATGTCTAACGTACTATGTACGCCCTAAGTGAAGCCCGTTTGATTCTTAAGTGCAATGCATAATTTATTTTGTGAGTGTTGGTAGACGTATAAATAAATATATCAAAAATTGGGGAAACCTAAGTTATTTTGGTGGTGGCGTTTTATTATAAATTTCCTTTAAAGTTTTTAAAGCATAGATAAGTAGATAAAAAAAAAATATTGCACAAAATAAATGCACAGAGTAAATAGGCGAACTTAATGCTAAAAAGCATTATCTTCCAGATAACCTTTGTGGATTGTGGAAAAATATGTGTCGGTAGTGCACAGAAAGGGTTAAAACAAAAATATTAACATGTAGTAGTAATTATGTAACGCCAATGTTGAAATACACCTAGATGATTGATACTAATATTTAAACGTTAAGGACATAATAATATAAATAATATATATATATATATATATACACAAAACCATATATTGCAAATTGCTCAATATTTCATCTTGATCCTGAATAAGAATTTATCTCAATGAAGTATTTAATTTATATCTTCTATCTATTTGTCTAGATCTATGAGTACCGTGGTACCACAACACCCAGACCCGGAACAAATTAACATGCACACATTTATCCCGTAGCTACCTCTTGAGTATCTGCCGGCTACTCACCCACTGCGCCACCGAGGTCGTCACCAGCAGCCTGTAAAAATCCAGTAGCCCTCCCAAAAAGACTACACAAATAATAGTATTGAGCCAGCTGGCTGTATGGTGGATGGTCATCCAGCCACCGACTATCCGTAACCTCAAATATGGTTATAATGTTTTCTGACGTTCTCCAGGTCGATTAGTAATGCTAATCCTATTCATAGCAATGACGATTCTATACGCTGCCTACTCAGCCAACATAGTGGTGCTACTGCGGGCGCCCAGCTCCTCGGTCAGGAGTCTGCCAGACCTTCTGAACTCTCCATTGAAGCTTGGAGCAAGTGATTTTGAGTACAACCGGTATTTCCTCAAGGTACCTCGAACGACACCCTATTTATACCTTGTTTGGGAAACAACTAATATTAGATAGACACTCTAACTTTATAGCTCTATATGAACAGAATACATAATACATATTATTAGGTACAAAATGGCCTCTTACAAACTCCCACTGATCCGACTTACCCCACCCCTCCCGGATTTCTTTAGACATTTTATTTGCATGGCGTAGGTACGCAGTACTACAATCTATTATTTGGTAGAGTCGAGCGAGACCATCCGTTAGGATTCATCATTCATTGTTAGGATCAGGAATCGGGTTCGATTCCCGCCTCGGGACAAATGTTTACATATGCAAATATTTGTCTCGGGATCTGGGTGTTTTCTATGTATAATAGTAAGTATTTACAAAAAAAAAAAAAGTATCTAAGTAGTATATCAGTCATTTAGTTCCCATAACACAAGCTCTGCTTACTTTGGGGCTAGATGATGCTGTGTGAAAAATGTCCAGCATTATTTATTTATTTATTATTTATCATTATTTGTTTTGCAGAATCTGAGAGATCCACTCCGCAAGATGATTTACGACAAGAAAATCGCTCCGAAAGGGAAGAAACCGAATTTCTACAGCATGCAGGAGGGCGTAGAAAAAATACGACAGGTTTGTAGATGCTCTACCCCAAGAAACATACGATTTTGAATTTAGAATGTCATCTAGAGCAGGCAGAACCAAAGAGGTTGCAAACCAACATTATTTTTAAGCAGAATTCGCATTACTAAGGTCAAACTGGTGCGGTGATGGTGGCGGCGGCGATCACAGGGAAATGTTTATAAAGTGTTTGTCAAAGTTTGCGTAAATATATTATTGATCTCCACCGCAACCGCGTCAGTTTGACCAAATCTTTAAACGTAGGTAGTTAAGTACTATCTGGCGTGATAAAAAGTAGCCTATGTGTTATTCTGATGTATAAGCTATATTACTATAAAGTTTCATCAAAATCCGTTTAGTTGTTTTTGCGTGAAAGAGTAACATCCATCCTGACAAACTTTCGCTTTTATAATAGTAGTTGGATTTTCTCTATGTTGTACCTATCACGAGGTAAAAGCGAAGTTTTTGAACAACGAATAGGAGGGAGGGCTGAACCGGCTGCCTCATGTATAAGTAGGTCGTCTCGGTCCGTATGTGTTTGGTTAAACACATAGAGCTCCCCTAAAAAGAGTGCCATGACGAAAAAATTGGTTAGGTTTAGCCTGCAAGGACTTTTTAAATTATTAAGTAAATCAGTCCCCTTATACAACAACCAGTTTCTGTTGGCGTTAACCCCTGTGGAAAGTTTGAATTTAAATTATTTGCGTTGGCGTGAAAGGAAAACTAAACGTGAGGTATTTGTCTAGATTTTACGTTTATCTTCATGTTCCAGGGTCTGTTCGCATTCCACATGGAGCCGAACCCCGGCTATCGGCTGATCCAGGAAACGTTCCAGGAGGATGAGAAGTGCGACCTGGTGGAGATCGACTACATCAACGAGATCGACCCCTGGGTGCCGGGACAGAAGCGAGCCGCACATAAAGATCTGTTTAAAATAAAGTGGGTTTAAATAGAGCTGTTTTAGGCCCGAGTTCACCACCATAGTAAAGGATGGTTATGTCCTGATCAAAGCTTTTTGAAACATGTTTTCATAGGAATTTGTCATCATAATCAACGGTTACACTTGACCGTCCGTTGATTTTGTTGGTGAACTTAAGTTTAAGAAGATTGTATTAATAATTCATTTATTTCATTCAATACTATAAAGTACACTTCGAAATACAGGGCCCACAGCATAAATACCTTGAAAAGTTTCAAGGTATTTATGCTATATACCTATTTATAATTATATAAAAAAGACATACTTAACTTATTTTCTAGTGGCTGCGTTTGGGCGCGGCTGGGTTCGATAATTGACCCCGGCAACGTCGATAGCCGATTATTTTAGGCCTCAAATCTTCCTTCGTATGTATTAGGTACCAACGTAACTTGGCTAGTCACTTGGCTTCCCTTTCACTGCAGGCTGCAGGATGCTTGAATACCTAAGTGCTACGCTCGCCATACAATTATACGTATTGGATGTTCAATTATTTCAAATTGTGATTGTGGATATAGCGTTTTGAATCTAATAGGCAACTTTTTGTGTGAAGGCTGCTCGCTTTGTTTCACTGAAATGTTTATGTACTGTTAGCTCAGAACAACTAAAAGCATTATTTTAATGTGCTCGCTTCGCTTTACTGTTATAATTTCTTCACTTGACAGTTTCATAAAGATACGCGAGACTGGCGTCCAATCCTGCCTGCAACGGCGCATGTACGTGCCAAAACCCAAGTGTTCCGGTCAAGTGTCGACTTTTAGCAGTGTTGGCATCACCGATATGTACCCCGCCATGCTCGCTACGCTCTACGGATTCCTAATGGCTCCCGCTGTGCTAGTGCTCGAGATTGCATATCATAAATTGTGAGTTCTCTGTACATTCTCGGAAAATGTTTACGAGATGACACTTAAAAATATAAAAAAAAACATTTTTTAATAGAATAACTGTGTATGCATACTATGTATTTGAGAGTGTGCTTTTCAAGGATGACATTTAGGTACTTAGGTACTATCAGAGAAATCCGAGAAAGTTCTTACAAGGACACAATGAGCCAGGGAATTCCTACCTACTAGTAGGTAGGAATTTTGCAGCTATATTTAGAGGAAATATAGCTGCAAATTGAAGGAGAGTTGAAACCTAATGCATATCTAGTGGATAGATAATTTATTGAAGATGATTCTTTGTTTGCAGAATGAAGGTGCGACAAAGAAGGGCTAGACTGATGCGTGGCAATGAAGATTGTTTGCGGCAAACTTTTTCATAAACCTAACATTTCAGTTCAAAAAGAGTTTTTATGTTGTACAACTACCCTCTAAAAAAAACAAAAAGAAACAAACACGCTCACGACTGTATTCCCCAGATCCACACTTAGTGCGGAGATCTGAGGAGATGAAGTAGGAGGTAGTCAGAGACACGTCCAAACATTAAGCTTGGCACATGTTAGCAAGTAGTAAGCACGTGACAGGACCTATCTCCGTTAACAATACTTGCTTAGAATATAAATAGGTGGACCTAGTATCCATAGTAGATACCTTAGGTACCTATAAGATTAGCTCGGTACTTACCCACCCTATTAGGGTGGGTACCTACTTACTTGTAGCTTTTGTTTCTTCTTATATAATTGTTTGCAACCTAAGTAGGGTTAGTAGGCCTACATCAGTAGGCGAGGCTGAAAAACAGCGTGACTGAGTCCTCGACCTTTTTACTTACATATAGACATACCTTCTCAGGTATGTCTGTATGTAAGTATGTTTTTTTAAGTAAATAAATGCCCTTTTATTTATTTAGTATATAGGTACCTACTTCGGTGTAGGTAGGTCTTCCGAATTTGGAAGACTGTGTGTCTGGTCAAAAATAAAATTATAAATGCTTATGATAATGTTGTGTAGTTTTTTTTACCAAAATTCTATAAAAGTACCTACCCCAAAATTCAGGTTAGTAATGCGGGTAGAAAAACGTAAACTGCATTGATGACGTAGACAGATTGACAGTTATGAAAGGTGGAAGTTATAGCAGTTTGGTCTTCTGCATTTTGCTACGCTTTTTAACCAAATTCTTTCCAGTCCTCAGCATGGTAGCTTTACGAGGTGCCTCAGCTTTGCTTGGTCTCAAGGATTTGTGTGAATATATTTTATCAGGTTTTAACTTAGAAGTCGCGTTCAGCTTGGCCGGGTACGGCATTTCATAATTCCGGTTTCCTTTCTCTTGGAAACTTCTGGCCATCACTTTAGCGGGGAACGCCTGAAGAGCATTTTTTCTCCTTGTTTTTATTAGGGGCTCGTCCAACGGACGATCGTATTGTATAGCAGCGGTCTTCTTTAAGGTGCGATTTCCTTCTTCCGGCGTGACATCGGGGTTTGATAGAGTGCCAGCCGATAAGCTGACCACCATTGAGCGTAGGTCATCCAGGGTCTGCCCATGGAAACTTACGTCATCCTGCAATTTGTCCAATTTTCTTTCAAACTGCTTGAATGAGCTTATGATGCGCTGTAATGCGTCCACAGTTGGACGGGTTTTTTGCAACGACATTTAGCTCTGAAAACTTCTTATTTCACAAAAAATTTGGTTATTGACTTTTTTTTGACGTTTTATCACTTTTATTCATAAAAATTGACTTTTATTTTATAGGAGTTTGTATTTTTTTTAATCATAGAGAAAAACAAGCAAATCAAACTTTGAACGCTTCTTAAAAAAATAAAAAACGAACGCTTTATTTTCTATTTCTAAACTCGATAGCTGTTTTAAATAGTCAATGTCAAATCGATTGATTGCCAATGTCAAATAATCATTTCATAACTTCAATCTGTGCTCAAACGTGTACTGCACAGACTACACCTTTGGTGTACTGTACTGTACAAGATCGCAATGGGTGATACGGCCGCTGAAGGAGTTCAAAAACTAAATATTGACGAAAAGGCAGGGTTCTAAACAATTTTTTACAAGTTCCGAAGTAATACTGCGCCGTACGCAAGTGATGATAAAGTTTTTCGGCTTTCGTGGCGGCTGCGTGGTCCGCTGTCAAGAGGGCTACGCGTATGCCACATGGGTTTGTAGGCTTTGCAGGAATATATGTTCAGCAAATCTTTTAAATGAATAATTGCGTTGAAAAGCTTTCTAGAAACATTTCAGTTTAATTTTTTCTATAAAATTTCATACAACTTATTCATTTTAACGTCAAGTATATACCTATACTTGATTTGAAACTACTACAATGTAACCCTAGATATATTTTGAAAACAATACAATTTCACTATCTGGATGGGCATTTAGAAACAGAAGGTTTATAAAAAAGCCTACAATAGTTGCTAATCCATGACAGATGCCTTCACTTGAATTTACTTTTACAATCTTACAACAATTCTATTTCACCTTTCAGTCTAAAACCAAAGCAATGAAGGAGAAAAAGAAGAAGACTGATGAATCTTCAGGTGTCTCCGAGCTCAAACCGTGGCCAGAGTTCATACAGAAACGGATCGACCTGTGGGATAAATACAAGGTTGAATACCAGGAGGCACTCGCTACCAAGCCAGATCTGAGCATTGTTGTCACATTGCCAGACGGAAAGACTGTGGAAGCCAAGGCTTGGAGAACCTCACCATATGATGTGGCTAAGGGCATCAGGTTGGTGATCAATCATACTACCAATATTACTAGTAGTACACCACAAATCTTGGGAGTTTCAATTGGTACATTACATTTTCATGATTGTCCTTTTCAAACTTTCGCAATTAGATAACATAATTATAAGTTTAAACGGGTCTTTATAGCGTTTACCTTTTTTATTATATTCCCGACGTTTCGACTGTATTTCAACAGCCTTGGCCACGGGATGACTGACCACGGCTGTTGCAATACAGTTGTCTATAACCAAACGGATTAGATGATAACGTCGGGATTAATTAATTAATTCTAAGTGGGGGTCTGCACTGATGTCCCACATTGGAGTGTATTGTGCAATATCTCCATTCTAACCCAACCCAACTCCTTGAAGTAGCGGAGAAGGACTCTGGGTTGATGACAGCAATGGTCCAGTATCCCTGACCTCCTGTCAGTTAATTATGACGGAGAGCATGTGTTGATGAATTCTTGCAATTTTCATGGTATCACATAATAAAACGAAATTTGATACTTGCAGGATTTTTCAAAAAGTGTTTGGTTCTTGAGATATACATATGGGGCGATGAAGTGAAAATACCTAATATCATACTATGTTGTAGTTTTGAAAATTAACAATGTATTATCAAAAAGTCTATGTCAAACAACTTAAGTTTGTGTTATCTATAATTTGTTGAAATTACATGAAGCTTTGATTTAACATTTGAGAGCTATTGTGGGAGACATGCATAATGTAAAATTTCACTCACATATCAATAATAAATAATAATGTAGGCAGATGCTAATTATAATGTAATATGTAATCCTCTCAACAGAAATCCTCAGATTGGTACTTTGTATGCAGCTATGGATACCAACCTGAGGGTAGTCAGAGGCCCCTCCAAATATTATATTATATTTGGCACATGCCCACATTCAGCATAGAAATTACCATTCCATGGGTTGCAAGTCCATCATCGCTTTAATGGAGTACCATCCAATGTCACCTGTCTTTGAACTATTGGTTTGATGCAGAGCATGCTTATTCTTTGTAGACCTTATAATCTAAACTTTTTCTATATTTGTACTAACTCCTAATGAATACCAGAAAAGTATCTGGTTTTACTTTTATTAATATCTACATTATTTTACGTGCACACAAGCGGGTTTTGGAGTGAATAGTAAGTATATAAAATGAGGGCAGACGGTGAATGTGATGTGATGTGGTTGTTTCAAAGGTATTGCTTTTTGCTTCCGTAATACTGGGTGTGATTCAGAACACAACTGCAGATTGCAGACCGCAAGCTGCAATTTCAAATTGCAGGTGACACACCTCTTTGTGTTTATTGATAACATACAAAAACAAAAAAACAAACACGCTCACGACTGTCTTCCCCATGGTGGACATACCCAGTGAGTAGATCTTTGAGGATACCAAGTAGGGGGTAGTCAGAGGCACGTCCAAACATTACATTTGGTACATGCCCGCGTTTTGCAAGTAGTAAGCATTCCACGGGACAGGTTGCAAGCCCATCGCCATACATACAGATAACATACAGACATTAATATGTACAAGCATTCCACGGGACAGGTTGCAAGCCCATCGCCATACATAAAGATAACATACAGACATTAATATGTACTTTTATTTCAATGGTTTGAGAGCATATGTGCTCTGCAGTTGCTTCGCTACCACCGACATCGGCGTTATTTTTTAGTTAGCAACCTGAGCACGCTTGCCATTTGTTTGACAAATGAAGCATGATTTCTAACAAACTGAATGGCTGTTTAATGTTTTTGTAAGGATGCTATTTTTTTTCTGCTTTTTAAGAACTTCCGTTGTCTGCATCAAACATTTTCATGAACCAACCGGTAGAGCATGATTGCTGCGCTTGAGGTTTGCGCAGCTAACATGCCCTGAAACAGGCCCAAATCGAGTTGGTTAAAATGAAAATTCCTAACCATACTCTCCCTCATCGATCTTAACTCCTCAACTCCACAGGCTTCACAGTTAGGACTATTTACTTTCTTCATTAGAAATTTGAAACTATTTAGTGGCATATGGCAAATGTCCGGAGCGCAGTCTATGCGAAATCATAATGTGTTTCCTATCTAATCTGCTATCAAAGAAACAGTTAAATAGTGACCTTTCTCTACCTAAATTGTAAGCGATTCCTATTATCAGTTATGTAAATCGTAATGATTTACAAGAATGTAGACAATACTATGTGAAACACATATTATGTAAATACATATAGAGTCTATATGTCTATATTATAGACTAACTGATAGGTTAATGTTGTAGATACTGCTGTTTTATGTAGGTACTTCAAGGTACTTGGCTTTATCGGTAGGGAAAAACAAAACTGAATTGTTTCATTAATTAATCCGAAAGCAACATCAATATTTCTCTCGTTGGCCCATACTAAACAAGAAAAATCATCGGCCGATGCTTCAGTTCTCAATAAAGCGGCGCGTTATCCTTTTTTCTAGTCCGTAGTCAAGGCAATACTTGGTAAAATTTACATTCCGTGACGAATGGAGCCCGTGTCGTATATGCTGTTGCCATAAGATGTTGTTTATTTGATTGAAACTATTTCTCTCTCAAAAACGTTTTATAATTAATATTTATCTCAAATTGGTTTTTAATCGCCGCATTTCACTAGCTCTGCTTAGTTTGGGACTAGATGAAAGATGAAAAAAAAATATTTTTTTTTATTTTTATTTATTGCTGAAGTCATACAAAACAATCTGAACTGTACTGTCGGCTAAACCGCCGTTTGATCCATCAAATACTGCAATATATAACTTACCTATTCCTCAATATCGACAACCAACCACACTATATATCTCTGGTCTGCCCACCTACCACCTCTCGGCCTCACTCTGACCCCTCTCTCTTCGCAGCCAGGGTCTTGCTGACTCCACCATCATCGCCCGAGTGAACAACGAGCTATGGGACCTGGACAGACCTTTGGAAGGGGACTGCAAGTTGGAACTTCTGCGATGGGACAATACTGATGCTCAGGCCGTATTCTGGCATTCGTCGGCGCATATGCTGGGTGAAGCTATGGAGAGGGTAAATTTTTTTTTTGTTCTTACTACACGAAAATGTACGACATGGTCTGGACCAATTGTAAAGAGAGCCAGAGGACGCCTGCTAGAACGCTGGGCCGACGAAATTGCCAAAGTTGCAGGACAAAGCTGGACGGTAAAAGCGCAAAATAGAGTAATATGGAAAAACTTGGGGGAGGCCTATATACTCGAAAGGGGCCTTGATTAAATCTAATTTAAAAAAAAAAATTAGACAAGGAAATAAAAAAAAGATTTAATAAACACGAAAATATATTTTGTAGTGTACCGATGAAATTACACATAATGAGACTCTTCGACTTGGCTGTAGGTTGGCATGTTTTATAATTGTGCTGGGGATGCAAATATGAATTATTGAAACATCTCTTGAAATTTACATAATTTAAGCAGCTTGACAGATGCAACACCTCTTTCGTGTAATGTATCATTGTCCTCTTTCTTCTAAATTTATACTGTCCCTTGTCTTCTCCCGTTTTATAGGTTTATTATGTAATTTTTTATCTAGTAATAAAATATAATAATGATTTAGCATAGTAACAACTATGCAGATTAATATCTCCTTTCATAAGTTCCTTTCATAATGTTAAATGTACATTATGTGTGTTTTGTCTTTGTATTTGTGTAGTCCCTTTCTTTTCTCCCTCTATTTTAAAACCGGCATTTTTTAAACTCCCTCCATCGCCTTATTTTTTTAAATCTTGTCGAGACAACATTGTCAAAATTGTGGCAACATTAACCACTTCACTTCACTTCTTGATTTAAGCCAGAAAACAAAAATTGAAGTTGAAGTAATGGAAGTAATGTTTCACCTGCCCACAGCCCTGTTGAGTTTTTGTAGTCAAATTATAGGGTTCTCTTAATGAAATCACTACTGGAATATTGCATTGTTTTTACTCCAGGTATACGGAGGTTGTCTATGCTACGGTCCGCCTATTGAAGAAGGATTCTACTATGATATGTTCTATCCGGAAAAGGGGGTAAGTGTTACTCAATTCGTTATGTAAAACTAATGTTTTATTCTATTCTATTATAGGTCTCTGTTCTGGTCGCTGCCTGTCCAGACAAAAAATTCAAAACCCTAGATCTTGTTCATCTTTTGCTGGTCATCATCAGATCCTGGAGTCTGAACTCCAGCTGGACGTCGTGTCTTCAAAACTGAATCAAAGTTTAGCATCCATCAATTAGCAACAATGGTTAGAGTCCCTGCAAATAAGTTTTGAGAACTGACAAGCCTGGAAACGGCTGAACCAATTCCTATTAAACATATGAAAAATCACGCAAATTTTCATAAAACTCAAGAGGGCGACTGATCCGGAGAGATGGCGCCACAGAACAGCTATGGGCTCAAACTTAAAACATCCCTTTTTAATCGGGTTCAAAAAACACTGTTATCATCGAGGAGTTCAGTATCTCTACTTCCGTGGCCATTATCATAACAGCTTACTGTCACCATAAATTGTAGTGTAATTTAATAAATAAATAATAAATATTAACAAATTAATACCATCCAACAGCCACACATAGTTCTGATCCCACACTAGGATTCCCTGTGGTGGTTAACAGGAACTTCGAGTACCAAGGTACCACAACACCCAGACGAGGAACAAATATCTGCAGAGCAAACATTTGTCTCGCAGCCGGAGTCGAACTCGCACCTCACATAATATTTGATACCTGATAACATAGCATAAGAACGAATTTACCTGTATTCAAGCAAATATAGTTTTCATTCATTCATTCATTAATACCAATTCTCATCTCAAGTGCTTGGAACCATTACCTTATACATTTTATCCTTTCAGATATCCTCTACAGACTTCCATGTACTGGAAGGTCTTATCAAGAAAATAGCCAAGGAAAAGCAACCGTTTGAACGGCTGGAGTTGACCAAAGAACAGCTTCTTGAGATGTTCGACTACAATCAGTTTAAAGTGCGAATTCTTAATGAGAAGGTGAATACTGCCACCACAACTGTGTACCGATGTGGTCCGCTCATAGACTTGTGCAGGGGTCCCCATGTCAGGCATACGGGGAAGATTAAGGCGCTTAAAGTTACAAAGGTAAGCCACTTGTGCTTGACACCAAAATAATTGCCTGACCTTTAACGCTTACGAGCGATTTTATTACGAAAACTATCGTTAATGTGGTCTTAGATATATAGATAACTCTTTATTGAATGAATGAACATACTTAACAAAGGTAAGCCACTGGTGCTTGACACCAAACTAATTGCCTGACCTTTAACGCTTACGAGCGATTTTATTACAAAAACTATCGTTAATGTGGTCTTAGATATATAGATAACTCTTTATTGAATGAATGAACATACTTAACAAAGGTAAGCCACTGGTGCTTGACACCAAACTAATTGCCTGACCTTTAACGCTTACGAGCGATTTTATTACGAAAACTATCGTTAATGTGGTCTTAGATATATAGATAACTCTTTATTGAATGAATGAACATACTTAACAAAGGTAAGCCACTGGTGCTTGACACCAAACTAATTGCCTGACCTTTAACGCTTACGAGCGATTTTATTACGAAAACTATCGTTAATGTGGTCTTAGATATATAGATAACTCTTTATTGAATGAATGAACATACTTAACAATGTTAAGCCACTGGTGCTTGACACCAAACTTATTGCCTGACCTTTAACGCTTACGAGCGATTTTATTACGACAACTATCGTTAATTTGATCTAAGATAGATATATAGATAACTCTTTATTTAATGAATTAATGAATAAAATACTAAATTTATAAGAAAAACAGATATAACATCAAAACTAAAACAAAAAACTTAAGGTACAACTGGCGGTCTTATCGCTTAGAAGCGATCTCTTCCAGACAACCTTTGGATTTAATGTGATTGTATTAATGCATACACCAGGATTTAAAACACTTTACAAAGGATCTTATGCGTTTATAATAGTATGGATAGGATAGGATATTAGTGTAGTTTATCAGAATTAATATTTTTTTCTTGAATTACAGAACTCCGCTACGTACTGGGAGGGTAAGGCGGATGCGGAAAGCTTGCAGCGAATCTATGGAGTGTCTTTCCCTGAACCTAAACAGCTGAAAGAATGGGAAACTATACAAGAAGAGGCCGCTAAGCGAGACCATAGGAAAATTGGCAGGGCAAGTGGAAATTTATGTATCTATTTACTACCTCTGTGGCGTAGTGGGCGAAGGCCCGTCTGAGACTCGGAAGGTTACGGGTGCGATTCCCGCCGCGGGACTATTTTTTTTGTGTGATCTGCAAATATTTGTCCCTGTTCTGTATTATACGTATGTATTGTCAAAAAAAAGTATATGATCAGTATATCAGTCATGTAGTTCCCATAATTACATAGGTATTTACGAAATTCCACCCCTTCAAGATTCACCACAGGGTAGATAATGGATGAAAAACTCAATGCATGAAAGCCTTGCGCAAACATCATTGCACAGGCTGGACACCAACTGTATCTTTATGGAGCGCTGGACGAGAGGGCATACTGTGCACTCGTAAAGCCAAAGGCTCTTTCCACCACCTACTTAAAAGGAATGTTGTTTTTAGTTTATGTAATAGTCTTCTCTGATATGGACAATATTATACTTTTATTTGTGTTTTAATATCGTTTAATAGTGATGTATTAAATAAAAATATTTAATTTAATTATTGTAGGAGCAAGAGCTGTTCTTCTTCCACGAGATGTCACCAGGGTCGTGTTTCTTCCAGCCACGAGGAGCGCACATTTACAATACACTTGTTAACTTTATCAAGGAACAATACAGGTGAGACCAAGACAGCTCTTAGAATTAGCAAGCTTAAGTTATATTATACATAGAAAACAAGAGAAAAATATTTGCAGATAATAAAAAAAAATCTGCGGCGGGAATTGAACCCGCAACCTTCTGCGTCTCAGGCGGGCCTTCGCCCACTCCGCCACTGAGACTATCTGACGACCTAAGTGGTTCGGTGGACGACTGTGTTGAAGGTATATTTCAATAAATTATGAGGAACACAGATAAATAGATAAATATTAATTTATTCAAACCACTACAAATTATATTAAACTATAATAAGGTTGATTTAATGAAAATACTTTATTGTATACCATAAGAAAAATAAATACAATTTTAAAAAATACAACACACTTAAAGTACTGTGGACGTTCTTAAGCGATCTCTTCCAGACATCCCTGTTTTTTAAAGTTGAAGAGTTTGTTTTTTTTTGTTTTAACCCGCTAATCTCTAGAACTACTAGTCTGATTTGAAAAAATATTTTGCATTTGATAACCCAATTCAAAAGAAAGGATTTAACCTATTTAACATCACGCTACGATCTTTGGGAGCCGAGCAAAAGAAGTAATAGCACGGACGGACACTACGCAGTGGGCTGGTCGGGGACGGTGGCCGACACAGCTAGTAGTAAATACCTACCCTTCCCTAGTAAAATGAAACATAAACATACTGTCAGTATATGTTTCATTTTCATTTTCATAGCATCATTTAGTCCCAAACTAAGCACAGCTTGTGTTATGTTTTGTAATACATAACACACACGAGTCTGGGTGTTTTTCTATGTATAATATGCATGTATTTACAAAAAAATATATATGTAAGTAGTATATCAATCATGTAGTTCCCATAATACAAGCTCTACTTAGTTTGGGGCTAGATGACGCTGTGTGAATAATGTCCAGCATTATTTATTTTATTTATTTATTGTGAGGAAAGTAAGTTTATACCTTGAATATTTCCACAGGATGCGCGGTTTCCAAGAAGTGGTTACCCCGAACATGTACAACGCTAAGCTGTGGCAGACTTCAGGGCACTGGGCGCATTATTCTGATAACATGTTCTCATTCGACGTGGAGAAGGAAACATTCGCGCTGAAACCCATGAACTGTCCGGGGCATTGGTGAGATTTTAGTTTAAATAAGGGCTTGGGCTTTTCATTCAAGATAAAAAGCCGTGTTGGCCTAGTGGGCGATACCATGACTTCTGATACGTGTACCAATGGATTTTTCCACTCGAGAGATTTATGTGCGCTCAAAACGGTGAAGTAAATCATCGTGAGGAAACCGAGGCATGCCCTTAAACCAAAAATTCGAAGGCATGTGCCAACAGTTAGTGTTCCAATAAGCGGCGATGGGCTTGCAACCTGTAACGTGGAATGCTTACTACTTGCAAAACGCGGGCATGTACCAAATGTAATGTTTGGACGTGTAAAAAGTGTTTTTTTCTATTTATTTTTAATTCTGGACACTTAGTATCATCTAGCCCCAAACCAAGCAGAGCTTGTATTATTATGGGAATAGATATTTTTTTTTGTAAATATATATTGATATACGTCTCGGTCAATTCTCCAACTGCATTTGTCAGTTTGTAAACGCAAAAACCTTTTTTTTTTTAATGTGGCATAGCTATAAATTAACATTTTTCAGATTTTTCCCTTTACTAGTGCCGCAAGACCTTCTTGCCAAATTTCATGATTCTAGGTCAACGGGAAGTACCCTATTGGTTTTGGTTTAGTTGCGAGTGTCAAAATATAAAGGTGCCGTCTTCAATCTATCTTCCAGCCTGATGTTTGACAACCGCAATCGTTCGTGGCGTGAACTGCCCTTACGTCTGGCGGACTTCGGGGTCCTCCATCGTAATGAGCTTAGCGGTGCTTTGACCGGCTTGACACGCGTGCGTCGCTTCCAGCAGGACGACGCTCATATATTCTGCGCGCCGCAGCATATCGAATCGGAAATGGTGAGAGATTAATGTACATACTATGAAATAATACCCTAGTATTATTTCATTTTATTATTTCATTCCCTAGAATGATAGGTATTTAGCCGTTTATTATACTGTTTTGGAAGGATAGGTATTTAGTTTGTATACTATTCGGGAAAGATATTCATAATCTTCATTGCAAAAATGAAATGGTGAGAGATTACTGTACCTTCTGTTTGACAAAGATCATATAATACTATGAAATAATAATAGGGAAGGATATGTATTTATCGGGTTATTATACTGTTTTGGAAGGATAGGTATTTAGTTTGTATAATACTATTCGGGAAGGATATTCATAATCTTTATTGCAAACTTTTAAGAAAATTTGAGATTAATTCACTATTTGGTATGCTATTTATTTTGCCAACAGGTTGGTTGTCTCAAATTCTTGGAAGCGGTATACACCACATTCGGATTCACGTTCCAACTGAAACTGTCCACGAGGCCTGACAAGTATCTGGGTGAATTGGCCACCTGGGACCAAGCTGAGAAGGTAATTTTTTTTGAGCAATAATTTTAATAAACAAAAACAAAGCTTTTGTGAAATCAGTATTATAATATTTTGAAGACAAATAATTATATTTCTTTAGTTTCATGTTGCTGTCTTCACCTATGATATTATGATCGGATTTTTTTGCAATGTAATTTAATTTAGTTTTGGTGTACATTGGAATAAAAAAATAAATTAACAATTGAAACAGCAGCCAACAGATATTATAATACAAGAGCAGGTTAATCAAAATGACTTCAAACACAGTCAGTCGACTGTCAGCTAGGTTGTTTGTTACCGTTTATCTAAATCCGAGCCGTGTTGGCCTAGTTGGCGATACCCCGACTTCTGATCCGGAGGTCGTGGGTTCGAACACGGTCGCGGATTTTTCCACTCAAAAAATTTATGTGCGCATTAACACGTGCTCAAAACGGTGAAGGAAAACATGAGGAAAGCAGCATGCCCTAGAATCAAAAATTCGAAGGCATGTGCCAACAGTTAGTGTTCCAATAAGCGGCGATGGGCTTGCAACCTGTCACGTGTAATGCTTACTACTTGCAAAACGCGGGCATGTACCAAATGTAATGTTTGTACGTGCCTCTGACTACCCCCTACTTGGTATCCTCAAAGATCTACTCACTGAGTATGTATCTGAGGATGTCCACCATGGGGAAGACAGTCGTGAGCCCGTTTGTTTTTTTTGTTTATCTACCAAATGGCCGATCGGATTGTAATTCTATTTTTTGCAATTGATTTGTATGTCTTCAAGGGCCCGTCCTTGAAGAATTCTAGGATTGGTTTTATCGCTACATGTCACTAGGTGGCGCTGCAATCGTTGATGGAAACACGTGAGGGTTCGAAAAGAATTACATTAATTGTAAAATAAAAGTAAACACGCTCACGAATGTATGCTCTATGATGAACATCCTTAGATAAAAATTCGGTGTGTAAATAAACAATAAGCAAACAGACACGATTGTATTTTCCATGATTGATAGATACCAAGTAGGAGTAGTCAGAGGCGCGTCCAAACATTACATTTGGCATTTGCTCGCGCTTTGCAGGTAGTTCGCATGACACGTGACAGGTTGCAAGCCCATTGCGGCTTATTGGAACACTAACTGTTGGCACATGCCTTCGAATTTTTCGTTTAAGTCATGCACGTTTTGAGTTTGTGTTACACTATACAAATGTATGACACAGCTAGTTATTAGTATAGAATATAGAATAGATATTCAACATTTCAACATTTTCAGGCTTTACAAGACTCACTAGAGAAATTCGGCAAGCCCTGGCAACTGAATCCGGGTGACGGCGCTTTCTACGGACCCAAGATTGATATCACGATCCAAGACGCGCTTCGCAGATCGCACCAATGCGCCACCATCCAACTCGACTTCCAGCTACCAGAGCGGTTCAACCTCAATTATGTCAGGTAACTTGCAGTTTCTTGTTTCTAAAGTTGTTTTTCATATCCAACTAAATGACATACAAGCTTACGTCCTGCCTGTTGGTAAGCGGTTAACGTAATCTATGGACGCTTGCAATTATGTCAGGTCAGTCAAAAAACATGCAGTTTTTTGTTTCCTATACAACTAAATGACATACAAGCTTACGTCCTGCCTGTTGGTAAGCGGTTAACGTAACCTATGGACGCTTGCAATTATGTCAGGTCAGTCAAAAAACATGCAGTTTTTTGTTTCCTATACAACTAAATGACATACAAGCTTACGTCCTACGTGTTGGTAAGCGGTTACCGTAACCTACGCTTGCAGTACCAGGGTGTCTAGATAAATACCACTTTCTGTTGGCGTTAACGACTGTGGAATGATTTAATTGTATGGAAATGACATTAGCTGTGGAAATGTCACGTGACAGTTTCTAAGTTTTACCTTGACAAATTTCCGTTAGCGTGAAAGCAATAGTAAGCGTGGAAAGGTATTTGTCTAGACCCATTTCCGTTAGCGCGAAAGGAAAAGTTAGCGTGGAAAGGTATTTGTCTAGACCCGCAGAGGTATCACTCGCGCGTTTGTCAGTGATTCCATTTTATCCTGCCTATCTTATGGTTGTCTGGAAGAAAACGCTTTGAGCGATAAGGCCGCCCATTGTACCTTTTATGTTAATGATTTTCTGCATTTTTGTATTTGTCTTTGGTGTGCAATATAAAAGATTCACACAGAAGTCAAAACTGTGTCGTTTTAAAAAGTTGAATTATCTTAGTATAGTTACTAATGTTTTACGAAGTTTTTTTTTATATTTTCCATGTTGAAAGCTACCATAGTTTCCATTATGTACACTTCAATCTGAGACCATGTTTTTTTATTCAGTGAGAGCGGCGAGAAGAAACGGCCTGTCATCATCCACAGAGCGATTTTGGGTTCGGTCGAGCGAATGATCGCCATCCTGAGCGAGTCTTACGCGGGCAAGTGGCCCTTCTGGCTCAGTCCGCGGCAAGTGTGCGTCGTGCCTGTGGGACCAGCTTTCGACCAGTATGCTGTACAGGTATGAACAAGTTTGAAGAATTTGGTAGCGCGGCAGGCGATGTATGATCTACGAATGTTTTGGCTCAGTCCGCGGCAAGTGTACGTCGTTCCTGTGGGGCCCGCTTTCGATCAGTATGCTGTATATGTATAAACAAGTTTTAATACTTAGGTAGCGTGGAAAGCGATGTATGATCAAATTTTTGTTGGCTCAGTCCGAGGCATATGTGCGTCATGCCTGTGGGACCCGTTTTCGATCAGTATGATGTACAGGTATTAACAAGTTTTAAGACTTTAGTAGCGTGGAAGGCGATGGATCTACAAATGTTTTGGCTCAGTCTACCTTTCGGTATATGGTACTGGCTGCTTTCGGCCAGTACCATATAACGTTTATCTTGATTTTAGGGCCGACCCCACGTAATGTGGGACAAGGGCAAGAAGATGATGCTTGCTTCCATTTCAGGTGAACGAGCAATTGTTCAAAGCTGGCTTCATGTCCGAAGTGGACACGGATGCTGGAGACACCCTCAACAAGAAAGTCAGGAATGCTCAATTGGCGCAGTTCAACTACATTCTAGGTGAGTTCTACAACTGCAGACGACAATCTTGGCCCACCATGGACACAACGCTAATTCGGCCCACAGTCTGCTTATTCTAATTAAGGGCCATGACGTCCCGCATTGGGGTGTATTGTGCATTATCCTACTTCTAACTAGACCTGAGAGTCTAGACAAATACCACTTTCTGTTCGCGTTGACGCCTGCGTAAAGATTTAATAGTATGGCAATGACATCAGCTGTGGAAATTTCACGGGACTGCTGAAAAGTTTTGACTTTGCGATAATGTGAATGGAAATCTTAGCGTGAGGTATTTGTCTAGCTAGACCCCCTGTTTAAGGCACTGACGCATTGGGGTGTATTGTACATTATCCTCCTTTTAACTAGACCTGAGAGTCTAGACAAATACCACTTTCTGTTCGCGTTAACGCCTGCGTAAAGATTTAATAGTATGGGAATGACATCAGCTGTGGAAATTTCACGGGACTACTGAAAAGTTTTGCCTTTAACGTGAATGGAAAACTAAGCACGAGGTATTTCTCTAGACCCCCCTGTTTGTTTTGTTTTCATACGCCTCACTACTCGCAATTACAAGAGTCGATGTAAAAATGAGACCGAGATTGCTATGGTATGGTGTTGCCTAGTGATGTGAAAAATACTTTGAAGGGAATGTTGCTTGCAAGGTTTTCATGTCGCTTGCATTGCGGATATCTCCTATGATTATGTGACAAGGAATCTGAAAGGCTGTACCACATACCTATGCAATTTAAAGTCTTTAGACCGCAATTAAACTCAAATTTAATGTTTTTTTTTGTGAGCGTATTGAGGAAGGACTTCTGAACGTATTCTTAAACGATAATTATTCTTATTTCATTCATTCATAATTAAGGTCCTACATACGATTGGTTAAGCTTAATTATCATAATTAGGAATAATTATCATACTTACAAATAACCTATCTGCAACGCCCTAACGGCCACTCTCCATCCTATTTATAAGCGACACTAAGGTGTAGCTTATTAATAGGTTTAATAGGTTATTTGTAAGTATGATAATTATTCTTGATAACAAAATTATTGTCGTTTATAGTTGTCGGCGATCGTGAGAAGAACTCTGGCACCGTGAACGTACGCACGCGCGACAACAAGGTTCACGGCGAGATGTCCATCGCTGGCCTCATAGAACACCTCAACACACTTGTCAAGGAGAAGACGCTTGCTGAAGACAGCGACCTGCCTAAGTAGAAGACTTTAAAACGGCTCCCCTCCACCCTTTGTCATCATCATTATCATCAGTACACGGCTGGACATAGGCCTCTAGGCGAGATGTCCATCGCTGGCCTCATAGAACACCTCAACACACTTGTCAAGGAGAAGACGCATGCTGAAGACAGCGACCTGCCTAAGTAGAAGACTTTAAAACGGCTCTCCCTCCCCCCTTTTGTCATCATCATTATCATCAGTACACGGCTGGACATAGGCCTCTAGGCGAGATGTCCATCGCTGGCCTCATAGAACACCTCAATACACTTGTCAAGGAGAAGATGCATGCTGAAGACAGCGACCTGCCTAAGTAGACGACTTTAAAACGGCTCCCCCCCACCCTTTGTCATCATCATTATTATCAGTACACGGCTGGACATAGGCCTCTAGGCGAGATGTCCATCGCTGGCCTCATAGAACACCTCAACACACTTGTCAAGGAGAAGACGCTTGCTGAAGACAGCGACCTGCCTAAGTAGAAGACTTTAAAACGGCTCCCCACCCCCTTTTGTCATCATTATCATCAGTACACGGCTGGACATAGGCCTCTAGGCGAGATGTCCATCGCTGGCCTCATAGAACACCTCAACACACTTGTCAAGGAGAAGACGCATGCTGAAGACAGCGACCTGCCTAAGTAGACGACTTTAAAACGGCTCCCCCCCACCCTTTGTCATCATCATTATTATCAGTACACGGCTGGACATAGGCCTCTAGGCGAGATGTCCATCGCTGGCCTCATAGAACACCTCAACACACTTGTCAAGGAGAAGACGCTTGCTGAAGACAGCGACCTGCCTAAGTAGAAGACTTTAAAACGGCTCCCCACCCCCTTTTGTCATCATTATCATCAGTACACGGCTGGACATAGGCCTCTAGGCGAGATGTCCATCGCTGGCCTCATAGAACACCTCAACACACTTGTCAAGGAGAAGACGCATGCTGAAGACAGCGACCTGCCTAAGTAGACGACTTTAAAACGGCTCCCCCCCACCCTTTGTCATCATCATTATTATCAGTACACGGCTGGACATAGGCCTCTAGGCGAGATGTCCATCGCTGGCCTCATAGAACACCTCAACACACTTGTCAAGGAGAAGACGCATGCTGAAGACAGCGACCTGCCTAAGTAGACGACTTTAAAACGGCTCTCCCTCTCCCATTTTGTCATCATCATTATCATCAGTACACGGCTGGACATGTAGAATGATGAGAAGGCTTTAAAACGGCGACCCCGCATAACGCGGGAAACGCGGTCTAAGATATTTTAAAAAGCATTTTTTGGTATGTACTTTTCACAGGCTGTATGACAGTCTCGTACGAGTATGCCCATTTTCATACACGCATTTAACATGCGTGACAGGTTTCCATGAAAAACTGTCACGATTCAAGAAATAGTTTTTTTGCTGAGAATCTGGTATTGAAACCTGAAATACACATAGTATCCCTATTTTGTTTAAAGTTTAAATATGTTTTTAATCGCTCAGCTGAATAAAAAGTTTTTTCATGTATCGTTTTTTAAAACACCTCATTTTAATAGCGTTTGGTGATACAGAGAAAAAATCAAGTGTAACTTTCAATTTATTTACTTTTCTAAGATAACTATAACTAAGAAATCCAGTGATGGAATGATGTTTGTCTTTAAAGATTCTTGAGTTTCGCTTTCCTGTGGATGTAAAAAAATACTGTTATTCGGAATTTATTTATTATAGGCTTAAGAAGGTGATTTTAAATAAAACCAATATCCAAAAATTACAAAATTAGTTTTAGCTTTCCTGTCCAACTGAAGTAAGACTGTCCTTAGTGATAGAAAAACAGAGGTTATTTGTGAAAGTAAACTGTATTAGAAAGTATCGTTGAATTGAATTAGGCAATATAACGTCCGCCATATTAGATTTGACAGTGAACACGAAATACAAAGCGGCAAATGAGTTAGGCAATGTGGTTTATATTTAACACCGTCAAAGATTAATAGAGAAGTTAAAACTGAGTTGTTTTAAAAAGTTGCATTGAATTGAATCCAGTAAATGTTACGTCCGCCATATTGGATTTGCTGCACTCAGGGATGGTTTAATTTAAATATATATATTATGTTTTTCTAGATCAAATGAGGTACGCTTAGGTAAGCGTGGTATCTATGTGTAATCATTTATGTAAGTATTTAAGTAGTATATGTACCTAGTTCATGTTGTTCTTATAATACAGATCTGCTTAATTTAGGGCTAGATGATGCTGTGTGAAAAATGTCCAGCATTATTTATTATATATAATCAGGTCTATACTTACAAGCGATGCATCAGTATTTCGAGACACAGTATACCCAGAGACATGGCCATGCCGATAGCTATTAGCGTCAGGACTGGTCTCAGTTCATCCGCGCCGACGCTTGAGAACGAAGAGACATGGCCGGCGCAACGCGGCTTGGGAGTCTGATAGCGACGGATTAACGCCGAGCGAACGCCGGTCTCACGGATACGTTTGAATCTAAAATTTAATAAAGTGTTCTTTACATTCTCCGACCGACCGCTGTATGGCGCAGTGGGCGAAGGCGCGAGACAAAAGGTTGCGGGTTTGATCCCAATTAAATGTAGTAGGTACTCGCAAATATTTATCTCGGCTCTGGTGTTTTCTATGTAATATGATAGTACCTATTCACAAATAAAAATTTGATTAGTAGGTAGGATTTTACAAAAAATGCAGAGACAAAAAGTAAGATTTAAATAGTAAGTCCTGCTTTCTCACATTATACTAGGTAGTACTCTTCCATAGACTTACGCGACTCTGATAAGTTCTAAATATGGCGAATCCTTCTTCATAGGAGCGTACGGATCGAATGTGTTCATGAAGTCTATTTCCATGAGGTCACATTTCTCGTGCTCGAGAAATGTCTGTTCCACTCTACGGTACACTTGCTCAGCTGTGCAATGCATTGCAAAAAGACCCTATAATATAATAATAAGCTAGATATAATAACAATAATGTGATGACGACATCTGTGGCGCAGTGGGCAAGGCACGTCTTAGACGGGTTCGATTCCCGCCGCGAGATCAATATTTGTATGATCTACAAATATTTGTCTCGGTCCTGGTTATTTTCTATGTATAATAATGTATGCATTTACAATGTATATTTTTTTTTACTTTATTATTTGATAATAGACATCCATTTATTCATCTATGTACAAGTAGGTATATACAAAAATACAGATGAAACAGCTAGCTATCTAAAGACCGTTGCAAACGATCTATAGATAGCTCAACTGATCCAGATCACTACCAGGCGGAAGCCAAAATACTGGCCGCATTGCCACGGGTCAATGCTAATGCGTTGACCCAGATAAGAGCCAGCTCTCTTGTCACGCGTCGCTTCGACCAGACGCCCTGAAAGAATTTTGAAAACGCGAAGGACCCCGGTTCCCCACGGACCCAGAGTCTCAACCCCAAAAGGCTCAACTGTCAGCTGTCGAGACTTCTATATTTGCGCCTCTTGAGATCCTCGGCCGATAATGTATATTAGTTGTAAGTATATCAGTCATGAAGTTCCCATAATAAAAGCTCTGCTTAGTTTGGTTTGGGGCTAGATGATGCTGTGTGGAAATGTTATTATTATTATTAAATATCCAAAGTTAAACCATCTTATTCATAATAACTTCTTAACTGTAATATCTTGATAAAAATACGAATAAATAATATTTAAGAATGAATAAATAATTATAATACGCAAACTTAAAGTGAAATAAATATTCGCAGTAGATCGCAATAGTTCATAGGAACTGCGATGATCGATTATTTCAAGGACTAAGTACTCCTAGCCTAGAAGAATCAGGCATCAAACTATTTGCTTTTTAATGATCCTTCATTCAGCTAGGTTCCTACCTACAGACCTACAGTAATGTGGCAAGATGAACAAGATGAACTCTTGTTCGATTGGCATAAGATCGAGGTTTACCCGATTCTAAATGAGATAACTAAGGGAATTCAAGGTTTTGTCCAAGGTGAGCCGTGTTGGGCAAGTGCTGTACCCCAACTTCCGTTCTGAAGATCGTAGGTTAGAGTTAACCCAATCGTGCACCAAAATGTTTCAATTCATAAGTTTCTAAAAACTGCGTCGAGCGGTCCCTTAGCGGTTACCTGTCGAATCCTTTTAACTCCTTCACTCAAGTTATAAAATTGATGTTTTCCCTTCAAAGGCTGGATTCTTTTGTAGACTGACACACGTAACGGGTCTTTGTATTGCTGAAAAAATGAATTAAACATCATGCTAATAATATCATGGTTTTTAAACTTAATCACTTATGAGAAATCAGAAGATTTTTATAATTTCCCAAAAATTCAACCTAGGCGGGACCCCAACCCGCGACTTTTCTGGGTATACGGAAGCTATAGATACATACGAACTAACCCACGAGATCGTTTCTATCTGGTCAGTCTCAGAGTGCCGTAGGTATTTATGGATTTTTCCACTCGAAAAGTTAGTGCGCGTTGTCACGAGCTCAAAACTGCGAAGGAAAACATCGTGAGGAAACTGGCATGCCCTACAACCAAAAGCTCGAAGGCATGCGACATCGACTTGTACCAAAAAGCGGCAATAGACTGCAACCTACCACGTGGAATGCTACTTGCAAAACGCTAGCATGTGCCAAATGTTATGTTTGGACGTGTCTTTAACTAACCCGTACTTGGTACCCTCAAATATCTATACTGAGTATAAGTACCTATATATCTGATGATATCTATCATAGAGAATAGTGGTGAGCGTGCGTTTTTTTCACAGAGTGTCTCAAATGACAATTAAATGATTTTACTTATAGAATAGAATATATTTATTTGCTAAAAACAGGTGTTACAGTTTAATATATACAGATTTTTAAGTAATGCCCAAGGTTTTTAATATGGTTATCTGCGATACCAAAACTAGGCGTGCAAGCCTGTATCTTGATTCTCTGGAGTACGAGATATCAAGATTCGATCGAGTTATCGAGATTCGATTCAAGCGACACAGCATCTTCAGTGGATCTGCCCTTTCTGAAGATCTGAGAAAGTTAGTTATTTTTATGTTAGTTCTCGTCTTATATTAGACACTTGAAATAAAATGGGGTGTAACTTAAAACAAAAAAAATATCCCCTGGGGTTCGACAAATACCAGTATCTGATTGCGTAATTTCTGCGGAAAAATTGAATTGTATCGGAATTACATTAGCTGTGGAAATGTCACGTGACAGCTGCCAAGTTTTACCTCGACAAATTTGCGTAAGCGTGAAAGGAAAAGTAAGCGTGAGGTCTAGACCCCGGAGGTAACGTGAGGTATAGCTTACAGCGAAAATAAAATGACTGTAATCGGCGTCATAAGCTGCCAACGTGATCTTCGAGTTGACGAGTTGTGACAGCGTTGCAATCGAATGCGAGGGCGCTTGGAGTAACGTCACAATATTGGCAGAATACGCGGCGTGGAGTGCCATAAGCGCAGCGAACACAGACCATACCGTTATACGACCTGCAAACCAACAGTCCTCTTCATAAAACAGTTTTTTGAAAAAGGAGGCTCTCGTTCTTAATTCGTCATTGTATTTTTTTTTGTGTTTAATACGCGATAATATGCTCGGTATAATGGGTAGGGATACTCTTATGATGGTCCCATTCGAATCAAATTTCATCCCAGTATTTTTATGCCCTTCATGAAGTGCGTTTACATGGATTGAAATGGAAATTATTAAAATGGATTGTATTATCTGAAAAAACTTTTAATTTGATATAAGTATTGGACAGTTTCCTAACTTTTCGTTAATTGAAGTCCGTTTATAATTCTTCCTGAAAAGAAGACTTAAATGGGGGGATGATCTTGACTCCTTTAAAAAGGATAGGCCTTTAATAGCCCAGGACCGAGAAGGATGGAGAGGAGGGAGGTCTTTGCCCTGCAGTGGGACGATGCAGGCTGATATCATAATATGTATAATTATCTAGGTAGGTACATTAATGTGTAAACCAAGGTGTCAAACAAGGACACGGCCCTCCTGTTGGTAAGGTTATCGGTTACCATAGCCTAAAGAAGCTTGTAACACCAGAGGCATCACACGCGCGTTGGCAACCCTATAAAAATAAAAGGCCTCGTCGCCAATAGGACTTTTTTTTATAAAACTTTAGCGAAGTCTTAGTCAAAACTACCCTAAATTACAATTTCATTAGGTAGTACTTACAACATTTTGCACTGCTTAGTCGTATTCCAATCGATTGCTCAACATAGACTAACATCGCTCCTGTCGGAGATGCCCATAGTGTTTTCATTATCATCATCATCATTAACCTGTCGAAGTCCACTGCTGAATATAGGCCTCCCACCAGCGGCGGCCATAACCACTGCGAGATCCCAGGCGGCAGATTTTTGCGAGTCCAGCCCTTTGTACATTGACATTATTCTTTCACAAAGCAACGAATGCTTAAGCTACGTAATTTTCAGTTGAAAGAATAGAAGGACAAGAGCTGAAACCCGATCTTGTGTCATCGAATCCTTCAAATGTCTTAGTAATTATGAACCTCGAAAAACTGCCACTGCAGACGCAACTGTCACAGGTCGTGTGGTGGAAATAATGTTCAGGACTAATTCTTCAATAGTGGAGTACACTTCAGTTAAAGTATATTCGTAGAGATGTTTCCTGTTAGAAATATTTGCAACTTGCTACTATGAATAAAATAAAAAGTTATCTTATATCTGATCGTGCTGATGCGCGAGGCCCCTGCATGAGCGAATCTCTGGGCGATTGCCCTGCTCCATCCATTAAGTCCTTACACTGCGGTTTAGTTCGTGGTCGCCATAGTTATTTGATGTTTCAATAAATAACCTGAATTCCGTTTAGGTTCCATAACGCATCCTTGCTGACTGAGAGCGCTCATAGTTAAAAACATAGCGTCACCGATCCCACCATCCAGTTGGGTAGAACTCTAAAATGATACACAAAATCTTGTGAACCTCTTCACTCGCAAGAACATGACATTAATACCTACCGAAAAATAGAGATATTTATTCTAATCACCACAAATTAGGTACAGGGTGATGACCCTGTGGCGCAGTGTGCGAAGGCCCGCCTGAGACGCAGAACGTTGCGGGTTCGATTCCCGCCACGGGGCAAATGTTTGTATGACCTGCATATATTTTTCTTGTGCCTGGGTGTTTTCTATGTACAATAATGTATATATTTACAAAAAATATACATAGGTAGTTAATATAGGTACTAATATTTCATGTAGTTCCCATAACACAAGTTCCTCTTACTTTGGGGCGACCTGATGTGTGAAAATGTCCAGCATTATTTATTTACATAAAATATAAGGTAAGGTTTTTTCTTAGCAAATGACAATCAGACAGACGGACATCTCAAGACGAGTCTACAATTAGTGCCATGTCTCAAAGCCTTGAGACTTGGTCTCTAAACTATTAGTAGGTATATTGTTATCCCGATCCACTTCCTTCAACAGCATACTTATCATTATGTAGATTGAAGAATTCTACAATTCTGAGCATAGCTATCTCCATAGTTCGTTATGTAACGTTGACCTGCAGTTAACAGATAGCTTACTTTCACAAACATAGCTTCCCACGCGGTTGCCGCACACAAAACCACAGCAGATATAACAGCACAGACAGCTATGCCCGTCCATACGCGGCCAGAAAACGGCAGATAGTAGATGTTGGCGACGTACGATAGAGGTGGCTGTCGGAAGATAAATCTCACACGAAACGGTGCTAAGCTGTCGGTATATGTTACAACGGAGAGCCGCTCTGGATTTGAAACCACGCAGTTTGTACCTGGACACAATACTAAGTTACAGGCGAGCAAAGCAAGCCGCTCAAATAAAAGAGTATAGAATCATTAAAATAAAATATTCACTAATATTCTACTATCAAAAGACAACAGCAAAAACAAACAGACTCACGACTGTTTTCTCTATTTATTTATTTATTGACACTTTGTTGCACAATAAAAATCATAAGTAATAATAGGCGGACCTAATTCTAAAGTATTTTCGATCAGCCGACCTATTTTAATTTTAATGGCGTGTTACAATTCTTATTATGGACATCTTAGTAGGTACGTAGACCTTTAAGGATACCAAGTAGGGGGTAGCCAGAGGCACGTTTACACATTGTATTTGACACATGCCCGCATTTTGCAAGAAGTTATTATTCCATGTGACAAGTTGCATGCCTATCGCCGCTTATTGGAACACTAATCAATGGCAATACCGGTGAAAGCTATTTTTGTAAGGCAACCGACTACCCCTACTAGGTATAAGTACCTACTCATGGCTCTGCGATTGAGTTTGAGGATGTCCATCACGGGGAATATAGTCGTGAGTATGTTTTTTTTTGAAATACCTATATCAGCAATCCCAGAATGAAGGTCGTTGATCATGCCCGACCACTGGCCATCCACTTTATATCCCCAACGGTAACTGAAGATGTATTTAGGTGTGGCGTTCAGCATCAGGAAAGCCAATTTCGCGTTCATCCAGTTTATTTTAGTGTACGCGTCGTTTTCTAAATCCCTGGATGAGAGAGTGATAATACAGGCTATTGTACTATGGCGAGTGAAGCGAGCCGTGGGAAATATATCAAAGAGGATAGGAGTTAAAGACAGTAACAGTTATCACAACAGGGTAGGTACATTAATTAGAAACAGAAGTTGTAATTAATAATAAACACACAACAACAGAAAACATAAAATCAAATGAAAAAATACAAACATGTGTTCTGTAAGTTTAAATAGGTCCCCGTCTCAGCATCATAATGCTACTGCATAATTCATCAAAACTTAGGTAGGTAGGCTTACCTACTTAGGTACCTAGGTTTTGATGAAGTCTGGTTTTCAGACACGCGGGTATACAAGCGGGTGCAGAAATAATGTGAAGGAACATCATAACTTATAAGAGATAAAAGCAATTATATTAAAAAAACAATCTAAAAGTAACCTTTTGAGTTGTGAAACCTAGAAATAAACAGACTATTAAAATCACCTATAAGGTTACAAAAGTAACCTTCTGGCAACGCTGTTCCTCACATTTGTTCTTTGATGTACGTAAGTACCTATATAGGTAGAAGCAGGTTTTAAATACATGACTGTGACAGCTTTATATATTTAGTCACCTATATAGATTCTTATATGTATTTGTCTTATTTATTATAATTATTTATGTGAATAATCACCTAAGTAGGCGCATAGGCATTTAATTTTAAATTTATATCAGGTAGAAAAGTAGTAGGATGCCTACTCTAGACAATTGCAGTAAATATGGTTTTAAAAAAAGTATTCATTTATATTATTATTAAGGTACAATTACACTGCATAGTGTCAGCAGAATACAGCATACAGCATATATAGAGCTGATACCTTTTTAGTGCGACATTGAACTGTCTAGGTATATGGATCAGTAAGGTGCGTGGGGCATTTCTTTTTCAGTATCACTTTTCATAGGCTATTCTAATTAATATTTGTTTATACTATCCCACCATCTTAACTTGCAAAATTTGTTAAATCAATTTAATTACTTTTATCTACTAAAACTAGCTCCTCCGATTGAGTCTGCGGTGGCTGAAATGCGTAGATATTACCGGCAAGAGAAGCGAGTCACTCCAGTAACGCAGAAATAATGTACATACATTTTGGGAAGTGTAGAGAGCCGCAACAATATTGTACAATTTAATAATAAATAATGGCTTACAATCCGTCTTCCCTAGGCAGATGGTACTTGGTCTGATTACTGTCCTGTATCACGTTGGCCATCGTCAGGGGATGGCCCATGAGGTCCATACGACGTCGGTACATTTCTCGACGGTACCGCATGTCGTAGAATGTCCCGTTGTATACGCCTCTATGCGCAGTAACTGCTGTGTGGCTCAGTGACGGTCTATGGACTACACACACAAGATAAGTGCCAAAAAGTGATAGAAATGTAATGTTCGGGGTAAGTTACCTACATTTTCTGTCCTGTCTCAATGATTATTATTATGAATTTACTAACAGTTCAGTCGCTACTAACAAGAATGGTGTTAAATCCGAAATAAATGATTTATTATTATTATTCAAATTGAAATTGTATTTTTGAAATTGAAATAGATATATAATAGAAATATAAATTGAAATTAAAATTAATTAAGTATTGAGGAGTACTTAAAAATATTATTTTAGAACACTTAGGTCGCCAACTGACCCTGAACATTGTTAAATCTATGATCGAAAATAAAAGCAAGTGACATATGACAGTAAGAAGCTGTGGAAATGTCACGTGACTTTTGACAAGTTTTTCCTTGACTTGAATTTGTCTTAGCTTGAAAGGAAAACTAAGCGTGAGGTATTTGTCTAGACCCCTGGGGAATGGAAATGGTTCAGACCGTCATTTGGTTCTTTGATAGAGGCATGTCCGTTAGTAGTAGATCTCCTCGTGAAATAGCTCGTCCGGGGAATTACTACCACTGCCGCCCAGCAGTAGTGCTCGCATTTCTGTATTCCAGTTTGAAGAGTATGGATACCAGTGAAATTACAGGCACACGATACTTCACAACCGTCGTGCCTCAGATCGGGAACGCGCGATTGATACCTCTAGTGTTGGTGGCCGCTTACCAACAGATGGACCGTATACTTGTTTGCTGCTTAAGTTTTAAACAAAACTTCTTCGGGCTGATGAAAAAGTTGGATAAGTTGGCTACCTTCGACCATGTAAATCTGTTCTTTTCTTTTTTCTGCGAGAACGACGTCACTGTCTGCCAGTACTGAACTGTTGAGTAGAATATCCTTGGTCAGGCTTTCCGAAGAGTTGGTGAGGATCAACCAGCGGTAGGGTGCACGAAATAGATTCCGAGATGATGCCTGGTGAAAGAAAGAAAATACATAATACTGGCCCAACAACACAACACTACAAATGATGGAACAAAACAAATAAACTCAAAGTGAAAAAAAGTATTACGTACCTACCTAAGCATGATTTAAAGTATAATTCTGTGTTGTGTAAGGTCAATAGGTCCCTAGGCAAAACTGCATCAAACTTAATAATTATGAAAAAATCAAACATTCTAAGCGATAAAACCGCCCATTGTACTTTTTTTTTAGTTTTGATAAGTATCTGTTTTTCTTATGGTACAAATACAATAAAGCATTTTCATTCTATCATTCATTCAAACATGCACCTACATACGAAAGAGAAGGTCAGGATTGTGTTTTAAAAATGCGCAGAACTGCTGATCTTGCCCGTTTAAAAGCATTCACTACATTTAACACTACCTACATTTTCAACACTAGGTACAATATTTTAATTACCTAACTCTAATTAAACCTAGGGAAGTACTTTTACTTCAGAATTAAAAAGCTAATAAATTCCAACTACTTTTATTAAAATTACATACCACTTACAGTGCTTTCAGTTCGATTAGAAGCTCCGACGCAAAGAAAGACAATACCTACCTACCTACGCATAGTGTCGGAAATCTCCTCAACTCTAAAGCACATGCGGCGCCATTTTCAATCTATCAAACTTAAGATTGATAATGCCCAAGTAAAAACAGATGTCACCACGCATAATTGCAATGTTTAGTGCGTTCATGAACGAGATGGAGGAACTATCTATATAAAAGCTTATAGGGAATTGTATGGAAATGACATAAGCTGTTGAGAAGTCACGTGACTGGTGCCAAGTTTTTCCTTGACGCATTTGTGTTAGCGTGGAAGGAAAACTAAGCGTGAGGTATTTGTCTAGACGCCCTGGTCAGGTCACTAACATAACGCTGGGTGTCCGAGATGGACTTAATGAATAAACGTTATCAATTTCTATAATTGAAAAATTATAGACACTTACATTTTGAATAGTTTCCTCAGCTCCAGGGCAGTCCATATCCAGAAGAAACAGCAAATCGTGATCTTGATTCTTATTCTTTAAAAACTTGGTCGAAACTCTGCTTCCAGTTTTAATTATTCCACTGGACAACGTTATTTGTTCATCTAAAAAAATGATTTTTAATAGTTGCCCTAATCCTTAAGTTACTAAAAATTATGAAAATATTAGACTTACATTTTTTCCAGCACAAATCACAAAGAATCACCAACGTAGGTTTTTGTTCATTCAAAATGTAACTAGAAACAAATTGGACCCCAACGTCACCCCTTGCAGGACACCAACATTGAAACGTTACACAAATAATAAAAAATATGTGGAAATTCATTCTGGTTTCACGAATTGATTGGTTTTCTAAGCGAGTGTGCCGTTTTAGTGGTAATTTGATTTTTGTTCTAAATTCCTGGTTAGTATTGAATTTCATTATGTCCACATTATAGTAAGCTTTTAATAAGCTGCCACAGAAAAGATAGAACAGAAAGACAACTTGAAATCCACGTCCTGCGACAACCACCATTAGCATATTATGCGTGTCGTCAGTGTTCGAGAGCACAGACCTAGGTATAGATTAAGTATCTTTTATTTTGATAGAAATAAAATTATCAACGATTTAGACTACAGATTTAACGTATAAAAAAGATGTGCGTCTTTGCATAAGGACCCTGTCTCAGATTAAGGCATCAGCATCGCACATGGTTTTCAGATAGGGACTTTATGATTATGAGGACGAGGGAAACTCAAAATTTAAATAATTAAATACTTATACATAAAATTAAGTGGAAGAAAATAACAGTTTACAAGTTGGAGTGATGCCTTACGGTAAAAAGGTTTTTTTTCTGTTTTATGTAGGCAGGTTTATTTTTACATATATTATATCGAGAGCGTTACTAAACTTCCGTATTATATATAATATCACTTTTGAAACTACTATGGTTATAAACAAAATGTTTACTAAATACATTTCCTAACCAGTCCCTCAGGTGATCATGGTTCACATGCAACTATGCCGAAATATCAGGAAATATTCAAACTCACAAATCATGGCAAATTTTTATCTATATTATTTTCTAACTTAGGCTACTTACTATCTCTCAACTATGTCAAATTAATTGATTGGTGTTTGCACAGGATTCTATGAATATTTCACAAACTAAACGCTCAAACAGTGCGGTAAGCTTTTACGAAATAACCCCCAATTATTATAATTGCTATCATCATAAATTCACAGCCTGAATTCATCCACTACTGAGTTTATGCCTGTGGTAATTATTATTTATTATTCCCATAGTTGATATGATTTATATGAATAACGTGACCAACCTCGATGCTTTCAGGAACCCTGGTGGAAAGCAGCAAGTTATCGCACGGTGTGCTAAAATTTTAGGGAGATCTTTGGCTACGGCACTTGACGGTATAGGTAAAAAAAGATCAGCTTAAATGCAAGACCAATATACATAAATCACGTCACACGTTAAGGGGGAGGGAGGTCACAAAGTGTGACATCGTGTGACAAGAGGGGGGATGAAACTTTGTGACGTCACATGTATGCTTTAAACGATTTTTTTTAAATATTAGCAACTCTCAGCATTATTATATGGTTTAATTATGTTTGTTTAACTCATTAATTGGCACGTGACGGCCCCGCTTGATTATTATTGAAAATTATAAAAAATATCCTAAATAATACTAGGGAATTTAATAATAATTTCCGAAGTGCTGTTTTAATTTTCTAACTTATAAATTTAAAATTGCAAAATGTGACGTCACACCAGGGGTGGGGGATCACACACGTGACCACTATAAGGACGGGGGGAGGGCTTAAAAAATCATGAAATTCGTATGACGTAATTTATGGACGGACCCTAATGAGTTGGTATTTGGTCTTGTTATCAGCTTTAGCTATCAAAATCGACAGACCACAGCATTGATACGGCATCAACACGGTTAGACTTCTTGGACAGATAACCTTACCATAAACTTTAAAATCAAGGGAATTTAAAACACATTTATATAGATGCTGAAATATTTAATATTGCAATGCCTTTATGTATAATAAAAATACTTCCTAAAATACTGATGAATAGAGTACTAATGGAATGTATGTAGGACTTATAGGCAAGTGACCGTTTATTTTTCATAAAAATAAAAACATTAGTTGGCGTCCACATTTAGCTTATGCAGTTTTACTTAACTAAATCTTTGTTGCACACAAGGGAATGTATTTACAATGAGAGGACTTAGAGCTGTACAACATTTTCTACCAGAACATCATCAGCTGTAAGTATTAGAAACTGAATAGTCCGACGCATCTTAAGGCCCGGCCAAACTAACTTGGTGGCGGTGGCGGTCAATAAATTTACGCGAACTTTGACCTTTGATCGCCATGCGCCATCGCGTCCTGGCTGTCTAGACAAATATCTCACGCTTAGTTTTCCCTTCACGCCAACGCAAATTTGTCAAGGAGAAACTTTTCAGTAATCACGTGACATTTCAACATGAAATGTCATTTCCATACAATTCAGTCTTTCCGAAGGCGTTGACGCCAACAAACAGTGATATTTGTCTAGACACCCCATGACATTTGTAGTCAAGCGTGACTTAAGTGAGTGGCGTCGATTCTTTAGTACCTACACAGTCCTTATTTAAACTGTCGCCCTCTTTTACTGATAGTGTACACAAGAAGGAGATGGCAATAATTTTATTCCTGTCAAATAAGTTTACGTGTCAATATGTTTTGAAATCACGAATAAACTTGTATAACCTTAAAATACTGGAATTATTGCTATCTCTTTCTTTTTTTACTGTTAGTAAAAGAGAGTGATAGATAAAACTAAGTACCTTAAGTTAAGCTGCTTAAGCCGAATTCAGACAAGCGTAAAATATTAAGAAAGGATGGTGAAAAATGACTAGGTGACAAATATTATTGCTAGTAGATAACAAATATTGCAACAAAAATCCACTTACATAATAACACAGTTGATATGCATACATCAATGTACACACATTTTTTTTAATAAATTAAAATATATTGTTTCATATACATCAAAAATACATCATTTAGAATAATAACAAAGGATTTTATTTATATTGTTTTTATAAAATGGTTTAAATCAATTCCTATGACAATTTCCTATGACAAGTTGGAATAATTTCCTTTTTATTAAAAGGATTTTTTTAAAATCCAAAAAAATTATCGCAAACTTTGTTCGATGCGTGTACACATCACTTTCAAATACATAATAATAAATCCCTTCAATATTCAAAATTCTTTCAGGGCATCTGTTCGAAGCGAAACCTGGACCAGGCTTAGGCTAGGACCAGCCAGGTAATGCTATTACCACATTCAATGGTAATAGCATTACCATTGAATGTGACAGTGCAGCCAGAATTTTAGGCTCATTCTGATAGTGATCTGGATCAGTCGAGCTATCTAAAGACCGTTGCAAACAATCCATAGATTTCTCAACTGCTTTATTCGTTTATCTTGTATAAATAGTAGCTATATTGTTCTTTCTGTTAGTAAATGAGTAACCTAAATGTTTTTTTCTTTAGAATAATTAATATTAAATTTCAATTTAATTCATGATTCATTACTTCAATGTTACCCAAAACCTACTATAATTTATGCACATTTAGAATGTATAGTTTCTAAAACAGCATAGATTATAAAAACTGACATAATTATACCAAACTGGTATTTAATTTTTTTATAAGTATTGATAATGTCTGTATGTGCAGTAGCAAAACTATTTTATTTATTGAATGAATGAATGAATGATATACAAAAAATCAACATACTTTATTATTGTACACCATAAAAAAAACAACGTATCGTTATTATTAATGTAAAATAGGCGATCTTGTCGCTTCGAAGCGATCTTTTCCAGACAACCTTGGAGAGGATGCTAAGAGATTGCAAGAGTTATTTTGTCTTGTAAAAACCTTACAAAAATAAAGCTAGACGGGACACGACAAACCGGACTGCTGAAATATTGAATTGTATGGAAATTATATAAGCAGTTGAGATGTCACTTGACCGCTGCTAAGTTTTTCCTTGACGAACTCGCGTTAGCGTGAAAGAAAAACTAAGCGTGAGGTGTTTGTCTAGTACCCAGGCCACCAGTTTTTTGTCACTCGAGAATCTTTATCCGCGAGCGGTTTTCGGTTCTGAGAGATACACGGCCTAGTCTAATGCCTTTCGTTCTTCTACGGATTTTATCACGTAATCAAACTGCGAGCAATGCTCTATTTAGACTAGCTTCTGCACACGGGTTCGATCTCGTACTACCCGGATAAATTGGCAGAATTTATAAAAAATATTCCTCTCCTTATTTTCTAAAATAAATGGTATGTGATTTGTCTATGTTTCTTTAGCGTCGATTAAAGGTGCGTTGTCTATATTATTAGTTGTTTGAGTACCGTTTGGTTGTAAAACCTTGTCTTCACTGGGCAAGTTGAAGTTATTGCAGAGATATACGACCTGGAATCAAAAATAATCATAAAAATATTACTGTAGCATTTGTTGACGAAGACGGAACTAGATGTCGCCACTAGTCTATTGGAATCTATTTATGCGATTTATTCCGCGATTAAGATAATCATTGCTATCCCTCGAGCTATGACACAATCTATGGATTCAAATGCCTCGTCATAAAAATAAATGCGTTGATGATGACGGGGACAATACATGTAACGGGGTCAACGGGGAATTCCTGATGACGCCATTACATTCCTACATTTTTTAGAGAAAATATACATTTCAAAAGCTTATAAATCGAGCTGTCGTGGTGAAGATCGTGAGTTCAAACCACGAACACTAATAGTTTTTATCACTCGAATGCATGTGTGTAATAACACGAGCTCTAAACGGTGAAGGAAAATGGCATGTCTTCTAGGGTAGTTTCTAACCAAACATTCGAAGGCATGTGCTATAAGTCAATGTTCCAATAATCGGCGATGGGCTTGCAACCTGTCACGTGGAATGCTAACTATAACCTGGACATTTGTGCCAAATTTAATATTTAGACCTCGATCCTCTGACTACCCCCTACCTAGTAATCTCACGGATTTAAGTACTGAGCATAAAAAGGAAATATCCAGTCTTTACAGTCTAATTTTTTAAATAATACAATCTTATGTTGCCCTTGCAGCGACATCTCTCGACACATGATTGAACTACGTTACATCGTATCAACGAACCACTGGTATACGAAGAGCTTCCACATACAATACACAGATGGCCATCGGAGTGTGTAGATCGAGCAAGTTTAGTTTTAACGCAACCTTAACATTTACGGCTCCTAGGACCGACAGTTGTCTGTTGGTACACAGATTACTTCCGACAGACAACTATCGGTCCTAGGAGCCCGGAATCATTTGGATCAGCCCGGTGGAAGACCGTCCCCTTTGCAATAGGAGGACACCGTGTTCCATACCTTAATTCAGATAGTGGAAACAAATGTGGCGAAAGGATTTAGATACTTACAGTGTAAACTACAATGGGCAATCCCAAGATAGCCCCGGCTAGGACGTCCCACCAATGATGTCTGTGGTCCAGCATACGCGACACCCCACAGTACAGAGATACTAACAATAATATAATCTGTGCGCCTAGCACTGTAGTAGAACGCTTCGCTCTTTGGTGTAAGTAGCACTGAAATAAAAAAACATATTAAATAATATGATTAGAGACACATATATATTTTTAAGCAGTTGATTAACTAAAAACTGCGATGTATCTTTCTGTTATTCTGTCAGCATATCTAAAATAGACAAAAACTATACCCATATTGTAAATTAAAAATTGTATATTGATACAATATTGAATATTGAGACAGGGCCTTCCTTATCGAGATAGGCAACGCATTCCAAAGACGCACTGCCTGACTCGTAAAGGACTTAAAACGATAACCATATCAACAATTTAAAAATAATAGTAGGTACTTGCTCCTTCATAGATTCCAAAACAGACCTTTTTGTAATCCTCCATTATTTTTATAATCAGCTTCCGCAAAATAGTAAAGTGATAATGATTTAGAAAAAAAATATTGTAATCGCCCTCTTCGGTTTTGAAATAGACCTCGTTTTTATAATCAGGCCCCCAAGTTAATAAAAACAGGCGAACAAATTTTTAAACATATAAAAAGAAGTTCGCCATCTTTTATTTCAAACATAGACGGCCAAAGTGTGAATTTTGAGACAGCAGGAATTCTTGAGAAAAGACAGCCAGAATAACCCTGATTTTCACCAATTGTGAACAGATTTTGATAGGTATAGGTACTTTCAAATACATTTTATAAAAAATACCACCAAGTATGTTGAAAGAAGAAATTTCAAATTGGACTATTTATAAACCCGCCGTTATTTAAACTACATATTTTTTATTTTTTCCTGAAAAAAAATATTTTTTAATTGACCTCTAATGTTGTAATTATACAGTCGGTAGTTACTTACAATTAGGAAGACTCCAGCGTGAACCGCTAAAGAAGTGTGACCAGATGGGAAGCTTGTATTGGATTGTGTCAACCAATGTACCTTTGTGCAGGTATAATGGGACACATATTCAGACCTGTAACATAACAAAATGTACATTAGATTATTTTCTATCTAGAGATAGATAGATAGAAAATACTTTATTGCACACCAAATATTTCAGCTTAAATAAATAATACAAACTTGGCAATTTTATACAATGGGCGGTCTTATCGCTCATTAGCGACCTCTACCAGACAACCTTTGGGTGGAGAAGATAAAAAGAGATAGTGAGATTAGCAAGGGTGTACATAAAATAATAATAATAGAATATTAACTTCAACATACTATTGTATATAATTAATATGTTAAGATACATATCTACAGATTCACTATATACACCTACACATACATACATATATATAAATACATTTACACATTATAAGACGTCGGTAAAACAGCAAGACAAGACTGTGAGATACTATGATGTTTCTGTCAGATAAAGAGCTTCACACGAGTTTTGTATACGGCTAGAGACAGGGCCTTCCTTATCGAGACAGGCAACGCGTTCCAAAGACGCACTGCCTGAGTCCTAAAGGACTTATTATAAAACCTAGTGATGTGTGCAGGAGTTTCCAGTTAGAAATACCAATATTAAGAATGAACCTTCAGGACATAGGCAGTATATTATCTATTTTATTAATATTGTATCTTTTTATATATATATTTTTTGCACACTTTGCGCCCATACACGAATAGCCGATGTAACTCTGAAAGCTATTAATCTCAAGTGGGACTGGTCCGGACACTTTAGTCTGAAAAACTCTGGACATCAAAATAATATTTTAAAAAAATCCTCGCACCCTTCGCAAGATGTAGCCTCCTTGGGGCCGCAAGTATCGAAGAAATGCGGCCTCGGCGATCCCACGCACACCTTTAAAGACTCCACCACGATCAGATTGACCAGCATACCGAAGCAGTACTCTTTGTACCAGTGTATCGCTTGCCTGGGCTTGGCTGTCCTGTCTGGATGGTAGCGTTCTACCAGTAACAGCTGAAAAAAAGTAATTATGTACTGTCGAAATATCCAAAAGCTTCGATCTAATTCTGATTTGAAGAGGATTTCAAGCATTGTCAGTTTTTCAACTTTCGCGATCAGTAAACATAATTACAAGTTTTATAATAAAAAAGGTAAATGCGATGTAGTCCCAAATAATTATTGTCAGCATAACTGTTGAAGGGATGTTAAGAGGCAGACAGCTGCCGAATCAGCAGAATAAAATCTAGCAGAACAACGCACTATCGTTAAAATCACAATTTTATCATTTTTTTTCTCAAAAGGTTACTCTTAGAAAATGCCCCCAAGATTCTTTGTTTGAGTAACTAAAATAAACTAAATGTCATAAAATCAGTTTTTTTCAGAGAAGTGTTATTTTAGAGATAACTTTGTCATATTTTATATTATAATAATCTTAACAAAGCATGTTCTAGAAATAACAACATTCTCGTTAATAATGATGAATTAAGTAAAACCTGTATTTCATATTTTTTTTATTATAGTGTACTTCGGCTTCAGCCCCTTAACCAGATCGAACATAAGACACACTACAGATGCAAAATGCCTATGATGGCCGTGGCAGTGAAGCAGAGGTTTTTGATAATGATATCATTGCCAGAATAATATTGTGTTGTCATCATTTATTATTAGACTGGCAGTCATTTTGCACTAGCAATATTATAATACTTCCACTCCACTGGGATTATCCAGCAGGCCAAAGGTTAAAAAGGAAAAAAGGAGAGGCATAGCTGCAAGGTTCAGTGTTTAGATAAAATTACATCTACATAGATATGATAAAACTTGCAAAAGATGTACAATGGCACCGATTCTTTTGTACACCAACTTAACTTTATCTATCACTCTCTTTTACTAACATTACAACAAAAGAAAGAGATAGCAACATATTTATTGCTGTCAAATTATTAAGATTAAAGTCGATTAAAGTTTTACAAAGTAGTAGTAGTAGTGATTTCAAAACATACTGACTATACACACGAAGAACACATAAACTAATTTGACATAAGCAAAATTCTTGCCATCTATTTCTTTTGTGCACAAGTAAAGACAGCAACAGTTTAAATTAAGTATAGTTAGTTGGTGTAGGTTCTAGAGAATCGGCGCCATTGTTCATACACATTACTAAAATAGATTGAAATTATATTATACATGTTAGGTATCTGAAGTGATTTGCAAGTCTTATCATATCTATGTAGATGTAATATTATCTAAACACTGAACCTTGTACCGTATTATTACCATAGTAGGTGCTTATTTATATTTTAAAATCATGCTACAGAATCTTTAAGAAGTTGTGTGTCGCCTGTATGCGCCATTTTAATGACATAAGTATTAGTTAACTTAAATAAAGGCATACCTATTAGCCTTTTTATTTATTTTTCAAACACAGATTAACACAATAAAAGGTCCTACAAAGTGTGACACCTAGACAAGGGTCTCAGTGTAGAGTTGTATCTAAACATGGCTACTTGTCAAACTGTCCAACAATAATAAGGTTGACCAAGGGCCATAAGAATAGTAGGTTAAACTACAAGAGTTAGTTTAATCTTCTATCTTCGATTATTTCAGAAGTTCAATAGTAGTTGATCCACAAATTTGTTTTTATATGACAGTAGATCAAACCGTTCACAAAGTTCCAACTACTATTGATCTTATGGCACAAGGCAGTTTGATAAAAGCCAGTTGTGATTGAAGTATGTTTTCTAAATAGCTCAATAAAAAATTTTACCAAAATATGGTGTTTTACTTGTTTTGCACATAATAGGCAGATATCATATAATTTACTTACCACTGCCAAGGGCAACAGGAATATGGTCGCGAAAAGTTGTCTAGCTGTAATAGTGTCTCCCGTGAACTCATGGGATAAAGCTGGATCATTGCAGATGAAGCCGACCTTTCCTCCCGGAATCCACCGAAATGCAACTATGAAGAATATTACCAAGCCTAAAAAAATAAAGGACATACCAAGTGTTTTTTAAAATAACTCAGTAAAATAAAAAATAAATTAATCTGCATATTTTCGATAGATGTTTCAGCCGCCTAAAACCCGTCAAATGAAACCATGCCAAGACGCTCACTGGACGCCATCTTAACTAGGGCAAATCCAGGGGAAACCCAGATGGATGGCAACCCTACCTGTGGCTTGTGTGCAATGAATTTATCATCATCATCATGCTTTATTCTGTAGTGCAAAATTTTGGAATTTTGCAGGACTGATTTTTACGGGTCCGAGTGTTGAAGTACCACTGAAATCATAGTTCCTGATACCCATGACACAGGGAATTCTAGTGTAGGGTCATGGCTGTGTCAGTTAGGTATTTAAAAATATATACCAACAAATTGAATAATTACACAATTCTGTGCCAGCAGTTGGTTTTTGCAAATATATACCAAAAAAATGAATAGTTACACACCTCTATGCCAGCGGTTGGTTTTTGACCACAGCAGCTTTACCTTGTCCATATTTCTACAATTCTCACAGATACAATGACCAAAATCAAAGTGACTGTCCACTCACTATAATTACGCTCAAATGAGGAAGCACAAAAAACCGTGATTCGCATTCACTTGATAATTAACTATTTACTCTAGTCTTTTTGCGATTTATCTTGATAGCTATAATTTAGCTGAAATAATAACTGCAAAATGTTAAGAGGATTGCTTCTCAAGTTTCGTTTATGTTACGTATTGAGGGACAAACACACACAGTTACTGGATAACTAGTATATTGCTTGAAATTAAATGCCTTTTTATAACCCGGCTTTTCTTTCCATTCCATACCATACAGTATTTTTTTCTCAATTCAATACAATGAATTGAATGATCGCCATCCCCCACCATCCATTCATCTGACTGAGTGATGCCAACTGTCTGTAGGTAAAATACCAACAACAATTTCAGCTAAAACACCATAATTATCCTTATGAAAAGAAAAGCCGCTCTGAGAAAATACGTACCTACATGTAGTATGTAATAATTCTGGTGGGCACATTAGAAAATTGTATGTCTTATAATGTCAAGCAAGGTAACTAAAACTAGTTGTACCTATTAGAGGGAGAATACATTTTCCGCAAGTTAACATACAATTTACAATGCCTATTTATACAGTGTCTCTATAAACTATACATAATATGGAAACAGGTAAAACTAGACACAATTTCATCAAAGGTAAAAAGGTAGGCTGTATCAGGGACGCAGCCGCAGTGGAGTATGTAGGAGTATGTATCCAAAGTAATAAGCGATTTTGTCATAGCAATATTCGTTACATAATGGGTTTTCTTGCAAAAACCCCCTATTGAATGAAATTAAAGACGTTTCACGCCAAAATTCTTCGTTTTATTTGCTATGTGTGGCATGTTAAAACAAAACAATTATGATCTCAAATAAAACAACATCCAAAGACTATACAAAATATATTTTATTATAAAATAATCAAAGTCAAATATAATTATAACAAATTATCAAATGATGGCACGTGGCGTGGTGTGCGCAATGTCCTTGATTAACCACTAAAAAAAAATATGTTGGTGATAGAAAATTAAAGGTTAAAAAAAGGTTATTTTAGGAAGTTTGACAATCACAATTAAATTTCTTGTTTACAATTTATTCATACTGACTTTTTTTTGGATAAATGGTATATTTAATCGTCACTGTCTGTTTTTTAAGATCATCATTGTTTTAACATGTAATTGGTATAGAAAATTTAACGTTTTCTTTACAAAGAGTCCACAGTTGCTTGTAATATTAGCAAAGGTCTTGGTACGAAATGTTAGATTATTTTATTATTTTTTCCGTAAATAAAATTATATTTGTGCCTAATTTAATATCAACATTTTAAAGAGACTCGCTGTCTTATTTGTGGCTCGAATATTAAATTCACTCAGGATATGAATAAGATGCTATATATCGCGACAAAGTTTCTTAGTTGGCATCACTGGACCGTTAGACATTGAATTGACATATTTTGGTAAACAGTGGCAGTCGCAGTTCCTGTCAGTAGTAATTTCGTTCAAAAACTTTTTGATGAACTTCTGGCAATGGCGGGAAAATTCAGACTTTTACTACACTTAGATTAGAATCAGAATAATTTATAAAAGCGATAATCAAAAAATTAAGTGAAGTGAATCAGAATAAGAAAATGGTTATCTATAAAGTTACGGGATCAAAATACAATATCGTTTAAATTAAATCTGGAACGCGGAGATGCACCGACTCATCATGTTTTATTGCTACGTGTGTGGTCACGGCTAACTTTTTAATTCCTAGTCGGGATGTTGGCCAACCGCAACTTATAATCATCGTTAATTTACAACCGAGAGAGAATAGATAAAAAGTCTACTTTTGTATTAGTAGCACTTAATGAGCATACCTACGATTAGTGATAACAGTTTTATGGTAGTTTCGTGGATGGGATTTGCTTATCGAAGCACAGTTACCTAGGTACCTTGTAGGTACTTATGGGTTTATAAAGGTTCCTTCATATAGCCCAAATTATTATGGTTTACCTACTTGATATAAAAATGGTTAGAAGCACTTATGTAGGTACTAAGTATAAAATAGTTCGTAAAGTAGGTATCTATTTAGGTATGCTAGCTAATTGCGTACACTAATTATGTAACTAGCTAGCATTATGTATGGTAACACATGAAAACAAACATACACATAGGTTTTCCACGGATTTTCACTTGCTACCAACGGCATACCTCTATCACTTCATTCATACGAGCTGATCGGTTTAGGGTAGTCTTGATATGGCCTCTCACCTGAACGCCTTCAATTTGGTCAGAGTACGTTCTCTGAGGCAAACAAAAGACAAATACGTAATACTTTACAAAGGGCACGATTAACGGTGAAAGTTTAACTGCTCCTGGCTGTTTGTTTGTTTAACTGTGCCGTCATTGTGCCGACCGACGCGTGCTGCGTTGACAAAAACAACATAACCTGTGGATGGGTTGCCATGTCTAAAATCTGCCAACTTTTTTTGGATCTTTGAACCCGGACATATCAACAGTGATTTTGCATGATCTTTCTGCCGCGTATTATCTGTAGATGTATTGTATCAGCAGCCTAAAACCGGACGGAAGCGTAACCACGCATGTGTCTCCTCTTCCAACTGCTACGCTCATACCTACGCTTTTCTAAATATTCTGCATGATAGTTAAATTTGAACCATACAAGCAGTGGACGTGGACGGTCCCTTCTAGGAATGAAAATAATATGAGTTTTGAATGTGTCTCTTGTGCCCCGCAGTACAGTTCGCAGTCCCTAACAGTAATAGCCCAGGTAGCCGTTAATAGATATAATTATAAAAAATAAACACGCTCACGACTTTATTTACCACGATGGACATCATTAGGAACATACTCAGTGAGATCTTTGAGGATAAAAGGTTCCCTTATCATTAACTAAATTCGGCACATGTGCCCGCGTTTTGCAAGTACCTACCTACATTCCACGTGACAGGTAACACGCCTAATGCCATACTTTTAAAAAATTAACAAGCACTTAAACTATGTAGGTTCTATTGAACACGTCTCACAGCCATTGATAAAATGTTGAGATTGGAGCGTACCTAGTTACAGTCACTGCCATAATGGTCTAAGAACTATTCATTTTGCTTTATTTATTTACCATAACGTTACATTACATAACAAGCAAGTCAAGTTCCCTTTTTAGTCATTCTTTTTAGTTACCTACTAGCTTTACCTAGTAGTCAATTAGTGACCTACCAATTTGTAGTTTTCGGTAGAGAGCTTTTCGCAGAACTTCAGAGCAGACTTTTCGGTAACATAACAATTTCTAGGTATCTATTTATGTAGTTATGAAGGAAGCTACTGTATTGCGTAAACTTTCCCAAATGTGTAGAATTTATTTTTATAACACAATTCTAAGTATCTACTCATAATTATGTGAGTCCTAAGTACCTAAGTCTAAAGATCCTTTTGTTCCTAAATAAAGTAGTTTGGCTATAATTTTCGGAGTGCAACGTTTTCATGAGTACGTATATGATAGACATTTATATCCCATCACGTTTACCCACAGTATTATGGAACACTTACATAACTACGTACCTAAATGCCTAGGTAGGCTATATTTTTATAATTGTATGCCCAGGAAGGGCAACTGTTGTTACTAAATGTTACCAATTTCTTCCAAAGTAAGACAATAAACTATTATTCTATAGGTATACCACAGAAAAGGTAATTTAAAGCTATTTTTTTGTCCATCACTATTCCACGTGACTGTATTTTATTGATCTAACCATTTTCACCGTAATTTTTAAAGCTTTTAACATAAACGTTTCGATTGCATAACTACTTACCACAATCTGATAGATGTTTGCACAGGCTTAGTGCAGTCCAAAATTACTTATGACGTTTATGGGTGAAGATGAAATACGTAGCTATTCCTTGTGTTGAGATAATCGCTTCATTTTATCGCTTCTAAGGAGGTAAATAATAGACAGATTTATCACTGTCAACGTACAAAATGTACAGAGTATATTGACATGAGCTTTGTAGTAAGAATAGGTACCTAATACATTAGCATTGCCATTCAGCGTGGCAATGCAGCGAATGCTTCCGTCTGGTAGTGCTCTGGATCAGTTGAGCTATCTATAGGAAGATCGTTCGCAACGGTCATTAGATAGCTGATTTGTCTGTACTTATCTTTGTATAGATACCTAACTAAGTAGGTACTGTAGTATAAATATATATGGAGATAGGTACATACTACTAACAAAATAGAGACCCATTAATCTAATCAACAAAGTTATCAAAATTTAGTTAAGTTGTCAAAGTTTGTAGTAACTTAGCTGATGTGTTATTTTGTGTCCAATAAAGTATTTTCTATCTATCTATCTATCAGCAGCATAAACAGTCTGTGATTAAAATTATTAAATATATAAATAATGGTGGTTTTTTTCACACAGCATCATCTAGCCCCAAAGTAAGCAGAGCGTGAGTTATAGAAACTACATGACTTGTACTACTTGTATATATTTTTAAATACGTAGGTAAATATAATACATAGAAAACACCCAGAGCCGAGACTAATATTTGCAGATCATACAAACATTTATCCCGCGGCGGGAATTGAACCCGCAACCTTCTGCGTCTCAGGCTGGCCTTCGCCCATTCTAGTATTATATTATCTGTGGCCCATTGCACCACAGAGGTCGTCAGATGAAACCTGTAGAAGTCCACAGATGAAGCGATGAAGGTAGACTGATATCTCGCAACTTTTACGATGACATCGGTCCACCGGATGGGGGCTTTCCATGCACTGCGTCCGAATCGTGGCCGCCATTTAAGAACTTCTACCTTTCAACTTGATGATGATATTTATTTAAAATTATTTTTTCGTGATCGCTAGGAAAATAAATGCTATGAAAGTATGGCGCTGAAAGTAGGAGTAAGAAATCAAACGGCCACGGCAGCTTTAACAAGCACATTTATTTATAGTAGGTACTTACCTACTCGAGTCTCTAAGTAGTCAGATTAGCACTTCGTTTCAGGCATTTTCCAATATTGCATTGCTGTATTTGCTGTGTTCCGGTTTGAAGGGAAAATTAAGTTACCTACTTACATTGGACTAATATTTATCCGTTATGGCATAAGTTAGGCACCGCCCGTGTGATACCTCTGGCTGGTGTTGCTAGCGTCCATGGTAAAGTTAAGGTAACAGCTTATCAAGTAGACCGTACATCAAAGCCAAATTCTCGTTTTATAATAAAAAAAAAACAAAAAAAAAATGTATTTTCATTATTTTTAGTATTAAGTTTATCTCCAGTAGTTATTGGTTGAGCTGTCTGTATCGTAGGTAGGTACGTGTAGGAAAAAGCTTAGTGTGATATAGCGGTTTTTTTTTCAGAATTAAAAAATAAATAAATTTGCTACCTAAATAGGTAGGTAGGTACCTAAGATAGTAGGTATGTACAAGGAACTATCATAGCGTATCAACCCCGTAGCGGTCCTATAATTTCAATAAACACAAAAACGGTATTTAACCTTTAAGTAAAATATTATTTGAGAGTTCGAATATTTTCCGATATTTCGGCACACTTGAATAGGGGCTCATTGAATGGGTAGGTACCTACGTTGTTGCGTCACGTGCCTACCTTAAGAAGTTTAGACGTAGATGGAACAGTAAGATGACTTCCTCTGCAATTCCATTGAAAATTCTGCCATTGAGAGTGAAAACAAAGGAACGTTGGCATAACACTAATCTTTATCACGTAGTTGCTGAAAAAGGAGAATTCGACGTCAAAAGGCTTCTGCTTAATCTATAGTCTGAATACTAGTAAGTATCTTATAGTAGACCCTCAGCCGCGTATTAGAATTAATTAAAAACTTCGCTATTTAGGTGCCCTAAGTTTTGAACGGTGGGCTGTTATAACCCTCTGTTGCGTGAGCAATCCAAAAGTAAGCAGCTGAGTAGACCAGCCAGTCTCACAACTTCGAAAAAAGTCAAACGTTTTCTAAATTAATAATAAACATTTTAATATAGTTTTCAATTGTTTTTTTCAATAAGGTTCGAAGAATTTTCCGTATAACAGTACTTTCCTACCTGTCAATAATTTATTTAAATAAATGAAACATATACCAAGGGTTTCTTCCACCTTCGTAAGCCGATGTCGCGTTCATCAGATACGGTTGAGTAATTGATATTGTGACTATGCACGAGCTGTATATTTGTTTACTATAGGTACTATTTTAGCTGTTTTTATTATTGGAGCTATGCAATAGAATGAATTTTGGCTTAAATGCTGAGGTTTTGAAGAATGTTTTCTAGGTAATTAATTTGCATCGGTTTTTTTAACAAGGGCTTATTTCAGAATTGTACCTATAATTTTAATTCGCAGTTAATTCAGAAGTCTCCGTTATTAAAGAATCCAAGTAGGTTTTATTATTGCAAACTCTTTGGTAATAAAAAGAGGGCACGAACTTTTTTCTTTTTTGGGGCGAGTTTTGCCCTACATCCCAGACTAGACGGAAACCAAATCAGAAAATAAGAGATCCTTCAAAGAGAGAGAGAGAGAGAGTCCTTTAGAGTAGATAGGTGATGAATGATGAATCCGTCTATAATAGCTAAGTACATTAAACCTGCAACTTTTGTAAACTTTCTAATCAAACAGATGACGTGGTTGCATCGAAAAGGTCATAATTTCGGAACTTTCTCACTAGAAGTGCTAACTTAATTAAAATCCCATGATTTATTGGCCTATAAACTACACAAAACGATGGAAATTCAATTAAAACTTGATTATGAACGGTTTATCAACATTCATAATGAATTCTTGAAAATTTAGTTTTTTTTCCTTCTGTTAGCTTCTGGAAATTGGCGTCAATTTCTAGTAATTAAAAATTAGTTTTTACTTGTTGTTTTGTTAAAAACTTTGAACGTATAATTAAAAATAAATATTATGCGCTGGCAGCACCAAGGCTGTCGGCGCATACGACGAAAAAAAAAAGAAAAAGCAGCCATGTTGGTTATGGGGTTGGTTGTTTGAGGGTTTTTATGAAAAACACGTTTTTGGAAGATCGTGGTTGGTAAAAACTATTTACAGAATTATCATCTTCAGTAAAAGTGTGAGTGGGATAAAATATTCTATGGTGAGTTTTTAACAGTCAGAAGTGGTTTCGAATCTGCTTTATTCGGCATGGTGAACAGGTATGTCCAAACAACTAGATTCTATTTTTAGAACATGGTCGTTTTCACTCAAAATAATCATTACCTACGTATGTTTGTGCGAAGATTATCGAATTAAATTCTGAACCTATCACGGGCTGACGTTTTCAAACGAGAAATATTACATAGGTACATGTAATGGTACCCATATTTTCGAGCTGTTTGTCAAATCGGTCCAACGTTTGTGATACACATTTTATGGAAACGGTTACGTTTTACTTGTGCTTCTATTATGTACTAGTCATCCATCAAATGACCGTAGGTATAATAGCCTAGAATAATGGATTATTGAAAAGCATGCTATTTGGGTGCTGTTTGCTTGTTTGTTGCACCTACCATTCTGAACAACTTTCTGGGTAGGTACTATGCTTGCTTTTGTGTGCACTGTGTGTTGGGACGGGACAATACATATATATAAATTGAATAGCTGAATAATACAAGCATGGTGCATGTATATACCACTGCCTCAATAAAATCAGCACATTTAGCTGTGGGTTGAACAATGTTTTGACTAAAAATAACCACAACAATAATACTAATTACTGAATATATTCTTAATAAAGTTCTGATACTATTGTTTAATAACAACACCAACATTGACATGTCATGGGGATGAAAGCTTTTTCACAAAAGGAATATTGATATTTTGCTTAATCGCTGAACATTTGTGTATTTTATTAATCAATAATTTTAAATTGGATGAGCTGGATTTAAACAAAATATGTAGGTACTCGAGTGATATGCAGGAGCAGATGTTACAGAAATGAAGGAAGTCTCCCCAGTCAAAGAAACTTCATTGGTAAAAGTTAGAATTAATACAGTTATGCTACTGTACCTCATTAACATAGACCTATTGTAAGATAACATGTAAAACAAGGTACCTAATTGATTGCTAAGACAAGTTCAAGAATAATAATAATATCAGTATTATAATTAAGAATTATTTTGGGATTAAAAACACAAGACATGCAGTGCTACACAAAATAAATCATATTATAGAATTGTTGTATTATTACAACCGCTAACCGAATCCGCTATGGTTAAAAATGGGACAAAATTATATTGTATTTCATTTTGTTCGATGATTCTGTATGACTTTAATATTTTAGCCATGTTTAGAGCTCATTATAAATGTGTTCAATATTAAATCAGAATAAATGTGTAGGTATCTTATTCAGATTACACATATTATTTTTGAAAAAATAATTTTAACATTTAATTATTGTTGGTATTTCTGATGATTATGCTATAGGCACATTTGATTTTGTGTTTGATTTTTATTTTGTTTGTTTTTCTCTCCTTGCCTCTTTTCCCCTTTCCTACTTTATCATCCTCCACAAATCGTAATTATGTTAATGTAAACATAAAGCAATGGGTCGGTCTGGGAAGAGTGATTCACCTGTGGGCTTTACGCCCCTAGGGGGTAGAAAAAGCGCGCGTCGCCGCAGTATTTCCTACGATCCAACATCAACTGATGATACTGCAGTCGGTTCTACGCGGAAAAGTCGTAGTAAGATTAGAAGTGGTAACAAACGCCATCGTGCTAAAGTGAGCAGATCAAGATCCCAGTATAGGAAACGTGCACGACAAACAAGACGTCGTCGTCGCCGACGTAATATCTCATCAAAATCATCGACGTCAACAAGTGATTGGGATAGAGAAAGGCGTCGTCACTCAAGACGTGATCGTTCGAGATCAAAGAGCCATCGACGTTGGCCATCACGCACTAAATCAAATGTAACAGAAAACAACGATCGTTATACTGAGAACATTGTGTTGAAGACTTTTCTTGATATGATGCAGGAGAAATGTACGAATAGTACATTCTCGTACACAGGGGCACAAAACATTCTGCCTGTATTCGACCCAAAATCTAAAAATCAGTCTGCAGCAGATTGGCTTCGTAAAGTCAACGAAACGGCTACAATATATAACTGGCAGGAAAAACAAATTATATATCATGCCTTACCTAAACTGTCTGGACTAGCTAAACGGTGGTATGAAGGATTAAAGTCAGTAGATCTTACTTGGAGCCAATGGCAGGAACGTATTTTAACAACTTTTCCTGATGATCGAAATTATGGTGACAAGTTAGCAGAAATGTTGGAGAGAAGAAGTAGGCGCGAGGAGTCGCTGGAAGAATATTACTATGATAAAATGGTGTTAATCAACGCATGTGACATTGACGGAAAGAAAGCGGTTGATTGCCTGATCCATGGAATTTATGACCATAATATAAAACTCAATGCACAAGGTGCCAACTTTAATGAACCAATCGAGGTCCTGAAATTTTTACGGGGTATTTCAAGGAATATAACCACTAATCAACCTCGAAAGGCATTTATCCCAAGTAAACAACATGCTGGAGAACGTGTAGTAAGAAATGAATTTAACGACAAGTTTAAGAACCTTAAGTGTTTCAATTGTTCGGAGGTAGGTCATGCAGTGATACGCTGTACAAAGCCACTAATAAGGTGTAACAAATGTCAAAAATTGGGTCATAGTTCGGACTATTGTGAAAGATTTAAATCACGTATTGGTAATAACAATCAAAAAGGTGAATTAGAACCATCCAGTAGGTCTCAAAAGATACTTAAGATTACGGGAAATGATAAATACAGTAATGACAAATACTTTAAGATGGTAACAGTTAATGAACAACCTCACAAAGCTTACATTGATTTTGGAAGCGAATGTTCGATAATTAAGTCTAGTTTGGCTAAAGAAAAAGGTCTTGAGGTTGTTAAAAACGATCTTACGATGTTGAAAGGGTTTGGTTCGGAGAATAAAATTTCTCCAATAGGTAGTTGTGACGTTCGTATTACAATTGATGCTGTAACTGCTGATTGCCAAGTTTTCGTCGTGGATGATGAATTGTTGAACACTGATTTATTGATCGGCCAGAATTTGACGGAGCTACCATTTGTTATAGTCCACAAAACAAGTTCTGACCTGTACTTCTATTCGAACGAGTCGAACCTAGATAAAGTTAAAATTTACAATGAGTCTAAAACAATTTTGTCGGGTACTCAAGCTGTTGCGATTTATACTGATACAGATTATACTGGACAAGTTTATGTGCCATCAATGACCTGCTTGAAGGAGAATTGTGAATATATGATACTTCAAGGAATATACACTTTACATAATGGACGGGGTCACTTAATGTTGATTAATATTTCTGGTAAGGAAATTACACTTGAAAAGAACAAATTACTTAGTAGAGGGCATCATTTGCCAGGTATTGGTAAATTTAAAACAGGAAAACCCGATGTTAAAGAAATCAAAAGAATGGAACTTTCAAAAGAATCTTGTGACAATTATTCAGAAAAGGTTAACATTTCGATGGACATGCTAAACGTCGGAGATAATGTATCTGAAGACGAGAAAATAAAACTATTAGAGTTATTCAACCGATACAGGGATGGCTTTGCACTAAAGTCGCAAGAGTTAGGATTAACTCAAGTTGCGGAGATGCATATTAAGCTAATAGATGATATTCCCGTGTCGTATAAACCTTACAGACTCCCATTCGCTGAGAGAAGAGTAGTTCAAGGCATGGTTGAAGACCTCCTTACTAACGAAGTTATCAGGGAATCTAACTCGGCTTACGCCAGCCCTATTGTGTTGGTGAAGAAAAAGAATGACGAATATCGTCTCTGTGTGGATTATAGAGCTTTAAATAAGAAGACAATTAAAGATCGCTACCCGATGCCCGTTATCGACGATCAACTGGACAGACTCAGCGGAAACAAGTACTTTACTAGTCTTGATCTAGCATCCGGTTACCATCAAATACCAGTCGCTGAGGAATCCAGATACCTTACAGCATTCATCACTCCAGATGGCCATTACGAATATACGCGGATGCCATTTGGATTGGTGAATGCTCCAGCTGTTTTCCAACAGATGATCAATAAGGCTTTGGGATCTAAAAGGTTTGAATTGGCTATACCATACCTAGACGATATATTGACAGCAGCACCAACCATAGGACAGTCTCTAGAAAAGTTAGAAGCGTTATTAATCTTGCTACGTGATGCTCATCTTACACTGAACCTGTCTAAATGTCATTTCCTTAAATCGTCAATCGAATATTTGGGGTATGAAATTTCTGAAAACGGGTTACAACCTGGTTTCAATAAAACTCGAGCTGTTTCAGATTTTCCTACACCAACCAATGTGCACCAAGTGAGACAGTTTATTGGCTTAGCCAGTTTCTTCAGAAGATTCGTTTTTGATTTTGCCAAAATCGCTCGACCTCTCACTATGCTAACTAATAATGATGTAGCCTGGTCTTGGGGACCAGAGCAAGAAGCTGCGTTCAAGGAGATCAAAAACAGACTCGTATCTCGACCAGTTTTAGCGCTTTACAACCCAGAATATGCTACTGAAGTTCACTGCGATGCAAGTAAACTTGGATTGGGAGGGATACTGCTTCAGAAACTAGATGAGACATCTCCCCTTCGACCAGTATCGTACTACAGCCGGCAAACTACGAAAAGTGAAGAGTTTCTACATTCATATGAGTTGGAAACAATGGCTGTTGTAGCTGCACTCAAGAAATTTCGTATATACTTAATCGGGATATCATTTAAGGTTATGACTGACTGCAATGCACTGAGATGTACTCTGAGTAAACGAGACTTAATGCCGAGAATAGCGAGATGGTGGTTACAACTTCAAGAATTTGATTTTACCATTGAATACCGTCCCGGAGATTCAATGAAGCACGCTGACGCTCTGAGCCGAAATCCAATATCGATAAGGAATGAAATGGATGACTTGGAAATTATGAACATAAGAACTGAAGACTGGTTGCATACAGTTCAGATGACTGATTCTAAACTCAAACTCATCCGAGATGTGTTGGAGACAAAGGAAAAAGAGATCAAAGAAATTGTTAACAATTACTGCATAAAAATAACCGGCTATACAGACGGGTGGGCAAAGATATGAGATGGGTTGTACCACACGGTGCAAGATGGCAAATTTGTCAACTATGCCACGATGAATCTGGTCATTCTGCTTTTGACAAAACATTTGAAAAAATGAGTTAAGAATATTGGTTTCCTAAAATGAGAAGATTTGTAAAAAAGTATGTTGCCGCTTGTATGAATTGTGCCTTTAACAAGAAACCTGCTGCTAAAGAATCCGGATATTTACACCCGATACCAAAGACCGATAAAATCTTCCACACTTTGCATCTAGATCATTTGGGTCCCTTTGTTCGAAGCAAAAGAGGCAATGTATACATACTTGGAATAATAGATAGCTTTAGTAAGTTTATATTCGTTAAAGCCGTGCGAGACACTAAATCAAGGACAACTGTAAAGGTTCTAGAAGACATATTTGCTACTATTGGTAATCCAAAGATAATAATATCAGACCAAGGTACAAGTTTCACTTCAGCCGAATTTAAAAATTTTGCAAACGCGATTGGTACAAAACACGTCCTCAACGCCGTAGCGACACCACGTGCAAATGGTCAGATTGAGCGTTATAATAGAACTATTTTAAGCTCACTTGCATCAATGAACCATAATCTTGACGAATCTGAATGGGATCTGAATATACCCAAACTGCAGTGGAGTCTTATTAACACTATCAATAAAGGCATAGGAAAAGCTCCAGCGGAAGTTGTGTTTGGTCATAGAACCACAAATGCTCCAGAGGAAATTGTCGATACATCATGTGAACTAGAAAGAGAAGATATCCGTCATGATGTAAAATTGACTATAGAAAAACAGCAAAAAGCTATGAAAGAACGTTTCGATAAAAATAGAGCACCCACTAAACTGTTTAAAGAAGGTGAATTAGTCATGATTCCGAACTATACTCAAGAAAAAGGAAAGAGCAATAAACTAGCTCCAAAATTCAAGGGACCATTCAAAATAACAGCTGTTTTAGATCATGACAGATACGAGGTATCTAGTATAGAAGGGCACGCTACTCGCAAGTATAAAAACATATTCCCTGCAGATCATCTAAAACCTTGGGTAACCTTTCACTCTTCCCCAACCGAAAGCGAAAATGATAGTGACACTACTGATTAAAATTAATGTTAAATTAATCGTTTTAGAAATACTAATATATTCGTCTTCTGAAATTATTGCATGATTATTGCATGTTGACGTTCAATGTAAATGTTACATTTCGAATTAGTTGTTATAATAATTAAAGTTACATAGTAGTTCTAACATGTTTGTTGGTTTTAATGAATAAATTAAATAATATTCAATGGATTCATGTTATTATTTTGAAAATGCAAAATCAGCAAAATCCCTGACTAGTATGTCAATAAATTGAATCCTGTATGAGTTCCTTACACTTCCTATCCATAAAACCTGTTTAGATTTGGAGCGATGCAAAGAAGTAACGTACAGGAGGCCAAAAGTCCCAGAAGGAATAGTGGTACATACGTGGACTACTTCGTAAAATAACCGGTACCTGTACGCATCACATTTAAGCGGAGGAGGCCGAAACCCAAAGTGGGTAAGCGGTACCCGCACATCTTAAGCGGAGGAGGCCGAAACCCAAAGTGGGTAAGCGGTACCCGCACATCTTAAGCGGAGGAGGCCGAAACCCAAAGTGGGTAAGCGGTACCCGCACATCTTAAGCGGAGGAGGCCGAAACCCGAAGTGGGTAAGCGGTACCCGCACATCTTAAGCGGAGGAGGCCGAAACCCTAAGTGGGTAAGCGGTACCCGCACATCATAAGCGGAGGAGGCCGAAACCCGAAATGGGTAAGCGGTACCCGCACATCTTAAGCGGAGGAGGCCGAAACCTGAAGTAGGTAAGCGGTACCCGCATACCAGAAACGGAGGAGGCCGACATCTGAGAGACAAGCGGCACCCGTATAAGACGCAGGAGGCCGACCCTTAAGAGGAAGAGCGGTACGCGTCACAATATGACCAAGGAGGTGCTTTACATAACTGGTAATAGAAAATTTGATTATTATATTTTTTGTGTATATGCATTGACCAACTATTAGATGATTTTATGAGTGTATGAGGCCATACACGAGGACAGATGGCCGGAGGACTGGGGACAGTCCTATACTACAGGATGACCGAACTGTTAGCTTCTGGAAATTGGCGTCAATTTCTAGTAATTAAAAATTAGTTTTTACTTGTTGTTTTGTTAAAAACTTTGAACGTATAATTAAAAATAAATATTATGCGCTGGCAGCACCAAGGCTGTCGGCGCATACGACGAAAAAAAAAAGAAAAAGCAGCCATGTTGGTTATGGGGTTGGTTGTTTGAGGGTTTTTATGAAAAACACGTTTTTGGAAGATCGTGGTTGGTAAAAACTATTTACAGAATTATCATCTTCAGTAAAAGTGTGAGTGGGATAAAATATTCTATGGTGAGTTTTTAACACTTCTTACCTTACTTTCTTTCTTTAAACTGTCTCTGAATACAGTTTGGTAGGTATTTTATATCTAAGAATTCCTTTCAAAGATAAAACCATTATGTTGGTCTTTATAAAAAGCGGTCGGTAACACGTAATTATTAAGTTTATTCAATTATTCATAATCAAAACCTTGATTATATTAAAAAATGTCTATGGGAACGAGACATAGACACTCAGGGTCAAGCTTAACACATGTTCATATTGTAAAAACGAGAATTTTTACGTACCGCACTGACGGTGAAAGCACGGATTAAGTTTCGACTCATTCCGAGAGTCTTCATCAGGGTGAGTGATGGCGACGCTCTCCATCAGCGTCGCGTCGTGCACAGTGAAGAATGATGATGTTCACAATGTTCTTGAAAATATGAAGGATTGACATAATATAAATCCAACAGTCACATAGATACATAGATCTGTTTCCACATCAAGCAGACCAGAAACAATTATCTACAGAACATGCAAACATTTGTTGTAGTTTGTTATAAGGTCGAGTCGATCCTGTCAAAATAATTAATTCCCCATTGCCATTTTGAAAGTGTAATATTAATTTCACTTACAAATCCTAGGGGGCAATTAGTCCCCTAGGAATATGAATGTGTGGGCCATGGTCAATCCTACTATCCTACTACTATTACAAACGAGTAAGTTTGTGAGGTTGGATGTTTGTTACTCTTTCACGCAAAAACTACTGAACGGAATTTGATGAAACTTTACAGTAATATAGCTTATACATCAGAATAACACATAGGCTACTTTTTATCCTGGTCCCACGCGGGCATAAAGTAGAAGCCGTGGGTAGAAGCTAGTAACTAGATAAAACTATATGTATCCTTTTTCAAATTTAGTATCTGGAAGCCCATATATTTTAATCCTATACTTATATTGGAAGAAAACCAGTGGTCGAGTACCAGATGACGATAAAGATAGCAGACCTTTGTAGCAGAAGGCATTCTCACGATTGAATTTATCGTTCCCTTTATGTCCATCGTTGCATCTATATTTTTTTAGTTTTATTTCAATTGCTTTGTAGAAGAGTGTGGGCTAGCCTAAGGGTGAATTTAAATTACCGACATAAAGGTGCGCTCACATCGAAAAAGCAACTCACAAAGTCTATCTGACTCGATGGGATGGACTTATAAGCTTGAAACTGTCTGGAGCGCCCGAACCAGCCAGAACCGACCGGGATACCCTCTGGAGTACACAACGATATATTCAAAACCGTCTCGTAAAAATACCCAAACGCAACTTTAAGCAGTTTTGCAAACATGTTACCAAATTCTTCATAACTAATAGCAAAATCATGATATCAAGTGAAAAAAGAAAGCAAGAGTTATTATGGCTTTTTTTTTTTAAAAAACGCAATGGTAAAAGTCATACGTGAACCAAATGTTATTATTTGCTGGTTCTTACAATCGCAAAAATATTTAAAGATGTAATTAAACATTAAACATAGAAAACAGAAAATAAAAAAAAATATATATAGGTATATGAAAATAAAAAAATGCAGGAAATGTCTTAAGTGACCAGGAAATGTCTTAGCTTGATTTAATTGAAAAATGAAACTACAGCCCGCTTAGCATGAGCACCCAAGACAACGTTTTGACTATGAAAGAGAAGACCAAAAACTATTTCTGTCGCCTATTCTGTCAAACAAAAGAGAGGGAGAAAATATTTTGTCTTCTCGGTGGTAGACAAAACCGTTGCCCTGGGTCTTCATGCTAAGCAGGTAGGTAGGTAATAAGTAAGAACTTAAGAAGTACATTGTACATTTCCCTTTACCCAGGCCTCTGGTAGGTACCAACAAGGTGCTACCTAAGTTATTGTCGCAGTGCACGCTGGCACGCAAGTTACATTGTATACGTGGTCTGTGGAATATACTTCTTTTGTTTTGAAAAGTATATAGATTTAGAATGAACTTGAATAAAAATAGTTACAATGCAAGAATTTACGTACCGTATGGTACACACCTCAAAAAAGTATTTGATCATTTTGAAAAGTTGATATATTTTTGATTCCTTGGAATATTATAAAAACCTCTCTAAGGAACTCATCATTTGTTTTAAAATATCTCAACATTATTATTGATTAATAAATATGTATATTAAATATATTTTTTTCAAACACTTCGATAGGAAATATATTTTTGTAATAATATTTCAACATATCAAAAAAAAAATGTTAATTTTTCAAACTGAATGCAAGCTTTTTTTTATGTGTGTGGGTTATTAATTTATGTAGGTTAGCACAAATAGACAATGACATCCACACGCGAACATGTGAGTGGGAATCTTTTTAGGATGTGAGGAAAGGAACCGAAAAAATGTTGCCATGATTCCATAACCAAAAAGTACCTATAATACATATTATCACTCCATTTTACGGTAGGAAGTTGAACTAGAAATAGCTCAAGATACTCGTAACATTTGACGGTCTCGGTGGCGCGGTGGGCAAGTAGCCGGCTAAGACTCAAGAGATGCGGTTTCAATTCCGGCTGCGAGACAAATGCTTGCATGTTTTGCAGATATTTGTTCTGTGAGATATACATCTCATGCTTATTTGAGACATAAAAAACATCCTAAAAAGTACTTAAGGGTCAGATAACACAAAAACAAAAACACGCTCACGACTTTATTACCCGTTATGGACATCCTCAGATACATAGGTCCTCAGTGCGTAGATCTTATGGGATAAAGTGTAATGTTTGGACGTACCTCTGTAGTCGTACTCTGTAGAGGTACGTCCCTCAACTTGGTTTGCTCAAATTCAAAACGAACATAAACTAAGTGTTTTTGTTTTTTTTCTGGCTACCCATGGCACATACCCCTGTTTATTTAGTAAGCATCCCAATTCACAAAACCTTACAATAAATAATTGTCTTTTCATATATGAGCTGACTAGCCTCTGCCCACGCTTTCGCTCGCGTGGCACCCGGATAAAAAGTAGCCTATCTGTTATTCTGATGTATAAGCTATATTACTGTAAAGTTACATCAAAATCGGTTCAGTACTTTTTGCGTGAAAGAGTAACAAACATCCATCTATCCTCATAAACTTTCGCGTTATTATAAACGCGAATGTTTCTGTAGGACTTACCTCAGAAAAGGTAAATAAATAATAAAACTGACAGATTTACTTGGAAGTCCGCAACTCAGAAATAGCTAACAAATAAAACTGCTATAAAAAACAATAATCATCAAAGGAAAAGATATATAATGGTTTATATTTATTTTCCCGTTTAGGTAGTTAAACTTAGTAATTTTAAAAGCCACAAATCCCTGCGGACAGTATACAGGGTGATTATATATTATATAGAGATGGTTGATATAAAATCATCCATCAGAAACACATCTAAAACCCAAGTTTAGAAAATTCAGACTAAGTAGTTTTATGACCTCTGTGGCGCAGGGAGCGGAGGCCCGCCTGAGACGCAGATGGTTGCGGGTTCGATTCCCGCTACGGGACAAATGTTTGTAATGTTTGTTTCTGTTATGGGTGTTTTTACTATGTATGGTTTTACAAAAAATAAGTATATAAGTAGTATATCAGTCACGTAGTTCCCATATTACAAGCTCTGCTAATTTTGGGGTAGATGATGCTGTGTGAAAAATGTCCAGCATTATTTATTTAACTTATGAAATCAACAATAACAGATTTAAATTAAAAATAAGCCTAATAGGCGGTTTTATTACATAAAAGCGACTTTATACACGTTAATGTACGTACAAGACTTATACACGTTTATGGAAACTAACTTTTGGGTTGACAGAGGGTATATTGCCTTTATAATTTACTCAATCCAGTATATAATGATAAGAATAGGTATAATTTTGTATATATTTACACAAATACTTACCAGCTCCTAACGTCGTCCGCTTAAGTAAGACACAAGTGCCTGTCACGTGTTTTTCTTTAACTCGCTGTTAAATCCTACTACTATTATAAACGCGAAAGTTTGTGAGGATGGATGTTTGTTACTCTTTCACGCAGAAACTACTGAACGGATTTATATACATCAGAATAACACATATGCTACTTTTTATCCGGGTAACACGCGGGCGAAGCCGAGGGCAGGGGCTAGTCCGTTATAAATCCGTTGCTTTTTTGCTTTTGGATCACGTTTCGTGAATCATCCTGTATATGTTTAGGTATAATAATAGGTAGGTACGTAAATCTACCATAACATAACTCAAAAGCTAATTGAAAGTTGTAAACTGAAATAGTTCTTGGCAAATCGTTAGAAATAACGACCGCTATGGAATGTCTCTGTTGGTCCCTTTGAGATTAATGATAAATCCTTTGGATTATTTTTGGTGTAAATTATTGGCTTTTCTTTACTTATATTAATAATAATACATGTTTTTTTTGTAACCAAGGTACATACTTAAACCTTTCAACATTTTAATAGGTTAAGATTTGTCAAATCCTTCTTCCTAACCTCCTACTATTATAAACGTGAATAATGATAATGGTAATTATTACCGATTAATCAACAGATATAGTAACATTAAGAAGATTTTATCTATATATTTATTCTAATAATAAAACTAGAGTTTATTTATTTAAATAAATATATAAAGCTGGACAGTTTCACAAAGCATAATCTAGCCCCAAACTAAACAGAGCTTGTGTTATGGGAACTACATGACTGATAAACTACTTTTTGTAAAATACATATATAGACCCAGACCCGAGACAAATATATGCAGATATTTGGATAAAAACATTTGTCCCGCGGCGGGAATCGAACCCGCAACCTACTGCGTCTCAGGCGGGTTTGCGCCCACTGCACTACACAGAGGACGTTTTTTTTTTGTTTGAACGCGCTTATCTCTGGAACTACCATTCGGATTTGTTTTTTTTTTTTGATAGCCCAATTCTTGAGGACGGTTATAGGCTATTATCATCACGCTACGATCCTTAAGAGCCAAGCAAAAGAAGTAAAAGCGCGGTCGGGCGATGCGACGCTGTGGAGCTGGGCACAGCAAGTACTATAATAAAGAATCTTGTAGTGTTGTATTTTCTAATATAATTCGTTTGAGGGAGAAAAAAGTCTACGGAGTATGAATAGGGTATTTTCTCGCATTTATGTCGTAAGCGCCATGGTCTTGCCTGCTATTATATGTAGCTTTAATTTAATAGTCTTGCGTTTTAAATTTGCGTAGCTACTTTTTGGTGTCGGTTCTCCTTTGTGTTATGTTCACTATACTATACTCCAGTCAATCTCAAAAGGTGGTATTACCGATCAATAAAAAAAAAATGATCTCATAATAAAAAAATAAACAAGTTTAAGCTCATTAAATGGCTATGCATTTATTCATTTACTAAAACACAATTACATTCAAACATACATCATTTAAATAACTATCAGATTATTTACAGATTGTAACATAAAAAAAATCCTAAGTACTAAATGCGTAGGAATGTAATAGTGTAATTTTTGTTATGTAAAAATTTTTTTTTTTCCAAAACAGAAAGGATCGTTTGAAAAATCTGACATCACAAAATAATGTAATATGTAACGGAATGGAAACTCTATACTTAAAAAAAAAAAAAAAAACTTTATAATCTGTTATTATTAAAAAGGTGGGCGAATATTACTAATCAGCATTGAAGTAATTAAAAAAACATTATTTTAACTTACGACTAGACAGGTACTGTATGTACATCGAATACTGTTTCTATAATAATATTTTATAATATCCCAAAAATGTTACCTCGGCGGGACTTGAACCCGCGAAATCTTGGTTAACACTTGAAAAACCAAATATCTATATTAATTTTATTAAGTAGAATAATAAATAGGTAAGTAGAGTTAAGCCTTTACACATTAATTTGCTGTCTTTTCAACGATAAAACAAGCGATATTAATTAAAATATACTTTTTGTCATAATATCATAGCTGCCATATAAATCTACCATTTATCACGGACTTAACTTATATAGTAATTGTAGGTATCTTACAAATACCTACAATTACTATTCACTTCAGATCTGTATATTTTTTTTTTGTAAAATACACTGTGTAACAAAAACCCCGCACAATCAAAAAAATAATTACATTTAAATATGTAATGTAATGAATTTTTTTAAATTTTCAAATTCAAACGCAGATTTCCCGAACAGTTCTTTTTTTATCAACAATCAGACAATATTTCACACTATTTTGACACACTTTATAGGTGATAGAAGTGACGATTGCAATTGGTAATTCATTAAATTTACCAGAAAATATCGATTTTATATATTCTAAATTGTTGGACAAGGTTTTTGTTACATATAGCGCTTAATGTCTGAAAAAGAGAGCTGAAATTAATTTCCTTGCTCTTGGAGAACCAAGAAAATAGGGCTTTTCAAAGCTCTATTTTCTGATACCACGAAAACAATGCACATTTTGTGTACCTACACGGTTAAATTTTCCTTTCCTATTATCAATTTTAAAATTTACAATCCGGTCATTATTATAAAACAGGTTTATTATAAATTTAACATGAAACTATGCATCTACGTAAATCTAATTCAAAATTGAAATTATTTTTTTAATTAAATTTCCATATATGCAACCTTTCACGAATTTCACAATTTGAATTTTTCTTGTCTATATCCAAAACGGAATTTTGAATACGAAATATCAACACATCTAATCCAACACAATCTCGAACTCCAGGCCGTATTAATCCGAAGCCTAAGTCGCATAAGTCCTGCACTAGCGAAATGTCAATAAATCCATTTCAACACAATGTCGAACTTCAGGCCGTATTAGTCCGAAGCCATTCAGTCATAGGCCGCATAAGTCCTGCACTAGCGAAATGTCAATACATCCATTTCAACACAATCTCAAATTTCAGGCCGTATTAGTCCGGAGCCACTCAGGCATAAGCCGCATAAGTCCTTCACAAGTAAGCGTACGCTTACACGGCTGATGGCTAGGGTACGACCACATGTGTCTCGCTGGAAAGCAGTCGCCGCACTGACTGGTGGTTGGCACCGTCGCTGCTGGATATATCGCTGCTGCTGACCACGTCTGGCTGCGAGAAGTTCTTGCAAAGAACTAGAACCTGAGAAGAATAAATTGACATATAATTGAAAATAAATTCACAGCCGACTGTGATAACTTCTTGCACAGAACTAGAACTTTACAAGAAAAATATTATTAGATATTTTACTGAGAGAATTATGACAGCCAGTTCTTACACAGAACGAGAGGCTGGGTATCAAAATTAAATTATATATATTATTGTGATATAATTTTCACAGCAGGTTGGGTGCAGTTCTTGCATAAAACTAGAGAACTGGGAAGAGAAATAAAATATGATATTTCAATGCGATACCATTTATATCCAAATACAATGGTGACCAACTGACAACATATAAATGATAACAGACTACCCAGTACCCTCTGGTGATAAAACCGTCCTAAAAATCATACAAATTGTTTGCAAAAAAACTGTGTTTCAATTGTATAAACTGTTTCGAACCTAATGCTGATAGATAAACATACACAAACTCAAACAAACAAAAAAAAACAATCAACCTCTTAAGGCAAACGCATGAACGGGCTTCAGTGGACATTAACTACAAAATAAGGTACCGTACTGTATACGCGAGAATTCCCGTTTTTTTATTTTCGATTATTTTAATCGCCACAGACACTCGCATTTCAGTAACAGTCATCGCCTTAAAACAGCATTACTTTTCTGAGCCATAAAATTGAATAGTGCACGATGAGAACCGAAAGTCACCTTCAGAAAGTCAGGCTAGCCACAGCACCACAAGTATCCGATGATCCTTACCGTGTATAAAGCTGTGAGTACACCCATAGCTCCGCCGATCAGAACGTCCCACCAGTGATGGCGGTGGTCGGTGACCCGCGTCAGCGAGCACACGCAGGAGTAGATGATGCACAGGATCTGGATCAGTGGAACGATCAGCACCGATCTGTTGTGCCAGCTGAACGCTCGTCTCTGAAGATACCACTGAAAAGGAAAGGTAAACTTGAAATTTACTGATATAAACAAAACTGAGTGTTCTCTGTGTTCTGAAGGTCAATAAATTAACGACTATGACTATTTTAAGGATAATAAAACTAATTCAAACTATATTCATATAAAATTGAAAAGCTATTGAATATTATTCCTATGACTATGAGATTTGAGCAAAGTCCAGCTATCAAATACTACGTCACTTTTGAATGTCATATAAAGGGGGACAGATGGGAATAATTTAAAATTAACACATTGGATGATAAAAAAAATGGTGACGAAATGATGGACTTTCTCTAATACATAATCACATCAGTAGATCTGTGAGGGAGGACACAGAGGTTCAATAATCATTCATTTGAGAAATAAATATATAAGTGGGCGTGATAGTAAAAGCATGATAGTAAAAGCATGATAGAACAAAAAAAAACATGGCGTACAAAATTTACCATTTATTGTATATCATTTCTTGTATTTTTGTATTTTCCTTTGGTTTGCAATAGAGTTCATCTACCGTATCTATTCTATTGTACTGTAATTTATTAACCTATTTTAGGGTATATTATATTAATAACTAGGAACATTATCGCTGCATGATACATAATTATATCTAGCTAGTGGTCTAGCCCAGAAACCTAAATGTTTAATTACGTCCATCTTAGCGATGTCAGATCATTAGCCACATGTGTGCAAAATTAAGACGTCTGCATTTAGCATATGATTGATAATTAGAACATCTCTATTAATAAGTGACTGACATAATAGGAGTTACACTTTCATTATGTTTGATGTAAATAATTCATGTACCCAATTAATTAGCCTTTTGACAGATATAACAATTAGTGCTAATTTAAAAGATCCATGCCATGAAAAAAGTATTCTAAGATGTTTTTTGTAACAGTTTTATTGCAAGCTTATTTTAATCCGTTCTTAATCACTCGAAAGTCACACCCAATCATGCCAGAGTGTGACTCGTTGGGATTTTTGTTCTCATAGAGTTACACTGTTTCTCGATGCAACCTTTTTTGCAAGAGGGTTCCCAACAAGTCACACCCAATCGTGTTACAGGGTGACTCTTAGTGATTTTTAATTGCATTAAATGATACTGTTACTTGTTGCAACCTTTTTCCGTTCCCAACGACTCATACCCAATGTAACACGTTGGGAAAAGTATCCTAACGAGTCACACTGTTTCATATTGTGTTCATTATTTGTATATAATATTGTCTGCTTTATTATTTGTTAGGTTGAGTGTATGACGAAACAATAAAATAGTTATTTCATGAGAATTCCTTTTTCTAGTGGGCCTAACGTCGGGTTCAGACCCGGTTGTGCACCAATTAATTTTCAATGTGCGCTTAACCTGTATTTCAAACCGGTTAAGGAAACCATCGTGCGGAAACCGGCATGCACCATAAATTTTAAGACCCAAAAATTCAACGGCATGTGCCATCAGTTAGTGTTCCAATAATAGGCTTGCCATCTGGCACGTGCAAGTTTACTATGCAAAATGCGCACAAGTGCCAATTATAGATAATGTTTGAACGTGTCTCCTCCAAATTCAGTATCCTCACAGATCTGTGTACTGACTATGGATCTGAGGATTTCCATTATAGAAATTCCAGTGGTAAGCATAAATTAGTAGAATCAATCAAACGAAGTATGAGGCGTTCCCTGCAAGGTGGAGCGATGCCTTTGAAAAGGACGCGAGCAGAAAGTGGATAAGAAGCTCAGAGGAGCGTGTTGGGAGAAGTCTATGTCCGGCTATGGGCAGGTAGTTTCATTTATTTCAACAGTTGGGGGCATCTTTATACCCCTTTGGCTCCTGAAATACAGTTTCTACTAGTTCAGGAGCCTATGGATTCATATACAACTTGTAACAATTTATTATGTCAAAAATAAATATTTCTTATTCTTATTCTTTATACCCTCTTATTCATAATCGTAAACTATAGCAGGGAGCTAACTTTAGCCATGTCATTTTCTTACATTAAACAAATGATAGAGGCGGTCAACTTTTACCACGCTGATAATTTTAGTGAGTAATTATAAATAAGAGGATTAATTTCGTATTTTTTTCCAAAGTACATAATTAATAACAATTAATACACCGAATAAACAGATCAATGTCAAGCAAAATTCAAAATTAAGTGTTGATGAACGAGCTAGTGAAATTTTAAACTTACTGCTAAAAACAGCCCGCAGTATATTGATAGCGACGAGTGTGCAGATGGAAAACTTCTGCTGGAGTCGATCTGGAGATATCGATTATACTTGGTCGATGTACATACGTAGCTGCTTATGTATTCTGAGCTGTAATTAAAAAAATAAATAAACATCTGACAGGTATAATCCTGACCCCATACAAGGATTCTCTGTCGTTTCTAATAGTAACGACGTACTTAAAGCGTGGTAAAAATGACACACGAGTCTTTTTACTAAGGAACTAGCTTTCACCCACGGCTTCACCCACGTGGTACCCGGTTCAGATTGTTGTGTTCTGGTTTGAAGGGTATGGTTGCCGGTGAAATTGCAGGCACTTGAGATCTTTCCTGGATCGAAGACATTTGAATCCTTTCACCACACTAGTTTACTAATTGGCCACTAAGCTCTTTTTTTGGGTCTAACAACTTGGTCAGAGCACCGACCAAAAGAGCCGGAAAGATAAGCAACAAGAGATTTCATTAATAAAATAAAGGAGTCAGAGAGCCCAATTCGTGCCTGTGCACGATAAAAAAAAAATACTCGTATTTTTTTGCTAATATTTTTTTTTCTAAATTAAATGAGGCTCAAACAGAAGGAAGATTTAATTTTAGAGACTGAAGTAATTGACACTAATATCTAAAACCAGTACTCTTTTTAAAAAATCTGTAGTATTAAAAATTAATATATTTATTCATACAACTATGTATTAACAAAAATACATATTACAAAAATTGCCATCTAAAGACCGTCGCAATTAAATCGCACCGTCGTCGCCTGCGCGTTCAAAAAATGGCGTCTTTTGTATCAAAAAAATGTCTGAGACAATAATTTTGTTCCGGTCCGTTTAGTAAAAAAAACATTATACCCTCTTAGGTAGGTAATTAAAGAAAAAATATCATTCTACATAGAAACAACGGCGTAATTATCAGTGTATGTCAAGTTTAGTGACGTTGTCCCCTTTCAATATATGTGATTGATTGATTTCCATTTACGGACGTCCTTGGATTTGTCATGGTCTAACAAGATGTCTTGCTGTCATAATTGATAATTGATTATCATATTATTGACAATGTTTATGGCGTAGATTTACAGCCACTTGGGTGATTGTCAGTGGTAGTTGTGGAGTTTCTTTATTATGTGGGATCAGCACAACTTGCCTCTGAAGCGCAGTGGGCGATAGAACGCCTGAGACGCAAAAGGTTGCGGTTCGATTCGCGCAGTGGGTCAAATGTTTGTACGTACTGCAAAAATGTCTCAGATCTGGGTGTTTTATATGTTTGTTTAAACAATAAAAAGGTAATAAGTAGTATATCAGTCATGTAGTTCCCATAACACAAGCTCTGCTTAGTTTGGGGCTAGATGATGCTGTGTGAAAATGTCCAGCATTATTTAATTACGTTCCTCTTTCACTCTCCTCTATTAGCCGTCATCTCAGTACTCACTCCTTTCTTGACCATGTAATCCTTCACACAATCCATCCATCTTGGAAATAAGAGTAGAAACTCTTATTTCCATCTAAATACATTTTTAACACTCTTCTCGTAAACATTCTTCCTTCCTAATGGAATAATAATGGATATGATATTAATTATAATTAGTCTTTAGTAGAGATGATTAATTGTAACTGTTGGGTATTTGTAGGTACTTGCACAAAGTTATTTGTAAAGCTACCGCCAAATAATAAATAAATAGTCAGAATCGATCCGCTGTTTGTGTTTCCTTACAATATCTCACTGTAACAATCATCAGTGTAGTATGAGCACATATTATAACGGTTTCATCTGGGAAAGAATGACAAAACCATGTCCGTCTCCCTCTTTTGTCTGGCTGATAGGAGAAACAGAACAATTCTAGAGCATGTTATTCCCAAGTAATTCCCAGGTGTTGCTACTGTAAATAATCGACGGTAACCGCTTACCATCAGATGAGCCGTTTACCTCGTCATACCATTAAAAAGTAATAAGTTTTGGCAAATAGGTAAGTACTTACTCAATACAAGTCTTGGCTTCCTCCGGTTGGCACAGATCGAAAAAAGTAGGCCTCGGAGACCCCACCACGCATTTGAGAACTTCGAGCACGGTCAGGTTGACCACGGCTCCGTAGATGTAGTCGCGGTAGATGAGACCGGTGGTTTTAGCGCTGGCGAGGACTCGGCTCTGTTTCATGCTGTATTCGTCATCTCGATGGAGCGTTCCTTCCACTGCCCAGATCTGGAACAAAATTATAACCTGTTAAGTACTCTGAAAAATAAAATAGTGCCCTTAAATGTACAAATCATTTTAACGGAGATACGAAACGATGGACTTAAAACTCCTTTAAGAATGATGTGGGCCATCTCGAGTAATTTTATTGACCAAACATACATCTGGTTCTTATTCATTTCTAAAATTATTATAATAATAGCAAATTTATAAATCCTCATAAACGATGTTAATAACTAAAAAAAGATTAAGTAGGTTCGCTAAATTTGAAATTTGTTTAACTAATTTGCGTTAAAAATTGCGGAATTGATTCACACAAATATTACTTACGTTACAACACTATTTGCCTACTTATATAATCTGGCAAGAATTCAAACACATAACTACATTATTTAATTCAATATTGGCATGCTCAGTAGTAAAAACATCACTATGTACAAACAATTTAAACATGTTTGTAGTGGGCAAGATTTGAAATGCTAATTACCTAGGCACAGGTGCTAGGTGCTTTAAAACACGAAGTGAGATGAAAGGGATTTATGATTCGGTATGATACAAGCCGGCAGTAAAACATTTTTAACTTTCTTCCTCTGTTTAATACTTTTAAAGAGAAAAGAGTCCTTCAGAGCAGGCAACGTATCAACAATAGCCCAGGTGGTCTTGCAGACGTCAGAAGAAGGCAAAAGCTTTCAATCCGGTGGGCCGTATACTTAATTGCCACGATATAACAAAAAAAACCTACAGGTTTTTTCAATAAAATACTCTTAAATAAGGAAATTAAATAATCATTCTAAACTACATAACTGTCGTATAAATATTACAATTAATAGAAAAAACGACAGTAAATCATAGTTTTTTTAACAATAAGGTGAAACCAATGCTTTTAATAGCAATTTAACGTTTGTGACGTTTATGATTGTGATTTAAGGGGCTAAATAACTTATCTGAATGCTTGTTTATTTCTAAAATAATTGTCAAGCCATGGTTTCACAGTCAAAGTTTACAGCTTATATTTTCTATAATCTATGACCCAGGTAGAAGGTATATAGGTACTGGGTACTTTAGGTCTCAAAGAATCTATATTTTTAAGACATTATAATTAACCTAATTCGTTTATGCTTAAGTCGTAATCTTATTCAATGAACTGTAAACAATATATTTCAGTAGCTACCAAGCACTTTATGTCTCTAAGAATCCACATTTTTAAGACATGACAATTAACTTAAGTCGTTTGTCTTATTCAATAATTAATAAAAAAATATTTTTTCTGTGTTCAGTTATTACATATTTGGATTAACTCATGACAGTTTAATAATGCAGAATATTCTAACTATAAGTTGTTATTAGCAATAAGTTTGAAATCATGTCTGAGACAATTTTATTACAACATTATTTATGATAACTTTATGTTTTATTTGATGTAATCGTTTATGATCGCACGTGTTCAAACTCAATAGTGACATTAATAATTTTACTACCTACGGTATTTTAAACATGAATACCTCTTAATACGACTCTTAGTCAACCTCTGTGGCGCAGTGGGCGAAGATTCGCCTGAGACGCAGAAGGTTGCGGGTTCGATTCCCGCCGCGGGACAAATGTTTGTATGATCTACAAATATTTGTCTCGGGTCTGGGTATTTTCTATGTATAATATGTATGTATTTACAAAAAAAAAGTATATAAGTAGTATATCAGTCATGTAGTTCCCATAACACAAGCTCTGCTTACTTTGGGGCTAGATGATGCTGTGTGAAAAAATGTCCAGCATTTTTTTTTTCTTATGACGGTTTTTAAGGAATAATATTAATTTTATATTGTTATGCCATAATTTCACATTAAATACTTTAAAATTATGAATACCTTACAGATATTTTTTTATTGATTGAATGCTACTTAAGTAATAATTGCTTAAAATTAACCTTTTACTTTTTTATCAGGCAGTTTTAATTTGACGGTCGCGGAAAACAGGCAGTAAATAAAATCGACGTTTCGAAGTGATCTTAATGATTTGAATAAATGAGTTTTAACTTTGGCTTTTGTAGTATTCTGAGGCATATAGGTACTGAGGTAGGTACTTACAATCATAAAAGGCACGATGATGGTAATGGCAGCGACGAGTGAGATGGTGAATGTATCTCCCGTATGAGGGAAGGAGAGAGCTGGATCATTGCAGGTGAAGCCACTCTGCCGACTCGGCAGCGCGCCCACCTCAAGTAGAATGCATACTGCTGCCACTGTTGACAAAAAAAAAACAAAATTAAAAAAAAAAAAACGAATCAGCCAAAAGCCGAAGATAGCCCGATGGAAATAAAACAACTCTAATTTCAAAAGCCTGCAACTTTTGTACCTATGAGTAAAATTATTTAAATTATAGTGAATAGTTGATAAAAAAAATAAACGAATAGGGCGTTAGCAGGTATTTACGTATTGTTGTGGAAGGTGTCTCGAACTTAATAACACTAAATTGTGATAAATATTTGACATTTATTATTCATTCATTCTTTTTACAACACTATTATCAGTTTAAACAACTTTAAATAAATCTATAACAAACAAAGACTAATGACCTAAATGTTTTGTGTTATCAAACCATTTACATATGTTACGAGGCTTTAGAAAATAACACAAAACGTTTTTAAATTAACTGATAACGCTATTTCAATGTTGTTTTAAGTGACAGAGTATTTTAACGAGCACTACTAAAATCTTCGAGACTATATTCCATGACGTAACTTAAATATTATGATTAAAAAAAACAAGAACATGCCAGTCGAAAATATCATAGAAAAATTCAAACATAAAACATTGTGGGTAAAACTTTTGGGCTCTTTTATACAATATATTTTGAGTTAATCAAGCTGACGCTATTTATTTTTGCCAATATTATATTATTATCTACCTACTCTAATTTTCTAAGGAAACGCTCCCCTCAAATTTATTTTTACTTTCATAGCCCCGTGTCAATAAAATAGTATTTATGCTGAGGTAGACCATTAAAATCCTTTTAATTTTAAATTTTCGGTCCATAAATTACAAAATCGTTAAAATTATAATTGGAATACAGAAAATTTACTTTATTATTTAACTATCTTCTGGATATTAAGTCAAATTCAAGCCCGTCAAATAAGTCCTGGACTTATTTATAAATAAGTCAATAGGACTTTTCGGGCTTGAATTTGACTTAAGATTTATCGTTTTGGCTGTCACTTCTCTTCTAATGTAAATACATATTAATAGATAAACACACAAACTCTTACATAGACCTGACCTCGAACTGGGATTCCCTGTGCCGTGGGTAAATTTGTAAAATTTGCTCATGAGGAAGGACCTCTAAACGGTCAACGAAACGTCAGCAGAGAATAGTAAAGTACGTGGTTTAGTCGTAATAATATACTAAAATGATACCAAACCACGATAATTTTAATTCCAAAATTTGTAAAATGCATTACATGTTCATTTAAGTCCTCAATAAAGTAGGTATACTATTATTATTAATTTGTATTTTTTATTTATCATTTCGTTATGTTAAATTTTTGTTTCTGTGATAGGCAATAACTTAAGCCCAGTGAATAACATTAATTATGGTAGGGTCTTCTTACAAAAACTTTCGAACATACCATATTGTATTAAAAATTTCTGCCTCCTGTATAGTAACGTTGATATTTTCAGGTAAATCGATTGTTGTAGAGAATTTATTTAATTTAATGTTTTGGGATAGCACCAGCGCAATATATACTTTATTTATTTTCCAAATTCTTACTATTAATTGGTCTGGGTGTTTTCTATATTATGTATGTATTTACAAAAAAATATATATAAGTAGTATATTAGTCATGTAGTTCCCATAACACAAATTCTGCTTACTTTGGGGCTAGATGATGTTGAGTTAAAAATGTCAAGCATTATTTATATGTATATTAACAAGAGAGCTGGCTCTTATCTGGGTCAACGCATTAGCATTGCCATTGGCAATGCGGCTAGTATTTTGGGAACGCTTCCGCCTGGTAGTGGATCAGTTGAGCTATCTATAGATCGTTTGCATGTGTATATTTTGTATATACCTACTTGTACATAGTTGTATGAATAAATATACTTAGTATCTTTATTTATTTTATAATTGTTACTACTAACAAACGATAGTTCGAGAATGTACTCGAGTCATCGACATTTGTGGTCGAAATCACCACAAATGTCACACCTCTACGATAACAGCCACTACGTAACGGTATAACTGAGTCACTCATGTTGCATCTGTGGGCTATTCACGTAAGAGCTTATCACAACATTTAGCTGCATGAAGGGCTAACGGTTCAAACGCTTCTAAGCCCTAATCAGTTAAGCCGTACTATGGCCGGGGTGTGTTAAGTGGTGAAAGTCCTTGTCAGGACCACGATCAGGGCTGATGAACTTCACAATGCTGCTGATGCCGTGGCGCTGATAAGCTAAGATTTAAATGTCTAGACCAGAGGTTCTGAACCTTTTTACAAAGGCTTCTTTGAATAGGCTCGTTACTTTGCTTTGTTCGCCGACCGTGGAAAAAGATCATTATGCTTGTATTATGCTATCGGTAGTCTGCATCTTGGTTAAAATTAACTTCGCATTTTACCATACAACGCTATATTAAATATGGAAAAACACGAGTTATGTGTCATACGTTTTTTAAACAACATCATCTAGCCCCAAACTAAGCAGAGCTTGTTTTACGGGAACTACATGACTGATACACTACTAATATATATATTTTTGTAAGTATTATACATTGAAAACACACAGACCCGAGATAAACATTTGTATGACAAACATCTGTCCCGCATCGGGAATTGAACCCGCAACCTTCTGCGGATGGGTGGTGGAGACATTAGAGAATACTTAAAAAAACCCAAAAATCCCTTGAAACCATCAAGTTACCTAATTATTTTTCAATTTTGGCGATCTACACTAACTTATACAATAATATTATCAAGAGAAAAAGTTTGTAAGCTTGGATGTCGGAAGTAAACTTCAAAATTCCTCTTCTTTTTTAAAAAATCTCACTAATATTTAGAATGGACCATCAGGGTGGACATAATAATATTATATATATTATCCCGTAATAAAAAGGGCTAATCGTGGAGACTAATTATGCAACGTAAATCGACAAAAAAACGGTCGAGCGAATGTGTTTTTTACGAATGCGCTACTATTTATCCGGGTACCATGCGGGCGAAGCCGTGGGAAGTAGCTAGTCAAAGTTCTGTATAAAGTTTCACCGCAGTTTCTCACCTGCAATAGGCATAACGAAGCCACAAATGGACATTGTAATAAGTATCCTGGATTGAGACATGATATTCATTTCAACATACAAGTAATACCATCTCTCAGGTTATTTTACAATTATTTTACACGAATGTGGGTCACAAAGTTATGAGAACCGTTTCGTTTGTTATGAAAACGCACGTGCGGTCAATTGTTTTTTTTTTCGTTGATTTATAAGCGAGGTTGCAAGACCGAAATGCTAATACTAAGTATGTAATAACGTTATCATATACCAAATATGAATGATACAAAAAACAAACACGCTCACGACTGTCTTCCCCATGGTGGACATCCTCAGATACATACTCAGTGAGTAGATCTTTGAGGATACCAATTAGGGGGTAGTCAGAGGCACGTCCAAACATTACATTTGGTACATGCCCGCGTTTTGCAAGTAGTAAGCATTCCACGTGACAAATTGCAAGCCTATCGCCGCATAATACATACATATTAATGATTTAACAGGATAATCTTTAAATATGGACTGAAGAGTATAGATCTAAAGATGTCTATGTTGGGAAATATTTTTGTGAGCGTGTTTTTTTTTAGCCCAGCCTGGACTGTATATTATGCATTTGTTATAAGTGGTTTGTTTGTTCGTCACCTACTACATATCTCCGAAACGGCTTATCGGAGAGTAGGTAATGAGTGTTTTGGAAGATGCTGTCTTCAAAGATGGTTCTTAGAAAGGTTTTATCAATTGATGATGGAGAAAAATACGTAAGAGGTTTTGAAATTTTGACATAATCAACTTGTTTATTTTAGTTGGATATTATGAATATTAGTTAGTGTTCCAATTAGCAGCGATGGACTTACAACCTGTCACGTAGAATGCTAACTACGTGCAAAACGCGGACATGTACCAAATGTAATGTTTGGACGTGCCTCTGACTACCCCCTACTTGGTATTCTCAAAGATCTACTCACTGAGGATGTATCTGAGGATGTCCACCATGGGAAGACAGTCGTGAGCGTGTTTGTTTTGTTTGTTTGGATATTATTTGTTTATCTCCCAAATATTCTTAACAATAAAATCGAATGTTAAAGAATATTGTTATTCACTGTCCACTTTGTTAAGTTATGTTTGTGTTTTGTACGCACTTGCATGACCTTAAATTTATCTATCTGTAAATAAACAATTATGTACTAATGTTTTAATCATTATATAGGCATTGGGTATGCTGATCATACGCCTAAAACCGTTTTCTTGTCTACATGCTTTTATTATTGGCAAATATTTAAATTCTAGGCATTGTTCTCGTCTTTGCCAAACGTTTCAATCAAGCATTGCGACGGCTGATATAAACATACACTAATTTGCATGAAAGTAAAAAACTTATGATATGTATTTGACAGCATGGGTTTAAGAATGAAAAAAATAATAATAATGCAGTGACAAAAGATTTTCACGTAAAAATCTAATATGAAAATAACATAACAAGTAAATTCGGTACGGCTAATAAGTTTTGTTTGCCGAAAATTCGCTATAGTCGCGCGAGTCACATCACTTTATACCGCGTTTACATATGCGTCGCGTCATTCGTGTACGAATGTTTAATTAATAGGTACTCATCTGTGGTGGAATACATTCGGCCACAGATTAGTATTAAATACTTTACATTTGTATGCGAATGACGCATATATAACGCGGTTTCTTCGGATCAAAAAGAAATTTTTTTCATGACATGAAAACTTCATTCGGTTAAATAACACTCAACTCAAATGTCAGGTGAAATTACGCTTTCTTTGGGATGTAAATTATGTCAAAAAGGTATAAATAGAATACTAACCATACCTAATCTATCGCGTGGGAAAACTTGAACCACAAAACAGAGTTATTTCAAGTATTCGCCACGATTCCACAGATAATAAATTATTTATCTTACGCCCACGAAGTTCTAAAGTTGTGAAAGTTCCATCATATTAGATGTTTGACGTTTATGTCTCTTTCTAGATCCTGGAGTCGTGAATAAAGGCTTGAATTACCTACCTAGGTAGCGTATACTTATGCAATCGATTTAAGTAGGTACAAAACTTACCAAAGACCGTAAACACAAGTCACGTTAAGAGATAAACAGGATTCAAAGTATTCCTGCGCGTGGGATTGTCAACTAAACTGTTTAATAGATATTTTTCACAGTATAGCTTCCCACAGGTGATTGTTATCACCACGCCTACTTAGGTTGTGGCCGCACTGCAAGCGTATGTATAGGATGCTAGGCGACAAGGTATCCAAGCGATTTAGTACGCTACATTCCGCTGCAACACAGGCGGCGGCGGCGCGGCTAAACCTACGATTGATGTTTGGGGGCTGCTACGCTAAATAGCCATGTCTCTCTTGGGCAGGAACTCACGAGGCTTAAACCTCGGGTTCTAATTACAATAATATGCGGATGACGTCTCATTTCTCTATGAAAATAAATAAATAAATAATAATAAATAATACTGGACGTATTCACACAGCATCATCTAGTCCCAAAGTAAGCAGAGCTTGTGTTGTGGGAACTACAAAAAACAAACAAACAAATACATAAATACACACTTATTATACATAGGAAACACTCAGACCCGAGACAAATATCTGCAGATCTTACAAACATTTGTCCCGCGGCGGGAATCGCAACCTTCAGCGTCTCAGGCGGGCCTTCGCCCACTGCGCCACAGAGGTCATCGAAAAGCTGTCAAAACTTTTTTGAGACTGGAATTTTAGCCTGGAGCACAGATATTACTAAACAAGTACCTGAGTTAAGCGCAGAGGATCCGCCTCTATATGGCGTTGGCTTCGAGGCGTTGGCGCATTGAGGTGTGGCCGAGAGGAGAGACGCGAAGTCAATCGCTTGCAGTACGGCCACGACTTTTGTAGCGTCAGAACGTCACGCTATCGTTACGGAAGTCGTTTAACATGGCTCGGATTATCTCGGATATACGTGTTGGACTTGATCTTGGTTAAGGCAGCGGCTCATAAAGAATATAAATACCTATTTAACTAAGTATTTTGGGAACGCTTCCGCCTGGTAGTGATTTGGATCAGTTGAGCTATCTATAGATCGTTTGCAACGGTCTTTAGATAACTAGCTGTTTCATCTGTATTTTTTGTATATACCTACTTGTACATAGTTGTATGAATAAAAGTTTTATTGTTTACTAAGTACTTAATATACTTATTTAACGTTATGTGATCGAATTTTTGTATATAGTTTTTAACGACCTTGGTGGCGTGGCGGGCAAGTAGTCAGCTGCGACGCAAGATATGGTTCGATTCCCGCTGAAATACAAATGTGTATTTGTTCCGGGTCTGTTGTGGTACCACGGTACTCGTAGTTCCCGTAGTGATATCCATGATACAGTGAATCCTAGTGTGGGGTCAGAACTATATACTAGGATGTGGTGTTTAAAGGGCTTAGTAACTGATGGTTAGTCTCGGCGGTGATTGAACTCGCGACCTCTCGCTTGGTATTATGCTGTTACCACTCAGCCACGAGGTCCGATTGCAGCCTGATAGAAATCCTTGAGAGGTATTGCCTTGGAACGCCAAAGGTCCCTCTTCCAATATGTAAAGGATTATTTAAACCGAAGACGGAAAAATAGATTTTAAGTTCACTCTGTTGATTACAAATAAATACAAACAGTTCCTGAAAAGGAATGCCCTAAAAAACTTCGATGTTCGAAAATTCGAAACTTAAAGAACAATCAGGTTGGGGACACAACTTAACGTACCAACTTTAAAGCCTCACTACTTATTTTTATCCAATTTATGATGCAATCATAAAATTAACTAGAAAAAACAAACACGCTCACGACTACTTCCCCATGGTGGACATCCTCAGATACATACCCGTTTTGAGCACGTGTTAATGCGCACATAATTTTTTCGAGTGGAAAAATCCATTGGTGCACGACCGGGTTCGAACCCACGACCTCCGGATCAGAAGTCAGGGTATCGCCCACTAGACCATTAAGACCTTTTTCGATTAAGTCTTTTTGAACGATCCTCGTCCTATAGCTGCGAACAATCACGAATATTCGGTCTCATGCCATCTCGCCCTTAACTTTGGCATCAGTAATTCAGTCAGTACTATCAGTAAGGTTCCGTTTTACCTGCTGATGAGAAAGTATAATGGCTCTGGAGACTAATTGGCTTGAGAAAACCTGTTGCTTCTAGAGTCCCTTTTACAGACAAATCTGATTACTTTTACTGGCTCAGTCGCGTTAGGTCTGTAGCATAGTCTGTGGAGTAGAGGATACAATGCATGATGGTATCCATCATGCATTGTATCCTCTACTCCACAGACTATGCTACAAGGTCCAGCTGAATCAATTAATTTGCGGGTGTTTCTATTTAAGTACATTATTTCTCTATACTTGTTTTACTCAATTCGAGTTTAGTCCAATTCACGTGTTGGCCATCTATACGTATAATGATGAAGAGATTGTAAGTTTGGTTGTAGGAGGTAATCTCCGAAACTAGTATCTGATTTTAAAAACTCACTTTGTGATATTTGGTAAGTATGTATTATTCAAAGCTACCTTACACTCTCCACGCCCTAAAAGTTAATCGACTTTTCTCACCACAGTAACACTTTCAGTATCACAACTCTGACGCAATAACCTTTAAAACTAGTCCTCTCAACTCTGATGACCACTTGAGAAATGCGATCTAACAGATTTCTATGCTAATTGACACACGGAAATCATCTGAGATAACACAAGTGACACTGGCGCCTGTTTAAACTAATTAAAACTAACACAGTATACATATTAACAGTAGCCCAGCTAACCCAGCTGTGATGTTTGTAATGACATGAATTTGTCGTCCCTTTATCTCGTGCGGAGTAATTATGATACCTTTGTAATTATAATCTTATTTAAGAATGTAACCTCGAAAAGACAAGGATATCAATTATACGAGAAAACATTTATAATATAAATTATAAAGTATCTTTATGTTTATCGATACTAACTTGGCGACGCATCGTAATAAGTTTTACAACATTTCTTCCACCCGTGTAATAAGTAATATTTAGTTGGATGATTATAATTCCCTGTCAGTCTACTTTGGGACCTCTGTCAATTTTAATGTAATTTTGTGGAAATCCTTGGTCTCTGCCTACCCCTGCGGGAAACAGGCATAACTATTATGTTTGTATGTATGTATGTATGTATGTATAGTACTTTTTAGTAACTTTACTATTCATCTATCGACTGTGCGTCGACCTTATCAAGTGCATTATTAAAAGCTGACTTACTAGTTTCTCCATAACTGTGGCACGCAGTAGCTTAACTACATAGTCGAAAGTTTGTTTTATGGTGTAGATGGCTTCCTCTCATCAGCCAAATTAGTTTCTTTGTATTGGTTCAATTTAGATTACTTTATATTTAGGCTAGGGCCAAAGGAAATATGAATGTTTTGTGTGACATAGGTTAGAAAGGAGTGAGTACTGAGATGACGGCTGAAAGGTGAGTGGAAGAAGAAAACATGGGACAAGTACAAAAAGGAGATGATGATATATTTAGAATATTGGCTTTGAGAACCAAACTTCGGAGGAGTACGTCTGCGTCCCTTGTGACATGCTAGCCTAGGCTATAGTTGTCTATGTGTCAAGGAAAGTGATACAGATTAAACTATAGTACCTTCCTGCCCTTTTGTCCTTTTTATGGAAGCGAACAGGCGTTAAAATTTATAGGCTGTTAGGAAATAAAAGACCCATTAATTTTGGTCACGAAAGTTCAAGGAACTGGGGCTAACATGGTAAAAATGAAGAAGTTTTCCTTCTTGAACTTAAACATCCTATAGATCTTTGTAAGTTGAAAAGTCCCATTTGTTTCGGTAAACTAAGGAGGAACCTCTGTTATAAAGGACTACGATTGTCAATTTTTTTTTGGCTTTTGTAAAGGTATTTTGACTATAGACTAGTGATCCTGAAAAAAAGCTTATGTTAAACACAAATTTTATAAAAAAAAAATCGTTAATAGGTTTCAGTAATTGCTAGTTTAAGCATGTGACCGTTTATAGAAATTATGATCGTTATTACAAGTCAGCTGTGGTAAAATTAATAAAATAAAAATAACTATGTTCAAATGTTATTAGTTTGGCCCGTAGTTCTTACGTCTACTACCTAAATAGTGTATTTTTACCGAAATTTTAATATAGGTAGGTATGCTTTATAAAGCAGAGCTCAAAATATAATCTCAAAACGCTCTGCGTGTCCAACTGTCATTTGTATTTGCTTCAAAGCAGTCCACAGATTAACTATTGGAGCAAACAATCAAATCAATTACGAACTAATCAATCAGCAAACAGCTTTAATATATTGTGACCTAACCTTTTCAACGACCCCCCACACAAATAACATTGATAAATGAATCATAGATGCGCAAACTTATGTAACGATCCCCCCTCCTCGCCCCCCGCACACAAATAACATTGATAAATAAATCATAGATGTGCAAATCTATATTCACGTTTTGAAAGACAACATCGAGGATAGACCGACAAAATAACGGTGAGTTATATTTATAGATGACATCGGTCGCGAAGCCTAATTTGGAAGAGAAAGGTACAAAACATTGTGTGTGGGTATCGGATTGTGTTCAGAAAAAGAGTAATCTATATCTGAGAGTAGTTGGGATTTTTAAGCTTAGAGACGAGAATCCTTGTATATTATACGATTTAGTTGGCGAGGTGGGAAAGTAGCTAGCTGCGACGCAAATTATAATAAATAAATAAATAAATAATGCTGGACATTTGACATACATGACTGATATACTACTTATATACTTTTTTTTGTAAATACATACATATTATACATTTAAAACACCCAGATCCTGAGAAAAATATTTGCAGATGCAAACATTTATCCCGCGGCGGGAATCGAACCCGCAACCTTCTGCGTCTCAGGCGGGCCTTCGCCCACTGCGCCACAAAATTATTTATTTCGGATTTAACACCATTATTGTTAGTAGCGACTTAGACTTAACTGTTAGTAAATTCATTAATCATATAAATGAAATTAGGCAAAAGGTAGCACCTTAGATAGGAAAGGTTGTCTGGAAGAGATCGCTTTAAGCGATAAGACCGCCCATTGTACCTCTTATATTATTTTTTTAATTTCTGTGTTTTTGTATTTTACTTTGGTGTGCAATAAAGAGTTTACCTATCTATCTATCTTAGATTCTTGCTGCAGGACATTTTTTGCATGTTCTGGCGACATTTGTTCAGAGTATTGTGGTACTGTGGTAATCTTAGTGTCTGAACCTACGCAGAAAATCCTAGTGTAGGGTCAGGAATATGTATGTATGTAGGGTGTTTTTATTTATTATTTAATTTAAAATAAAAAGAGCAACTGTAAATAGGGACAGATAGCTACAAATAAGTAGCTACTGAAATGGACAGCACATGATATTGATGGACAAATAAAGTAAATTGGCGAAGATTCCAGGTAAGCGGTAGTCAGAAGTACGTCCAAACATTTGAAAGGTTTCCCCCTTCGTCGATTATTAGAATTCGACCTCATGGCATCATGGCCGTCAAGTTTTAGTCTAGAGCTTTAGTCTTATAATATTATTTTTTCACACTTTTGATCGTATTATTGTATAATCTCAATCGAAATACGCGGCGATAGGCTTGCAAGCTGTCACGTAGAATGCTAATTACTTACAAAATGTGGGCATGTGTATAAAGACCTACGCACTGTGTTTGTACATAAATGAAATAAAAAAGAGCATTTATTTACTTACACTTAAACACACATACCTATGTATAATATAATAATAAGTAGGTATAGTGAGAAGGTATATCTGTATGTTAGCAAAAAGGCTTAAAAAAGTTTAAGGTAAAAACTGTTTTTCAGCCCTGATGTAGCTGCTTACGTCACAGCGATATGAGGATGTCAATCATAGGAAATACATTTTGTGAGCGTGTTTGTTATTGTATTTTGTTTTTATAGTTTACATAGGTACTGATAGTTTTATTGGTTGCTTTTCAACACGTAATCTGTAAAGTTATTAACGCACAGATTATCCACACCTTTTATCTGTTCGAATGGAAAGTTGCTCAGTAGCGGGACGTATACGCTGTCTAGGATCGTTATCGCTTTCACTGTGGCCACACCTTAACGTCCCCATTGCAGACAATACAAGCATAATTTAACATAGCGTCGGTAGTTACATTATTTTATATTTAACTAAGTAGTAATTTTGTGTCAGCTAGAAAATGTTTTTATGGGAGTATGAACAGTAACCATGAGTATGAACACTATACGAGACTACTATACTATACGAGAAGATGGCACAACTTTATTATAATTTTTGCAGTTAGATAGCCCACTGCTGAACAAAAACCTTCTCCATATCTTCCAAGTAACCATATTTATAAGTTTTTTTTTGTCAACTGAAGTATTAAACAAGCTTGCGATCAACCTGTTGGTAATCAGTTACCGTAACCTTCCATAGGTTATGGCTTGACACTAGAGGTATCACTCGCGCGTTGCCAATTCTGAGACATAACAGGTGAAAAGTCTCATTTGCCTGTAATTTCTGAACGAAGAAATCTGAAGATGATTGAAATTTGATTTATGAGATAAGCTTTCAGACAATCCTATTCGTAGTGTGCTTTTAATCGTTATAAAGTAACGCTAAAAGTGGCATTATCAACAAAATAAAAATGTTCGTGTTTATTCTATTACCAGGTGCGGTACAAATTAAGTTACATAAATAATTACATATAAAATATATAGACAAATCTATACCAAAGAATAAAATATATAGGCTCTGTGACAAATGTTTTTATAACATAGAACAATATTTCAAATTTAAATTCATGTTCTATATTGCAAATTTAACATGTCAAACAAAAAAAACAAACAAACACGCTCTCGACTGTCTTCCCTATGTTGGACATCCTCAGATATATCTTCTGAGTATGGATCTTTGATCTACACTGTAGATCTTTGAGGATATCAAGTAGGGGGTAGTCAGAGGCACATCCAAACATTACATTTGGTACATGCCCGCGTTTTGCAAGTTAGCATTCCACGTGGGCGGTTGCAAGCCCATCGCCGCTTATTGGAACACTAACTGTTGGCACATGCCTTCGAATTTTTGGTTCTAGGGTATGCCGGTTTCCTCACGATGTTTTCCTTCACCGTTTTCAGCACGTGTTAATGCGCACATATTTTTTTCGAGTGGAAACATCCATTGGTGCACGACCGGGTTTGAACCCACGACCTCCGGATCAGAAGTCGCCCACTAGGCCAAAACGGCTAATATATCAATTTAATTTAATATAAATTTCTTCTGAGTAGGTAGCTGCCTAATATTTGCACGACAAATTTAGTCGAGTACAGTGATACTTAATAACATAGCATAAGACCAATAATAACAAAAATAATAATAACCAATGTACTTGTATTCAAGCAAATAAAGTTTTCATTCGTTCAATAGAGTACATACATACATACATACTTAACTTTTATTTGAGTTTAATTATATTACGAGGTTTGGATTGCATTATCAGTAATATTAAAGCAAATTTTGACACTATCACGTATCACTCAAATTATAATCCCACTAACTACATGCAAAAGGCGGGCATATGCCAAATATCATGTTTGGACGTGCCTCCGCATACCACCCACTTGGTATCCTAAAAGTTCTTCATACTGAGTATGTCTGTATCATAAGAAATACAGTCATGAGTATTTTTTTATTAGTATATGATCAGATTGCAAAAACCAAAACCCTGCTTACGTTCTGGGTGGTCGTTCGCACTTGTACATATTTATTATTCCGTGATAACAAAAAGCTCGTAGTCTGCAGTCGGTTTTCAAGTAAATACTAACGGTATTTACAATCTGTTTTCTACTCATATAAAATCTGAAATTATAGTCGATAATGAATTTACGAGTATGTATTTCGTAATAGTTTTTATTCGCTGCCATCTAAGTGGGAATTATCATTTAGATATCCAAGCATTCTTGCGAGTTGGATTGTAAATAAAGCTTCGTATACACTATCCAATACGGATGCGTTCTCACAAGTGATAAGGCAACATTTACACGATCAAACCAAGTGGTTTGTTTTGATGTTTAAGTCTCAATAGGCTTAGGGTAGTGACGCAATCTTTTTATCTAGATGTTCTATACAGGTATATAATTTGTCATTGAGTTGGGCAGAAATCCATGATTTAGATATAAAATATTTTATATAGTAAAAGATAAAACAATAGTACATGGGCGAAACTAATGAAAATAATTAGAATTTTCTTCCAGCTAACTTTGTGTAATGAAGAGAACTGTAGTGCAATAGTGTATTTGTATAAAAATACAAAACATACCGATGATAAAAAAATATATTTAAAAAAACAAACTAAATAATTATTTATTTACAGACATTAGAGAAGGCATACTTAATCTTACATACGCATGGAAAAACTTGGAGAAGGCTTTCACCGCTCTAGGCGGTCCCTACACTACCTAACCACTAACTTATATATATAATTTCACATTTATTTTTTAGTATAATTTTAGTTAACAATTAGTTAAATTAGTTATTATAATTACTTAAGTCTAGTTATATTTTGTGTATAGAAAATAAATATTTTTTTATTTCTTCTGCGTCTCTAGCGGGCTTTCGCTCACGCTCACTGTGCCATAGAGGTCGTCAGAAGTGTAGAGACTATACTAGTAGCCTAGCTCTCAGAAACAAGTGAATATAAAATGTTCGGGTAGTTCCATCAAGCCGGATTGGTTTGACAGTGTGCGTAAGCCTTATATACAGGTTCACCTACACGTCGCCCTCAGTAACGCTTGCATATAAATCCATCAAGCCGGATTGGTTTGACAGTGTGCGTAAGCCTTATAGACATGTTCACCTACACTTCGCCCTTAGTAACGCTTGCATATAAATCCATCAAGCCGGATTGGTTTGACAGTGTGCGTAAGCCTTATAGACATGTTCACCTACACGTCGCCCTTAGTAACGCTTGCATATAAATCCATCAAGCCGGATTGGTTTGACAGTGTGCGTAAGCCTTATATACAGGTTCACCTACACGTCGCCCTCAGTAACGCTTGCATATAAATGTATGGACGTCAGACCTTATCAATACATTGATTTGTAGCAGAGGGCCAACTTATCTGCAAGCAATCACTTGTGCAGATAGGAAGATTGCATCCTGTGCTATTTTAAGTACGAGGTGATTTGTTATTTTAGACCGTGGCTTTGTTGTGTTCTTGGATCTTGGTGTATAACAAACATACCTCTTAACAGGCTGAATTAGAACCACTTCCTCATATCCTACGGAGTTGAATTTTTACATGTTGGTTCAGTTTCAGTTCAGTTTAGGGTTAAAAAGCTTGTTTTTGAAAATGTATTTTTAATATAAATTTATTTAATGTGACATTGAAGGCCCACCTGATGGTGTTTTACCGTCTCAACACCTGAGCCATTGCTGATAAGTTGCATGCTCTGAAGTATTCTATTTTTATTTGTTTAATGAGCGAAGAATTTTTAAAATTAAATCTAAAACGAATCAAATAACTTGTGATTAGAAAATAATATACAAATTAACAATAGTACAAAACTTAAAGTACTGGTCGGTTTTATCGAATGCTTGAAAGTGGAAGTGAATAGTGCCAAAAGAAAATAGCCAATACAATTTATTTATTTATTTATTTATTGAAAACACTTACATCTATTTTTACAGGATATGACCTAATACAATAGAGTAGTCCACATTATATATAAAAGGCAAAATAATTAATTAATCAAAACACAATAAGATAAATAATGCAATAAAAATATCAATAATCAAAATAGGCACAATACAAAACAAAATACAAAATGTCAATAAGCAAAATAAAATTAATTGATACAGATGTCTTCTAAGTCATAATTAAGTCAAAATAAATCAAGTACCTATAGGTCAAAAATAATTCAAAAAACCATAATTATTTACGATAACACAAATTAAATAGTAAAGCCCTTGCGAACTCGCTCTGTGAACAGTGGAAAACGTCAATGGTTGTCGCTACCAGATTTAGTACTTGTATGGTGCGCGTCAGAGGCGCCTTGTTCAGCAGGTTAGTTCTTCCGCGAGGCATTACGAACAGAGGCGGCTGCCTGCGCCTCCCCACGTACTCATCCGGTACGCACAGGTTCATCATCTCTAAGATAGTCGGGTTTGAGATCATCCCCCGGAACACCTTAACCACATACAGACCAAGTGCCATATCTCTCCTAATTTCCAACTTGTTATATCCAACCATACCTAAAACGAATAAGGTTGGATACATCAAGGGATAGAAGGGATAGACGCCATATCTCTTCCAATAAAGATATCGAGTGAACTTGTTCTGTATGCGCTCCATCATGAGACTATATTTAGATTCATGAGGAGCCCATACAGAAGCTGCGCTTTCCATCTGGCTTCTGACCAGGGCGTCATACATTGCTGTTAGAGCCCTGATGTTCGTGAAACCGTTTGCACGGCGTAAAATGAATCCAAGAATTCTGTACGCCTTTTTACAGACGCTCACAACATGGGCCCTGAACCTCAACTCTGTGTCCAGTCGAACCCCAAGATCCCTCACCGAATCCACCCGCTTCAACTGCGCTTCCTCTATCTGGTAGTTGTAGTGGAGTGGGGCTGTTGCTCTACTAAATGTAATAATGGAACATTTGTTTACATTAAACTGCAACTTGTTTCTCTGGCTCCACTCCACTACCCTATCCACGTCTTGTTGAAGACGTACGCAGTCTCCTTCCTCCTTTATCGGTAAGATCAGCTTGAGGTCGTCTGCGAACAGAAGACATTTGGCCGCTGTTACAACTTCAGGGAGATCGTTAATCATTACGATAAATTCCAGCGGCCCTAAGTTACTGCCCTGACTCACCCCAGTTCTCGTGAAGTAAGGCTCGGATTTGTATCCCGCGTACTCCACATACTGCTGCCTTGCCTTCATGTAACTAGTGAAGAACTGCAGCAGTTTGGGGGTGCAGCCGATCGTTGCCAGCTTTGTCAATAAGATGTCGTTATCGACCATGTCAAAAGCTTTTTTAAAATCAAAGTAGGCGACGTCGACTTGCACCCCTGCATCCACGTTCGGGATAATGTACGACATCGAGCTGAGGAGGTTACTGGTCGTGCTGCGCCCTGGCCTGAAGCCGTGCTGAGCATCCGAGAGATGAGCCGATATTTGGTGTTGTATGCTGCGCTGCACCGCCGACTCGAACACTTTTGCTGGTGTTGAAAGGATCGCCACAGGTCTGAATCCGTTTACCTCCGAGCCACCGTCACCTTTCGGTATGGGGATTACTCGGGTAACCCTCCAGCGTTCCGGGAAATAAGAGCCTTCCAAACATATATTAAATATATGGCCCAGAGGCTCCGCCAGAATCCTCCGACAGTCCCTCATTACAAACACGGGTATCCCGTCTGGGCCTGCAGAGTGCTTTGGCTTAAGTCGTGTGAGTGCCTCCCATACCTCTGCCTCTGTTAGCCGCGGCACATGGACGCGCGAGCTCCCGGCACTGCTAAAAGCCTCCGCTTTGCTCACGTTGAGGGTCGCTGTACTGGTGCCGTATACCGAAAGAAAATACTTAGCAAATTCCTCTGCACAATCTGCCTCCGGAAGTGTACTACCATCTTTAGTTATTTTCTTTCGATCTACTGCACCCCGTTTCTCTCTGACATAGTCCCAGAATGCCTTTGGGTCCTCCGATAGTCGGCTCTGCACTCGCTCCTGATGATGTTGATGCTGTATGTGTATCATTTCCTTGACCCTCGCTCTACATTCTGAAAAGGCCTGGTAGTTTTCTTTCGAGCCTCTCGCCTTGTACACTTTATGCAGCTTCGCCTTGTGTTCTATTTCTCGGATGACCTCTACCGTATACCATCTTGGGTAACTATATCTTGAGTTTACCTTACCTGTACGTTTTTTTGGTACACATTTGTCAAAAATCTCCTTCAGGATATCATAAAAAGAATCTAGAGCATCTTCGGGCTCTTGCATTTGATATAGAGCGCTCCAATCGGCTGCCGCTATTGAGGAATACAAAGCGTGGTAATCAGCCTTACGAAAGTTCCAGCTCGGTAGAGTGGTAGGAGGTGGCCGGGCCGGGCTGAGCTCGGCGCGCGCGCATCGCTGCACCGTCACCTCGAGCGGCGGATGCTGCTGGTCCACAGGCACTAACGCCTCGTCGGCCATGGACACATGCACTTCATCCATTTCTGAAGAAACCAGCACTAAATCTAGTAACCTGTCGTTACAATTTCTCACCTCGTTCTTCTGAGCGAATTCGCAAAAGGCAACAAAATATTCAAAATAGTTTAAAACATTATCATTACACGAGTATAAATTAAAATCCCCTATAACTAAACATGACTTATAGTTAGGACACCATTTTTCTAAAATATGGAATAAATTTAAATAATCATCTTCAGTACTATTAGGCGGAATGTAAACAACACAACAAAAAAATAAAAACTTCTCTCTTAAAAACACTGCGGCTCCAACTAATTCGAACGCGCAGGCGTCAATATCCACGCCGTCCGGGACCTTCGCTCGTCGTACCTGGAGGCGGTGCGACGACGCCAGGAACACTCCCCCCTGCTTCCGCCCGTCCGCTCGGTCACATCTCAAGATCTGGTATCCCGGAGGTACTATCTCGGCATCGTGAATGGACTCTATACAACCCGTCTCCGTGATTGCGAATAAATCTGCACCTGAGGATTCGATGTTGTTACAAATCATATCCAACTTTGTCCGTAACCCTCTCGCATTCTGGTAGTATACCTCTATGGCTCTATTTCTCTTCAATTGGCCTATTTGCCTGTCTCCGAAACCAAACCCATTCGCCAAACTCAGAATTTACAGGCCAGACTTCGGGCTGGCAAATTACTTCGTACTCTCTTTGCGGCACCGTTATAATAAAGGAGGAATAATCCCGCTCAGTCTTATGCTTGATTTTGTCAACTTTTATCTTGGCTTCTATGCCACATACTTTCTTTACGTGGTCCGTCATACTTTCCACTGACGTTCCGATCGCCAGTTTCCATACGTGAAGATATTTCCTTACTTCCATTGCTTGGATTTCCAAATTTATATTTGAGTTCCGGCCTTTCTTCACCATTTTAGGTTGTAAGCTCTCTCTACCTCTAATGCTACTTACAATGCTAGTAGTACTAGCTGGCTGCGTGTCTCTCGAAGGCCCGGGGTTGATTCCAATTGTGGTCGTCTTGGAGTTGTCCACTGTCCTATTCACGAATTCAGTTTTATTCGTATTTTTCTTGCGGACCGTGATCCAATCATCTTCCTCGGAAACCGAAGCCTTCGGTGGTGGTGGTGGTGTGCTTAAGGTAGCTGCAGGTCTGCTAGTAGAAGCGTGTGCCTGTCTAACATGGGCCTGCTTAGGCGATTCGGTTGGCTTATTTTTTCGTTCTAATGAGTCTCTACTAATCCGCTTACTCCTTTCAACAGATTTATCTCCTTGGGGCTCTAATTGGTCCCCGTGGCCCCCCTTTTGTGCGTTTGATATAGGAGAGATTGTCTTGGCTGGCTCGGAAAGCCAAGGATTAATTGAGACTGGTGATTCTCCACATTTACAAGAACTTAATTTATTTTCCAAGGTCAAAAACAAGACAAGACTCATTAGCTTCTGTACACGGCTTCGTGGTACTCAGATTATATGGTAGTTTATGTGTTGTTCAAGGTCATAAATTTAACTACTATATCGGTTAAAATTTTATCAAATTGTTTGAGCCGTAGAAGATTCCCGGATAAGTAGTATTGCCTTATAATCGAACAGCTAAGAGTACGTCTTTTCTTATATACGAATATCGTTCTGAGGGTCTTACTTTTTTTAAATTGTTGATTAACTAAACACAGCTCTGTATTTTTCTGTCGTACAACTGTTTCAAAATCTTTATGAGTAAGACCCTGAATAGTTTAAACTTTAAATGGAAAACAGAGGCATTATCAGAAAATATTGGAAACTGTGACTTTCTCTGAAATGTAGACTAGAAACGGCATATAAATACATTTGCAATTTATTGTTATGTGAAATCAGATAAATTAAAAAATATAATCTAGCCTACTATTTATTTTAGTAATTATTTTAAACAACTGAACAAATGTGTGAGACAATAGTCCTTTTTAACCTTTTACCGTACAGGAATGAATGGTGATTTTATGGTTTTTAGAAAAATCGTAGTTGACTTTATCGTAGAAAAGTTGAATTTGTGCAATAATGAGACATTGTGAGAAAAATAAAAGTATTAACTATAAAAATAAAAACATATTAATCATCCATATAAAAAATGCATACGACATGTCGTGAGAGAATTCGTTAAACTGTGCAACTTTAAATCGGCACCGTTTCTATAAATCATGTAGCTGAATAATTAAGGATATTTTGATACAAATCTAATCAAAATTACAGCTCGGATTTTATACAACTGTAATTATGACGTAAATCTACATAATATATTAACTTCTTTACTTCCACCAAATGACGGAAAATCGAAGGAAAATCGCATATATTTTTGAATGTATCATGGTTGTGAACATATTTTTGTAATATCGATTTAGTTAGTATACTAATTCCAATTAGTAAGGTAGTGATCTGGATCAGTAGAGCTATCTTGTCTTTAACAGCTGCTGTTTCATCTGTATTTTTATATACACCTACTTGTACATAGATGTACATTGATAGATACGTAATAAATGATTTAAAATACAATAAAAAAAGTTAGCGATTTTTTTTATATTGATGTAAAAGCGATGATTAAAAGCGATAAATCCTTTTGAATTCGTTTAATTCATAATTTCAAACAATCGCGAATACCTAAACCATTATTTTGTTTATCGTTTATTTAGTCGTTTTGATTGGCCAATTGCTCGGAAACTAGGCCATTGCAATTGCTGTTGCGATGAAACTGCGTTCGACTGCCGGCAAAATATGTGCCGTCAAAACGAAAACATGCGGAGAGATAATGTGTGAGCCTACACCGCGTTTCTAGGACCCCAAACATGTAGTGAAAACATAATAGAAATATAATAGATGTCTAGATGTTTGGACGTGCCTCTGACTACCCCATACTTTGTATCCTAAAAGATCTGCGAACTTAGTATGTCTCAGAATGCCCGTATTGGGTTTGTCTACGCCAATCCGATAAATCTTTTATTTTCGTTGGCAATACTGTGACCACGTTACCTGGAAGAATGGACTGCGGCCATTTTGCATCCTATAGAAATCTAACCTCTAAGTACTAATACGTGGAACACGTCAAAACCTAAAAGCTTTTATTTCAACCCAAATTAAAACTAATAGAAAGACAATTAAGGCTTTCTCTAAAAAGTTTGATCAATCCCGAACAGGGATGATACAGTCAAAAGCGAGTTTATTTTTGTTTGTTTTTCGTTTAGATGGAAAACAAAAGTGCGTCTAGTATTTCTGTACAGTTATACTTATAATAATATGTAAACCAAGTACCTTTTTTTTTATTTTTTAAATGTCACAACATCCTATTAATATTTATAGGTTAGTTATCCAATTCTTATTGTTTTTTTATTTTTCATGATGTGCCGGATAGATCATCTGCACTGACTGATCAGTGTAGATCTTTAATCAGAAAGGTATCCCTCTTCTACATCCAACTTCAAATAGTGGAAAAGAACTTTGGACCAGCATTGCATTGAGAGACTAACGCGCGTGTTAGCTTACCCTATGTTTCCAAAATAGGAAATAGACAGTTATCTCTGTAACGATGCGTCCCCAGCCGCCTTTGATGCTGGAAGCACAATGATCAATGATCAATGAAGAGTAACCTACATCTTACATAAATGGAATGAAATAAACTTTTTCAAGCACAATAAAAAAACATAATTTTTTGCAAGTTCAAAATGGTGGGAGAGTTATGAAATATCCCACGGACCTTGCTAATCCATCTTCTAAGACAGTTCAATGCTGCGCCAAAAAGGTGTCAGCTCAGCATAATGCAAGGTAGGTAAAATATAACAGTGAACCTTTTTTAAACGACTTAAAAAAAGGAGCTTCTCAATTTGGTTGCCTTTTTTTGTTACTTGATGTCTTTGCGAATTGTTATCCGATTTTGATGATTCTTTGGTTGTTGTATAGAGAATGATCCCCAAGAGATTCCATGAAAGTTTTATTCCTGAGGTAAAGCTACTTTTCTCGTTAAACTCAAAAAACATCATCATCTTATGGAATCACGATTAGCCGAAACATTTTCGAGTAAGCAAAATAACGTATGCAAACGAGAAAGTCTTTTTTTTACATTTAATGTCTTATATTCGCATCCTCGCTGGACTCAACATACTCCTCGACCAGAACCCAGACTGCGATATCTTCGCAGATGAATGGAGGAGTTTAATGTTGGTATGCCTGAGGTTTTGCGAGAGTGATTAATGAAAGGATGATTGTGTGTTTTGTTTTGTTTTATTAATTATTATTTAATCTGTATTCATTTATATTATAAAATGTTATACAATAATTTTAATTTATTAGTTGTTTATTTATAATTGATGTTTTAGAATAGTAACTAGTGTAATTGATTTTAAAAATCGTGTTAGTTACATAAGCAATAAACAAATATTATTTATAAGATAATAATATAATTTATTCGGCTATAATCACACCTTATGTGATGATATGGCCGACGACAGAGCATGAAGATTTAAAAGATACCTATTCACTCATACCTTGAAAAGACCCCGGTTTTTAAACAATCCTGATACTCACGACACAGGGTATCCTAGTATGATTCAGGACTATGTGTGTCTGTTGGCTGTTTATTATTTATTTTATTATATGAATATTAGCTTTTCTATTTTACCTGTGGCAAGCGTCATTTTCTAATTCTTCAAATTAGTCACACAGTTATTGAAGTGGATCTAGACAAAAAGATCGCAAACGAAGCCGGGTGCAGTCGTTATGACTTCAATGAAATCAGTACATTCATGAATGAAATCCAACACGTGAACTAGCCATTAGACCGAAAAACCGACTAAATATCCCTTATTCCCTTCAACTAAAGTATAATTCAACCCGTTTTTTCCGCATGCATGTTAGCGCGAGATTACAAGAACGTTTGCTTTTTAACGAATTAGCATACTGCATGTGACCTGATTCACCGCACTGTGGTTTAGAATCCTTATTTTCTGGAGAATACGGTTGAAAACGTGCCACAGTGTGGGTTTTAAAGTGTGCAAACGCATGTTGTGGGTAATTAGCATTAGGTGTACGTGGGGTCATTGAACATGATAAATGCTGGCGGCTTATCAAAGGCCTATCTGATGATCTAAATACATTAGAACTGATATTTAATACGCTAATGGTTAATATCTAAAAAACTATTAGCACAAAGAAGTACTAATGTTTGTCGGCACGTACCGACAGATTAACCACTGATGAAACGTATTAAGTCCCGATGAAACGTCTTTGATTATAACTGAAATTTAAAAATAAACATAATATGTTTATTATAATTATAATTACTCTTTTTCTAAAGTAGGTATTGAATGATAGATAGATAGATAACTCTTTATTTCATACACCAGGATTAAAAAACAAACACTTTACAAAGAATCTTAAAACTAGGTTGTGGTGATACAATAGGCGGTCTTATCGCTAAGAGCGAATGATTATAAGAAGTAGTTATTTATACTAGGAAATAATTAAGAAGATACTCAGGAAAGACTAAATAGTCCTCCTTTGACATTTTCTAACTATTTCCTCCGACATAAACTATAGTTTTCATTACGTCCAGAACAGGTTATGGCCGGTTATAGCACATAATATCCTATTTTTATAAAATTATTTTTAAATCTCTGTCACATCCCGCCATCAGCGTCCATTAGGATGTGGATATTATCGATATAACGAGTTACATCACTATCACGTGTTGTGTCACATCTCTATTGAACTTTATAAGGTAAACGCTATTTCAGTACCAACTATAAAATTAAATACTCTATTAAGCAGGATTTTTTGGTGCTAATTTATAAAATGAAGACGGATATCTGTCGGTATTTTTTTATAATTTACCCTTATAATTGATAAATCCTGGGAATAAACCCTTTTCAGTCTGGAAAAGAAGTCTGCACATAAAATGTATGTAACAACTTTTGTACTAAGACTTTTTGGAATTTGTCTATTAATCTAAACTTATAAAATCGTTTGTCCTGCCTGACTGATTTATCAACGCACAGCCAAAACATCTATTTAGAAACCTGAAATTTAGAACATAGGTTAATTTTATAACGTATGTGCTAAGAAAGGATTTTGGGAAATTTCTACTTTAAGGGGGGAAATGGCGGGAGGAACTTTTTATGAAAGTCTTTGTTCTTTAAAGTTAAAAATTAAAAAAAAATGACAGCTACTGAGCCATAAAAAATAAACAAAACACAATGCTTACGACTGTAATCTCTATAATAAAGACCCCCAGATCCAAACTCTGTATGCAGATCTGTAAGAATACCCAGTAGGGGATAGTCAGAGACACGTCCAAACATTATATTTATAGGCCTTCGTTTCGCATTGAATACATGGTAGTAAAAATCTGCTGTTTTATATATGAGCATTATAATATCTGTGATATGGGTATCGTTTTTCACTAATTTGGGGATTCTGATTATGGAAACGAAGAATGATCCATTTTTAATTTAAGGTGGCGGATACAATTTTGTTTTAAAAATGATATGGGTAATCGACATATCGATCGGATATATTATTATCCGATCGATATTGTAATAATTATGTGTGGTATGAGTTTCGATGTTAAACAACTTGTTCGTGTATTTATAGTTGGGACACAGTCGAAAATACTGATTAAGGCTATTTTAAGAATATTCCAATAATTTTCCTGAACATAAAATTTGGGTATTTCAACCTATTTTATATGAAAACTTTTTCATTTTCATGGGCAGAACCCTTTCAGGTTAGTTTAAATGTACTGGTTGATAAGTTTAAACTTTATTAAAAAATATAAAATAAGTTAATAATACATAATAATAGAATAAAAACAAACTATTGTTATTATGATTGTATAAATTTAATGTAAATTCGTTCTCGGAACAAATATTTTAAACAAATTAAAACATTTAATTTTTTTTAAATGTTATTTTTTTCTAAAATTCATAATAGTGATATGTCATAGGTATTTGGTGACGAAACTGCCCTCTATTTTACAATTCTGACTGTTCTAGGGCAATGAACTTTTTTTTCTAGACTTTTCCGCAATAGAATGACCGGAATGCGATCATTTGTACACACAGCAAAAAAGTTTGCGATCAGTTTTATATAAACTTAACGAATTGTTTGAATGGACAAATTATACAGATACTTAAGAAATCTGATTATGTTATTTTAAATTCTGAATGATATATTTCTAAACGAAATAATATTTTATCTTTTCAATATTTAGTGGTGAAATTGTTGTCTGGAAGTCGCTGTTTGCTGTTTGCCATAAGACCGCCAGTGGTAGGACAATTGTATGTTTGCAATAATGCATAACATGTTAATATAAGTCTTTAATAAAGTAAAATGATCAAATGATCGCTAACTTTTTTTGATGTGTGTATGCAGTTTCCTGTTATCAAAGTACCCACTGATTCACACCACAAAAACCATTTTCACAGTTTCGGATTTGAATAACAATCGCGAATGTATGGGTAATAACTGTAAATATTATCATTTTGATCTGTCAAATGACACAAACAGTTTTTACCGTATCCGTGCTATCAACAAACTATTTTGATTTACTGGTTCAACGAATTTGGTGTCAGGTGCGGGTTCGATTCGCGCTGCGGGACAAGTGTTTGCATGTTCTGCTGATATTTGTTCCGGGTCTTGGTTTTGTGATACCACCGGATACGTAGTTCCCACGACACAAAGAATATAGTGTATGCGCCTGTTTTTATTTTATTTATCACTAGCTTCAGCCCACGGCTTTGCCGGCGTGGTACCCGGACAAAAAGTAGCCTGTGTTATTCTGATGTATAAGCTATATTACTGTAACGTTTCATTAAAATCCATTCATCAGTTTTTTCTTGAAAACAAGACAATTATTTTGGACATAGCCCCTTACATACAAACTATACTTCTTTGTTATACTTAGTACAGAAATAATAATTATTATGAAGACATGTTTTTGTAAAACATCAAAATGTTATTATACCGACCTACTTCTCGCTTACTCTTTCGAATTGAATAGGACACCTAAACGATGCAAGCAAAGTCGTGGTCCGAAACAATTATACGATATTTCTTCCAACTGTCACATGTCAAGACAGAAAGTAGAATAGCAAAGCCGATTAGCGTTGAAAGCGCAAGCCGCGGGCGACACCAGGTCATAACGTAAAGAGATTATAGGTCTGGGGTATAATCGAGTGGAATACCTTCAGGGTTTGATGCATTAATATAATAATAGACAATAAAGATTCTACACATTTGCAGAACAGAGTCCTTTTTATGTGGTTTATTTTGCTCAAGCGATCGATAAGAAATACCTTTTAGGACATAATGAGCCGAACAATTTTATTGTTAGTGTTTAAGATTTAGTTACCTACATTTTTAGTTGCCGGTCTATGTATACCCAGTATATGTCATTGCCAAAGGTCAAAGTCAAAGTCAATAGGTTTTTATTCATTGAAATCATAAGGATCATATAGAAACGTCAACTTAAAAAATACGTGAATTTAAAATTTTGTGTATTTACGCCGATTCCTCACGCGCGACCAAGCCTAGAAGAATCAGGCAACAAACTCTGCTTGGTAATTTTTTTGATGATCCTTCATTCAGCTTTAGTGTGGTGCCAATCGAATAAGGTGAACTCGTTTATAGAAAAAAATGCTAGTACAAGAATTAAAACAAGTCTAAAAAGTATCAACCAAAGTTGATAAGACAACACACGATACGCTTTACAATAATAACAATGCTTAAACTATTCTTTAAAAAATTTTTTACCACAGATTATATGCAATTTGACAATTATTGTCTGTGCCAAATAAAGGTATAATCTATTCTTATAATCAAGAAGTGAAGTGAAGTAATCATTATTTAACATCGTCTTCAGTGACATTGACATTGTACAAAAAATCTTTGACACTGTGATGCAATATTGATTGTCGAGGTGTTACGTCAAATAAACTTTGAGATAACATTGTGCTGTCAAGCATAGCGTGTTAGGGTTATTATTGTACAGTCATGCTTAAAAGCTGTACAAAAAAATAACTTTTTTCTCATGCATAATTAGTTTTGCTTATTTTGTTGGTAAGTGATGATATGGCCGAGGTCTAGAAGATAGCTAATGGGCATTACCTGGAAGGGAAAAGTATTGTATTGTTCAGGAAAGGTTCAGGAAGGTTGTATTGTGTCTGTCACCGTTCTTACTAGCAAGGTGACAGAGATAACAACTTTAGTGGTAACTGTTATATTATTTTCTATAAGGTATAAACTTTAAATTAGTTTAATATAAAAATTTGGAACAGAAACGAGTAGTTTATCTATTTTGTACAAGTGTTTTTTAAAACCGACGTGTTGCATTAAGTAGTCCTTACGTAAACAAAATAAATATTTGAATTAAATAGTGTTCCAAATTCAAATGCGCCGGAATTTCGCTCGGACTCACCGAGGAACAAAACGTCGTTTTTCGAATAGATGGGATGAAAAAATAATATAACCACAATTATTAACAATTCCGTCCTCGCGAATTCAATCGGAGGGGATGTGGAATAAAATATTTTACTTATAAACAATTACAAAACATTTAATTGACAGTTCAATAGCGGTCAGGCAAACAAGATAATGGTTAAACAGCAGTGAGTCATTATTAAATAATATAACTTTACTAGCAAGTACTAGCAAACGTGATAATTGGTTTGCCCATGTGTTACGAAACAATAACCAATTTGCAAAAGTCATAACTTTTTATATGTTAAACATTCAAATTACTCTTGTATAATTATAATAAATTGTGTGTTTTTGTATTCAGCTGTACCAACTAAGATACTACTCTAAAACATATTCCACTTTTATTTATGACATATCAGTGTTCTAAATTTTTTTATCAGAACCCTGAACTTGTTTGCGCACAAAAAAGAGAAAACACTTTTGTATTCAGCTGTACCCACATCGTGACGAAGTGTCGCTTGGTATTCACATTACTCTTATATATAATAGATTGAAGTTCAATTTACAGGAAACGCAAAACAGCAGATACCGCTTGTGTGTTTTTTTATTCGGCTGTACCAACAAAGACACTACTTTATTATTATCTTTTTATTTATGACATATTTGTTCTAAATTTTTCATCAGAACTCTCAATTTATTTGCGCGTACAAAAGAGAAAACACTTTTGTATTCAGCTGTACCCACATCGTGACGAAGTGTCGCTTGGTGTCAACCAAGTCAACAGTTCATTCAGGTATCGGGTGTCAAGATGACTATTGGCCACCCACCTAGACATTACATGGTAATTGACACCGTAACGTGACGAATAAACGGGTGTATTTTATGAATATTAGGTATATAAATCCTACTACTATTATAAACACGAAAGTTTGTGAGGATGGATGTTTGTTACTCTTTCACGCAAAATCTACTGAACGGATTTTGATGAAACTTTATAGTAATATAGCTTATACATTAGAATAACACATTCGCTACTTTTGATCCGGGTACCACGCGGCAGTAAAATTCATCATAAAATATATGATATTTATCAATGTTTACTTGCCCAGTTTTATATCTGGTGTTAATTACCCATTGAACTTGACATTTTATAGAAAAATATGACTGGAGTCGATTTGGTTATCAATATTTTTATAACTTAAGTCAAGTGTTTGTTCAAAAATATTCCAATGATAACTTATGCAGTGAATTTGTACTCAGCGATGTTCAATCAAATGTTATGGGAATATATAGCATTTTTATCCAAACTAAATGAGACAGTAATAATAACCTAGGAAAAATCAACTCTGTTCCATACATAAACCAAGCCATTGACCTGAAATATCTTGCTCGAACATATGTGCAGTAAGTGAGAAAAACCCTGTCCGATCACATTTCTACTTCAAAGGCATATTTTTTAAATTGTTCTCAGAGGGAACGCGTGAGTGATACCTCTGGTATTGCAAGCGTCTATAGGCGACAGTAACCGCTTACCACCAGGAGGGCTATTTGTTTGTTTGATATTTTCGTATAAAAAATACATATATTTTTTTTGCATACGAACCACGTATAGAAAGCAGTTACTATTACTTATTGTCATTTGCAATAACTGGGGAAATGCTGATGGACGCATTAGCAATGCCCGAATGAGCCGTCGCTTGCTCTGAAGGACTCTTTTTTCAATCGTTTTGAAGCAGGTCACAAAAATAAAACAATCAACTTGACCCCACACTATGATTCCCTGTTCCGTGGGTATCAGAAACCACGAATACCGTGGTACCACAATAACCAGATCCAGACAGTTGAGCGGAAACATCTCAGAAAAAGCATATTGCATTATTACCTACATGTGTGTGAATTTATAAAGAAAATACTTTTCCCGGAAACCATGTATTTCATTCTCATAAAAGGTACTTGCAGATCGATTACCCTTTTGGATCGGACGGGGTTTTCGATGCATACTGTATTTATTGTAAAAATATGCCAATGAATGCTATAGGGCATGCATCTGCATAATTATGAACAGTCGGTCCGTTCTGAACATAACAGTTATTGTAGATCAGTTTTCTTCAAACAAAGGTGTCAAATGTTGGGAATAATAAGAAACACCTACCGTTTTATTTGTAAACGCGGTTTAGTTTCGGCATAGAACGGGGCGGATTCTGATCAAATTATGTTATCTACGTGACATGTGCATAAGCCATAAGGGTAGTGTTCTAATAAGCGGCGATGGGCTTGCAAACTGTCACGTAGAATTCTAACTACTTGAAAAACGCAGACATGTGTCATATGTAATATCTCCGAGTACTCGCTAGGTAATATTAAAGATCTATACACTGAGACACTGAGTATGTACCTAACTAAGGATGTCCATTATGGAAAATACAATTGTGAACGTTTTTGTGTGTTACTTTACCACGTTATCATCATCAGCCCACATTAGTCCACTGCTGGACATAGGCCTCTCCCAATAGGCGCCACTGAGCCCGGTCTTCGGCTCTTATCATCCACTTTCTGCCCGCTGTCTTTCTTACGTCATCGCTGCACCTAGCGTCCACGTTATCATACCGTAGCTATAACACCATGTTAGGCATGTTTATAAATAAGATTGTGTTTTACAACGAACGTCCCGTCAAGTGTCAGGTCGCAAAACACGTGGAATGCTGTTTATATAAACATTTCAATGAAACGTGTTTTGTCTTTAGTTGATTGCGTTTACAGAAAAAATAAACAAACAGTAAATTGAAACTTTGTAACCAGAGCTTAGTAAACATTTAGATTGATCCACGCCACGTGTAAAAGGTAAGGCAGGTTATAAAACAAAAAATAACTACCTAAAACACGCATTTTTTATCATATATCCTAAATACTTCAGCAGATTTATTAATCCTTACTACTACTATAAATGCGAAAGTTTGTCTCTTTCACGCAAAAACTACTGAACGGATGTTGATGAAACTTTACAGTAATACAGCTTTTACATCAGAATAACACATAGGCTACTTTTATCCGGGTATCATGCGGGCGAAGCCGTGGGCAGAAGCTAGTATTAAATAAAGTGGACAAGACGTGTACAGATTCGCTATGTCCCGAAGTTAGGTCATAACTGCTAAAGTTAATTGTGGATATCCTTCAAACTAATTTTCGTTGGTAGTTCCTATCGAACGGTATTCGCAAAATTTTGTTTCATACTTAGAGACTCGAGTTTAAAAAGTTATAGGGCGACTTTTACTGATGGTTTTTTTTTTATCACCCATTTAGCAAATAATTATACTGTTCGGGTACCGTATTGACGCTTGCAACACCAGGGGGAACAACGCCCTTTAAACAATTTTTGAAATGTAGCATTCACAAATGTTTTTACTAGTTTCATACAGAGTATAAAACTATAATCTTCTAAAAAAATCTTGATAATATTCTAATATTAGTTGCAAATTGCGTAGTAAATCACGTTAGTAAACATAAAAAATAATAATTACATAGCGAAAATAAAAAAAATGTAACCACCTATTTATTATAACTTGCTTTCTCTACATCATACCATAAAGTTTTTATTATAGCATAGTTCTATATAATTCAAGTAGATTACAATTGTTACTCTATACGAACCACAAAAAAGAGGGGACTCTTTTCATACAGGTTTACTTAAACTTAACTAAAGACACCCCCAACCCATTTGTTGTAACTTGTAATTTTGAATAAAATACTTCGTTTTTTTAAATGAACAATGTAGCTCGATATTATATAGAAACTTATTAAAATGTCACCCAAATCGTTACAGTCATTAGAAAAACTGTGTTGGTATCAAAACTCTAATTAGTTCTGTAATTTTATTACTGTATTTAATATTTTGTAGGTAGGTATTTCGATATTTAAATTGGATGCATCAATTACTTAGATTTAAAGTGATGTGTGGTGAAGATAAGGGTCATATACAATAGAAAACATTGAAAGGAATGTCCTACAGCTCTATAATTGCATGCCGCTGTTCAAACATAGAGAAACGAGGAACGCCTGCGTTGTACAGTCGCGGTCAAAGAGCCTTTTAGACTTTATTGAATAGATAGACTCCACTCATATGAATAGATGGATTTTTTATTATATCTCAAAAACAGAGTACATTTTACTCCAGCGTGCGCGAGGCAACAACAGCATCCTGCAAATAGTGGACGGTTTGTCCAATTCAAAATAGGTTAGTGAAAATTAGCAATTAGGATCAAACAATATCAAAGTACATAAAACAGTACAGTCGCACCACCAATTTATTGGTAAATAAACAAAGATTGGTTTCATTTTTAGCCCATGACAAACCATTGCTGAGCGTAATCCTCTGTTATGTGAACCGATTTGCTTGAATCATTTTGTATTATAAAAAAACTGTCGACGACAGTACATTGTAATACATTCTATAATTAAACGATTCAATGAACCGAAATAATCATGGCCTTAAATTGCAGCTAATGACGCATACATTTTAATTGTTAATTAACCATAACCAGGGATGGCCCAATATTCTAAACACCATAGGGTAGGTGATTTATAAACCATTAGTACTGCGTTAGTTTTTATAATCCAACCCTAAAGCGAAAGAAGTGTGTCAAAAGTCTTACAATTATCACAATTTCTTAACCCCTGGCTATTACTAAGTGTATAGATCTATGCATACTGTGGAGACATTTTACGTTAAAAAGGATGTCTTTGAAGGATAGGTTCTGTTTGGGTAGAATGCAGAGAATTACTCATACTTGACGATAAATAATAATAAAGTAATAGTTTTTTGGCGCCGTCTATGTTCTGTCGTAGACGTAGATCTTATCTAAAAAAAAATAAGATAAACATTTCGTTGGTATACAAAATAATTGAAAAAATATTTATTTGCTTATAATTGTAATTTTTAGCATAATAATACCTGACGAATCGTCTTTGCGCTGAAGTATAATATATTTGTGAAATTTCAGTTGAAAAAAAAAGTAAAAAGTTACGTTCTATAAATTTATCTTTTTAACAGAGAATAAAATCGTTTATAAATTATGTGAACTAATACCGATGCACATAATCATTGCAAAGTAAATTATCCCACAATCACCATACTAATTAAAATATATAATTGTAAAGCCCTTTGTAATTCCTCCGTCATTAATAATTGGTATTCCTCAGGTCCTGTCGGGATTGGCACTTTGCCATCGCATGTTATGTGAAGCTTTGTCCATTGCCAATAAACTACATAAGTCTCAGGGAATTTGCATAGAAAAGGCTTACGCTAGCTTTCTTTAGTTCACGACAAAAAATGCAAACTTCGTGTACTTTACTTATAAACAAACGTGACTGTAGCTGTGTACTGGTACCGTATGATTTTTATTTTAATCTGTGGTCGGGCTTTTCCCCTGACGTTAACTAGATGACATTTGTATGACAGATGTATACATGTAAAGTCATTTGATGTGTCACATTTCTAACAGTCTAGACTAGAAATCTAATCATTCGATATTGTGGCCATCTTTATGTGACTTTGATAAACTATAAAATTATAGGTACGTATCAATTAATCAATGTTTTGGCAAAAACTATAAGTTTAGATAGAACAGAGAGTACTATTGATTGGGCGATAAGGTTTATATTGCAAAGTGACAAATTAGAATCGTGTAGACTAAAGTTTAAGATTATCATTTAGATATCATGACATTTACAGGCGAATATTTTTAACAAAATTTAATTTATGCTAAATTACATATTGACGATTTCAAATTTAAAAGTAACATTTAAAATTACAATATACGCAATAAACATAATATTGTTTATTGCTAAAGGTGATACCAGATTTTCAATAATTTTCCTTTTGACATATGATATTTAGATTTTAAGGAATTTAATTCTAAAATAATGTTTTTTTTATGTCAAAATCATACTATGATATTGACAATGCTTTTTAGCTTATGAGTTTTGTATGTAAACAAACTCGTTTGTTTTTTTTCTTCTTTAGAATGTATTATGTTCTATCATATATTTTATTAACCTTCAAAATGTTAAAATGTATTTTCCAAGTGTACAATAATTGTATCTAAATTCAATAAAATATATTGAATTGAATTATCAAAGTCGTCGATTATTTTCTCCGTTATAGCTAAGAGAGATGCTTCTAAAACAGCCACTTGACACGAAAACAATTACCAACCATTTAGTAACGCCCGCATTTTATTTGTAAAATGCAATGGTTAACGTCGGCATTTTATTTGTAAAATGATTTCCGTCTGCAATGGTTTAGATTGTGTTAGAATAACTTCTATATAATAACACAAAAGTGTAAAGACGAATTCTCTAGAAAATTCTAGTTTAAGGACGAATTCAAAACACGTGTACGATTTGTTTTATTTACTTTAAGCTGTCTGGGTCAAGGGTTTCAATTTAAAATAAGTGACTCCTATTACGTATATTAAAAGACATGCAGAACCCTGACCTAAAGAAGGGCCATTGCGTAACATAAGTTTGAGATATGAGAACCATTATCCTTTACGATAATGAGATGCAGAAATGTTTGATTGTTTTCCTGTCTTTACAAAAAAAAAAATGGATTTGACAATTTTAATTAGGATACAAGGTTTTTGGAGAAGATTATTATAGTTATGGCCTACTGCTGGAAAATCGTTTCCAAGCAAATCTTGGTCTTCCAAATAATTTAAAAGAAATGTGTCATCTTGGTGGGTTATTGAAATTGTTATTTGGATGCAAACAGGCATACGTCCCACTAGATGGTACGCGATTGCCTATTTACACCTGAAACATCTGGAGCATTGCTGCCCTAAAGACAATGTTGAAGTCTCATTGTGCCTGAAATTTCCAATTCCAACTCCCCACTGCCTCGCACCCAACTCGACTCAACAGACCCCTTGACCAGAACCCAGACTGCGATATCTTCGCAGATGGAAGAGAATGGAATGGAAGAATGGAAGAGTTTAATGTTGGTATGCCTGAGGTTTTGCGAGAGTGATTATGAAAGAATGTTTGCGTGTTTTGTTTTGTTAATATTTATTGATTTATTTTATGAAATGTTTTTACAATAATTTTGTTTTATTAGTTATTAATTTATAATTAATGTTTTTAATAGTAACTAACTAGTGTAATTGATTTTCAAAATCGTGTTAGTTACATAAGCAATAAACAATAGTAAACAACAATTCGCATAGAAAACTGGTTACTTGTGAAAAGAATCCCATTCACTTACCTAGAAGCAGGATGGGTAGGTCTATAAGCAGGTGCCACCAGAAGCTGTGACGCGATTGCATCTCGACTGGGGCTAGGACACGTTGCTCTGATACTCTCTGTAACAAAACAAAATTATAAATAAATAAATAATGCTGGGCATTTTTCTCTCAGTATCATCTAGCCCCAAAGTAAGCAGAACTTGTGTTATGGGAACTACATGACTGATATACAACTTATATACTTTTTTTTTTGTAAATACATACATATTATATACATGGAAAACACCCAGACGCGAGACAAATATTTGCAGATCTTACAAACATTTATCCCGCGGCGGGAATCGAACCCGCAACCTTCTGCGTCTCAGGCGAATAAATGAATCAATTAAAATAATGAAAAAGTAGATAGCTGACTAACAACCTAAAACCAAAGCCGCTGGTTCAGACCGCCCGCGCGCCCTATATGCGTCTCTATGACATGTAGTAAGTTCAGATCTTCTATCATAGGAGAAGGTAGAAGAGGTACTTAAGAGCAACTTGTGAAAGAGCTCGTCTGGGGAAGTACTAAAATTTGTACTGACAAGCTATAATGCTCGCATTGCTGTTTTTGGTTGAAGGGCGTGAATGTCGATGAAATTACAGGCACTTGAAACTTTTTACCCAATAAGTCTCGGGGTCTTCTTAGAGCTAACGACCAAAACGTCCAGGTAATTCTATCATCGGTAAATCTCAGGATTCGATTTAAAAAAAAATTGCGACCAGATCGAGCGTTTTCACAAAAGGGTTCCTCGATAAAGTAGAATCCCGAGCTTATCGTGTATGAGTTTGGTTTGCGGTTCTACCAATTTAGAATGTAATTTGAGGTTCTGTTTTGTCTTTAACTAGGACGTTAAATCAATTTACCCTCCACCGTCAGTCATATGCTACAAACGGTTCAAAATTAAACAATAGTTACCGTTCCTAACAACGTCTGCTGTGGACCTCGTAAACCCAGTAAACCAATCGTTAACTTTAAACGTTAGCGATAACAAAATAGATCTGAACTAGCAGTTAAACAGTAAATCAGTGTGGGTTGAACTGGATCAGTCTTAAATTACTTTTTGGTTACGAAAGTGAAATATAGATATACTCGTATAGTTTTGAGAACGTTTTATAACTAGTTATCGTATTTTATAAGCGTTATGGAGCCGTGGGTGGGTTCAAGTGTGTTGTCTTCGATCATCGAGGCTTCCAGCCAACTTAGACAACAGTCACTTGTGACTGCTGCAAAGTTTTACCTTGACGCATTTGCGTTAGCGTGAAAGGAAAATTAAACGTGAGTTGTCTAGATGCCAAGAATGAATTGATGGGCGAACGGAAATTGTGGCGTGATGACAAGTGAACTGCATCGCCAGCATAGCTTTGTCGTCATACAGCACATAGATGGCGTTAATAACAATTAAGCATGAATAATTTTCATTTTCTAGGCGGACAGGAACATTTGTCATTTTCGTGCTCTCGGGTTTAGCACATTTTTTATAACTTGGTATCGTATTTTATAGGACATGCTTCCAAAACATATAACGGAGTACTCCATACGTCGGAGTGTATGTGAACTTACTAAACTAGTTTGCCATGAGCCGAGATCTCGCGACCCCATAGCACACCCATAGTTCAAACGCCCCTCCTAGCGATTAAGCTAATATTCGAATGAACGGTTCCGCAGTTATCGTCGGACAAACAAACATCCATTCTTAACTGGATTGTGCAAGTAGCATAATACCAATTCTAAGTGGGGGGAACCAAGGTCTGCACTGACGTCCCACATTGGGGTGTATTGTGCATTATCCCCCTTCTAACCTGACCCCAACCAGCCCAACTCCTTAAAGTAGCGGAGAAGGACTATCCCTGACCTCCTGTCAGTTAATTATGACGGAGAGCATGCGTTGATGAGTGCTTGCAGTCCCGTCTTTGACCTGGCTTCATTTGTGGCGGTGCAGTGCATCACCACATGCTCTACAGTGTCTTCAGCCTGGAGGCAACCTCGACAGAGTCCACTGTCTATTGGACTCTGATGGTAATCATGCTGCAAGTAACATAATTAGCATCTTCAACTGCTGTGGGAGTTTACTTCTATTCATAGGTAGTCCCCACTTCAAAGAATACCCTGACGAAAGGTTTTGAGCCCTCTTTACTGACTTTCAAATCGTCCACCATGACTTATGATGCTGTGAGTATAGTAACAGCTATAAAGGTCTTCTGTAAGTTTTCCCTGGCCGTTGCCACCCCAACTTTTTTTGCAAGCTGAAAATGGGTACCACAACATCCAGACACGGAACAAAAATCTGCAGAACATGTAAAAATTTGTTCCGCAGCGGGAATCGATCTCTTGCGTCTCAGCCGGCTGCTTACCCTCCACGTCACCGAGTTAGACCTTCATTGAATGCTCACTAGAAACCATTTTTGATGCAAAGATAATCTAAAAGCGATCGTACTAAGAACCCCGGCCTCTATAAGGCATCAGATAACTACTGAATGCAGCTTTCGACCTAGGCATTATCATAGGAATGTGACTTACGCGATTGGGCGCTATTGTATCAGGTCGATGACTGGCCTTGGGCCTTTTGGCATGAGAGCTTCGGCAAGTATAATCCTATGAGTATAGGAGGTAGATTATTATTTGAGAATAATAAAGAAGATAATAATACTAAACTGGTCAAGGTTTTCTGGCTCCCCATCTAAATTAACCATGATATTGTAGACAAAGATAGTTGGTAGATGGAGTTGGACGTAGACGGTGAATTTATTTCATTGGCCTTTATCGGACTAATTATGATGATGAGTCTAGTACAATATAGTGCTTACATACGCAAACAAGTAAAAAAAAAATTTGAGAACATTTTTTTTTTTCTTGTAAAAATAAAATTGAAATTTTTGGCGTCCTGTACCAATGATCGCTGGGCTCAGCAGTGTGCAATAAGCTGGATACGTCGAATCCCAGCAGATAAAAAATATTAACTACACATTGTGTTTTAAGTATGTATTTGTGATTCAAATTTTCTGATATATCACACACTACAGTGTAGATGAAAAACTGCAGTGTAGGTAGAAAACGTTTATAAAAAAAATATTGTATTCATTCAATAAAAAAAACATCTGTCATTTACAACTTAGCAGCCTTGTTCCAATTTATTTTAAGAGCATTCGTAAAACCTTTTTGTGGTTATAATATCTAATAAAATTTTAGTACACCATACAGCCATACTATAAGACCCGTCCATATTTGGCGTATTCATTAGTTACGCAAAAGGCGCTTACAAGTCAATGACAGTTTGACAGCTGTCATTTATGGTATGACAGCTACTGTCTCCCATACTCGATTAAGAAGCCACCTGGCGCTGGTCTGGTGACCTCATATCTCACGGATGGAATAAATGTTTTACATTATAACAATGGTGGTTTATCCAGTGTTGTTTAGTATTATTTTTAATTGACGACACTTCCTTTAAGGTTAGACCAAAAAGATGGATACCTTTTTAACAGGTATTCCAAAAAGGTTATTTCATGTTTTGTAAGTTCCAATTTGAATCCTAAGCCGTGACTTAAAAAACGTCGCATGTTCAAAGCATTTTGTGCATTTCATAAGTATTTCTATTTGGATGAAACAGAACTATGTTTTCGGATCAAACAGGTATTTTATTAAGTAGTAAACATTTTTTCGAATAAGGAAGAAACAAACCTAAATTAAGAAAGTACCTACCACGTTATGGATTGTTCTAGCATACAATGGTTTTTACTTCACCCAAAATATTTTCTATGTTTTTTTGTCATCATGTTATGTTTTATGTTAAAGAAAATATATGTTGGTACATGTTTCTCCAGTGGTATTTTTGTTAACTGGATTAATGAGATGGATGAACCAGAAACCGTGTATCAATATATTTTAATTTTGTAATTTAACTTATCTCAAAAACAATAGACCCAAATCCTCAATAGCTTTTAAGCCAAGCCATTACCGTTAGCTTATGTTTTCTTAATAAACTAATCGTGTAGGCGTAGTCACAGATTATGAGATAATTAGTAGCATTTCTTCGAGAGCACTTAATTCGACCTAAATTTCAAATAACAGTACTCAGGTATCTCCTATATTTATTTTGCAAATCCGATGCCATGTTTTGAAACCAGCAGAAATTTCGTTCCAAATAGGTAAAAGAATATACCTATGTTTAGCTTATTTACTAGAATGTTATACTATCTGGTACACATAAGATAGAGGATTAAAAAAAGTATAATTATGTAACCTAAAGACAAGTTATACCTTAAAAGGACGAGTAAGTAGGTAACAAAAAAAAGATAATTTTAAAGTTCTATATTTGACGTCAGAAAACCACTGTCCAGAGTATTATGCACAAGATTTTGCAAATAAAAATAAAAATAACCTAAACTAAATGATATAAAAACCACAAAATTATTGTTCTATTTTCGTCGTCAGAAAACAACTGTCTACAGCATTGTGAACAGTGTTTTAGGATAGGTAGGTAGTTTTACTAGGAATGTAATACTTAAAAATCATGGTAAATATCACGTATTATCTACTGAAAATGTTTTTTTTATGATAGTTTCATATCTTCCTGAAAGGACGCACATCCGACAACCACTGGCCGCCACACAACACTTCAAGTCTCTTCCGTACAAACTTGTGCGAGGTAATCCGTAAATTTGCTGACCTTTCAAAGGATACCAAGCATATTTATAAATTACTTGCCTTAAAAAAAATATTAAAATGACAGAGATCGTAAACTTTTTACCAAGATATTGTAATTGTTTTTCAATTCAGTAAACTCTTATGTACACAGATGTTGTACCGTAATCAAATGAAGTATGATTGCGATCGAAAGTGTTTAGCAATCGAAGTGGAGTGTAACTTTTACTGCAATTTCACTTGCAACAGAGTAAGATGTTTTCACTTCTTATTGTTACAGAAGTGGAGCTTGGAAGAGGTACTTCAAATAAATAGTGAATGTTATTGGTACGTGGGCGTTTATTTGTTAGAGAAGCTAGATGTTTGCATCGTTGGCCTATTGTATAGTACCCCGACTTTTGCAACTTTACAATAGTGGGCATATTTTTATGTAAGCAGAGCTTGTGTTATGGGAACCACATGACCGTTATACTACTTTATAAGTTTTTTTTGTAAATACATACATACTATACACAGAAAACACCCAGATCAGAGACAAATGTATGCAGATCAAGCAAACATTTGTCCCGCAGCGGCAAACGAACCCGCAACCTTCTGCGTTTCAGGCGGACCTTCGCCCACTGCGCCACAGAGGTCGTAAGTAAATAGTATGTAGTAGGTACTAATGTAGTAGGTACGTAGTAGAACACTTTAAAGGATTGTCAATCTTCCTATAAATTGAATACCTACACATTTCGTGCATGACTGTTCCAAGTCATTGGCAGTAAATACGATTTGTAAATGAAACGTAATATTAATATAAGTATGCATTATCTAGAATGTATAGAAAAGTAATTATAATCCTTTTCAATGGATGCAAAGTGTGTTAGCTTTCTCGTTGCTTTGCGCGTTTCTACCGTGCGTGGCGCCATGTTTTCCACAGACTATAGAACCATTACTGACACTTCACACCGACAGTCACTTGTAATTTTCCCGCCATTATAATTCACGTCAATTTTAGGTTAGAATTGCAGAGCAATTTCGCAAAGTGGCTCTACATTCAGTTCTACAAAAGGATTCATAAATTATTATCGAGACAAGCTTTGGTAAGTTTAACTTGCTGATTCCCTAAGGGGACGAAATAGTCCTCTAGTAGGGACCTACCGTAAGCTCGTCGTCTTTTCTATTTATATATAAGTTTGGTAGATTCGACAGACAGTAATTACACAAATAAGCAATTTTTTTATAGTATCTACATCTTAAAGAAAATGTACATAAATATTTTTTATTGGTCGATTTTTTCAATTATTAAATAATAGGACTCGCCTCTGCCCATGGCTTTGCCCGCGTATTTACTGGATATACTCGTAAAATAACCTATGTGTTTTTTTCTAAATTAAACACGCTCATGACTGTAGTACCCCCATGATTGGCATCCTCAGATCCAAACAGTACGCAATTTCGATAAGGATACCAAGTAGGGGGTAGTCGGAGACACGTCTAAACATTATATTATATATGTCACAATATGTCCACGTTTTGCATAGTTATTCAGCATTCCACGTGACAGGTTGAAAACCCATCGCCGCTAATTGTATAACACTAACTGATGGCACATGCCTTAGAAATTTTGGTTCAAGGGCTTTCTAGTTTCTTCACGATCTTTTTAGTACCTACTTGTTAAAGCGCGCATAAATATTTCAACACATTAACAATATTGATTCCAAACTTCGTTTAAATCAGTTCAGCCTAGCAACATGGAATGCTAACTTCTTGTAAAACGCGGGCATGTGCCAAAATATAATGTTTGGATGTACGTACCTCTGATTACCGCATATTTGTTAACCTCAAAGATATATGCAATATGTCTGAGGATGTAAATCATTGGGAACAAAATGTGTTTTTTTTTTGTTTTTCGTTGTTGTAATGTTGAACAGACAAACGAATCATTATTTTTAAATTATTTAACATTTTATTAATTGTTTATCAAAGGTATCATCGCATTTGTAATAAATGCAATAGTTTACCGAGAAACCGTAAATTATGGCAACATCGCCATGTTATGTCTACGTTATGAAATTTGCTGCCTAAAATGGATATAACTGCTTTATTACGAAAAGCACGTACTATGGATCTCAGAATTTTAGATTTAGTTTAACTGAAAATAGTTGTAATAACATTTAGATTGAAAATTAAACAGTATTTAAAACAAGACTATTTCAAAAGTAAACAATGCAAGCTTTATTTGCAATAAATAAATTAGGTACGTATTTCTGTAATATGCATAATAAACCCCACTAGGTAGGCAAAACTATTTTTTGCCTACCTAGTGGGCTTATATTGACGAAATACCATAGTTAAAAAAAAAACATGATACACCAAACTACGGGAACCATTGAAAAATATACGAAAACGATAAAAAAAAAACTCAATTTTGACATGAGGACCGTCATGCGAAGTAAATAATAAGCCTTTAACTACTTCATTGGCGCAGCAAGCGGGTATCCGGCTACGATGCAAAAGCTGCGAGAACGAATCCCTCTGCGGGACAATTTTTTTATGTTCTGCATATATTTGTTCCGAGTCTGGGTGGCGCCACGATAAACGTTCCTCATACCCACGACACAGTGGAATCCTATTGTGGTAGGTCAGGACTTTGTGGCTCAAATATATGTAGGCATGAATAGTAAAGTGCTTGGTTAAAAATTTAATATATCCTTAAATCAATCAAGGAAGTTGCACAATTCATAACAAAGACCAAAGACCGGTCACTCAAAGCTGCCCTGCCGACCCTTGTTATTTATAAGCGTGAAGATAGCAGATAACCGCTTTGAAGTGCCAGACCATTTGTTCTAAATAATGATCGTTATTATTATATTATTGGTCAATTACGTCGGATTGAAGGTAGGTATACTATACAGATATAAATTGAAAGCTAGAGAGTAGGCAGGCTTTTATAAATCACAAAGGGTCCGATCAGACTGACGTGGTAGCATTGGCGATCAAATGGAAATAGTTGTCAAATGGTTGTCTAAGTTCACGTCAGTGTATTGGTTGCCAACGCCACTGAATCAATTTGACCGGGCCTTTGAGGTACAGCAAAGTCAATGAGTAGTTGTCTTTAAAAATATAATCTCTGTCTCTTCTAGAGCTGTATGTCGGCCATGACTAGGTATCTTCTAGAACTGTATGCTACATCGTCGACCATATCATCACTTACCATCAGATGAGATTTAGGTCAAATGAAAATGTATTCTGGCATTGATATTTATAATTATATTTAAATTTAGTTTAATCTTGTAGTATATTATTCTTCTTCCATAACTTTTTATTTTCTCTCCTTTTGTAGCATGCAATTATTGAGAGTCCGTCTGCGAGTCCCGTGACCCCGCTATACAGGCTATTATATACCTAGTGCGGGGAACAGAGCTCACCTATGGTACCATTTTAATTCCTTGTGAACCTAATTATCTAAGTTGTTTAAAAGTACCAAATGTAACAAAATTAAGGCAATAAAGCATTATTATTATTATTCATGTTGAAATAAAAGGTTTAATTTATAGATTGATACAGTATGCAGATGCAGAAAGAACCGTTAGACCTGTGACTTGTATGACACAAAGATTGCGGGAATTCGGTGGATGAAGGTGGCCCATGATTGTCTTTCATACAACTCTATATTAATAATAAATATAAATTATGATGCTGAAAATTTTTCACTTTCATCTGAACCCCAAAACTGTGCTCAAGGTAAGCAAGGACTATGTCCAACTAAGCTTTAAATTAAAAAATATTTCTTGGATAACCTGTAAAGTATTTATAGCTTGTGAATACTAATGTTATCAAATAAAAAAAATCACGCTCACGACTGTCTTCCCCATGGTGGACATCCTCAGATAAATACTCAGTGAGTAGATCTTTGGGATACCAAGTAGGGGGTTGGCAGAGGCATGTCCATACATTACATTTGGTACATGTCCGCGTTTTGCAAGTAATAAGCATTCCACGTGACAGGTTGCAAGTCCATCGCCGCTCATTGAAACACTAACTATTGGCACATGCCTTCGAATTTTTGGTTCTAGGGCATGCCGGTTTCCTCACGATGTTTTTCTTCACCGTTTTGAGCACGTGTTAATGCGCACATAAATTTTTCGAGTGCAAAAATTCATTGGTGCACGACCGGGTTCGAACTCACGACCTCCAGATCAGAAGTCGGGGTATCACAAACCATTAAAGAGCGTTGGCTATTATTTACTTAACATAAATCACTGTTGTGAATAGCTCAACCTATTCACAACAAGATTGAGTATTATTTGATATAGCGGGACGTATATCATTTTATGTAGATTCTGTAAGGCTATTTTCAGACGGTGATAGTAACTCGCTCGAAACTCTGTCTATAGCTAGCATTGGTTAACTCAGTTCTCAGTATTAAAATAAGCAAACTTGTTTCTAAATTTGTAATTCATCAAAGCGTATTTATTCGTTTTTATACGGGTATTCATACCTTTCACCACGTCTGTTGCAACACAGCCAACATTCCGGGAAAATAACAATGAAAATGTAAAAACGAAAAAGTTCCGCGTATTCGTACAACTTAATAATTAAACTTCTCATCGCAAAAGTTTGAAAAATAATATCAAGGCAATACAATATTTAAAAAAGTTGTTCAACTTTTATAAGTTAAGTTTATAATAACTATTTTTAACACTGTCTACGTCTTTGGCGCAGTGGACGAAGACCCGCCTGAGACACGGAAGCGGATTCGATTCCCGCCGCGGGACAAATGTTTGTATATGCAAATATTTATCCCGGGTCTGGGTGTTTTCTATAATATGTAAGTATTTACAAAAATATATATATAAGTTGTATATCAGTTATTTAGTTCCCATAATAAAAGCGCTGCTTAGTTTGGGGCTTGATGATGCTGTGTGAAAAATTTCCAGCATTATTATTATTAATATCTCATAAAGATTTCAAATAGCCACTGGGTAAGTACACAGCCGGACACATTTAATTACTTACAGGTAGTTTTTCTAGTAATAAAATATTGTCATATAAACGGACATCAATCGCAAACACAAATCTCAGCACATGATAGCAATTGACGTGGTCAATTATTCATCAATGAATAATAAATAATAAATTCATAATTCGGAAAGTTCTGGATAGTCTTGTTGAACCCTGCGCATGCATGAGTTTATCTATTTATAAGTTGAGAAAAAAGTTCAATATAAATAAGATACCTACATTTGATATTTTTTACATAGAATATTTGTTGATGAGCTCACCCTACTCAACTAACACCATATTAAAGCAGAATGAAGAAGGATCATCAAACCCAACCCGATTTTTTTGCCTGATTCACCGTGGCTTGATCGCGAGGAATCGGCGTTATCTTAATGTCAAAAAATTGTTAAGAAGACAATTCTAAAAAATGCTTGTGATTTAGTTTCAATGAATAAATACCGATTAACTTTGACTTAAAATAAGCCCTAATTATACTCGCTTGAACCACAATCTAGTAATCGTCATCATTATGTACCACTTCTCCACACATTGTTAAATAGAAGACCTCATTATAACGCCATTATTTTTCGTTCCTGTCGATACATATCCAGTGATTCCTGACTACACTGACAATGTTGGTCGACTTTCGAGTGTATGGTCTACCTCTAGGTCGCCGAATCTATTAATGCTCCGTAATAATACAAGTTGCAAAATTACTCCAAGCTAGTGGATTAGTGTCGTGAGTCACTTTACTCGTCTAAAACGCCCTTAGCAACACGATTTCTGACATACGTCCTTGTTATATTCAAGAGAGGAGATTAGCGGCACTTGTAGGAATTCTATGGGAATGTCAGTAAATTGAATTAGTGCTTCCTGGGTTAGGTGACACGGTTTCGAATAACAGGTGTAGGGTTGCATCTTAAAGGCCGGTATCTACTAAAGTGGAGAGGAGAATATATAATATAATTATATTGGAGAAGGAAATCAACGACGTCTCGTTTCTCTATGAAATACTGTCACTGTTCTAACGCTGTGTAACCAACAAAGAACCTGTGAAACAGTTTCTTATTAATTAAAGCTCAATCGCTTCAATCTTCATCCTATCCTATCCTACTAATATTATAAACGCGAAAGTTTGTGAGGATGGATTTTTGTTACTCTTTCGCGCAAAAACTACTAAACGGATTTCGATGAAACTTTACAGTAATAGAGCTTATACATCAGAATAATACATACGCTACTTTTTATCCGGATACCACGCGGGCGAAGCCGTGGGCAGAAGCTAGTAAATAATAATGAAATACTGTTCGTTGGTAAGCGCAGACCTCGAAAACTGTTTTGTTTTTTTTTTTGTTTCAAAATGTTTGTAATAGTAATTAATATTTAGAAAATATGAAAAAAACTTTGTTTTGTTGAAAGTAGTGGTTACTTCCTCGATGGTTCTCGAATTGAAGCTTCCTATCTGTCATATTAAAGGACAGAACAACGTCTGTAGGGTCAGGTTTTTTAGTTTTAGTTTAAAAAAAAACAGGAAAAAAATAAACCGAATTCAAATAACGGGAAGTTGTTAAAAAGTACAATATGAAATTTCATCCCCCATTTTTTCACCATTATTGGTATTTTTCATAAAATGTATATCGTACCACCCTTGCACTCTTTAAAAAAAAACATTAAAATCGGTTCAAAATTGGCGAAGATATCGCGTGACATTCACAATAGAAACATAACAGACTAAATTATAAAATCCTCCTTTTTAAAATCAGTTAAAAATTTTACCGATCATACACAACCTTGGTTTAGAACATTGACCGATAGCAAACAATTATCGTCCTTCAAATACCTATTACACGCATGATTTGTAGATATGGCGTTTCTATATTTAGACAAGCCAACTAATTATGCTATTTCTGGAGCAATGAAACTGAACCACAGTTATGCATGGGTCATCTGTGAGGCGTTCTGAATACAAACATACTGGTTATCGCACCAACAGTCAAGCCCTTTCCAAAGTTACCACCCATAATTAGGGTAACGTATACCAATAGTTACTAAAGACCGACACAGGTATACCAGAGTCACGATGAACGAACTAATTGATATTATAATGATTTAGGGATAAAATCCATACCTCTTTGAGTTACTTTATTCAATCATCTATTTTAACATGGTCAAAGCCAAAGTCAAAGTCAAGTCAAAGTCAAAATTTCTTAATTCATTAAAATCATAAGGATCACTTTGAAACGTCGGTTTTATCTACTGCCTGTACCTCCGCGACCAATCCAGGAAAGAAAGGCAAGAAAACAAAGCTGGTTATTATTTTTAATGAAATTTTAGAGTCTGGGAAAAAGGAGTGAAGCACCCAAAGAGGTCCTTAATCAGAAAAAAAAACTAACACTACCAACATAATAAAGTTAAAATATGTAGTACTTAAGTGTTATCTACATACTTTAGAATTATGGACATGGCTTTTTATTTGAATTCGCGGTTGTAATATTGCTTGATAATTTGTTAAAAGAATTATTTAGCAATAAGCATCCATCCCAATAGTACACATTAAACACTCATATTTTCGCAGACGGTTTATTAGCAACAAAGAAATATAACAGTTATAAAAAATCAGCGATTTTTTGTCAGTTATTGGCGTACAAAGGAAACTCATCATCTGAACAGGATGACGATGATATGAGTGTTTTCGGAGTTTGTTCGTCTGGAACCTCGAGTCAAACCAAGCCAGACGCTGGCATGGTATCTGACCAGATTGTGTCATCGCATGATCAATTTTCAGCCTCCTCTACGTCTCCTGCGCGAGATGATAGGGTGGAGGAGATAGGATCTGACTCGGATGATGAGTTTTTAGACGCAGGTTCTCCTGATGCTGCCGGAAATATGCAAAATGATTTACATTCTAATGGAAGCAATAATGCACAACAGGAACCTCAACTTGCCCGCCGGTATCCGATTAGGAAAACAAGGAAACAGTTAAATTATAAGTTTTAGTAAGTAGGTTAACTATACCTATTTTGTTAATAGAGGTGGAGGGATGTGGTATTTGTAGGTACTCATTATTCTAGATGAGGGTAGTTATATTGACGGTGGTCAGTCGGTTGTCAGCCATTAAACGAGTTCAAGTGAATGCCGTGTTTCCTTGGTTATTATTCCCTTAAATACAGAACAAACCTATAGTTAAGCATTTATAATTATACGAGCTTCTGACCACGGCTTTACCCGCGTGGTGCCCGTATAAGAAGTATCCTATGCGTTAGGATAATATTGGACATAATATTGATTTCAAATTTTGTCGAAATCGGTTTAAATAAACGTTTTTTAGCCGTTACGAAAATTATTAGCAACTAACATCCAAACATCCTAAACGTTTGAATGAATTATCCAGCCTCTGCCCACGGTTTCGTCCGCGTAGTATATAGATAAAAAGTAGCATATATTGTGCCATCCCAGGTCACGTTTCCAAATTTAATCCAAATCAGTTCAGCCGTTACGAAGTTAATCAGCAACAAACAATTTTACTTTACAATATAACTAGCTTCTGCCCACGGCTTCGCCCGCGTGGTACCCAGATAAAAAGTAACCTATGTGTTTTTCTAATGTATAAGCTATATTACTGAAAAGATTCAGCAAAATCCGTTCAGTAGTTTTTGCGTTAAAGAGTAACAAACATCCATCCTCACAAACTTTCGCGTTTATAATAGTAGTAGGATATAATATTAGGATTCGTAGGTCTAAATGACCTTGGATTTGACAGCTGTCATGAGTAATATTAAAGCGCCGCCTCTATATTAGCTATGGAAACTAAAACGGCATTTCCTGGAGAAAGGCAGTTAAAGCAATTTTATGGTCAGTGCAGCGCGCCTGCGCTTTGCAATGCAATTGTAGATGCAAGTAAATAAACACAGTGAAATAGGAAATGGCGTCGATTCCACAACGACTTTATTGATTGCTAATGGAACGCCCATGACTTTATCCACATTTAATAATAATGCTATGCTCCAAAGATAGAAGTGATAAAGGCTGAGAGCACAAGTATATTTTAGTAAGACCTTTTGATACCCTTTAGCGTTCCCATAAACGTTGCCCCTACGCTGCCTATCAATGGCGGCACTTATGTGGAAATATTTATTCTTTATTGTACACATAAATAAACACTCCAAAACTGTTCAATAACGCATTGGAGTATCTGTTTAAGACGCTGGACTGGAAAAAATATGGGCATCAACATAAATGGCGAGTACATCTCACACTTACGATTTGCAGATGACATAGTCCTGATGGCGGAGTCGCTGCAGGAGCTGCAGGGCATGCTAGATGGCCTAGCCGACTCTTCTCAACGAATTGGTCTCCGGATGAACATGGATAAAACAAAAATGATGTTCAATGGGAACATAAACCCGGAGCCAATCTTCGTACAAGGCCACCCACTTGAAGTTGTTCAAGAATACGTCTACCTCGGACAAATTTTGCAATTGGGTAGACACAACTTCGAGAAGGAAGCCAAGAGAAGGATCCAGCTAGGCTGGGCAGCGTTCGGAAAACTACGTCGAATCTTCTCGTCATCCATACCACAATGCTTGAAAACTAAAGTCTTTAACCAATGCGTCCTACCCGTGATGACCTACGGTGCCGAGACGTGGACACTCACAGTAGGGCTAGTCCACCAGTTCAAGGTTGCACAGCGAGCTATGGAACGAGCTATGCTCGGGTTTTCTCTAAAAGATAAAATCCGTAACGAGATTATCCGACAGAGAACGAGAGTCATCGACATAGCTCAGAGGATTAGTAAGCTGAAGTGGCAATAGGCTGGTCATATATGCCGAAGAACCGACAACCGTTGGGGTAAACGAGTTCTTGAGTGGAGACCGCGTCTGGGCAAACGTAGGTGGAGCGATGACGTAAGAAAGGCAGGGGGCTGAAAGTGGATGACAAGAACCGAAGACCGAGTTCAGTGGCGCGTATTGGGAGAGGCCTATGTCCAGCAGTGGACTAATATGGACTGATGATGATGATGATGAAATAAACACTTACAAAAAGGCAGAATTAAATGACATGTACAAAGGCGAGCTTAACCTTAAAAAGAGTTTTGAGCTAGAGATAGGTAATTATAGATATTTAGTGGACGGCAAGTCCACTGCTTAGGATTTGATCTGAATTTTAGACTTGGCAGTTGATGTTTCATCTACATAGCTCATGAACCATTTTATAGCAAGAAATCCGCCATCCTTCAATAGCCTAATGTTTTACACATTGTTTTCAATAGTTTTTATCTATCGTCATCTAAACTATATCTATTTTATTTTTCAGTATTATCTTTTTTAATACGTACAAAAAGGGCTCTTAGCGTTGGGCCTTAATGCATCTCATCCAGGCACAAACCTGTGATAACAATTAAACGAGTGAAATAATAATGATTATGTGTTTCAGATAATTTGATCCCTAGGTGAAGAGACTTAGGCTATGTTAGATATCAAATAAAATGTTATTATGAAAAAATCAAGTCCAACACTTGATACTTTTAGGCATCTGCGTTTTTCACAACCCTTTTATACATAGCTTAGTATAAGGTGAGTCTTGGGTTTTCAACTCTGGATAATACACTTTAGATTCCTTAGTAGTAGGTTATGAATGACATGCATTGTCCGACGTGGTATTGCGGTTTTATAGAACGCGGTCACTCGACCTTATGTGATAGATTTTACGTACTATGACTATGTTTTACGTGGTCTCGCGGTTTCATTCTCATTTCTGCCTCGAGCTAGGCAATCGACTTATACTTAAACACATAGACTTAGGGAATTATTAGTTGCAGATTACAACTTGTGAATACATCATAAGGGAACTAGTGTAGTCATTTATTTAGAACCAAAAACTAGAAGGCATACTGATTTATGCCGGCCCGAGTAATATCTATGGAGGTTGGTTCTCTATTAGGGCTCTAAATGGTGCCAACGAGACCCTATTACTAAGCCAACGCTACCGTCTGTATCTTTTAAACTTGTATTGTACGTTTGGTTTGGTTTCGTTTTTTTTTTTTTTATATTGTTAAATAATGTAATAACATTCATTTATCGATTCATTTGGAAGTAGGAATAAGACTAGATATTTCACGGACAAATCTAGTCTTCTAAAGTTCAGAGATTGGTTGTCATCCAAGCATTATGCATACTGTGACTCTGACGCTAGTCTAAATTTAGCCGCGAATTGACTGTTTTCCTCCGTAAATGACTATTTAAGTTGAGCCGATAAGCTGGTAGGTATAAGAGTAAATAATTGTGATTCAGCTTTTTAAAATACATAGCGTTACCTAACTATGTAGACACTCAGTCGACACTGCCTAAACTTAACAGGACTTAGTTTTAGTTAATTGTGAGAATACGAAGTAGGATTTTTACCTACAGAGGTAGGTAGGCCGTACCAGCAGGTGGGCCGTGTGCAAAAAATACATTTGTTGCCCATACACCTAAGCATTCTACGTGATAGGTTGCCGCCTATTTGAACAGCCTATTTTTATAGTCGATGGCACATACCATAAGTACTTATTACATGGTACATAGTATGAATACACCTTACCCAAATATTTTCACGATTAATTACTAGACTGCAGTGATTCCTAATAAACAAGCCTAAGAACAAAAACTGTATTAAAACAAATAAAGATTTCTGTCATTCATTCATTTTTTGGTTCTGGTGCCTTAGAGGCATGCCGTTTTCATCACGATGTATCCCTTCAGCGTTTTGAGCACTTAATTGGTTAAAATATTAAACTGATTTGTTATTCGTGAGATTGTTCCGAAGTTAGTGGAAGGACACATTCTTCCACCAACTTCGAAAAGAATGAAGATGCCACCGCCTAAGACCATTCCCCATAGCCGTCTTTGAGGAAGGCGTATGCTGCTGTGGACTTTTACTGGCTGTTAATGAGGTGAAATTACCATCAGAATTTTCACCCGTTATGTACCAAGGTCGGCAAAGCGCGAGTACCTCTGGTGTTGCGAGCGTCCATAGGTTACAGTAACCGCTTACCAGCAGGTGGGACGTGTGCTTATTTATCACTTTGGTTGTATAGAACAAATTTAATAGTTCAACCATTACTTTATGGAACAGTCTCTTTTAGAATGTTCACGGGCGTTTACATTGCAACATCAATTCATGATGGCTTGGTGTCGCCGCGGGTAATAAGCTTGTCTGCATATTTAACACTCGGTAAATGAGGACTATTGACACAAATTGCAGAAGTGCCATCACGATGGCATCTTCTCGTGAGAAGCTGTTTGTGATAATGTTATTATTTAGAAGATGCTTTATAAGTTATATCTATATTGAATATTTTTATTCTTGTCTTTGGGTTTTAAACTGAGTTAGAAATCGGGGTGTGACCTAAGGACGGACAGACAGACGGGCATGTCAAACTATAAGTGCTACGTTTTTGCCATTTCGCTTCGGAACCCTAAAAACCAAATCTCTTTGGCAGGCACACGAAAAAATAAAATAAACCCACACTATGACTCAATTATTGAAAACCCCTTCAAAATAAACCAAACCAAAATAAACCTACCCAATATTTTGATTTCATTACTAGCTTATTTATAAAAAAAATATATAGTTCTTTGTACAATGCAGCGGCGATGTTATTTTAGGTTCGAAACTGTTTACCCAACAAAATGTCCCAGACCATAGGAACATGGCAGCCGTCGATAGTTCTATTGTGAGATTGAATCTTCCGCGGGACAAAGGCTATTGAATGCCTTTCATATCTTCTTGTGTTGATAACGGGATGACCTATTGAGGATGGTCTGATATTTGTGATCAAAGTAAGTCCAAAGTTTGAGATAAGAGCCCGATTTCTTAGTGGGAATATATCTCATGAATCTATGCGTTATTTTGATTGAAATATATTTGTTAAAAGTTTTAAGAGTTCGAGTTCTTGTAAACCAACAAAACTCAATCCTATCCTACTACTATTATAAACGCGAAGTTTATGAGGATGGATGTTTGTTACTCTTTCACGCAAAAACTACTGAACGGATTTTGATAAAACTTTACAGTAATATAGATTTTACATCAGAATGACACATAGGCTACTTTTTAACGCGGGCGAAGCCGTGGACAGAAGCTAGTTTTATATATCGTTCTCTTTTACCAACAGCAATAAAGAAAATTGACAGATTTAAGTTTTCCGAACAAGTTTAGTCGTGATTACAAAACGTGCTGCCTAAAAACACGAAGATCGCGACACGTCAACTAATTTGACAAGCGTAATGTTCTTGTTATCTCTTTCTAACGTGCACTATCAGAAAATGTTTAAATTAAGTTTAGTTTGTGTACAAGAGAATCGACACCATTATCCGCTATGTTAGCTATTTCTAATTTGTAATCAATTTCCATTAAACTAACACAAACAGGGTATTGTTTGTGTTAGTTTTATGGAAATTGATTCATCTTTAACCGGCCTTTCGCGATAAGCTCTACCTAGTGCAACTATATCTGTATTGTATTTTAAGTAAATAAATGTATTTGTATTTTTTTGTATAACTGAAATTATCAAAAAGAGGAGTAGGTGAGAACCATCTCATGAGCATTTTAAAGTTCCTACCTATGATAATTAAATAAATAAATAATACTGGACGATTTCACACAGCATCATCTAGCCCCAAAGTAAGCAGAGCTTGTGTTATGGGAACTACATGTCTAATATATATTTTTGTAAATACATACATATCATACATAGAACACCCAGCCCAAGACAAATATTGGCAGACCGTACAAACATTTGTCGCGCGGCGGGAATCGAACCCGCAACCTACTGTGTCTCAGGCGGGCTTGCGCCCACTGCACTACGTCAATTATACTTATACAATATTGACAACCTTCAGGATTATCATGTAAATTGATCACTCAGTCATTTTAGAAGTAGTTTTTTCTATAATGGTAATGATTCCGGCGTAGTTTCATTGAATTCAGTATTTCGACCAGTTTTTTTTTTATCCATTTATTAACAGATAGCAGTAATTCAACAACTTAATCTAAAAACCGTTGTTAACGATATATTAATAACCCAAGTGACCCAGATGGAAGCATTCCCAAAATGCAGCGGCGCTACCACGCTGATTGGCAATGCTAATGCGTTGACCCAGTTAAGAGCCAGCTCTCTGGTCACGCGTCGCTTTAAGCAAACGCCCGTAAAGACTAGGCATTAAAAAATGACTTAGTATAATGCCTTAGAGTCGAATAGGGCATAGGACCTTATTATTCGTTTTCATTTGAGTTCAGACCGTGAGACACTGGCGGAGTATGTTAAAAGATTTGTAGGTTTATACGAGATCACATCCTACAAAAATCTTTCCACACATCATAATTTAATTTCATACTTATTCATAATCATCTCAAAACTAGTTAAACCTGTATCGGAAACCATAAATATTAATAAGTCGGGTCACATGTCCGTCCATCTGTCACTTACCGGTGCCACAGAGTAAATAATAGTTACAATTCAATATTAAATGTGGAGTTAACGGTTGTCGATATGATTGAAATAAACACAAAAGTAGATATTATGTTGACTAGACTGAAAAACATCCAATAACATTCAGCTAAAACTTTGTTAAATCTAGGATAATTAACTCTGAGTTAGCTAACTGCACGGTTATTAGGTAAGCTTGTTGTTACTTGGACTTTGTTGATGAAATACAAATATTTTCGTGAAGTAAAAACAAGCCCTCTTCTATTTTCTCTTTAAATGGCAACGATTTTCTGTTCTGTTGTATTTCTTTCTTTTCAGGGTTCAGTACCTAAAGTGTGCCAACGGGATCCTAACTCGTACTAAGCTAACACCGTCCGTCTATCTGTCTCTCTATCACGGGGCTTTAGCTTTTTGACCAATAAAATGTTGCCAGTCACAGAATACTTATGTTACGAGTCACTATTATGTAGTCAACATTTTCACATAATACTTATGTTACGAGTCACTAATAAGCAATCTAATAAGTGTTGAAAAAATATGTTTCAAACATTGGGTAAATACTAACCCTCTGTTTCACAATCACTCGCTAATATAGCAAGTCGCTAAATCTAGCCTTGTCCTTTTCTAACACTAAACAAAGGATAGAGGCTGACAACTTTTAGCACGCTGCTAAAGTTAGCGAGTGATTATGAAATATGAGGGCAGGCACAATATATGTGTGGTTGCACGGAACCCTCAGTGCGCAAGTCTACTCGCACTTGGCCAATTATTTCTCCATTACTTAAGTGTTTGTTTCTCACCCTAGACAATAAAAATTTACAACGCAATGCAATTTATAGATAAGTGCGATTACGTTGCTCAATTTATTAGTTTGTTTTGTTGAAAAAATCTATAAAAGGTTATCTTTATTGGCCGGAAGTAAAGTGAAGCGGTTTGATGAAAGAGAAGTTTGGGAAACTAAGTAGAAATATTTCCGATACGGGAAATATTATTCCCAATATTATGACAAAATGAAGTGAGATAAAATTACAGTGCATTTATATTTTGTAAGAATGTTTGTTCGACAATAACTTTCTTACCGAACAGATCTTCGTTAGATTAAAAAGGGATAAATGGGGTTTTTAGAAGTCGGGTGGCATTTTAGTTAATGGAATGGATGGAAATAAATATCAGGTCATTTGAAAGGTCCTTGTTTGTATAGTTTATTTTTAATTCTAGCACTAAATCTTTTTAAGAAGCCTCTTTGTAAATAAAAGGAGTATTTTAAACATATTTTTATGAGGAATTCCTCGTAGGGCACCCAGATGAAGCGCACCAAAGTACTTCCACATAGCGCACCGGTTGCGTTGGTGCGCTTCATTCAGTAGGTATAAATGTTAAGTTTTTATTCCTCGTTGCGCACCAATGACAATGTAGGGTCTAGTGATGGGGTTGTTTTTCTAATTAGTAACCTATAAGTGGAAATTTATAATTGTATCCTGTTTTCCGTGAGGAACAGTAGACTCTGATAGTAAAGGATATAAAATATACACCCAATAGTCACATACAAAATTCTCCACACTAGCAATCCCTGTATCGTGGGTATCAAAAAATTAACTACCATGGTACCACGATACCCAGATCCGGAACAAATATATGCAGAACATGCAAACATTTGTCACGCAGTAGGAATGGAGCCCACATCTCATGAATCTAAACTGGCTGCACGCCCATCTTGCCGCCGAATTTATTAAGAAAAGTCAGTTACTAAAAAAAACCTTTATAATGCTGGACATTTCAACACACAGCATCATCTAGCCCCAAAGTAAGCAGAGCTTGTTTTATGGCAACTACATGAACACATGAGATACATATAATAGATCCGAGACAGATTTTTAATGTTCAAAATTTTTAATTCATATTGTGTGTATTGTGATGGCAAATAAATGATATGTCTATGTCTATGTCTATTATAAATTAATAGAGATAGAACGATGAAAAGACGGGATTTGAAACACTTTTGGATCGTAAGTTGTGAACACTATAACCCTAGTACTATTTATCTTATTATTATTGATCCATCAACGCTAATAAACATCAACGCTAATTTTCCACATGATCGTGACGAATCACGACGTGTTATTAGTCTGTACAGTAACCTTACCTCATGGCATCGTTCAGCTATTCGATGCATTAGTCGCGCTTTCAAATCCCAACACACGGCTGGATTCAGGTGTAAATATTTCGGGGCAATGTATAAAAAAATAGCCAAATACCCCCGGTGTTGATCGATAAGTAGGCAGGGAATGTAGATGATAAGAGAGGCATATAATAATAATAATGCTGGTCATTTTTCACACAGCATCATCTAGCCTAAAAGTAAGCAGAGCTTGTGTTATGGGAACTACATGGCTGATATACTATTTAAATACTGTTTTTTTAAATACATGCATATTATACATAGAAAAAACTCAGACCCGAGACAAATATCTGCAGATCATACAAACATTTGTCCCGCGGCGGGAAACGAAAGCGCAACCTTTTGCGTCTCAGGCGGGCCTTCACCCACTGCGCCACAGACGTCTAAACCTTACAAATCAGACAATACAATACAATTGATTAGTCCATTTAATATTTATAAGATGACACACTAACTGACATACAATGTAGACCCTAAACCTGGTCCTAATATAAACTTGAGAAGGGTTGGTATTTTTAGAGTTATAAATGTGAGTATTATAGCTCACATTCTGATGTAGTAAACATTAATTTTGTGTTTGTGTCTTATTTTTTTTTATATCCAAATGCATTACAGCTCCAGAGAACAGTTGCAGTCGTGTTTGTTTATTGTTTGCTGTAATTGATTAAAATTTTGTCTTATGTCATTTGAAATGTCCTGCCAAAATTCAAGGTTTGTCCCCCTTCTTCTCCCCTAAATCCAACCCTGATAGACTTTCTAACGTGTTGACAGGTTGATTACGAGAAAATTATAGTAATCAGATAATGATGGGTTACGCAAAGGTTAACTTGCATTAAATTATGAATTTATTTGCGGAACTGTAATTTGCAATTAGTTTTACTGGTATCTAATGTCAGATATATAAGTAGAATTTAGTTAAATCTTAATTCATAAGAAAATTGCAGTATCTAAGACAGTAATTTAGGCCTTTAGTCATTTGATTTAAATTTTAGATGCCTGAATTAAATTTTGTTTTTCAATAAGGCGCGCTTATTCTATTATGTATTTACTCATAATAATATTTCCAGGAATAAACTTATTCCTTAACTAAACTCATACTCAATCTAGACTTAAATATTTTATTTTAACACTCTTATATTAGCTTCACTTTTAACTAACTAATTAGTAGAGAAATACTGTAATCAAATCTTGGAAGTCAATTTTAACTATTAATTAAACTTTGCATCTTTAATTATGAGGTTCGGATGACAATACTATAATTTCATATCTTGGAGCTGGGACGAAAAGTCCAGAAATCCCCTTCGCAGGGGATTGTCGCTGGGGAATTGTGGAATAATCCGATCTGATGATGGAGCCAGGAGGTGAATAGTGGAATACTTCGGTGGCTAGTAGTACACCCCTCGAGTTTGGGCTCATAATATGTATTATTCGTTTTGACGATTCGTATAGATTGGGCTTAGTAACGAGGATATCATGTGCCAGGCGGTGGCTAAAGGAATTATTTTTTTTTATTTTTTAACTTTTTTTTCCGTGTACTAATTACCCATTTATTTTTTTTACCCAAAAAACAATGGTACTAATTACCATTGTTTTTTTTTTCAAATAAGTCAGGCCTACAATCTAACAACTAGCAAAAAAAGCGTTCTATCGATATATTTCTTGTTACGGGATCATTTCTCTTCGTCAATATTATTAAATGCTTTTTTATCATCCATAATCTAAATAGTTTAATGTTTATCTCAATATATTTTACATTGTAAGTTGAGACATTACTCTTAACGATCTAATTTTAACAGTTTCCGTCCAGAGATGCAATCTTTACACACGTCCTGGTTTTAGTTGATACAACTGTCAGTTAGAATAACTACTTTACTAAGACACAATATTGCTGTTGTGGTTTTGTGTTGTAGTTTACCATCACTTGTGGTTCATAAGCATTTGGTAAGAGCCTGATAAGAGCCTATCCTATAAAACCATTTTTCAAATAACTATTCAAGTTAAAAAAATTATAATAACTGGCAACGGGATAGCTGACCTCACCTGCTTTTTTTATTAACCTACCTATTCCAAATGCCATCCAAATTGATTAAGTCGTTACGAAGATTCCATGAAACATCCATACCCCCATCATCCCTGTTGATAATTTTTTTTTTTTTTTTTTATACCGCCATGGTGGGTAACATACGGCCCACCGTACTGCGGTTACCGTTTGGACGCTTGCAACACCAGTGGCATAACACGCGCGTGTCTGACCCTAATAAAAATTCAAAACGTATTTTTCGTCGAACCTTTTTGAGATAAAACCAGAGAAATAATATAAAAGTCATGTTTTGAGTTAGGATATTTTTTAAATATCTAAAATGTAGACTAAGCAGATATGACTGATATGATCAGCAGATTGGATGACCACCACCACTTTCTTGTACAGATTCTTATCAGTGGGTGGAGTAGTGGCATTAAGACCCAGAATTGACCACATGATATATGGAAGCAGTGGGTGGACGGATAACAATCATGTTCAAACCGGGTTGAAGGTCTAGGAAGAACTCAGGCTTACGGGTTAGTTTTGCACCTTTGTACAAAACTAAGAGTTTCCTTATCTGGTAAACAATTAACTTATCCCAAAAAACCCTGTCATATTTTCATGACAATCAAGTAGGGTCATAATGTTTTCTAAATACTAGTAGGTATGTACATTAAAAAAGTAAGTTGCATGATTAAATAACTATGGGGAAAAAACAATATACTTATTTGCAGATTATAAAAAAAGTCATGTTCCCATAATACAAGCTCTGCTTTTTTTAGCAGATATATACATTTATTCATACAACTATGTACAAGTAGGTATATACAAATACAGATGAAACAGCTATCTAAAAGTCCGTTGCAAACGATCTATAGATAGCTTAACTGATCCAGATCACTACCAGACGGAAGCGTTCCCAAAATAATGGCTCTGCTTAGTTTGGGGCTAGATAATGCTGTGTGAAAAATGTGCAGCATTATTTATTTATTTATTATTATATTTTTGCCGCGACAGGGATGAACCCACACCTCTCATTTTCTCAGCCAGTATCACCATTAAGCCTGTAGAAGTCAATTTTTATTTATAACATATTATTATTATCTATTTCATATCAAAAACATTAAGCGAAGTAATTACTAATGTTCGGAATACTCAAGTATGAATTAGTAAATAATTTATAATAATAAAAAATAAATAAACGGTAAAGATAACGTAATTACAGAAATACTTTAACGAGAAATAAGAATAATAAAATAAATATGTAATGCTGGTCATTTATGACTAATATACTACTTAAATATATATTCTTTTAATTTATACATAATTATATGAATTCATATATAATACATAGGAAACACCCAGAGCCGAGACAAATATTTTCCCGCGACAGGAATCGAACCCGCAACCTTCTGCGTCTCACGCCAGCCTTTACCCACCGCGCTACAGAGGTCAATATTTTAATTATAACATACCTGATAGGTATTAAATGCATACCTGCAAGGTATTTAATCTATGTCTAATATATCCACATACATTGTTAACCGCATTCGCGAAAAATTAGAAAACGATTAAGATTTTTAATTACTTATCACATTACATTACAAGCGCATAAAACACACTTTTTCTAGTCAATTCTTAACCTTTGTCCCACAACATAAGCTCTCTAAAATATTGGTAAATATAAAATTGACCATACTCTTAGCTTGTATACTGGGTGTGGCAAAATAATGGGACTCTTAGGAAAATATTTCTTATTTAGAGTGTTTTCATATTACATATTTTGCAAGTATTTTAAAATTGTACATAGGAGACATGAGCTCTGTTATGGTATCAGGCATTATTAGGGAGTATGTTTTACTTTGTAGCTAGAGAGTTATGTTTTTAGAAACATCAGGTAAATTTAAATAACTAAATAATACTGGACATTTTTCATATAGCCCCAAAGTAAGCAGAGCTTGTGGTATGGCAACTACATGACTGATATACTACCTATATGCGTTTTATTTGTAAATACATACATATTATACATAGAAAATACACAGGTCCCGAGACAAATATTTGCGTCTCAGGCGGGCCTTCGCCCATTGAACCACAGAGGTCGTATTTAAAAAAAAAACTAGTTTACTTTCTATCCACAATCTTTTCCCAAAGTAACTCATCCTCGTGGCGTGACCTGTCAGTCATATAACTTTTGAAACTATTATAGTTATGAACATATTTTTTTAATTAAAAAGTAAAGAAAAAGTGAGCAGCCAAAATCCACGAAATATCGAAAAACATTCAAACTCACAAATCACAGTAAATCACCTTTTTAGTTTAAAATTATCCACTCAGCCAGGACTCAAAGTATCAGTCAAATTACTTTCTTTGAGGGTCCCATTATCATGCCACACCCTGTAGATCCTCATTGCTAACGTATCTTGACTATGACTTTGACCAAGAACTTTATCCTTGCAATGACTCTTTAGGTACTAAAATAAGGTATGTTTTACATTGTCAATTGGAAAGGTAATTAAGTAGAGGCTAATTGCAGTCTGTGGAACTAAGTAATAAAGTTGCATTGTTGTTGTGGTTGGTAACGGTTAAGTTAGTTTTGAACATGTATTAAGTTATTATTTTGTATACCTACTAAAGCGATATTACAAGCGAAGCTTCTACGGGTATTGTTTGCCTAGTTTCAATCAATGCTCTGTCAGCTGACAATTTAAGCAGGAGTTTCTAACGGACCAATCAGTATGCACAACTTGTTGGGTCATCTCAAATATTAGTTCTGTTAGATACAACTTGTCAGAACTAGATTTTCTATAAGTGTTCCCTACGTAGAAATGTTCCATATGACATCACCCCTTCTGGATGGTTAAAAACAAAGACGGATCTGCCCAGGAAGATTTTTTCAGTTGTAGTTGACACCAAGTTGGCTGTTCTGTTAGACACCAAGTTGTGTCTAACAGAACAGATACAACTTGGCACAACTGGTGGTTGGGCAGGTGTTCTGATGACATGATTAGTTGTGCGTACTGATTGGTCCGTGAGCAACTCGCTCGTTTGGATTGGGAGGTCACGTTGAGATGAAGATTTTGGGTAAACCGATTTGGATGCGGTAGATCTCAGTGTATAGTAAAATAAAGGCAGCTTTTAATCTAGCCTACCTAGTAAGTAAAAGCTACTTCTAGATTTTTAAACCATGGTGAAATACGTAAAATTTACGTAAGTACCTACAAGAAAAACTTTTTAATTTCACAGACACAGTCTCCACATCTTTGGGGTTAGTATAGGTACATACTGTTTTACCTATTATGTTTTGGGACACCCTACGACTACTATCCATATACCTCGGTGGCGCGGCTGGCAGGTAGTCGGCCGAATTGCTAGATGAATGTTCTGAAGATGTCACAGGTCTGGATGTAGTACCATGGAACTCGTAGTTCCTGATACCCACGACACAGTGAATCCTAGTATGGGGTCAGGACTATGCACGTTCATTTATTTATTTAAAACGTGCTGTTATGTTCTGTGTAGTTTGGTTGTTGCCAATGTAAGTACTACATACCAACAGTTTAAATTAAAAAAAGTCGTGGAAACGTAGAATGATGCAGTAGATGTAATTAATATCGATTTGTCTAACATTAGAATGTATGGATGTATCCGAATGTATTATGAAAGTGAGATGTTTGACGGATGATTTTGTGATAGTATCCGAACGATAAAAAGATTGATGAATGTGAATTGGAATGGTTTGAATGAATGAAAAGATTGAATCTAAGACGCCTGAACGAACTAGTGAATGAAGAGAGATTGAGGCTTGCGAAAAACGATTGTAAATTTGTATTTACTCACGTTGAAGAAATAAAACACAACAAGTTGAAAAACTGAATTTAATTTTGCTTCCGCAACCGACATAAATTTCCAACTTTTCTAGTTATAGCTGCAACTAGGTCACGGAGTTGCCATTGTTTTATGAACGAGTAAAATAATAATGAAATTATTACATAAAACTCGGGAAAACTGGGACGATGTATGGAATCAATATAGTGACTTGCAGGTCATGGTACATACCTAACTTATTTATTTATATATTTATACTAGTTATTGGACACTTCCTATTTGCAGATAACTGAAACCGAACGTGAAAAGTCTTTGATGTGACCGTCGTGTTTACTGTTTTTTTTTGGTTTACTTTAAATTAATGACAAGCATCTGGCAACTTTAAAAATAATTGTAGTGTAAGGATATAGCACTATAAATTCACTTTCACTATAAGTTTTTTTTCTTTTTACCCATTTAAAAAAGTAATATACTGCCCAGAACCGCTCTCAAAGCAACTAGGAAAGTAGGTATTCAATAAAATTTAATTGCTACACATAAATATATGTCCTAGGCTTACTCGTAGGTACCAACTGGACCGTCAAAAGTACCTCAGCAACTCATTGACCAATACAACTTAGCTTTCAATATCAACTTATATCGAGGTGATCAGGCATAAAGCCCTGATGGGAAGCGGTTACTGTCGCCTATTGACATGAGCTGGTACCTCTGAAAAACTCAGGCGTTATCAGCATCAAGCATGGAAAAAACTGCTATGTTCAGCATAAATTATGCTCTTTTCATTAACCAAGTCACGGCAGTTTTATAAAGTTTTTAGCCATGACGCAAGAACTTGTTTATGCGTTTGGGGTAGGTTGTTTGTTTGTCTGTTACTTTTTTTTAATACTCTTTTATATAAGCTTCACTTTGAACTAACAGACAGTGTTATCCATATCTTGGAAGTCAATCTTTACCTATTTCTAACTGTCGCACCGAAATAAAACTTTGTATGTTTATGTAGTTCGGAGGACAACATATTTAATAATTATAATTTGGTATCTTGGAGCTGATCTGATGGAGGAGCTAGGGGGTGGATAGTGGAATAGTTTCACTATCCACCTCCAAGAGTTACCCTTCAGTGGTCACTAGTATAACCCTTGTTTGGGCTCATATGATTAGTTTTGACGAGCCCAATAGATTGGGCTTTGTAACGAAGATCTGATGATTGAGCCAGGAGGTGAATAGTGATATTTATTTTTGATTTTTTTATTCGTGATAAAAGCTTGTTTTAATAACAACATATTTTATTGTTTCTTATGACTTCAAGAGCGGCTTTTAGATTGGTTTTTAAGCCACAAGTTACAAGGAGGCGCTGCAATAGGTAATGAAAAACACGTCGGGAGTTTTAAACTTTGTATTATCTCACTTTCTACGTACTAGCTTTTATACCTTCAGTGTTCAGAAAGCTTTGAGCACTTTGGTTGCTTGTGATGATCTTGAGACGGGCGTATTAGGGTACCTGGGATGCTCAGATACTAATGATCAGTAGACTTGGCATAGGTACAGTTAGCTCATCCGTAAAGGGACGCTAAGAGAATTTTAATTGATTTCTTCGGGAAAGCAATGACTTACGATTATGAACTAGGCTTCTTAAAGGTCTTTACCAATGAAATTGTCGTTTTATCGAACAGGCCAATTTGTACTAAAATAGCTGTGGTTTGACTGGAAATTCTATTTTTTTTATTTATCTTGTTTTTAAAGCGTGCTATTCCATTCTTTAAAAAAAAAACGGTTTTTTTACCTCCAATTTCATTACTCGCGTTATTTTCGAACATGACTTTACTACAACGAGGAAACAATGCATCTGAAAATAACGACATGTATGGATGGACCTACCACTATCAACGAACAAACAGTAAGTTATTGGTTAACTCCTTTCGTTCTGGAAATGTAGATATCGCAAGCAATCCTAGTGGATGCCCAAAGAACAACGCTGATAATAACGAATTGAAAGCGAATCCATCTAAAAATACAGCTAAGCTTGCATTGGCTTTTGATGTTATTGTTAAAACAATATTGAGCTATTTGTGTCAATTTGGCAAAACAAAGAAGCTTCGTCGGATTCTTATTTTCCCATACAATACGGCAATTTCATAGGTAAAGACCTTATATCTTTATAGACTAGGAACTTATAATCGTTTTTCCAGAAAAAAGCGTAGCGTCTTTCTTGGCAAGGCTACGCAACGTTCCGTTCAATCAACATTTAGATGGGTAGATTTAATAGAATGGTAACAAAATCATCATTGTATGATGTCCCATCCTCAATCCTTGTGGCTCAATGGTCCATGAGCCACAATGCACAATACCTACTCTTATCTCATACAAACAAACTACTTTGTATTTTTTTCTTTGAAATACATAATGTACGGATGAAGAAAAGATAAGGTACACAAATTTACAGTCTGTTTATGTTAGAAACTTTAAAGAGTACGGCTAGATGGAGTGATTACATAGGGTTAGAAAGTGGACGAGAAGAGCCGAATACCGGGCTTAGTGGCGCGTATTGGGAGAGAAATAAGTTATTCGCTATCTTTTTTTTGAAAATAGATTGCCTAACTGTTAATCGGGTGACAGCGGGAAAAAACTCTCCGTTTTTATAAGTATTTAACAGGACTTTATCCTACTACTAATACAAACCCGAAAGTTTATGAGGATGGATGTTTGTTACTCTTTCACGCAAAACTTACTGAACTGATTTTGATGAAAGTTTACAGTAATATAGCTTATACATCAGAATAACACAGGCTACTTTTTATCCGGGTACCACGCGGACGAGACAGAGGCTAGTAGGTATATATATCAGTATAAAACTTATAATCATATTTACTGATCGCAAAAGTCGCGAATTTTTACCTTCCCGTTGTCTGCCGTAGATTCTAAGATTGGATTACAACGAGAATAGCCCTTAGTAAATAATAGTTAGAATAGTTAGAATAGTGTTGGGTAAAATATTGAATCTTAAAGCATGAACCAAACAGTATATTCAACCTAGAAATAGAGCTATTTGTAAATTCGATTAAGAAACTGACTCCGTACCGAGAAGTTATGAACTGCGGTTTAATTGGAGCAGTTTCCGTTTTAGCACAACGTATTTCAATCTTCATCGATTAAACGCAGCTACTAGAAACGCTTTTTAAACCGACTTCAAAATAGGAGGAGGTTCTCTATGTACCTATGTATTTTTTCGTGTGTATGTAGGCTTTTTTACGCGATATCTTTGCTTATTAAATAAATAATAATTATTATGCTGGACGCTTTAAGCACAGCATTATCTAAGCAGAGATTGTAATATAGGAACTACATAATGTTTTTTTTGTATATGGAAAACAACCAAGCCCGAGACAAATATATACATATATGTATTGTCCCGCGGCGGGAATCGAACTCGCAACCTATACAGACGTGCTTAATGATTATTTTTTAAATAAGGGTGAAAAAACGGGACATGAAATTAGATGTTGTACTTTTTATCAACTTCCCCGTATTTGAAACCGGTTTTTATTTTTCCCGATACATATTGTCTTATTACACTATGTGTTTGTATTTTGTATATACCTAGTATAGGGCGGAGGACATAATATGTACACCATCGCACAGGTCTTTACCTTATTTGGATAGCTATGTTATCGCAACCAGGAACATTATTAACAAAGTTCCACTGTTGTACAATGTAATGTATTTGTGACGTCAGTTAATAAATAAACTTTATCTATATCTTATCTTTCAAGATTTAAGTGGAGTTGGAAAAAGATGGCGGTATTTGCAATGCAATTTAAATTTTCCAATAAAACAGCGATGGGCTTGCAGCCTGACGCAAGTCCATCGCTAAAATTCTAACTGCAGAAAAACGCGAACTTGTGCCAAATAATGATTGGACGTGTCTCTAACTACCACCTACGCATCCCCTTCATCTTTTTACCGTAAAATTTAGTCTTTTGAAATGTTAACAGAAAATGAACTACTATTATATTTTGTAAAATAATATAAAAAAGAGATTTCCCAATACAAAACGCTTTAATACTATTTTTCTATAAAAAATATTAAGAATTTCATTATTTAACTAAACACTGTTTCTTTCTAAAAGTTCTTTCTAAGTGTTATTTCAAATTAAAAAGTTCAGAAAAAAATAAATTTAGCAAACATAACTATAATTAATTTGCAACTGTCATGATTATGAACAAATTTTTTACTAAAAAACGGGATATTTATAATGATTTGTGAGTTTGAATGTTTCCCGATATTTCGGTACAGTTGCATGTACCATGATCACGGGAGGCTCCTCACGTGATCTTTTTAGTAAAAATTTTGCAAACAGTTTCAAATCTTTGTCATGCACAATGTTAGTGTTTTTTGTATATATTGTGTTGGCAATAATTGGCATGTGCCAACATATAATGTTTGGATGTACGTACCTCTGACTACCTAATATTTGTTAACCTCAAATATATATGCAATATGTCTGAGGATGTTAATCATTGGGAACAATGTGTTTTTTTTTTGTTTTTCGCTGTTGTAATGTTGAACAGACAAACGAATCATTATATTTAAATTATTTAACATTTTATTAATTGTTTATCAAAGGTATCATCGCATTTGTAATAAATGCAATAGTTTACCGAGAAACCGTAAATTATGGCAACATCGCTATGTTATGTCTACGTTATGAAATTTGCTGCCTAAATCGGATATAACTGCTTTATTACGAAAAGCACGTACTATGGATCTCAGAATTTTAGATTTAGTTTAACTGAAAATAGTTGTAATAACATTTAGATTGAAAATTAAACAGTATTTAAAACAAGACTATTTCAAAAGTAAACAATGCAAGCTTTATTTGCAATAAATAAATTAGGTACGTATTTCTGTAAAATGCATACTAAACCCAACTTGGTAGGCAAAACTATATTAAACAATCCCTTTATTTTTCATACAGCATTATCTATCCCCAAGCAGATCAAGTAGATTAATTTTAATTGGAGGTAGCTTATATTGAAGAAACAAACTAAGGGAACCATTGAAAAATATACGAAAACGATAAAAAAACACAATTTTGACATTAGGACCGTCATGCGAAGTAATAATAAGTCTTTAACCACTTCGTTGGCGCAGCAAGCGGGTATCCGGCTACGACGCAAGAGCTGCGAGAACGAATCCCTCTGCGGGACAATTTTTTTGTTCTGCATATATTTAATCCGATTCTGGATGGCGCCACGCTACACGTTCCTTATACCCACGACACAGTGGAATCCTATTGTGGTAGGTCAAGACTTTGTGGCTCAAATATTGTAGGCAAGATTAGTAAAATGCTTGGTAAAATTTTAATATATCCTTAAAATCAATCAAGGAAGTTGCACAATTCATAACAAAGACCAAAGACCGGTCACTCAAAGCTGCCCTGCCGACCCTTGTTATTTATAAGCGTGAAGATAGCAGATAACCGCTTTGAAGTGCCAGACCATTTGTTCTAAATAATGATCGTTATTATTATATTATTGGTCAATTACGTCGGATTGAAGGTAGGTATACTATACAGATATAAATTGAAAGCTAGAGAGTAGGCAGGCTTTTATAAATCACAAAGGGTCCGATCAGACTGACGTGGTAGCATTGGCGATCAAATGGAAATAGTTGTCAAATGGTTGTCTAAGTTCACGTCAGTGTATTGGTTGCCAACGCCACTGAATCAATTTGACCGGGCCTTTGAGGTACAGCAAAGCCAATGAGTAGTTGTCTTTGAAAATACAATCTGTGTCTCTTCTAGAACTGCATGTCGGCCATGAATAGGTATCTTCTAGAATTGTATGCTACATCGTCGACAATATCATCACTTACCATGAGATGAGATTATGGTCAAATGAAGGTATATTCATGTTGAAATATTTTTTTTAATTTATAGATCGATAGAGTATACAGATGCAGAAAGACCCGTTAGACCTGTGACTTGAATGACACAAATATTGCGGGAATTCGGTGGATGAAGGTGGCCCATGATCGTATCTCATGCCACTCTATAATAAGAATAAATATAAATTATAATGATGAAAAAATTTCACACATCATCCGAACCACAAAGCTGTGCCCAAAGTAAGCAAGGACTATGTACAACTAAGATTTTAATCAAAAAAATATTCTTGGATAACCTGTAAAGTCTTAATAGCTTGTGAATACTAATGTTATCAAATAAATAGAAAAAAAACAAACACGCTCACGACTGTCTACCCCTTAGTGGACATCCTCAGATATATACTCAGTGAGTAGATCTTTGAGGATACCAAGGTATTCAGAGGCATGTCCAAACATTACATTTGGTACATGCCCGCGTTTTGCAAGTAGTAAGCATTCCACGTGACAGGTTGCAAGCCCATCGCCGCTTATTGAAACACTAACTATTGGCACATGCCTTCGAATTTTTGGTTCTAGGGTATGCCGGTTTCCTCACGATGTTTTCCTTCACCGTTTCCAGCACGTGTTAATACGCACATAAATTTCGAGTGGAAAAATCCATTGGTGCACGACCGGGTTCGAACCCACGACCTCCAGATCAGAAGTCGGGGTATCACAAACCATTAAAGAGCGTTGGCTATTATTTACTTAATATAATTCACTGTTGTGAATAGCTCAACCTATTCACAACAAGATTGAATATTATTTGATATAGCGGGACGTATATCATTTTATGTAGATTCTGTAAGGCTATTTTCAGACGGTGATAGTAACTCGCTCGAAACTCTGTCTATAGCTAGCATTAGTTAACTCAGTTCTCAGTATTAAAATAAGCAAACTTGTTTCTAAATTTGGAATTCATCAAAGCGTATTTATTCGTTTTTATACCTTTCACCACGGCTGTTGCAACACAGCCAACATTCCGGGAAAATAACAATGAAAATGTAAAAACGAAAAAGTTCCGCGTATTCGTACAACTTAATAATTAAACTTCTCATCGCAAAAGTTTGAAAAATAATATCAAGGCAACACAATATTTAAAAAAGTTGTTCAACTTTTATAAGTTAAGTGTATAATAACTATTTTAAACACTAACATTAGGTACCTCTTTGGCGCAGTGGACGAAGGCTCGCCTGAGATGCAGAAGCGGATTCGATTTACGCCGCGGGACAAATGTTTGTATATGCAAATATTTGTCCCGGGTCTGGGTGTTTTCTATAATATGTAAGTATTTACAAATATATATATAAGTAGTATATCAGTTATTTAGTTCCCATAATAAAAATGCTGCTAAGTTTGGGGCTAGATGATAGTGTGAAAAATTTCCAGCATTATTATTACTAATATCTCATAAAGATATCAAATAGCCACTGGGTAAGTACACAGCCGGACACATTTAATTACTTACAGGTAGTTTTTCTAGTAATAAAATCTTGTCATATAAACGGACATCAAGCGCAAACACAAATCTCAGCACATGATAGCAATTGACGTGGTCAATTATTCATCAATGAATAATAAATAATAAATTCATAATTCGGAAAGTTCTGGATAGTCTTGTTGAACCCTGCGCATGCATGAGTTTATCTATTTATAAGTTGAGAAAAAAGTTCAATATAAATAAGATACCTACATTTGATGTTTTTTACATAGAATATTTGTTGATGAGCTCACCCTACTCAACTAACACCATATTAAAGCAGAATGAAGAAGGATCATCAAACCCAACCCGATTTTTTTGTCTGATTCACCGTGGCTTGATCGCGAGGAATCGGCGTTAACTCGAATATCAAAAAAAAAATAATAAGTCGACAATTCTAAAAAATCCTTGTGATTTAGTTTCAATAAATAAATACCGAATAAATGACTTTGACTTAGAATAATCCCTGATTTTACTCGTTTGAACCACAATCTAGTAATCGTCATCATCATCTAGCACTTCTCCACACATTGTTGAATAGAAGACCTCATTATAACGCCATTATTTTTCGTTCCTGTCGATACATATCCAGTGATTCCTGACTACACGACTTGTTGGTCGACTTTCGAGTGTGTGGTCTACCTCAAGGTCGCCGAATCTATTAATGCTCCGTAATAATACAAGTTGCAAAATTACTTCAAGCTAGTGGATTAGTGTCGTGAGTCACTTTACTCGTCTAAAACGCCCTTAGCGACACGATTTCTGACATACGTCCTTGTTATATTCTAGAGAGGAGATTAGCGGCACTTGTAGGAATTCTATGGGAATGTCAGTAAATTGAATTAGTGCTTCCTGGGTTAGGTGACACGGTTTCGAATAACAGGTGTAGGGTTGCATCTTAAAGGCCGGTATCTACTAAAGTGGAGAGGAGAATATATAATATAATTATATTGGAGATGGAAATCAACGACGTCTCGTAAACTGGAGAGAAGAACATAAAATTGAATTATATTGGAGATGAAAATCCACGACGGACGTCTCGTTTCTCCATGAAAAACTGTCACTGTTCTTACGCTTTGTAACCAACAAAGAACCTGTGATACAGTTTCTTATTAATTAAAGCTCAATCGCTTCAATCTAAATCCTATCCTATCCTAACTTATCCTACTAATATTATAAACGCGAAAGTTTGTGAGGATGGATGTTTGTTACTCTTTCACGCAAAAACTACTAAACGGATTTTGATGAAACTTTACAGTAATAGAGCTTATACATCAGAATAACACATACGCTTTTTATCCGGGTACCACGCGGGCGAAGCCGTGGGCAGAAGCTAGTAAATAATAATGAAATACTGTTCGTTGGTAAGCGCATACCTAGAAAACGTTTTTTTTTTTTTTGTTTTAAAATGTTTGTAATAGTAACTAATATTTAGAAAATATGAAAAAAACTTTGTTTTGTTGAAAGTAGTGGTTACTTCCTCGATGGTTCTCGAATTGAAGCTTCCTATCTGTCATATTAAAGGACAGAACAACGTCTTTAGGGTCAGGTTTTTAAGTTTAAGTTAAAAAAAAACAGGAAAAAATAAACCGAATTCAAATAACGTGAAGTTGTTAAAAAGTGCAATATGAAATTTCATCCCCCATTTTTTCACCCCTATTGGTATTTTTCATAAAATGTATATCGTACCACCCTTGCACTCTTTAAAAAAAAACATTCAAATCGGTTCAAAATTGGCGAAGATATCGCGTGACATTCACAAAAGAAACATAACAGACTAAATTATAAAATCCTCCTTTTTAAATCTTTTAATTTTTTTTCCAATCATGCACAACCTTGGTTTAGAACATTGACCGATAGCAAACAATTATCGTCCTTCAAATACCTATTACACGCATGATTTGTAGATATGGCGTTTCTATATTTAGACAAGCCAACTAATTATGCTATTTCTGGAGCAATGAAACTGAACCACAGTTATGCATGGGTCATCTGTGAGGCGTTCTGAATACAAACATACTGGTTATCGCACCAACAGTCAAGCCCTTTCCAAAGTTACCACCCATAATTAGGGTAACGTATACCAATAGTTACTAAAGACCGACACATGTATACCAGAGTCACGATGAACGAACTAATTGATATTATAATGATTTAGGGATAAAATCCATACCTCTTTGAGTTACTTTATTCAATCATCTATTTTAACATGGTCAAAGCCAAAGTCAAAGTCAAGTCAAGTCAAAGTCAAAATTTCTTAATTCATTAAAATCATAAGGATCACTTTGAAACGTCGGTTTTATCTACTGCCTGTACCTCCGCGACCAATCCAGGAAAGAAAGGCAAGAAAACAAAGCTGGTTATTATTTTTAATGAAATTTTAGAGTCTGGGAAAAAGGAGTGAAGCACCCAAAGAGGTCCTTAATCAGAAAAAAAAACTAACACTACCAACATAATAAAGTTAAAATATGTAGTACTTAAGTGTTATCTACATACTTTAGAATTATGGACATGGCTTTTTATTTGAATTCGCGGTTGTAATATTGCTTGATAATTTGTTAAAAGAATTATTTAGCAATAAGCATCCATCCCAATAGTACACATTAAACACTCATATTTTCGCAGTCGGTTTATTAGCAATAAAGAAATATAACAGTTATCACCCATAGTTCAGCATTTATAATTATACTAGCTTCTGACAACGGCTTTACCCGCGTGGTGCCCGTATAAAAGTATCCTATGCTAATTTTTGCCGTGTATAAAGTATTCTTGGACATAATATTGATTTCAAATTTTGTCGAAATCAGTTTAAATAAAAGTTTTTTAGCCGTTTTGAAGATTATTAGCAACTAACATCCAAACATCCTAAACGTTTGAATGAATTATCCAGCCTCTGCCCATGGTTTCGCCCGCATAGTATAAAGATAAAAAGTAGCATATATTGTGCTATCCCAGGTCACGTTTCCAAATTTAATCCAAATCAGTTCAGCCGTTACGAAGTAAATCAGCAACAAACACTTTTACTTTACAATATTACTAGCTTCTGCCCACGGCTTCGCCCGCGTGGTACCCGGATAAAAAGTAACCTATGTGTTATTCTGATGTATAAGCTATATTACTGAAAAGTTTCAGCAAAATCCTTTTAGTAATTTTTGCGTTAAAGAGTAACAAACATCCATCCTCACAAACTTTCGCGTTTATAATAGTAGTAGGGTATAATATTAGGATTCGTAGGTCTAAATGACCTTGGATTTGACAGCTGTCATGAGTAATATTAAAGCGCCGCCTCTATATTAGCTATGGAAACTAAAACGGCATTTCCTGGAGAAAGGCAGTTAAAGCAATTTTATGGTCAGTGCAGCGCGCCTGCGCTTTGCAATGCAATTGTAGATTCAAGTAAATAAACACAGTGAAATAGGAAATGGCGTCGATTCTACAATGACTTTATTGATTGCTAATGGAACGCCCATGACTTTATCCACATTTAATAATAATGCTATTTTCCAAAGATGGAAGTGTTAAAGGCTGAGAGCACAAGTATATTTTAGTAAGACCTTTTGATACCCTTTAGCGGTTCCCATAAACGTTGCCCCTACACTGCCTATCAATTTATTCTTTATTGTATATATCGGCGCAAAGGCGTTATTCTGCTTCTACAATGAGTCATCGGCGTAGAACCACGAGTTACTTATCGAATCATCACTTAGATTGTCAAATTACAGTGTAAAATCATTAATTAGGTTATTACTTCAAAACCATTTGTAAACTTAAATGATTAATGCTTGCAGGTAGTTTTAGCTTGTTCGCACAAGTTGTTTGCTCGAGTCTTTGTTTTTGCATAAATACGGGCGACGGACCGAGTACGATTCATTCTCGCTCAAGCCGTCGGACCGTACAGACCTTGTAAGCCTCTGTAAAACCAAAAATAAATTTGAAGAACATCTCCTGGAGTTTACTTTCGTTATCAACTATGAGCGACCAGCATTCTGCTGATGATAGTGACGTTAGCATTGCTGACGTCACACTTTTTAAAGACCACCTTGGAGCTTCTGCTCCGTCATATAAATAAACACTTACAAAAAGGCAAAATTAAATGACATGTACAAAGGCGAGCTTAACCTTAAAAGAGTTTTGAGCTAGAGATAGATAATTATAGATATTTAGTGGACGGCAAGGATTTGATCTGAATTTTTGTCTTGGCAGTTGCTGTTTCATCTACATATGAACCTTTTTATAGCAAGAAATCCGCCATCCTTCAATAGCCTAATGTTTTACACATTGTTTTCAATAGTTTTTATCTATCGTCACCCAAACTATATCTATTTTATTTTTATCAGTATTATCTCTTTTAATACGTACAAAAAGGTCACTTAGCGTTGGGCCCTAATGCATCTCATCCAGGCACAAACCTGTGATAACAATTAAACGAGTGGAATAATAATTATTATGTATTTCAGATAATTTGATCCCTAGGTGAAGAGAGTTAGGCTATGTTAGATATCAAAAATAAAATGAAAAAATCAAGTCCAACACTTGATACTTTTAGGCATCTGCGTTTTTAAAACCCTTTTATACATAGCTAAGTACACGGTGAGTCTTGGGTTTTCAACTCTGGATGATACACTTTAGATTCCTTAGCAGTAGGTTTTGAGTGACATGTATTGTCCGACGTGGTATTGTGGTTTAAAAGTACGCGGTCACTCGACCTTATGTGATAGATTTTACGTAAGTACTATGACTATGTTTTACGTGGTCTCGCGGTTTCATTCTCATTTCTGCCTCGAGCTAGGCAATCGACTTATACTTAAACACATAGACTTAGGGAATTATTAGTTGCAGATTACAACTTGTGACAACATAAGGGAACTAGTATAGTCATTTATTTAGAACCAAAAACTAGAAGGCATACCTACTGATTTATGCCGGTCCGAGTAATATCTATGGTTGGTTCTCTATTAGGGCTCTAAATGGTGCCAACGAGACCCTAATACTAAGCCAACGCTACCGTCTGTATCTTTTAAACTTGTATTGTACGTTTGGTTTCGTTTTTTTTTTTTTTTATATTGTAAATTAATGTAATAACATTCATTTATCGATTCATTTGGAAGTAGGAATAAGACTAGATTTTTCACGGACAAATCTAGTCTTCTAAAGTTCAGAGATTGGTTGTCATCCAAGCATTATGCATACTGTGACTCTGACGCAGATAGTCTAAATTTAGCCGCGAATTGACTGTTTTCCTCCGTAAATGACTATTTAAGTTGAGCCGATAAGCTGGTAGGTATTAGAGTAAATAATTGTGATTCAGCTTTTTAAAATACATAGCGTTATCTAACTAGTGTCTACACTCAGTCGATTCTTACTGCCTAAACTTAACAGGACTTTTTCGTTTTAGTTATTTGTGAGAATACGAAGTAGGGTTTTTCAGAGGTAGATAGGCCGTACCAGCAGGTGGGCCGTGTGCAAAAAATATATTTGTTGCCCATGCACCTAAGCATTCTACGTGATAGGTTGCCGTTTGTTTGTTTTTTGTTTTGTTTTTTTGATGGCACATACCATAAGTAGGTACTTATTACATGGCACATATACTATATGTGCCATGTAATAAGTACCTACACACCTTACCCACATATTTTCACAATGAATTACTAGAGTGCAGTGATTACTAATAAACAAGAATAAGAACCAAAACTGTATTAAAAGAAATAAAGATTTCTGTCATTCATTTTGATTTGTCGGTCGTGTTGGCCTAGTGGGTGATACCCCGACTTCTGATACGGAGGTCCTGGGTTCGAACCCGACTGGGTTCGAACACCAGTGGATTTTTCCACTCGAAAAATTTATGTACATATTAGCACGTGCTCAAAACAGTTAAGGAAAACATCGTGAGGAAACCGGCATGCCCTAGAACCAAAAATTCGAAGGCATGTGCCAACAGTTAGTGTTCCAATAAGCGGCGATGGGCTTGCAACCTGTCACGTGGAATGCTAACTATGTGCAAAACGCGGGCATGTACCAAATGTAATGTTTGGACGTGCCTCTGGCTACCCCCTACTTGGTATTCTCAAAGATCTACTCACTGAATATCAGATACCTGAGGATGTCCACCATGAGGGAGACAGTCGTGAGCGTGTTTGTTTGTTTGATTTTGATTTTTTGGTTCTGGTGCCTTAGAGGCATGCCGTTTTCCTCACGATGTATCCCTTCAGCGTTTTGAGCACTTAATCGGTTAAAATATTAAACTGATTTGTTATTCGTGAGATTGTTCCGAAGTTGGTGGAAGGACACTCCTTCAACCAACTTCGAAAAGAATGAAGATGCCACCGCCTAAGATCATTCCCCATAGCCGTCTTTGAGGAAGGCGAATGCTGCTGTGGACTTTTACTGGCTGTTAATGAGGTGAAATTACCATCAGAATTTTCACCCGTTATGTACCAAGGTCGGCAATGCGCGAGTGATACCTCTGATTTTGCAAGCGTCCATAGGTTACAGTAACCGCTTACCAGCAGGTGGGACGTGTGCTTATTTGACACTTCGTTCTAAATTCAGATAGAACAGTCTCTATTTAGAATGTTCACGGGCGTTTACATTGCAACATCAATTCATGATGGCTTGGTGTCGCCGCGGGTAATAAGCTTGTCTGCATATTTAACACACGGTAAATGAGGACTATTGACACAAATTGTAGAAGTGCCATCACGATGGCATCTTCTTGTGAGAAGCTGTTTGTGATAATGTTATTATTTAGAAGATACTTTATAAGTTATATCTATATTGAATTTATTAATTCTTGTTTTTGGGTTTTAAACTGAGCTAAAAAATGGGGTGTGACCTAAGGACGGACAGACTGTAAGTGCTACGTTTTTGCCATTTCGCTTCGGAACCCTAAAAACCAAATCTCTTTGGCAGGCACACGAAAAAATAAAATAAACCCACACTATGACTCAATTATTGAAAACCCCTTCAAAATAAACCAAACCAAAATAAACCTACCCAATATTTTTATTTCATTACTAGCTTATTTATAAAAAAATATACTTCTTTGTACAATGCAGCGGCGATGTTATTTTAGGTTCGAAACTGTTTACCCAACAAAATGTCCCAGACCATAGGAACATGGCGACTGTCGATAGTTCTATTGTGAGATTGAATCTTCCGCGGGACAAAGGCTATTGAATGCCTTTCATATCTTCTTGTGTTGATAACGGGATGACCTATTGAGGATGGTCTGATATTTGTGATCAAAGTAAGTCCAAAGTTTGAGATAAGAGCCCGATTTCTTAGTGGGAATATATCTCATGAATCTATGCGTTATTTTGAATTTTGATTGAAATATATTTGTTAAAAGTTCTAATTTGACAGGCGTAATATTCTTGTTATCTCTTTCTAACGTGCACTATCAGAAAATGTTTAAATTAAGTTTAGTTTGTGTACAAGAGAATCGACACCATTATCCGTTATGTTAGCTATTTCTAATAAAAGCTATTGTAATAAATTTCCATTAAACTAACACAAACAGGGTATTGTTTGTGTTAGTTTTATGGAAATTGATTCATCTTTAACCGGCCTCCCGCGATAGGCTCTACCTAGTGCAACTATATCTGTATTGTATTTTAAGTAAATAAATGTATTTGTATTTTTTTGTATAACTGAAATTATCAAAAAGAGGAGTAGGTGAGAACCATCTCATGAGCATTTTAAAGTTCCTACCTATGATAATTAAATAAATAAATAATTCTGGACGATTTCACATATAATCATCTAGCCTCAAACTAAGCAAAGCTTGTATTATGGGAACTACATGACTGCTATACTACTTACATACATTTTTTTAAATACATACATTTCATACATAGAACACCCAGACCCGAGACAAATATTGGCAGACCGTACAAACATTTGTCCCGCGGCGGGAATCGAACCCGTAACCTACTGTGTCTCAGGCGGGCTTGCGCCCACTGCACTACAGAGGTCGTCAATTATACTTATACAATATTGACAACCTTCATGATTATCATGTAAATTGATCACTCAGTCCTTTTATAAGTAGTTTTTTCTATAATGGTAATGATTCCGGCGCAGTTTCATTGAATTCAGTATTTCGACCAGTTTTTTTCTATCCATTTATTAACAGATAGCAGTAATTCAACAACTTAATCTAAAAACCGTTTCAAACGATATATTAATAACCCAAGTGACCCAGATGCAAGCATTCCCAAAATGCAGCGGCGCTACCACGCTGATTGGCAATGCTAATGCGTTGACCCAGTTAAGAGCCAGCTCTCTGGTCACGCGTCGCTTTAAGCAAACGCCCGTAAAGACTAGGCATTAACAAATGACTTAGTATAATGCCTTAGAGTCGAATAGGGCATAGGACCTTATTATTAGTTTTCATTTGAGTTCAGACCGTGAGACACTGGCGGAGTATGTTAAAAGATTTGTAGGTTTATACAAGATCACATCCTACAAAAATCTTTCCACACATCATAATTTAATTTCATACTTATTCATAATCATCTCAAAACTAGTTAAACCTGTATCGGAAACCATAAATATTAATAAGTCGGGTCACATGTCCGTCCATCTGTCACTTACCGGTGCCACAGAGTAAATAATAGTTACGTTTCAATATTAAATGTGGAGTTAGCGGTTGTCGATATGATTGAAATAAACACAAAAGTAGATATTATGTGGACTAAACTGAAAAACATCCAATAACATTCAGCTAAAACTTTGTTAAATCTAGGATAATTAACTCTGAGTTAGCTAACTGCACGGTTATTAGGTAAGCTTGTTATTACTTGGACTTTGTTGATAAAATACAAATATTTTCCTGAAGTAAAAACACAAAAACAAGCCCTCTTCTATTTTCTCTTTAAATGGCAACGATTTTCTGTTCTGTTGTATTTCTTCCTTTTCAGGGTTCAGTCCCTAAAGTGTGCCAACGGGATCCTAACTCGTACTAAGCTAACACCGTCCGTCTGTCTATCTCTCTACCATGGGGCTTTAGCTTTTTGACCAATTAAATGTTGCCAGCCAACATTTTCACAGAATACTTATGTTACTAGTCACTATTATGCAATTTAATAAGTGTTGAAAAAATATTTTCCAAAAATTGGCTAAATACGGTTAGTCATTTCACAATCACAATCACTCGCTAATATAGCAAGTCGCTAAAGCTAGCCTTGTCCTTTTCTAACACTAAACAAAAGATAGAGGCTGTCAACTTTTAGCACGCTGCTAAAGTTAGCGATTGATTATGAAATAGGAGGGCAAGTGTAGGTACAATATTATAATGTGTGGTTGCACGGAACCCTCGGTGCGCAAGACTACTCGCACTTGGCCAATTATTTCTCCATTACTTAAGTGTTTGTTTCTCACCCTAGACAATAAAAATTTACAACGCAATGCAATTTATAGATAAGTGCGATTACGTTGCTCAATTTATTAGTTTGTTTTGTTGAAAAAATCTATAAAAGGTTATCTTTATTGGCCGGAAGTAAAGTGAAGCGGTTTGATGAAAGAGAAGTTTGGGAAACTAAGTAGAAATATTTCCGATACGGGAAATATTATTCCCAATATTATGACAGAATGAAGTGAGATAAAATTACAGTGCATTTATATTTTGTAAGAATGTTTGTTCGACAATAACTTTCTTACCGAACAGATCTTCGTTAGATTAAAAAGGGATAAATGGGGTTTTTAGAAGTCGAGTGGCATTTTAGTTAATGGAATGGATGGAAATAAATATCAGGTCATTTGAAAGGTCCTTGTTTGTATAGTTTATTTTTAATTCTAGCACTAAATCTTTTTAAGAAGCCTCTTTGTAAATAAAAGGAGTATTTTAAACATATTTTTATGAGGCATTCCTCGTAGCGCACCCAGATGAAGCGCACGAAAGTACTTCCACATAGCGCACCGGTTGCGTTGGTGCGCTTCATTCAGTAGGTATAAATGTTAAGTTTTTATTCCTCGTTGCGCACCAATGACAATGTAGGGTCTAGTGATGGGGTTGTTTTTCTAATTAGTAACCTATAAGTGGAAATTTATAATTGTATCCTGTTTTCCGTGAGGAACAGTAGACTCTGATAGTAAAGGATATAAAATATACACCCAACAGTCACATACAAAGTCCTCCACATTAGCAATCCCTGTATCGTGGGTATCAGAAATTAACTACCATGGTACCACAATACCCAGATCCGGAACAAATATATGCAGAACATGCAAACATTTGTCCCGCAGCGGGAATGGAGCCCACATCTCATGAATCTCAGCTGGCTTCACGCCCATCTTACCGCCGAATTTATTAAGAAAAGTCAGTTACTAAAAAAAACCTTTAATAATGCTGGACATTTTATCACAGCATCATCTAGCCCCAAAGTAAGCAGAGCTTGTGTTATGGAAACTACATGAACACATGAGATACATAGAATAGATCCGAGACAGATTTTTAATGTTCAAAATTTTTAATTCATATTGTGTGTATTGTGATGGCAAATAAATGATATGTCTATGTCTATGTCTATTATAAATTAATTGAGGTAGAACGATGAAAAGACGGGATTTGAAACATTTTTGGATCGAAAGTTGTGAACACTACAACCCTAGTACTATTTATTTTATTATTATTGATCCATCAACGCTAATAAACATCAACGCTAATTTTCCACATGATCGTGACGAATCACGACGTGTAATTAGTCTGTACAGTAACCTTACCTCATGGCATCGTTCAGCTATTCGATGCATTAGTCGCGCTTTCAAATCCCTACACACGGCTGGATTCAGGTCTAAATATTTCGGGGCAATGTATAAAAAAAATAGCCCCCGGTGTTGATCGATAAGTAGGCAGGGAATGTAGATGATAAGAGAGGCATATAATAATAATAATGCTGGTCATTTTTCACACAGCATCATCTAGCCTAAAAGTAATCAGAGCCTGTGTTATGGGAACTACATGACTGATATACTACTTAAATACAGTTTTTTTAAATACATGCATATTATACATAGAAAAAACTCAGATCCGAGACAAATATCTGCAGATCATACAAACATTTGTCTCGCGGCGGGAATCGAACCCGCAACCTTTTGCGTCTCAGGCGGGCCACAGAGGTCTAAACCTTACGAATCAGACAATACAATACAATTGATTAGTCCATTTAATATATATAAGATGACACACTAACTAACATACAATGTAGATCTTAAACCTGGTCCTAATATAAACTTGAGCTGGTTGGTATTTTTATAATTTATTGGAGTATTATAACTAACATTCTGATGTAGTAAACATGAGTATTGTTTTTTGATGGTCCTACTTATTTTTTTTTATATCCAAACGCATTACAGCTCCATCATGGGGAAAACTGTTGCAGTCGTGTTTGTTTGTTGTTTGCTGTAATTGATTAAAATTTTGTCTTATGTCATTTGAAATGTCCTGTCAAAATTCAAGGTTTGTCCCCCTGCTTCTCCCCTAAATCCAACCCTGATAGACTTTCTAACGTGTTGACAGGTTGATTACGAGAAAATTATAGTAATCAGATAATGATGGGTTACGCAAAGGTTAACTTGCATTAAATTATGAATTTATTTGCGGAACTGTAATTTGCAATTAGTTTTACTGGTACCTAATGTCAGATATATAAGTGGAATTAAGTTAAATCTTAATACATAAGAAAATTACAGTATCTCAGTCAGTAATTTAGGCCTTTAGTCATTTGATTTAAATTTTAGATGCCTGGATGAAATTTTGTTTTTGTATGTATTTACTCATAATAATATTTCCAGGAATAAACTTATTCCTTAACTTAACTAACATACAAAATCTTGACTTAAATATTTTATTTTAACACTCTTATATTAGCTTCACTTTTAACTAACTAATTAATAAAGAAATACTGTAATCAAATCTTGAAAATCAATTTTAACTTTTAATGAAACTTTAAATCTTTAATTATGTAGTTCGGATGACAATACTATAATTTTATATCTTGGAGCTGGGATGAAAAGTCCAAAAATCACCTTCGCAGGGGATTGTCGCTGGGGAATTGTGGAATAATCCGATCTGATGATGGAGCCAGGAGGTGGATAGTGGAACACATCGGTGGCTAATAGTAAACTCTCGAGTTTGGGCTCATAATATATATTATTCGTTTTGACGATTCGTATAGATTGGGCTTAGTAACGAGGGTCTCATGTGCCAGGCGGTGGCTAAAGGATTTTTTTTTTTTTTTTTTTACCATTTACTTTTTTTACCCAAAAAAACAATGGTAGGTACTAAATTACCATTGTTTTTTTTTTCAAATAAGTCAGGCCTACAATCTAACAACTAGCATAAAAAGCGTTCTATCGATATATTTCTTGTTACGGGATCATTTCTCTTCGTCAATATTATTAAATGTTTTTTTATCATCCATAATCTAAATAGTTTAATGTTTATCTCAATATATTTTACATTGTAAGTTGAGACATTACTCTTAACGATCTAATTTTAACAGTTTCCGTCCAGAGATGCAATCTTTACACACGTCTTGGTTTTAGTTGATGCAACTGTCAGTTAAATAACTACTTTACTAAGACACAATATTGCTGTTGTGGTTTTGTGTTGTAGTTTACCATCACCTGTGGTTCATAAGCATTTGGTAAGAGCCTATTGTACCCTATAAAAACATTTTTCAAATATTTATTCAGGTTAAAAAAATTATAATAACTGGCAACGGGATAGCTCGTGACCTCACCTGCTTCTTTTATTAACCTACCTATTCCAACTGCCATCCTAATTGATTTAGCCGTTACGATGATTCCATGAAACATCCATACCCCCATCATCCCTGTTGATAAAATTATTATTTGTTTTTTTTTATACCGCCATGGTGGGAAACATACAGCCCACCGTACAGCGGTTACCGTAACGTATGGGCGCTTGCAACACCAGTGGCAACACGCGCGTTGCTGACCCTTAATAAAATCCAAAACGTATTTTTTGTCGAACCTTTTTGAGATAAAACCAGAGAAATAATCTAAAGTCATTTTTTGAGTTAAGATATTTTTTAAATATCTAAAATGTAGACTAAGCAGATATGACTAAACAGTTTGATCAGCAGATTGGATGACCACCACCACTTTCTTGTACAGATTCTTATCAGTGGGTGGAGTAGTGGCATTAAGACCCAGAATTGACCACATGATATATGGAAGCAGTGGGTGGACGGATAACAATCATGTTCAAACCGGGTTGAAGGTCTAGGAAGAACTCAGGCTTACGGGTTAGTTTTGTACATTTGTACAAAACTAAGAGTTTCCTTATCTGGTAAACAATTGTCTTATCCCAAAAAAACCTGTCATATTTTCATGATAATCAGTAGGGTCGTAATGTTTTCTAAATACTAGTAGGTATGTACATTAAAAAAGTAAGTTGCATGATTAAATAACTATGGGGAAAAAACAATATACTTATTTGCAGATTATAAAAAAAGTCATGTTCCCATAATACAAGCTCTGCTTTTTTTTACTAGATATATACATTTATTCATACAACTGTATACAAGTAGGTATATACAAATACAGATGAAACAGCTATCTAAAAGTCCGTTGCAAACGATCTATAGATAGCTTAACTGATCCAGATCACCAGACAGAAGCGTTCCCAAAATAATGGCTCTGCTTAGTTTGGGGCTAGATAATGCTGCGTGAAAAATGTGCAGCATTATTTATTTATATATTATTATATTTTTGCCGCGACAGGGATGAACCCACACCTCTCATTTTCTCAGCCAGTATCACCATTAAGCCTGTAGAAGTCAATTTTTATTTATAACATATTATTATTATCTATTTCATATCAAAAACATTAAGCGAAGTAATTACTAATGTTCGGAATACTCAAGTATGAATTAGTAAATAATTGATAATAATAAAAAATAAATAAACGGTAAAGATAACGTAATTACAGAAATACTTTAACGAGAAATAAGAATAATAAAATAAATATGTAATGCTGGTCATTTATGACTAATATACTACTTAAATATATATTCTTTTAATTTATACATAATTATATGAATTCATATATAATACATAGGAAATACCTAGAGCAGAGACAAATATTTTCCCGTGGCTGGAATCGAACCCGCAACCTTCTGCGTCTCACGCCAGCCTTTACCCACCGCGCTACAGAGGTCAATATTTTAATTATAACATACCTGATAGGTTTTAAATGCATACCTGCAAGGTATTAAATCTATGTCTAATATTAGGTTGGGGAAAAAGTCTTTTCGCATTATTGTATGTATGAACTTGTAATAAAATCTCTTTGGCTATACTATTTGTATCTGGCTGGTTTTGGTATCATTAAAAGTTTAAATTTTAAAGAAGATAATTCCAAATTCAAATTAGGAAAATGTGTGATTTTTATTTGTTTTTCGTACTGTCAAGATGAGTGAATCTAATGAAGAAATTCGATACATTTTAAAATTTTACTACAAAAAAGGTAAAAATGCAACGCAAGCCGCGAAAAAAATTTGCGATGTTTATGGACCTAGTGCAGTGTCTGTGAGAGTAGCACAAAATTGGTTTAAGCGTTTTCAATCCGGAAATTTTGATGTCAAAGATGCACGTCGCTCTGGTCGCCCTATTACGGATAAAATGGATGCCATTTTTGAAAAAGTGGAGCAAGATCGGCATATCAGTAGTTACGACGTAGCTGAAGAACTGGGAATTGACCACAAAACATTTGAAAAAAACTGGGTACACAAAAAAGCTCGATATTTGGGTACCTCACGAGCTCACTGAAAGAAACCTAATGAACCGTGTTCTCATTTGTGATTCTTTATTACGACGTAATGAAACCGAACCATTTTTGAAGAAGCTGATAACTGGTGATGAAAAGTGGATCACGTACGACAAGAACGTGCGAAAAAGGTCGTGGTCAAAGGCCGGTCAGGCTTCACAGACTGTGGCGAAACCCGGGTTAACTCGCAACAAGGTGATGCTGTGTGTGTGGTGGGATTGGAAGGGCATTATTCATTATGAGCTGTTACCACCAGGCAGGACCATCGATTCTGAACTCTACTGCGAACAACTGATGAGATTAAAACAAGAAGTTGAGAGAAAGCGGCCGGAGTTAATCAACAGAAGGGGTGTGGTTTTTCATCATGATAACGCTAGACCTCACACATCTTTAGCCACTCAGCAAAAATTAAGAGAGTTTGGCTGGGATGTGTTAATGCATCCGCCGTATAGTCCTGACCTTGCACCTTCAGATTTCCACCTGTTTCGGTCTCTTCAGAATTCTTTAGGCAGTGTCAGGTTAACATCACGAGAGGACTGCCAAAACCACTTGTCGCGGTATTTTGAACAGAAGCCCCAAAGTTTTTATAGCAATGGGATCATGTCCCTGCCTACAAAATGGCAAAAAGTTATCGAACAAAATGGTACCTACATACTTTAGTTAAATGTAAATAAACTATATTAAAAAATGTTTTGAATTTTCTTAAAAAATGCGAAGAAACTTTTTCCCCAACCTATTATATCCACATACATTGTTAACCGCATTCGCGAAAAATTAGAAAACGATTAAGATTTTTAATTACTTATCACATTACATTACAAGCGCATAAAACACACTTTTTCTAGTCAATTCTTAACCTTTGTCCCACAACATAAGCTCTCTAAAATATTGGTAAATATAAAATTGACCATACTCTTAGCTTGTATACTGGGTGTGGCAAAATAATGGGACTCTTAGGAAAATATTTCTTATTTAGAGAGTGTTTTCATATTACATATTTTGTAAGTATTTTAAAATTGTACATAGGAGACATGAGCTCTGTTATGGTATCAGGCATTATTAGGGAGTATGTTTTACTTTGTAGCTAGAGAGTTATGTTTTTAGAAACATCAGGTAAATTTAAATAACTAAATAATACTGGACATTTTTCATATAGCCCCAAAGTAAGCAGAGCTTGTGGTATGGCAACTACATGACTGATATACTACCTATATGCGTTTTATTTGTAAATACATACATATTATACATAGAAAATACACAGGTCCCGAGACAAATATTTGCGTCTCAGGCGGGCCTTCGCCCATTGAACCACAGAGGTCGTATTTAAAAAAAAAAACTAGTTTACTTTCTATCCACAATCTTTTCCCAAAGTAACTCATCCTCGTGGCGTGACCTGTCAGTCATATAACTTTTGAAACTATTATAGTTATGAACATATTTTTTTAATTAAAAAGTAAAGAAAAAGTGAGCAGCAAAAATCCACGAAATATCGAAAAACATTCAAACTCACAAATCACAATAAATCACCTTTTTAGTTTAAAATTATCCACTCAGCCAGGACTCAAAGTATCAGTCAAATTACTTTCTTTGAGGGTCCCATTATCATGCCACACCCTGTAAATCCTCATTGCTAACGTATCTTGACTATGACTTTGACCAAGAACTTTATCCTTGCAATGACTCTTTAGGTACTAAAATAAGGTATGTTTTACATTGTCAATTGGAAAGGTAATTAAGTAGAGGCTAATTGCAGTCTGTGGAACTAAGTAATAAAGTTGCATTGTTGTTGTGGTTGGTAACGGTTAAGTTAGTTTTGACCATGTATTACGTTATTATTTTGTATACCTACTAAAGCGATATTACAAGCGAAGCTTCTACGGGTATTGTTTGCCTAGTTTTAATCAATGCTCTGTCAGCTGACAATTTAAGCAGGAGTTTCTAACGGACCAATCAGTATGCACAACTTGTTGGGTCATCTCAAATATTAGTTCTGTTAGATACAACTTGTCAGAACTAGATTTTCTATAAGTGTTCCCTACGTAGAAATGTTCCATATGACATCACCCCTTCTGGATGGTTAAAAACAAAGACGGATCTGCCCAGGAAGATTTTTTCAGTTGTAGTTGACACCAAGTTGGCTGTTCTGTTAGACACCAAGTTGTGTCTAACAGAACAGATACAACTTGGCACAACTGGTGGTTGGGCAGGTGTTCTGATGACATGATTAGTTGTGCGTACTGATTGGTCCGTGAGCAACTCGCTCGTTTGGATTGGGAGGTCACGTTGAGATGAAGATTTCGGGTAAACCGATTTGGATGCGGTAGATCTCAGTGTATAGTAAAATAAAGGCAGCTTTTAATCTAGCCTACCTAGTAAGTAAAAGCTACTTCTAGATTTTTAAACCATGGTGAAATACGTAAAATTTACGTAAGTACCTACAAGAAAAACTTTTTAATTTCACAGACACAGTCTCCACATCTTTGGGGTTAGTATAGGTACATACTGTTTTACCTATTATGTTTTGGGACACCCTACGACTACTATCCATATACCTCGGTGGCGCGACTGGCAGGTAGTCGGCCGAATTGCAAGATGAATGTTCTGCAGATGTCCCAGGTCTGGATGTAGTACCATGGAACTCGTAGTTCCTGATACCCACGACACAGTGAATCCTAGTATGGGGTCAGGACTATGCACGTTCATTTATTTATTTAAAACGTGCTGTTATGTTCTGTGTAGTTTGGTTGTTGCCAATGTAAGTACTACATACCAACAGTTTAAATTAAAAAAAGTCGTGGAAACGTAGAATGATGCAGTAGATGTAATTAATATCGATTTGTCTAACATTAGAATGTATGGATGTATCCGAATGTATTATGAAAGTGAGATGTTTGACAGATGATTTTGTGATAGTATCCGAACGATAAAAAGATTGATGAATGTGAATTGGAATGGTTTGAATGAATGAAAAGAGTTAATCTAAGATGCCTGAACGAACTAGTGAATGGAGAGGGATTGAGGCTTGCGAAAAACGATAGTAAATTTGAATTTATTCACGAAGAAGAAATAAAACACAACAAGTTGAAAAACTGAATTTAATTTTGCTTCCGCATCCGACATAAATTTCCAACTTTTCTAGTTATAGCTGCAACTAGGTTACGGAGTTGCCATTGTTTTATGAACGAGCAAAATAATAATGAAATTATTACATAAAACTCGGGAAAACTGGGACGATGTATGGAATCAATATAGTGACTTGCAGGTCATGGTACATACCTAACTTAAGAATATTCTAGTTACTTGGACACTTCCTATTTGCAGATAACTGAAACCGAACGTGAATAGTTTTTGATGTGACCGTCGTGTTTACTGTTTTTTTTTGGTCTACTTTAAATTAATGACAAGCATCTGGCAACTTTAAAAATAATTGTAGTGTAAGGATATAGCACTATAAATTCACTTTCATTATAAGTTTTTTTTCTTTTTACCTATTTAAAAAAGTAATATACTGCCCAGAACCGCTCTCCAAATAACTACGAAAGTAGGTATTCAATCAAATTTAATTGCTACACATAAATCTATGTCCTAGGCTTACTCGTAGGTACCAACTGGACCATCAAAAGTACCTCAGCAACTCATTGACCAATACAACTTAGCTTTCAATATCAACTTATATCGAGGCGATCATCCATAAAGCCCTGATGGAAAGCGGTTACTGTCACCTATTGACATGAGCAGGTACCTCTGAAAAACTCAGGCGTTATCAGCATCAAGCATTGAAAAAACTGCTATGTTCAGCATAAATTATGCACTTTTCATTATTTATTTAAATCTTAGGAAAACTTACAGCTAGCTTACAGGAAAAGTATTTAAGTAAATATTATACAACTATTAATGTTACATAATATAAGAAGGCCAATTAAAAGTTTCCACAAATAGAATAAGAAATGTATAAGTAAGGCATAAACAGGTAAAGTAGACGATTAGGATAGGTAGAATATATATAAAATACAACACACACTTTAATACAAACATAATATCAGTTCGGTGCCTAATCTGTGCAGAAAAAAATATCACTAAGTAAGCGTTCAGCTTACCTGTTTTTGTGTAGAATAGATTAACCAAATGTTTCACGGCAGTTTTATAAAGTTTTTAGCCATGACGCAAGAACTTGTTTATGCGTTTGGGGTTGGTTGTTTGTTTGTCTGTTCCGTTTTTTTAATACGCTTTTATATAAGCTTCACTTTTAACTAACAGACAATGTTATCATATCTTGGAAGTCAATCTTTACCTACTTCTAAATGTCGCATCGAAATAAAACTTTGTATGTTTATGTAGTTCGGAGGACAATAAATTTAATAATTATAATTTGGTATCTTGGAGCTGATCTGATGGTGGAGCCAGGAGGTGGATAGTGGAATAGTTCCACTATCCACCTCCAAGAGTTACCCTTCAGTGGTTACTAGTATACCCCTAGTTTGGGCTCATATGATTAGTTTTGACGAGTCCAATAGATTGGGCTTTGTAATGAAGATCTGATGATTGAGCCAGGAGTGATATTTATTTTTTATTTTTTTATTCGTGATAAAAGCTTGATTTAATAACAACATATTTTATTGTTTCTTATGACTTCAAGAGCGGCTTTTAGATTGGTTTTTAAGCCACAAGTTACAAGGAGGCGCTGCAATAGGTAATGAAAAACACGTCGGGAGTTTTATTATCTCACTTTGTATTATCTCACTTTCTACGTACTAGCTTTTATACCTTCAGTGTTCAGAAAGCTTTGAGCACTTTGGTTGCTTGTGATGATCTTGAGACGGGCGTATTAGGGTACCTGGGATGCTCAGATACTAATGATCAGTAGACTTGGCATAGGTACAGTTAGCTCATCCGTAAAGGGACGCTAAGAGAATTTTAATTGATTTCTTCGGGAAAGCAATGACTTACGATTGATTTATGAACTAGGCTTCTTAAAGGTCTTTACCAATGAAATTGTCGTTTTATTGAACATGCCACTTTGTTCTTAAAAATCTGTGGTGTGTTTTTAAAGCGTGCTATTCTATTCTCAATTTTTTTTTTATTTCGGTTTTGTTACCTCCTGTTTCATTACTCGCGTTATTTTCGAACATGACTTTACTACAACGAGGAAACAATGCATCTCAAAATAACGACATGTATGGACGGACCTACCACTACCAACGAACAAACAGTAAGTTATTGGTACAACTCCTTTCGTTCTGGAAATGTAGATGTCTCAAACAATCCTAGTGGATGCCCAAAGAACAACGCTGATAATGACGAATTGAAAGCGAATCCATAACAAAATACAGCTAAGCTTGCATTGGCTTTTGATGTTATTGTCAAAACAATATTGAGCTATTTGTGTCAATTTGGAAAAACAAAGAAGCTTTGTTGGATTCTTATTTTCCCATACAATACGGCAATTTCATAGGTAAAGACCTACCGATAGACTAGGAACTTTCAATCGTTTTTCCAGAAAAAAAGCATAGCGTCTTTCTTGGCAAGGCTACGCAACGTTCCGTTCAATCAACATTTAGATGGGTAGATTTAATAGAATGGTAACAAAATCATCATTGTATGATGTCCCATCCTCAATCCTTGAGGCTCATTGTCCATGAGCCACAATGCACAATACCTACTCTTATCTCATACAAACAAACTACTTTGTATTTTTTTCTTTGAAATACATAATGTACGGATGAAGAAAAGATAAGGTACACAAATTTACAGTCTGTTTATGTTAGAAACTTTAAAGAGTACGGCTAGATGGAGTGGTGACATAGGGTTAGAAAGTGGACGAGATTCCGAATACCGGGCTTAGTAGCGCGTATTGGGAGAGAAACAAGCTATTCGCTATCTTTGATTTCAAAATAGATTGTATAACTGTGAATCGGGGGACAGAGCGGGAAAAAAACTATCCGTTTTTATAAGTATTTAACAGGTCTTTATCCTACTACTAATACAAACGCGAAAGTTTGTGAGGATGGATGTTTGTTACTCTTTCACGCAAAACCTACTGAACTGATTTTGATGAAAGTTTACAGTAATATAGCTTATACATCAGAATAACACAGGCTACTTTTTATCCGGGTACCACGCGGGCGAGGCAGAGGCTAGTAGGTATATATATCAGTATAAAACTTATAATCATATTTACTGATCGCGAAAGTCGCGAATTTTTACCTTCCCGTTGTCTGCCGTAAATTCAAAGATTGGGTTACAACGAGAATAGCCCTTAGTAAATAATAGTTAGAATAGTGTTGGGTAAAATATTGAATCTTAAAGCATGAACCAAACAGTATATTCAACCTAGAAATAGAGCTATTTGTAAATTCGATTAAGAAACTGACTCCGTACCGAGAAGTTATGAACTGCGTTTTAATTGGAGCAGTTTCCGTTTTAACACAACGTATTTCAATCTTCATCGATTAAACGCAGCTAGGGACGGCCAAATAGAAACGCTTTTTCAACCGACTTCAAAAAAGGAGGAGGTTCTCTATGTACCTATGTATTTTGTCGTGTGTATGTAGGCTTTTTTACGAGATATCTTTGCTTATTAAATAAATAATAATAATTATGCTGGACGCTTTAAGCACAGCATTATCTAAGCAGAGCGTGTAACATAGGAACTATATGACTGATAATATACTACTTATATATATTTTTTTGTATATTATACATAGAAAACACCCAGACCCGAGACAAATATATATATATATATATATATATATGTATTGTCCCGCAACCCGCAACCTATACAGACGGGCTTTCGTCCACAGAGGTCGTCAATTGTGAACCGATTTTATAGATTATTTTTTAAATGAATGAGGTTTACTTTAAGGGTGTTTCCATATAAATTTTATTTAAAAATCCACCATCTAAGGCTGAAAGAATGAGGCATGAAATTTGATGTTGTACTTTTTATCAACTTCCCCTTATTTGAAACCGGTTTTTATTTTTCCCGATACATATTGTCTTATTGGACTATGTGTTTGTATTTTGTTTATGCCAGTTACCTAGTTTATGTCGGAGGACATTATACATATGTACACCATCGCACAGGTCTTTACCTTATTTGGATAGCTATGATATCGCAACCAGGAACATGATAAACAAAGTTCCACTGTTGTACAATGTAATGTATTTGTGACGTCAGTTAATAAATAAACTTTATCTATATCTTATCTTTCAAGATTTAAGTGGAGTTGGAAAAAGATGGCGGTATTTGCAATGCGTTTTGAATCTTTTAATAAAACAGTGATGGGCTTGAAGCCTGTCGCAAGTCCATCGCTAAAATTCTAACTACAGAAAAACGCGAAATTGTGCCAAATAATGATTGGACGTGTCGCTGACTACCACCTACGCATCTATTCATCTTTTTACCGTAATATGTAGTCTTTTGAAATGTTTACAGAAAACGAACTACTATTATATTTTGTAAAATAATATAAAAAAGAGAGTTCCCAATACAAAACGCTTTAATAGTATTTTTCTATAAAAAATATTAAGAATTTCATTATTTAACAAAACACTTTGTTTCTTTCTAATAGTTCTTTCTAAGTGTTATTTCAAATTAAAAAGTTCAGAAAAAATAAATTTAGCAAACATATCTATAATTAATTTAACTATAATTAATTTGCAACTACCATGGTTATAAACAAAAAATTTACTAAAAAACGGGATATTTACCATGATTTGTGAGTTTTTTAATGTTTCCCGATATTTCGGCACAGTTGCATGTACCATGGCTCCTCACGTGATGCAGAATTTTTGTGTTTTTTTTTGTATATATTGTGTAGTGCTGTGGAACCTATAGTGCTCAAATCTGACTCGCACTTGGTCGGTTTATTTTATTCATCCGTGTTATTTGTTTCTGTCAAGGTCTACTCTCGCCTTATTAGAGTGTGCGGGCCGTAGCATCTCGTAAATCAATAATCAAACATCCATTAGATTATACAGTCAAGTTACGGCACTTACAATTGATAGACAAACAGACAGCTGAACAAACTGTGCGTGTAATTTATAAAGATATTTGGAGACTAGGGTCGATGTAAGGGCAGATTTTTTGGGGCATTTATGATTGATATTAAAGCTACTTTTAAAATCAGTAAACCTACCTCAACAATGTATATGTCCTTCCTGAAATATACAATCTGGGTCTCTTCAAGGTAAGAGTGAATATCTTCTAGAAATTAATGCTCCGTCGTTGGCTATATCATCACTTACCATCAGGTACAATTATGGCAAAATAAAGGACTATTCTTAAAAAAAATTGAATGTATAAATTTTATAAGCCACATTTTTTCGTCGTTAAAGTGTTCGGAAATGGGACTTACTTACTTAAGATTTCGTAACTTTACAGGAAATAATTACACTTCTAAAGTTTTTGAAGTAGTACAGAATATAACAATATTTCAAAAAAAATGTTAATTCAAAAGCGAATAAACCTGGTAAAAGTTTAATTAATCATGTAATGTCAATTGCCTAAAACGAAAGTTGCATAGAATTTACGAAAGATAAAACACCTATTTACATAAAATTATTGAAACTAGAGTTCACTATGAAAAAGCCGGAAACTTATAAAGCCGTTTTAAACTTTCTGTTTTCAAGTTCTACTAAAATCAATAACTAATAGACAATTAGATAGTCCTGACCACACACTAGAATTTTCTGTGTCAGTGACGAGTATTATTTTACCACAATACCCAAACATATTTTAATTCTCATATTTTATTCATGGTTAATTTTACTTTTTAACTACGTTAATTTTACTCATAAAGTAAAACTAACGTAGGAACATATTATGCACTCTTGAATTTTGATTTACCTACCTACTTTCAGATTTTAAAAAGGGTCATCTTGAAATATAAATTTATATCATGGCATTTAAGGTTAATTGTAATCATAATTATAAACTTAAAATTTCAAGATTTAAAATTCTCAATTCCAAAATTCGTTTAACAAAAGTTGTTGGGTCTGATGGTAGGAATTATGGTCCAAGAGCGGTTGATTTACAAATAAACCTCATAAAATAAATATGACCGGACAGAGTTAAAGATGCCGGTAAATATCAACTCTAGTCACAAGAACTTATTGCATCCAAATGGCATTCAAATGGCTAGATAACGGATTACCTAATTCTTTCGTTAACTGGTCACTTTAAATTCCTTTGCTGCCTACAATGGACTGAATATCAGGTTCCAGAAACAACAATAAAGTAAATTGTTTAAATTGTTGAACTTTTGCAAGCACTGATGAGTTATGGTAATTGACCATTGCTGACAAAATAAATAATGTCACAACAGGAGACTCGTAAATACTTCTGAATCCATAGTAAAACGAATAATTTGTTTCCATCGCTATTTATAACCATTAATTCATTTCGGATCATTTTACTATGACATTGAGCGTTATTTATTAAACAAAGACGATCACGACTATATCCTCCACGATGAACATTCTTAATTCACCATTTTGAGCATGTGTTCAGTTAATGCGCACATTTAGTTTATTTCTATAATATTTTTATTTAGTATTGAAATAATTGACGTTTCTAGATATTGAGGAAACGAATTCAATAAATCAGAATATGGTGGATACCCTGTTTCCAGAAACTTTTTACTATTAAAAAGTATTCCTTCGTAAAAGTATAAACACGATTGTGTCACCAAATTATTATCCCATTTTTTCCAGTTCTTAAAATTTTAAACTTTTTCTACAAGACTTTTTAATGGCCCTCTAAAATTTGTCCTTAGTACACCCCTGGTGAGTAGTGCACTATTCGGAGGGGAGATGGAATGGAGTTGACGGACGTAAACCATGGTCTCCGGGAGATGAGATCTATCGATTGGGCAGAACACCGACTGGGGTTATGAAACATTGGATGATTACGCGGCAAGTAGGTCATTGACATAGCGCATTGGGTTTTTAGGGATCAAAAGCTAAAAACAGAACCCTTTTACTAAGCCACCCGCCTCACTATATCTTTAGAAAAAAAAACGAGTCTATTGCCATTATGGACATCCTCATATATACTCACTGAGATCATTGAGGATACCAAGTAGAGGGTAGTCAGTGGCACGACCAATCTTTACATTTGGTACATGCCCAATTCCCGTGTTTAGCAAGTAGTTAGCGTTATATGGGTGTTTTCTATGTATAAATATGTAAATATGTATTTATAAAAAAAAATATTATAAGTAATATATCAGTCATGTAAGTAGTTCCCATAACACGAGCTCTGTTTACTTTGGGGCTAGATGTTGTTGTGTGAAAAATGACCAGTATTATTTTTAATCTGCGTGACAGGTTTCACATGCCACATGCCTTCGAATGTTTGTTTCTAGGGCATGTCGGTTTTCTCATGATGATTCTTCACCGTTCTGACCACGTGTTAATGCGCACATTCATTGTTCGAGAGTAAAAAACAATAGGTTCACGATCGGATTCGAACCCACAACCTCCGGATCGTGAAGATACATCGTACTAGGCCAAAACAACACGGCTTATAAAATAAACTAGTTTTCTTTTAACAAAATAGGTATACTTTTTCGTAAAGAAACTCAGTTTCTCTTTGAGGTTTGATAGGAATACAAAGAGTTTCCAAATAATTATCTGTACAAAGCCTTATCAAAAAGCTTTTACAATCGAAACCGGAAGCCGTCAAGTTAACACAATCCATTGGAAGAATGAACGGCAAACGCTTCGCTATAAACGAGTTCTACAATAAACACCTGCTTCCGATATTTCGTGGGCACTACACAACTTTGCATGTACATTCATAGACAAAACCTACCGATTTATAATCAAAGATGTAAGCAATGTGGTCATTTCTGTTCTCCCCACAGATTATACAAGCATTACAATGAGGTTTTTATATATAGGTACATTACTTCAATTATAGTAACTGTTTATCCACCTTTAATATCATAGCTATAAGGTAAGCTGCATTATTAAAAAGGGTAGGTAGGAATACTTTATTAATTATTAATTTCATTGATTCACATCCTTTGACACATTGCGCATTCTTGGACAAGTCAAATTTACAAAAATTAGGTTTAACATTAGGTTTAACCCACAGTAATGATATTTTCTTTATTCTTTTAGCTTAATAGACAGACACATGACAGATTAGCACTAATGGAAATTCACGCTAATTAGGTAATTTCACGTTTCTCATGTTAGTACGTACGTTAATAACAACTTTGTAGGTAAAGTTGGTCATTAACATTTTGTCGAATGCATGTTAGTTGGTATTTACGACTTTTAACTGCTTTTTCCTAGATAATATTATTTTATTAGACTATAATATTGCAAGAATTATTAAAAGTTGGTATGCATGCATAGTTTAAGATGGCATACCATTAATTTGCAACTATTTATTGATAAAGTATATAATTATGAATACGCATAATTAAGTACATAGTAGCTAAATGTATGTATGTGTAAGTAAACTTATTAAAAATATACGAATGAGAGACCTATGCTCAGTTCGGTTAAACATGCACTGTGAATGAGGAATTATGTAGGTATCTACGAATTGGGAAAAGACTCAGGATAAAGCGCCGCTGACAAATGCCTCACGCTTAATTTTCCTTTCACGCTAACGCGAATTCGTCAAGGGAAAATTTGACACATCACGTGACATCTCAACAGCTAATGCCATTGCCATACTTATATTATATCTTTCCGCAGGCGTTAACGCCAACAGAAAGTGGTTGTTATCTAAAGGGCTGATGTAGGAAGAGACGCACTGATCTTCCATGATTACCCAATCTCAGTAAACAACACTAGTTTAGAAAGACTATGGGTTATGGGCTTATAATAATAAGGAAGGGTACTAATTTAAAAGCATTCTGAGTGCTTTATTAGTGATTAAGTACTTAAATAAAATAGTTACATAATGATTTCGTTCTTACGGGCTTACGTAAAATTACCTACCTACTTCCATTCTTAGGAAATTTTGTTTACAAACATAATTCTTACACAAGTTATATTTTTCATGTTATTACAAGGTAAACAGGCATACGGCCCACCTGGAAAGCGGTCGCCTATTGACATTTACAACACCTGGGGCATAGCTGAGGCGTTGCCAGATTAGAAGGACTCTTTTTACATTTTTCTTATAATTATATTCGTTTCTATCAGCCCGTATATTGGAGGTGGTTTATTAGACACCCAACAGTCAGTAATTATGCCTTTTAAATGAATAAATAAACGTCCATAGATACAATACATAGTCCTAACTTCACACTAGGTTTCCCTGTATCGTAGGTATCAGGAACTACGAGTACCATGGTACCACAACATCCAGACCCAGAAAAAAATTTGCAGAACATGTAAACATTTGGAATCGAATCAAACCGCAAATCAGCAGCGGGAATCGAACGTCGTCAATTGTTTGCTATTATATTCGCCTAAACGTCTTGACCGATTATCATCCATTGTTTTGCAATCGTTTTGTATAAATTTAAGAATGGTTTTTAGATTATGTTTCATTGCCACAAATCACTAGGGGGCGCTGTAATAAATTAATGATTTATTACAGAGTTTTCAAATTAAAGTAAAAATTAACTTGTTTTAAGTGTTTATATACCATGGATACTAATAGAAACTGATATATGTCTCTGAACGTTATGTAAAAACTATATTGTAAAAATTTACAATATAGTTATGGTATAGTATATAGTTACACTAGTTGGGAGCCGTATTGGCTGGGGACTATTCCCCGTGCACCAATGCATTTTTAATTTATGTGCGCTTTACACGTGCTGAAAACGGTGTAGGAAAACAACATGAGAAAACCGACATGACATGGAACCAAAAAAAAAACAAATATATGTGACATGGGTTAGTGTTCCAATAATCGGCGATGGGCTTGCAGCCTGTCACGTGGAATGCTAACTACAATACAAAACGTGGACATATGCCAAATATAATGTTGGACGTGTCTCTGACTACCCCTCCACTTGACATAAACACAGATCTGCGAATAATTTGTTCGCGTGTTCTAAAGTTGCTATTTCATAATCATGATTTCCTTTGTGTACAATGAAATAACATTTTATATTCGTACGGTTTTATTGGCTTATACCAATAAATCTTTCGTCACTTCCGTGGTTTTGCTGTTTTAAGATATGTAGGAACAATTTGTGAATAAAATTTTTGTTACTACATTTTGACTAACAAAGTAAAAATATTTCCTCTGTGGGCGAACGTCCGGCTGAGACGTAAAAGGTTGCGGGTTCGATTCCCACCTCGGGAAAAATGTTTTTATGATCTGCAAATATTTGTCTCAGGTCTAGATGTTTTATACGTATAATATACATATGTTATTACAAAAATATATATAAATAAATAATGCTGGTCATCTTTTCACACGTCATCCAGTCCCAAACTAAGCTTGTACTATGGAAACTACATGACTGATATACTATATATACTACTTATTTTGTAAATACGTAAATATTATATATAGAAAACACAAGATTACTTTGGGGCTAGATGATGTTGTGTGAAAATATCCAGCATTATTATTATGCATTTTTCAATTGTTTGAATTTGCAGTGAAAAGAGTAAGTATTAAATATTTATTCAAAAGTTCACTGTTTTTTTTCAAAGTTCATTTAATTTAATTTGACAGGCCGAATTGTGGTGAAACTGACGATTACATCACGATTTATAGAAGAACCTATAATTGTGTGCCCTTATAGTTTTATGATTATAGGGTACCTATAGTTAGACAAAGTTACGTGAGTTTTCAATTACTTTCTTCCTACAGCTAAATAATTGATCTACCTGTCACTATGATTAATGTACTTATTATAAAAGCAATACATTTTTTTTATACTTACTTGGGCCTTAGTTTTTTGTTAGCTAGCAATAGTACCTACATAGAAATACGTAGTTCAAATCTCAAAACGAAGCAAAAATATTTAAAAAATATATATGATCAAATATAAAATGATTTGGACAACATAACAACGGAAAAAAACATTGGTCAATCTTAACTTATAAAATCGTTGGTCTTGACTGACTGACTGATCTATTAACACATAGCTTAAGCTAGTTACTTAGTCTTGAAAGCTAAAGTTCGGAACCAAGGTTTATTTTGTAACATAAGCACCCGCTTATAAAGGATTTTTGGAAATTTAAACTTTCAGCGGGGGAAATAGGTTAGGGAAAACTTTGGAAGATTGTTAGCAAACAATCAATACTTTTGTAATTTAATAGGTATTAACAGGATACCTAGTATTTTTTTAAGAATCCAAAATGCACTTGCACTATTATTTCTTGGCGCCACGGGCCAAAGGCAACGGAACTGCATTTATCAATGGCCGAGTTCACTCTGACAAAGGTCAAGGCACTAAGATAGTAAATATCTTCAGATGTTTTATGAAGTTAACAACATGCTCTTATCAAATTTAAAGTTACTGTTATTATCACCGAAATTTTAACAGCAGGTCGGTTTTTTTAATTAGTGATAAGATTTAGCTCTATCGAATATTTTGCAAGTAGCAGGTAATGTTTTAAGTTAAACAGAGTTTAATAAATTGATCTTTTTATTTATCATATAAATACCTATACAGTAGGTACCTAACTATTTAAATCTTTAATTTTAATAAGTATGAAAGCGCGAATATATCCGTATAAAAAGTATTTTTTTATGAAATAATGTAAGTTCTAACTTCATCAAAAATAATCACAAAAACCTAGAAGAAAATTCTGGATTGCCTATAAATTGCACGGACCATTAAAATATTAGGCGCATGCATTAAAACACTTCAGCCAATTAACAATAGAAACTTGAAACTTACCACACGAAATATTAATTCGACACGCCGGCCGCCGGCAATTTCAGCCAACGATATCCGAAAACATTTTTTCGTACAGTACAATACAAGCACGACACTATTATCACAAACTATTTTTTACTTTTGTAAGAGTCGTGTTTATTCTTTTAAATTCGGCAAAAAGTTTGAATACAACTTCGAATTTCGAATTCGATCGCGTTCGTTCAAAACAAAGGCGCGGGAAAGTCACGCACGCGTTCGGAGACCGCGTAGTGCATTCGCCGACTGAGCGGATTCGTTCGATTTAGTCAGCAACGGACAAGTGCCACAAGGGACTGGATAAATTAAAAAATCAAGGGAACCACGCTCGCACCGACTTTTGACGGATGCAGTGGTGTTTATTGTTCCAATCAAGGAACACAACTGTAGACAAAACTATCCATCAAACCCAAACAAATAAAACTTCAAACTTTGCTATAAAGATCACCAAAATTAAAAATAAACATAATCCTAAAAAAATGTCTAAAGAACAAACTTAGAAAATCAGTTTTATTTGTTCGGCTTTTTCGTAGCATTTTCGTAGCATTCATAATTGCAAATTTCGTAGAGGTCCGCTGAAAGTCGAAAATGCAGTTATGCTACTCGCTAATAGATGGCGCTATAATTTCTGCAGTCACAGATATTATAGTACTATGCTCTGTAAAATTTTACTATAACGTATTCTGTGGTGTGATAAATTACTGGCGTGCTACTTCACAACAGGTGGCAGCACTTTCCAAACTTACCTAACTATTTTATATTAATAATAAAACTATAGGGTTTTGTAATGTATATTAAATAAAAATTATAAGCCTGTACTGACTATGCTTTTAAGGCAAATACGATAGGGAATGGTTTTTAAAAAACAAAACCGCTTTGTTTCGTCTTAGTACGAACTCTGAAAGTTCGCTTGAGACGCAGAAGGTTGCGGGTCCCGCCGCGACAAATATCTCCAAATATTTGTCTCGGGTCTGGGTGTTCAGTATGTATGAATATAAAAAAAATATACAAGTAGTATATCAGTCATGTGGTTCCCTTTGGGACTAGATGATGCTGTGTGAAAAAAAAATTCAACATTATTTATAGTATTAATTCTTGAAATCAATCACTTAACTTGCTGCAAGAAATCACTCTAAACATTAAGGCTACCAATTATACTAATGGTGTTTTTTTTGTGTAAAATGGTATAATAAAGTATTCATAAGTGTATTCTCATTATAGCATTTGTCTATCAGATATTACGGCATGGCTAATTAAATGGTAGGTTAGCAAAACCTTCGACTTAGATGATGACTTTATTTTACGAGATGAGTTGGAATTATTCAAATTCAGAAGTATTAACTAACAGGTCGAATGTTTGATAAAACTATGGTTTTTTTTTTATTGGCTTATGTATCACTGCGGCCGTTAGGCCTATTGTGATCGCCATTTGCATTTCTTTTCCCCGCAGTGGGCGTTCAAAGTTCACCGCTGTTCACTGTTCACTGGAAATCTATAAGCCAACCCGACTGGTTTGCTAATTTTAATGGTTTAACTTATAAGTATTTTTTAAATTAATTAATGTAAAGTTTTATTTCCCTACTTCTTTTCCTCATACCAATTGCTACCTGTGGCTGTAAGACCTATTTAAGAACAATTTTTAAGGACAAATACTTAAATCGAACAATAAGACATTAAGTAAATGTCAAAAATACAACTTCAAATAACGGGTATTGATAATATGAAATTTCGTCACCCATTTTGTCATCCAAATTTGAGGTGTTCCCTCAATTTCTCATGAATACCATAATAAGAACCGGATTTTAAAAACGGTACCAATCTAAAAGTATATCCTTTCAAATAAAAAAAAAATCCTAATTGTTTTATAAATGACGGAGTTTGCAAGCTAATTGAGAAAGGATTAACGCCTTTATTTTAAAGTCGTTTAAAAACAATATAACAATCCGATATGCCGTTATTTGGATATAAATGATAAATAAACAAACAACCAATAAGCATAGGTCAGTTAGTGTTCCAATAAGCGGCGATGGGCTTGCGACCGGTCACGTGACATGGTAACTACCTACTTGCAAAATGATGCAAAAATGTTGCCAGTTATATTATTTTGGATTTAGATACGTACATACTGATATCGAGGATGTCTGTTTTTATTTTATTTTAAAGAGAAAAACAAACAAAAATAAATTCACGCTCACGATTCCATTCCCCATTATTTACATCCTTAGATACATACTCAGTGAATAGATCTTTTGGGTATACCAAGTAGGGTGTAGTCAGAGGCACGTCTAAACATCACATTTGGCACGTGCCCGCTTTTTGCCAGTAATAAGCATTTGTTCGCTTGTCATCGACACTTATGATGGCGCATGCTAAAGAATTTTTGGTCCTAAGGGCATGTTCGTTTCCTCACGAGGTTTTCCTTAATCGCATTAATGCGTATTTTTTTTCAAATCCATTGGTGCACAACCGGATTCAAATCCACGAACTCTGGATCGAAAGTCGGGGTATCGTTTGTTAGTTCAAGCCTCTTTCCTACTATCCCCTTTGTACAGTACCAAAAGCAACAAACAATCTTATTTTATCAGCAGTAAGATTGCATTTTGTAGGAAATTATTAACAAAGGGGTTAAGGCTTTGAGGGAAATACTTAGAATGACTGGGCCGGGAATTCCTTTGAGTGTTTCATTCCATAAGTACATTGAGAAATGCCGTGTTGTAAACTGTGCTTGGTATTCGAAGCATGATGGAGGAGGATAAGTACCTAATGAATAATAATGAACCTGAATATAAATAAAAGGAGATATCCGTCGATAACAAGGCCTTTATTTTATATTTCATCACTTATGAATGAATGCTCTGAAGTTCTAAACGTAGTGAAGTTAACTCGAAAACGTAAATTTGAAAATAGAAGGAGGCTCATTAGATTCATAATGCTGCAGTGAAATACAATCTCCATGACAAATCCTTATTTCTATTTGAAAATGGAACTGGCCACGGTCAGGTTCTAGAAAAAAGGCGGGATACCGAGAACGCTAATTTCTTTTTTACAAAAAGATACGGTTGTAAAATTTAATTTATTTTCACGTTTTTGCTCGATCTCATGCGACCTTGATTGTATTCGCTCGATCGTATGCCAAAATATTTAGAGAGTAAATATTATTAAAAAAAAAACGTAAGTGTAGTGCTGGAAAATGCGTCAATAGAATTTAATGTGGAAACTGCTAGTTTAGATTTCAATATCTATGTTCATTTCAACATCAATTGAGTTGAGTTCACCTTTTCACCCGTTCAACACTTAAACTGAATGAAAGAACGTCAAAAAAATCAAAGCAAATTTTGTTGCCTGAATAAATTAAGCTTGATTGCGCGCAGTGAATCGGTGTAAATTTCACCTACCTAGTACGAGTTGTATTTTTTGTATATATTTACTCGTACATAGTTAAATAAATAAACAAAGTTTCATAATAAGTTAACGTTTTTAGACGATCCTTATGACTTCAATAAATTAAACTTAACATTGGCATTAAGGTAAATCATTATAGATACCATATTAATCTTCTCATTCTCATTTATTGAAGGGGCCTGATTTTTAATTCCCATCTGTGGGAACGTTATCCTGTTGTCCATTTACAATGACCAATTGAATGTAGAATTGAATCGGTGGGTTTTCTGATATTCCCTCGTGGCGTGACGTCTCGCTCTGTTTACTACGTGTTTGTTTTGTGATTACTTGCAATTTTTTTTTTATACAACGTAATGAAGGTATGTTTTCTTGTTTGTAATATTATTGTTTATATATTGAGAGAGGATTAACGAGGTAAAGTTGCAGTAGGCTGGTCATAATATGTAAAGAACCGACCACCTTAGTGGTCTAGGTTAAACGAGTTCTTGAGTGGAGACCGCGTCTAAACGTAAAGTTAGAGTTAAGTGCTCCTTTAGGTACATGACATTATTAGGACCTTGATACCTAGTGTAGGGTACAGTACTCCTTTAGGAATATGACATTATTCAGACCTAGAAACCTAGTGTAGGGAACAGTGCTCCTTTAGGAACATGACATTATTCAGACCTAGAGACCTAGTGTAGGGAACAGTGCTCCTTTAGGAACATGGCATTATTCAGACCTAGAGACCTAGTGTAGGGAACAGTGCTCCTTTAGGAACATGGCATTATTCAGACCTAGAGACCTGGTGTAGGGAACAGTGCTCCTTTAGGAACATGACATTATTAAGACCTAGTGTAGGGAACAGTACTCCTTATAGTAAGTACATGATATACCTATTGTAGGGAACAGTGCTCCTTTAGGAACATGACATTATTCAGACCTAGAGACCTATTGTAGGGAACAGTGCTCCTTTAGGAACATGACATTATTAAGACCTAGAGACCTAGTGTAGGGAACAGTGCTCCTTTAGGAACATGGCATTATTCAGACCTAGAGACCTAGTGTAGGGAACAGTGCTCCTTTAGGAACATGGCATTATTCAGACCTAGAGTCCTAGTGTAGGGAACAGTGCTCCTTTAGGAACATGGCATTATTCAGACCTAGAGACCTAGTGTAGGGAACAGTGCTCCTTTAGGAACATGGCATTATTCAGACCTAGAGACCTAGTGTAGGGAACAGTGCTCCTTTAGGAACATGACATTATTAAGACCTAGTGTAGGGAACAGTACTCCTTATAGTAAGTACATGATATACCTATTGTAGGGAACAGTGCTCCTTTAGGAACATGACATTATTCAGACCTAGAGACCTATTGTAGGGAACAGTGCTCCTTTAGGAACATGACATTATTAAGACCTAGAGACCTAGTGTAGGGAACAGTGCTCCTTAAGTGACATGTCATTACTCAGACCTAAAAACCTCTTTCACGCAAAAACTACTGAACGGATTTTGATGAAACTTTACAGTAATATAGCATAAACTCACGGCTTCTCCCGCGTAGTACTCGGATAAAAGTAGCCTAAGTATGTGTTCTTTTGATTTTGGTATATTACTGTAAAGTTTCATCAAAATACGTTCAGTAGTTTTTGCGTGAAAGAGTAACAAACATCCATCCTCACAAACTTTTTATAATAGTAGTAGGATAGTAGGATTGGCTCGCTAAACGCATGACGAATTTCAGGTTGGATGACAAAATTTGCCAATGAGAATTACCGGTTTTAAGTTACCGTAAAATTTTAAACTGAACATACGGAACAGGGACAAATACCTAAGTATATTAAAACCCCTAGGTATATTAATTTAATTTTTCTATCTATTTTTTTTTCCTTCGCTTGTTTAAGCGAAAACGTCGCAATCTTTCAATAACAGAAACTTTCCAAACAACGCCTATTATGCTTTAGAACAATCGTACCAACTTACACTAAGTACCTACTATAAATTTACATTTCACGCGACCTACCTGCTCACAATGAGTGAAACCATAGAATTATAACAAGTTATAATCAGTGAAACCATAGGTATCACAGTTTAGTTAGTTACATGTGAGAACTTTCGCCATAACTAACAGAGCGTAAATAGCAACATTCCTAATCATAGATTTGTATTTCACTGCGGTAAATAAATCAAGTTTGAAACTTAAAAAAAAAATTAAACACGGGAGTTTTTCACATTCGTATTATATTTTTCATATTTAAATACAAACAATTTAGAAATTTTCATATTGAAACCCTTGTCCATTCTTTTCGACGCCAAGATTACAAAATTAAGGAATTTTATTAACTTGTCTTTATTAAAGCATTCCTGAATAACTGTGATAACCATCATTTTTGTGCCAGAGGTACAGTTTTTTTAATAAGCACACACACACACACACTTTATATATCTACAGTTTGATCTAACGTAGGATGGATTTAAATAAGCTAGGATAACGGGCGAAGGCCCTCCTGAGACGCAGAAGGTTGCGGGTTCGATTCCCGCTGCGGGACAAATGTTTGTACGATTAGCTAATTTTTATCTCCGGTTACTTTACTCATTAACGGTAGGTACTATTTAAAATTACTGCAACAACTAGCATGTACCGCTATAATTTGAGGAAACAAATATGTTTTAATAATTCTAATTAAATTATATTTGTTGTTTTTATTTCTTAACAGTCCTATCATCATATTTATTTATTATTATTATATATAAATATTATATTTTATTTATAGTATTAAGTTATAGTTAGTAGATTGTTGGTGCAATTTTGTAAATGTTAATGTTTAGTATATATTGTGTATGTCTTTTTATATTTCTTTGTCGCTTTGTTGCTGCACTGTAATGGCAATATAAATAGGTTACAAAAAAAAAATCTTAAGTTCTTTCGATTATTCGAATTATACTTTTAGTTCATTCGCACTTCCGGTTTTGATTCTTACGCCATTATAGAATTACTGTACCATAACCATAGTGTTTTTCGCATCCGTGTTCCATACACATCATTATTTACAGTATTTACATTATCAGCTAATTTGATTATACCCAAGTATCTTTGTCAGTGAGGAAAAAATATAATAGAAAAAATACCAAATAATCGATTTGTAACAAACATTGATTTATGGACTGAAACGTTTATGAAAACGTATTCGCAAAGGAAAAAAAAAAATTGACATTTTACATTGAGTTCCAATTAAATAAATTATACAGTTATGTATATATTTTTATACAACCACCCAATCTAGCATGCGGCTATCTATGGGCGCTTGAAACCAGAGGTATCACTCGCACATTGTCGACCCAGATACATAACGGGTGAAAAGTCTCAAGTGCCTGTATCCCCACCGGGAACCATAAACCCTTCAATTTGGAATAAAAAAACGCGACCACAACTGCTAGGCGCCAGAAATAATAATAATAATGCTGGACATTTTTCACACAGCATCATCTAGCCCCAAACTAAGCAGAGCGTGTGTTATGGGAACTACATTACTGATATACTACTTATAAACATTTTTTTTTTGTAAATGAAAACACCCAGAACCGAGACAAATATTTACAGTTACAGATCATACAAACATTTGTCCCGCGGCGGGTATTGAACCTGCTGCGTCTCAGGCGGACCTTCGCCCAATACACTACAGAGGTCGTCAAAAAAGTAGGTTAAACCTTTCAAGAATTATATGTAATTCATAGCATTTTCAAAGTTATTTTGCACATCTGAGAGGTTTTTGAAATTCTTATCAGTATCGAGTGTGTTATACACACTCACACTCGAAACAGTTCGTTATCTCTGGAAGTAGGTATTCAATTAGTTTGTTCAATAAAATAACTTATTTCGCACTTGTATATTTTATGACTTGACTGGTAATTATGATAGCATTCGTATATTTAGCATTATGTGGTAAACAATGCGTTACCGAGTAAATCATTAATGGCTGACTTGTGTAGGACTTAGTTTTCACTTCGATATAAGTAAGAATAAAGTATACAACTTGGTCATCATCATCATTGTATTAGGTCTTTACCTACGAAATTTCCGTTTTGTCAAACTGGCCACGTTGATCTGAAATTGCGGTTTGACTTGAAATTCTAATTTCAAATTAACCTCTGTACCTAAATACCCTTAAACATAATTAATGTTGTGTTAAAGGGTATTTGCAAAACCAGTTGTTTTTTGTTTTACCTCCAATTTCGTTACATTTCCAACGATGGACTTCAAAGAAAACTCACGTTATTTTCGACCATGGCTGACGATGAGGAAACAATACATCTCGAACGCAACGCAATATAAACGTTGTGTTATTGTTCAATCGCTTTCGTTCTGGAAATGTTTATGTCGCAAGCAAAGCTCGTGAACAACGCTGATAATAATGAATCGAAAGCGGACCCCTTTCAAACTACAGCTGAGCTTGCATAAACTTTTGTACATCAAATTGTTTTGATAAGTGTCAAAACGAAAAAAAAAACAAAGCAGCTAAATCGGATTACTATTTTTCCATACAAAACGTCAATTTCATATGTAAAGACCTAATATTTAAGATCTCTTATCGGTTCAATTGAAATGAAGCAAATTCCTTTTTTTTTTTTTTTCTAAAAGGTGTTTATTCATAAAAAGACAGGACGCAATCATTTTCTCCTCGTGAAGTTTTTTCGCGGCCTTCCTCTCCATCAGTTTATATTTTTTGTTACAATATGCCGGTTTTCATATTGCTATTCTGGTCTTTATACCTGTGTATACATCACAAGTCTGACCCTCAAGTCGATAACTTTCTGAAATGGGGTATCTTAGAAAAAATAGATTTGTCTTAGATGTGGTATTATGTTAGAGTTGATAATTAAAAAAACATTTTCAGTTTCTGTGTGTGTCTGTGACCTCTGTGGAGCGGTGGGCGAAGGCTCGCCTGAGACGCATAAGGTTGCGGATTCGATTCCCGCCGCGGGACGAATGTTTGCATATGCAAATATTCGTCTCGGGATCTGGATGTTTTTATGTATAATACGTATTTATTTACAAATAATATATATTAGGTTGGGGAAAAAGTCTTTTCGCATTATTGTATGTATGAACTTGTAATAAAATATCTTTGGCTATACTATTTGTATCTGGCTGGTTTTGGTATCATTAAAAGTTTAAATTTTAAAGAAGATAATTCCAAATTCAAATTAGGAAAATGTGTGATTTTTATTTGTTTTTCGTACTGTTAAGATGAGTGAATCTAATGAAGAAATTCGATACATTTTAAAATTTTACTATAAAAAAGGTAAAAATGCAACGCAAGCCGCGAAAAAAATTTGCGATGTTTATGGACCTAGTGCAGTGTCTGTGAGAGTAGCACAAATTTGGTTTAAGCGTTTTCAATCCGGAAATTTTGATGTCAAAGATGCACGTCGCTCTGGTCGCCCTATTACGGATAAAATGGATGCCATTTTTGAAAAAGTGGAGCAAGATCGGCATATCAGTAGTTACGACATAGCTGAAGAACTGGGAATTGACCACAAAACAGTTTTGGCGCATTTGAAAAAAACTGGGTACACAAAAAAGCTCGATATTTGGGTACCTCACGAGCTCACTGAAAGAAACCTAATGAACCGTGTTCTCATTTGTGATTCTTTATTACGACGTAATGAAACCGAACCATTTTTGAAGAAGCTGATAACTGGTGATGAAAAGTGGATCTTTAGCCACTCAGCAAAAATTAAGAGAGTTTGGCTGGGATGTGTTAATGCATCCGCCGTATAGTCCTGACCTTGCACCTTCAGATTTCCACCTGTTTCGGTCTCTTCAGAATTCTTTAGGCAGTGTCAGGTTAACATCACGAGAGGACTGCCAAAACCACTTGTCGCGGTATTTTGAACAGAAGCCCCAAAGTTTTTATAGCAATGGGATCATGTCCCTGCCTACAAAATGGCAAAAAGTTATCGAACAAAATGGTACCTACATACTTTAGTTAAATGTAAATAAACTATATTAAAAAATGTTTTGAATTTTCTTAAAAAATGCGAAGAAACTTTTTCCCCAACCTATTATATAAGTAGTATATCTGTCGTGTAGTTCCCATAATACAAGTTATGCTTAGTATGGGGCTAGATGATGCTGTGTGAAAAATGTCCAGCATTATTTTTATATTTATTATTACAAACAAAATCTTCCAGTTAACATCTCACAACGCAAACACGTAAGGTAAGGTAAATATCTATATTACATTGCAGTTTCTACAGTCGAAAATAAATGCCAAAGGAAGTCAAGTTTATCCAGAATAAAAGCAAGCAACATCTCTAAAGATATTAAACTTGTTAAACCAGTTACCAAGCAACTCATGGCCACATCATAAAACAAAAGTACCTATCGACTTTACTTGTAAGTGCTATTAGTAGTTACCTACTTCTTCCATATTTAAAATAGAAAGTACCCACTTCAGAATAAAATCCCTACCTATTAAAATGAGTCATGCGATTGTTTCGTAGAATAAGAACCTCACAAAATACAATGGCGCCACCAAGTTACACATAAAATGTTCCTTTCGTTTGTGACGCAGTGGCGTTTTGTGACGCTTACTGTACCTTTCCTACGTCATCAAACATCAACAGCTGTTGTCTATAAGGTTTAATCGTGACGTCACGATACAGGCCCTGTCAGAAAATCAGCGCTACGCCTTTCCCAGGTTTGGTGCAGCATTATCCTGAGACAGACCTTTTGACCCCACACAACACATCTTTTTATTATTATTTTTTAATTTTATTCTTTATAATTTGATCTGTATTCTGTCACCTGTTGTGTTATGTTGTGGTTATGAAATATATTTTATTTTATCTTTCTAAATCAAGCGTCTTATTAAACACGCGTGTGTAATCAATATAACCATTTCACGGCCAATTTAAAAGTCAACTTTCCGTAGTTTACTGAAAGCGGACCTTTATCCATGTAACACGTCCAGTTACAAGCTACAGGTGTCTTCAACTTCAAATAAAGATATCCACTTACTGCAACATCCAATGTTGATGTAGATGACATATCGATAGTGAATATGCCATCGCCACTGCTTGCTGGGACCACTTTCGACGTACGTTTAGGCACTTTAAAACAACCGACCACTTTAAAAGTGCGCACCATTTTGATCACTACGTATTCTTCACTAATATTATCACGTTTTCATTCAAAACACTGTAGAATTGTAGGTTGAGTTTTGTAGGAACGCGATACCGTGCGCTCGCGCAAGGCTTAGCTGCGCAAATGACAGCCTGTCAGGGCGGTATCATTGAGCGTTTTTACCGTGAGTCAGCCAGGTAGCCAACAGGCTTCAACAATAAAGATATATCGGCACCCATACCATCATAATACGTGACCATGGACCATAGTAAATCGCCATAGATGAATGAGATAAAATTGCTGTTTTAAGCCGTTTCTGTGAATAGGTTGGTAGGTTACTAGATTGAATAATAGGTTTGTGATGCGATCGATGTATCTATGCGTTTTATTTGTATGTTCGAAAACTATTTTTTAATTAATTTGTATGTCGTTGTAAAACGTAATTAAACAAAAACTTTTTAAAAAGGCATACTTTAAAATATCTGATTATTTAGATGATGAAAAGACTGCAAATGCTCCAACTCGAAAAAATATGTAGGTAAGTACCTATCTATTTTGTAAAAGGATCATTAAAAGAATAACCAGCCTTGTTGCCTTTCTTTCCTGTCTTGGTCGCGGAGGAACAGGCAGTAGGTAAAATCGACGTTTAAAGTGATCCTTGTGATTTTAATGAATTTTGACTTTGACTTTGTAAATAAATTGACGGTCCATGTAACAAAATTAGATATTATACGGATATCGGGGTATAGTCCAACACGGATCAATTCATAATAGAGCGAATAGTATATTATTATTATCTTTTTTTTTTTAATTACTCCTAATTACTGGTGGCACCTATCACGTATACTAATTAGACTGTAATTTCGTAACATAACCTACCGCAATCGCGTTGGATTGACGCCTCAGTATTTTCAATTTTAATAAAACGATATTCGTTCGTTTCAATTCCGTATAATGCTAAAAATTTTAATGTCCTATACTACTTCCGTCAACGAGAAACTGTCGTGCCAATCAATATTAGCATTTCAAATCAGCCAGTGAAAGTATACTTAGTTGCGTAAAACAAGGACATTGGCTCAAGATAGTCTGCTATAGACATTATGACGTCATAAGCCGTTGGGTAAATTTAACAATAGTACTTCGAATTTATATATCACTCAAAACTTTGTTTCGATAAGAAGTTTATTAACTTGTACAAGGAGTTATTAGTGTGAGGTTTACTTACCTGTTGCAAGAAGGACACTTGAAATGAAATACACGATAAGATTATCTTAATAGTGACTTATCAAATAAAACTTAGTTATGTTATGTAATATGAATACCTAAATACTTTCATTGATACGTGGAAGTCCTCAGGTCACATCTCTATGGTGGTATGGTTTCGTCCCACCCTACCCCCAGGGCTATGGCTAGGGTATGGTGGGTCGGAAGTGTAACTAAAGACTCGTTCACTTTTGTCAATAACTTATATTACCAATTAGGTTTCTGCATAAGGATTGAGATTTCATTTCTTTTTTAAAGTTTGCAAAATAATAAGTTTTCCTACAAACTTCTAACAAAGTTTGTATACAATATTTAAGCTTATATAAGTACCTGGTTAGAAAATTAATCTTATTTTTATATCGAAGCTATCTGCTACTGATATTGCGAGAGGACGGAAGATCAGCGCGCTACTTACCTACACCAGGTCTGCGGCGCTTTATACTGAGTCCTATCCCAATTTGTAACTAGTTGCCTCATCAGCAGTGTTACCATCTTAGTTAAATACCTTGTTAATGAGTAGTTGCAAATAAATGATTTATCTATCTTATCTATCTAATTTTTGGACGACCTTTGTAGCGCAGTAGGCGAAGGCCCGCCTGAGACGCAGAAGGTTGCGGGTTCGATTCCCGCCGCGGGACAAATGTTTGTGTCTGCAAATATTTGTCTCGGGATCTGGGTGTTTTCTGTGTATAATATGTATGTATATACAAAAAAAAGTATATAAGTTGTATATCAGTCATGTAGTTCCCATAACACAAGCTCTGCTTACTTTGGGGCTAGATGATGCTGTGTGAAAAATGTCCAGCGTTATTTATTTATTTATTATTTATCTAATCTTATTTTGGGTGTTTTTTTATTAATTTACCAAAGAATTATGGTTCATTGTGTGTGGTACGGAACCTTTTCTGTGTAAGCCTGACTCGCACGTTGTTATTTTATTGCTCATGTTTAGGTAGATAGTTAATGACGTCAAAATTGATAATTTAAAAATCAACCCGCCCGTGTGTAAAAGACATCAACGAGCGCTCTGTTCACAATTGACCCTATCGTTATTACCTGTGACGACAAAAGCATGTCCGTTTGTCATAAAAGGTTGTTTGATTGTTTGTCTGTTACCATTAAGGTATCTTTGAAAAGCCTTATCGGATTGTAATTTTGTAAATACATACATTTAATACATAGAAAACGTAAGTTTGTAATCGCAAAACTTTTTTTTTTATGTGTTATAGGTCTAATCACAAATAAACGATTTTCGGATTTTTTCCTTTACCTGACTATGAAGATCTTGCTTCTCGCCAAATTTCATGATTTTCGTCAATGGAAAGTACCCTATAAGTTTTGATTTACTTGAGAGTGTCAAAATATAAGGTTATGCCATAACGTTGAAGTTAGAAGTTTGATTTTTTTACACCTCCAGGGATCGTAGGCATAGGTATTTGGTAATAATGAAATTACTAACTTGAGAAAAAGGTTCTTGACAGGCAGTCAGACATACGGACAACGAAGTGATCCATACAATGAGGGGTACCGTTTTTTCCTTTTGAGGTACGCAACCTTAAAAATCGATATTCTGTGAACAAATTATTGATACCTAAAAGTATTATTTGCTTAGTAACTACCAGCCCAAATATTTATACACTATGGCGTTTTTTTTTGTGGTCAAATGTTGGCGGCAGCGGCGCTGAGATTATGTCTACCTAATTATAATCTGTTTTTTTATCCCAAGAACATACATCCTTCTCACGAATATTTCAAAGAAACGAAGACTTGAATCATCCATTTTCCTTATCGTTCAATTGAAATCGTATAAAAATATGCATAGATTTAAAAAAATGAGATGATTGCTTTAAAATCCTTGAATATTTCAGTAAGTTTAGGGTTAGTTTAGTTTAGGGTACCGTGTCCTAAAGGGTGACAAACAGTCGCATGTCCACAGGGCTGTTTTTTAACAGTAATAATGTTTAGAAATATTTATTTTTGACATAATAAAATGTTACAAATTGTATATAAATCCATAGGCTATTCTGAACTAGTAGAAACTGTATTTCAGGAGCCATTCACTTCTCCCAAAGAAAGTTTTAAATACGAACCAATAAATTTATAAAATTAAAAAATAAATTTTAACATTGGTAACAGAACAATCTCAAAACTTACGCAAACAACGGCACATTTATTTTTATTTTTAAGTTTTATGAAATAATTAAAGATAACAAAAAAAAATGTTTTATGCAATTAAATATTTTTCCTACAACCTGTATTTGCAATTATTACGTTACCTATTTAGTATGTGTAGATGCTAATATATAAAATAGAAATGGGTATGTCTTGACTTGTAATATCTAATGATGTGTAAGTGTAACTAAAACGCGAATGAACACCCACCCCGTATTTACAAATCATACAAAATTCAAAGAGTTATTTGGGTTTGGCAAGACGTAGGAAATAAAACTAAAAGTCATCTAAAATAATTTGTTTTTATTGACTCGTCCGTCAGCGTGCTTATGTAGACGAAAACAGAATATTTGGAAAAAAAAATATTCTGTTTCGCCAAATGTTTTATTAATTACGTCGTATCTGATTCGGTAGATACAGTCCGAAACAAAATTGGTAATTAATGAATTTCAATGAAAAAAAAATTTGCTGAGGGGTTTCTCGTGTTAGTGAATTTAATACATTCTTATGAGAGATAAATATGAATATCATAAACTTGATTGTGTAGATACATACCACCATGCGGAACCTTTAGTGCGTGAGCATAAAACGCACTTGGCCGATTCTTAAAGGTCAAGATGAGGTCATGCTATGTAAAGTAGATCAGAATAAGAATCGTATTTTACAAATTGTATTGGCATTTAAACTAGGATATAAAAATAGCCGTGATGGCCAAGAGGGCTGTATCCCGACTTCCGATCCAAAAGTCGTAGGTTCATGAATACGCAAGATAATTATTTTTTTCAATTTAAGTGCGTTTAAAACGTTCTCAAAACGGTGACGGAAAACATCGTGAGGAAATCGGCATACCTAAAAACCAATAAATCAAAGGCATGAGCTATCGGCTATTGTTACAATTCATTAGTGGCGATGGGCTTGCAACCTGTCACGCGGAATGCTAACTACTTGCAAAATACGGACATGTGCCTCTGACTACCCTCTATTTGGACGTGCCTCTGATTACCCCTACTTGGTATGCTCATAGATCTACGCACTGAGTATGTATCATAGGGGAAAAAATCGTGAGCGTATTTGCTTTTTGTTTTACCGGAGACAGTATTATAGAGTTGTCGAGTAAAACTACGAAACCTGGTTCTGAAAAAAAATAATGTAATATCAAAAAACCTATGTCACTTAATAAAGCCTGATGCCCTCAATCCTCTTGAAGAGTTTGATCTTCATCTTGATGACTGCGAGGATCCAGTCCACTGTGAGGGCTACGAAACGAACGTCATGGTCCGTGTGCTGACCCTCGATTCGGAAAATCATCTGGTGGGGGAGAGAGGCAGTTCAATACGACAGAAAGATTATGCATATCTGGTGAAAGAGCAAAGTAAAGAGCTAGTCAAAATCTATAGATAGGAAGAGAAGATAATTATGTTTAATCATAATCGTCTACCTTATTAATCGAGTACTAGGACCAAATGTTTATTTCAGTAACTTAATCTACGTACGTGGGTTTGAGATCCTGTATGAAGTATCTATCATGTGGTAGGAGATCTCCCTCTTCCGTGACAATATTCCTTCGAGACTAAGTTCTAAATTTATTATGACTCTAGATACTATTAACTATAATAACAAAGGATTTGTGTATGGTATCTTATCTATGGCGAATGTGTGCTTGCGTATGAGTGTCCAAGTGTAAATTAGAGGTAGGGTGGGGGTGTGTTTGTGTGTGTGTGTGTGTGTGTGTGTGTGTGTGTGTGTGTGTATGTGTGTGAGTGGGCAAGGGTGTGATCATATGGCACTTTGATAGAGCACGTCGATGCGGGTTATGCCTATGAAAAACTTAGTAGAACTGAATCTGACTTCCAATTGTCAATAAGTGTTGAAACCTGAATTAAGAGGGTGTCTATTTACGCACTGAATATGTAGCTGAGGCCTTATTGAACTGCTATCCTCTTTCACCAGATAAGCATAGACTATCTCTTTTATTGATCTGCCATCTCTCTCCCCCACCAGATGAGTTTCCAAATCGAAGGTCCTCACAGCGTTCTGGATCCTCGCAGTCATCAAGATGAAGATCAAACTCTTCAAGAGGATTGAGGGCATCAGGCTTTATTAAGTGACATAGGTTTTGTGATATATCATTATTTTTCAGAACCAGGTATATCGTCTCTTGGACTTTTACTCGACAACTCTATAATACCGTTTCCAGTAAAACAAAAAGCAAATACGCTCACGACTTTTAGGTGGACACCACAGATACATATTCAGTGCGTAAATCTATGAGGATATAAGTAGGGTGTAGTTAGAGGCACGTCTCACCATTGGAGCTCCTCTTATTTCTGGTGGTTCAATATGTTTGTCTTCGACCCTGAAGAACACGGAAACGGTTGCCTGGGGTATGGGGTATGCATTGGTAGGCTGACTGAAGATTGCCTGCAAAGAAACAAAACTATTACCATCTGAAACAAGGTGGTCGTGGTCGCAACGCCACATGTTATGGCTAGCTGGACGAGGATTTATAGAGGTTTGTTGGGATTTAATGATTTTGTCCATCCACCTTAGGAAGAGTCAACAGGAAGGTAGGAAGTTTGGTGAGACAGGCCAAACTTCCTACCTTCCTTTAAACCTTCCTATAATGTGTTTCATAGTCCTGTACCGACCCTGTCACATGGAGACCAAATGCAGCCTATGAATAAGCAGGGCAGTAGTTGTTCAGTAAATAACGATACTTCTGCCTTCTGCTGAAGAAGGCAGAAGTATCGTCCTTCTGCTGGAGAAAGCAGAAGTATAGTTTTTTTTATAGCACGGTTACCGTAGCTTATGTACGCTTGTGACACCAGAGAAATGCGCGTTGTCAATTCTTAAAAAAATATTAAAACCTCCTTTTTGAAGAACCTCACGCTGAAGTCACTCGGGAAACTTGGGTATAACCCAGGCTGTAGTTACAGAGCATGGTAAATGTGGGTAAAGTATAGTTTTCTGGAAAAGCTTCTGATTGGACATTATGGAGCGATAGGCTACGCCAGACGTTGAACTGAATTAAATAAAATATATCTATTTGGGTCAAAAAAAAGTACAAAAACTTGAAAGAACGGTAGTATCCGTAGAATTTAAAAAAACTGTGTCGCGAACTGTGTAGCCCTCTTCTCAGGAAAAACCAAACAGATAATATTTAACTACGATTAATATATACGAGAATCTACTTGAACAGATACATATATAATGGAAAGTTATATTAGGATTAAAAGTACCCGAAAATGAGTGGATTAAAATGTGTGTGCGGGTGGGTTTATTTAGTATTTGGGTGTGTGTAGTGAATGAACACTGAGGGTGGGCGGGGATAATGTTAAAGCGTACCTACTATTGTTCTGAAATTTTAAAGTGATTATCAGTGTCTTCATAAGTTTGTTTATAAGCCACTGAAGGCACTTTTGTTTACAGCTATACAATGGAAGGGGATGAATGTTAATTTCCTTTTTAATTCTGTTGCAAAGCGTAGAGCTGATAAAACAGAAGTGGCGACTGGCTAATGCCGTAATTAGAGTTTTACATTAAAGGTGGTAATTATGGGTTATCCGAACCGTGTGCACTTCTCAATATCGTAAATGTTCAGTAGTTTTACCACAATCATTTTTAGTTTCAACATGAAAGTTTCCTTATTGTGCCCGGTTTTGGTGGTATAATGTTGCAATAGTATCGTATATGTACCTATATAGTAGAGTTATACCCCAATACCTACCCAGTGTCTGTATCGTAATTGGTTTTCTGTTTGTGGTTTACGACATGACGCATTACTAAACCTCAAATCGGACTTCACAGTCACGCAGACCGATCTATTCATTAATAGTGGTGGTATAGCTATACCTACTAACTAGCAAAATACAAATCCCCGTAGTTTTTCCCATTTATCAATACGTATATCATCGCAATCAAACAATTCTATTTTTTGAAAAAAAAACATACAATTCTAAATACTCTCATGACTATAGTTCTAAATACTCTCTTCTATAATTGCCATGCTGTACACCCTTAGATCTTATCAGTACTAGTATCCTCGAGAATACTAAGAAAAAGGAGGTGAAGGAAGATATCGTAAGGAAACCGCCATACCCTTGAAACAAAAATTCAAAGGCATATGCCAACACTTAGTTCCGAAGCGGCGATGAGCTTGCAGGTCACGTGGAATGGTAACAAGTTAATTGCAACACGCGAACATATTTATGCCAAATGTAATGTTAGAACGTGCCTCCGACTACCTTCAAAGAGCTACGCACTATGTATCTCAGGACGCCATCATGGGAAATAGGACTGTATTTTTTTTTATTATCATAGTGTTTACCTCATAGTAGTAATATTGCGAGCATTCGTCCTGTGATATTCCTTGATATTTCAGGATATACAAGAGGGTCGGTGTGAGGCACCACTTCTTCTCGATGGCCTCTTCTATAAAGGTCTCGCATGTCTTTCCAAGGGGGCTGCCAAGGCTGTTGAGAGACAGCTTGTTCTGGGTCGCGAGCTCATTACGGCTTCCTAAAAGGAAAATAAGCGGCAATGGACATTGCATTACAAAGAATGCTATGACAAACAGTCTTGGGCTTCCCCATCCACAGATTATCCGTTGTCACAGATTATCGTATTTCTCGTGAAGATGCATCTCAAATCTGCGCGATTGGAACAAGGTCCTTAAAGTAATGTGCAAATGTTGAGATAGCATTGCGTTTTGTAGCGCGTCTTAGTTGAGTTTTGGAGGCGAGGCTTTTAAAATAAGATTATTAAAGATTATTAGGCCTTAAGGCCTTTACACATTTTTTTTTGAATATAACAGCATCATCTAGCCCCAAAGTGTTATGGGAACTACATGACTGATATACTACTTATATACTTTTTTTTGTAAATACATACATATGATACATAGAAAACACCCAGATCCCGAGACAAATATTTGCAGATGCAAACATTTGTCCCGCGGCGGGAACCCACAACCTTCTGCGTCTCAGGCGTGCCTTCGCCCTGCGCTACAAAGGTCGTAATCTGTTTATGCAAATTGCGCCTAAAGACTTTCGTAAGCGCTGGACGATAGCTGACGTTAAAATGTATTTGCCAAACATGAGTACGGCTCGTGTGAAGGTATGCCTGTTGACGTCGACTATTGACATCTGCAAAACCAGGGGCATTTCTGATCATTTGTCTGCCATAAATACAAAAAACGTCCTCCTTTTTTGAAGTCGGTTAAAATAATGTATCAATGTAATTCTATACTTTATGTACAACGGAAGTAAACGGAACATCTTTATTATATTTATATTCAAGTAGTTTTTGTCAGTCGTATATATGTTATTTTTTTCATTTTCTTAATTATTAGGGGCTATCCATTTCTGGATGAAGGCTCCTCCATCTATTGCCAGTTTATCCTGTTTTAGACCGTTCTACCCAATGTTTCCCTGCCACTGAAAAAAATTCGTCTCTCCAGCGGCGAACGGGTTGACCACGTTCTCTCTTTCCGTAACGGGGCCACCAGTGTTAGAGCTTTAGTAAATCAATATTATGAGCCTTGTAAAGTGCCTGTAAAATATATTATTATTGCCTTATTTAGGTACCTATTATACTTACTGGCAAGTTGTCGCAAAGTTAGACGAAATCCTAACTTTTCTTTTGCTCTGTTTAGAACAGAGACCACGGTATCTATGGCTTGTTCCTCATACGGTTTGATCTCAGGCAAATTCATCTTTTTACTGGAATTATAGAATTTTTACTAAAACTTGTGAAAAATAATTTGAGATAGTTATTCCATTTATGGTTTTAAGTTTCAAAACTGACATTGACAGCAATGTTACAATACCGGAAGGTTGACAGTTTAACTACATAGATATAGCCACAGACTTACTAGGAATTTTTGAACATTAAGTAATCTTTTCTTTCTTTTTTTTCATGCTTTGGCCTTTACGATAAGACGTTGGTCCCAGATAAAATGTTTTTTTTTTCGGATTATTTCGTCCACGCGTTGTATTGTAGTGAAAACTTTTCTAGGAAACCGTAATCAATCAAGAAGTAAAAGTTTCCTAGAAAAGTTATCATGACAGGATACTCGAAATAATTCAATTCAAGAATAATAATAATGCTGGGCATTAAAAAAAAAATTGTGCACCTAAAAAAACCCTTTCTTTTTAATACGAATATCTTAAATGCATACAAATATTTGAACTGATGACGAAGAGAAGCCGGATATTAAGTATGACCCACAAACTGACATAACTCTGGCTCTGTTTAAGTACGTCATAGGCTGTGTTTACGTAGAAAGCTGGTAGTCGTGGTTTACCGGCGTCTAGCGTCCGCTGGTTAGTTTACTGACTTTGCCACTGTGGTCAGGGTTTACTACTACTATGTATTCTATGGCCAGAGTCAGTTCAGTATCGTAACGTTATTGCTGTTGTAACAGAAATGAATAACGTTTTTACAACGTATTCAATAGTTATGGACCAACATAGCCGGTTCTTTCTTCCGTTGCGTTACCGATTCCTTCTTTGTATCTTTATCCTTAAAGACATATAGACTTTATTTTCTTTCTTTGCTTGGTCGCGGAAGAACAGGCAGTAGATAAAACCGACGTTTCAAAGTGATCCTTGTGATTTAAATTATTAAATGTATTTTGACTTTGACTTTGAACCTCCTTATCCATAATCACTCGCTAACTTAACAGGTCGTTAACTCAAACCCTGTCCTTTTCTAACACTAAATATAGAGGCAGACAACATTTAGCGCGCTGCTAAAGTTGAGTGATTATGAATAAGACGGATATCATTTACCAGCGCTGGGGAAAAAGTTCTCAAATGGTGACCATTAACTGGATGATACAGTGTAGAAAGGCCACCCGGTGGACCGATGAAGTTGCGGATAATCTGTGGATGGGGAAGACCAAGACTGTTTGCCATATCATTATTTGAGAAAAGGCTGATGGTAAAGACTCGTCCGCGCTAGAGCACATTTGTATCGTAACATGGTTTCGGCACAAGATATCTGGACAAGTTACGAAGTCGATGTGCCAAAAATTTTTCTTTGATATCTATGTATAACATTTTTCAGATTTCTTTGCAACCTGTTTTATACGTAAATATGGTCACAGTGAAACCATCTTAGACCCACGTGTGACTCATACGCTGTTTAATAAGGATACACGCTTCACTTTCACTGGAAGTGACAGGCTAAAATAACGATTGCTATTTAATTACTTTACATATTTGTTTTTTTATGGTATGAATTATGACTTATATTTTACTTACCGAAGTATCGTCAGATTAATAAACAGGGTGGTATTTACAGCAATAAGAGGTAAATATAATTACATGTTTTTACGGGTCTCAATCACGTTTATATTATTTTCCGAAGTTTTAGCTATTTGTCAAATCTATAAAGCTACCGTAAAAAAATATAATTATTATTACTGATCGCAAAATATTGAAACAGAGTTCAATACTTCTCAATCAAATGTGAATCAATTTATTGATCTGTGTAGCATTTTTCAGTATGAACTGCGAACTGTTTAGATCATAGAAAGTCTTGTTATGTTTTAAATCTAAATTAAAAAACTGCTCTCACTCGCTAAAATCGATAGTATCAAATAGACACTACGATTTCATGAAACTAAAAATACCTTTACTTAAAGTATAAAACAGTTTTTTTTTAATATTTTCATCAATTATCATGAAGTGAAGTGAAGACTGGCTCTACGCGCTAATTATAAGTTATAAAAAAATACAACATTTAATCACGTCAAAGAAAATCATAGGTGCTTAATACTGCAGCAACGTTCTCATCACATAAAGTTGATCTATAGCTTTAATATTTTCATCAATTATCATGAAGTGAAGTGAAGACTGGCTCTACGCGCTAATTATAAGTTATAAAAAAATACAACATTTAATCACGTCAAAGAAAATCACAGGTGCTTAATACTGCAGCAACGCTCTTATCACATCCAGTTGATCTATAGCTTGCTATGACATTGTACGTCATACGAGGTAGGTATATGCGCTCGCGCCAGTCAGTCCAATAACATAAGAACATACACTTGAACGTCGACGTTGTTCTTAGCGTATTGAAAATGGTAGACCGTAGAATAAAATCACCATAATTTATCGCGGGAACCAATATCTAGATCGTAAAGTTATCTTTTATAATCTTAGCAAGAACAAGTCTGTGTTGACTTTGAAATAAAACAGCGATAAGTAATGTTGAAGATTTTTTTTATCTAAACAAAGTGTGTTGATTTAAAGATATGTTTTTGAAACAGTAAAGTTTTGTGTCGTATATATTCTGTAGAGTAAACCTTTTTAGGTTATTGTTAAGGTGTGATAGACGTTTGAAATGAGGGGCGCACTAGATTGTGTGTCTGCAAAGATATCTCCTACGGAGAGTACGGAAGTATTCACCATACATTCGTATTCGACTCCAGATCTACGCGAAAAGGTAAGTACCTACTTAGTTACAAGTTTACCACGAGAGATCTCGCGATATACCGTTTTAACACGATTGCTGAAAGGACGGTTACGAGTTTAGCACATTTTATTAAGCGTAACCTTGCCTAAGCGCGATTCAAAAAAGGTAACGTTTTATTACCGACATCTAGTTCTGTTTAATTATACTGTAAATAAAACCGAATTTGTTCATTACTCAAAACTATAAATCCCGAAATAAAATAACTACATAATTAAATCTTATTGCATATATATTTCCTTTCATTTCAATGTATCTATATCCTACATGATCAGAATAATTTCCCTTTTTCTCTCTTTATTTCTAAAGATATCTTTAACTCCATAGTTCCATCATAGTTGTCTACTGTTTTCTGGGTTTCGAAGCCAATAAATGGTTAAAACAGAACACTGTTATGTTTCGTTATGTCTGTATGTTTGTCCATGTTTCACACATCGATTACTCGCTCTAATCAAACCAGTAACTTCTAAAAAGGATTTAATTATCGCTGCTATGTATTGTTAAAGGAGTTCAAGTTAGCGGAGACACCCACAAATTCAAAGCCTCAATCTTGCATTTTACGCTTCTTGCTACAAATCAACAGAGTTCCGAAATCCGGACTGAAAAACGAAGAACATTTAGATTTTTTTGTATGGAAAAATACTTTTCTCAATACGTCCGCTAAGGGTGCTTATCAGATTTCAAAGTCAAAGTCTTTTCAAAGGTTTTAATTTAGTGAAATAACAAGGACCATAATTATTTCTATATGATCCTTGTATAATAACAAAAAAAATAACAAAATGATTAGTTCATATGGAAAACGACAAATTTTTCGCGACACATTTTGTATGAAAACGTAGAAACATTGTAATTAATTATATGGCCTTAGACATAGGTACAATTAGCACTATGAAATCAAAAAGACAACATTAATCTATATAATCTCGCTTGCAAATTATAAAAACGATAAAAACACCTGTTTTTTTCAAACAAAAGGTAAATAATGTGCCAAAGTGATAAACATTTCATCGGATAAGAAATAACTTAATTTCACATTTTGATGCAACGAAGATATAAATAACGACAGATAAGTATTTCAATAGATACTTAAAACAACGTGATTGCTCAAGCTAATAGAATCTTCAAACGTACCTATTAATAGCAATTTAATATGCCCTTGTCCTACCCTTAATTTGAGCTGCGTGCAATTCTTTGCGCTAAAATCTTAGCGCGTTACATGAGGTGTACTACTTACCTTCATAACCATGACTTAGCCTTGTTTTGTCAAAATCTAGCCAGGCCCTTAACACCAGCAAAATGGCTAAGGACATGAGTATGACACTCTTTTTACCAGGCTTAGCAATGTCACAAAACCTTTAAAAACTCGTAAATTTGAAAATTTAGCTCGAGAAGTGTTAGCATCTAACATTAATGAAGAGGCACTAATTTTTGATATTGCTTTAGCCTGTAAAAATGGGCCTTTCTTAAAAGGTATCCACCAAATATGTATGTTTATTTTTCAGGATTTTTTTTTATTCACATAATGAATCATCAGAATGTTACGGCTGATCGGTCAGTTCGTTAAACTCATATACTTACTCGTATCCTCTTCCTTAGAGAACCGGTTTTATCACATAATATGAAAAAGATATTGACGGTATTATGGAAGGACCTTGTCAACAAAATGGCCGAACACCTGCGCTAAAAATAATGAAAGGATATTGTTATCATTTACCTACGTAAAAGTAAAGTAATTAGGCAGGCAACTAGAATGTTTTATGAACAAACAACTGAAAAGCCAAAAGAAACCAGCAAATTTAAAAAAAAAAAAAATTTTTACATAGACCAAACGCTAGTTTTGAAACTAGCGTCATCTATTGCTGAGTAGACAAACCAATCCACTCGATGCATTATTTTTAGATAAACGGCAGTTTACCGTCTTCAGCCCTACATATCTAGCAACAGGATGAATCATATGTGGGGCGAAAGGGAACAAGAAAACGTTAAAATAACGTTATGCTGTTAGGGCGCTGACGGCACGATTTTGTTAAACCCTTTTTTACAGTAACTAATCTAATTACTCAAAGTCCCATTAAAAATTTAGATTAGAAACAAGTTGTAAAAGTCCTATGCAGCTGGGCAAAAGCTTACAATAAAGAGTACCACGATGTCTTGAGTCTTATCTATCAGCGACTTACTCTTTGTCCAGTTTGTGATCGATAATTGAGAATTTAGTGATATTAGAGCTCTTTGTGAAAAAGCTCGTCCGGGAAAATTTACCATTATTATACATATTCAAGCCACCAAGCAATAATACATGCATTCATGTTCTCAGCTGTGAATTACGAGTCAAAGCACATGAGACTTTTCTCTCCTCTGGTGTTGCAAGCGTCCATAGATCATGAGGACCGGAATCGTTTGCGACTTTAGCAGATTAAAAAAAACAATTTCTACATCATGCGTGGAAATATCGTCATTACCTTCGAAAAAAGAACACGCGGTACATAGTATTTACCTACGTACTCATAAGTTTTGAATTTGGAACAAAAAACGCGCGCTGGCAATGCTGTATGGAAATCCATCTCCAGCAATAATGACTACAATAAAACTTTTCTTTGTTTACCTCATTTGAATTTGGATCTCTTTTATCGAGCTTGATAAAAATAGTTTCGTTTAAGTGGCTCTATGACGCAAACGCAAAAAAAGGCGCAAAGAAAAAAATAAAGGCGGTAAGACCGTCTCGATTTTATTATATTGATAAATACATAAAAAAAATGAGTTCCAAAGGTTCCGAAAGTAAAATATATATTGACTGCACTTCACTAGATCTAAGGTCAGAAGCCAAATTAGCGATGGAAAACCTGCTTCAAGCGAAGCCAAAAGAAAAATACGTTAAAGTATATTACTTATGAAACCTTTTTTATTTCCTTCTATTTAGAAAAGCTCTATATCGGCGGAAATAGCAATGACCTATCTCGTATCATTAATACTCTGATACACGACCTAATTGCAGGTTGCCATTGCCCATTTCGCGGCCTCTGCAATAAAGTAGGTACTATTATTCCCTGGCCTAGCATATTCTCAGGTTATCGTGTATTTTATTGTTAAATACGGTTATTTTGAATTATGAATAACTTTAATGCTATTGGTTTCGATTATCGCGTGGCCATCTTGAATAACATTACTATGATGAGAGGACGTTAAAATGCAAGATAGAACGCATTTTTATTACTTTAGATTTCTAATTTAAATTGTTGGCCTAGTGCCGTGGTTGCATCTTGGGCGGTACCCCAAATTCCGCTCTGGAGGTCGTGGGTTTGAACCCGGTCGCGTACCAATGGATTTTTTCAAAAATATATGCTCATAAACATGACTCAAAACGGTGAAGGAAAACATCGTATGGTAACTGGCATGCCCTAGAACAAAAAAAAACAAAGGCATGTGCCATCAAGAAGCATGTGCCATAGGCGGCGATGGGCTTGCAACCTGTCACGTGGCATGCTAACAACTAGCAAAAACGCGGGGAATTAGATAATGTTTGGACGTGTCTTTGACTATTCACTTGGAATCCTCACATATCTGCGTACTGAGTTATGCATTAATGAGACTTAATCTCATTTTTAAGTTTATTTGTTCAATGTCATTATTATTGCTTAATAAATATAAGTCCTTTCTTGTTCTGTGGGATGACTAACTTATTTTTTTTATACCCACATACGTTTTCCTAATCCCGCTCATACTGACATTCCCCAGGGCATCAGGACCAATATTTTTATCAAACCAATATTATTGTTTCGAAGTCAAGAACGCATTTCTTGACAGAGCCTCTTATTAGGCTTATGCCTCTTTTAACAGTTTTTTTTACTTTTACAAACTCATTCTCTTTTTATTTACTTTTATAATTGACTAGCTTCTGCCCGCGGCGTCGCCCGCTTAAAAAGTAGCCTATATGTTAATCTGATGTATAAGCTAGATTACTTTAAAGTTTCATCAAAATACGTTCAGTAGTTTTTGCGTGAAGGAGTAACAAATATCCATCCTCACAAACTTTCGCGTTTATAATAGTAGTAGGATAGAGCAGAATCTTGGCACATTCCTGCATCACACCATCCAAGATGCATAGATAACCCATCCCCTCTGACCAGCCTAGGCAGACGCAGAATTTATTTCCTTCACGTTTATTGAGTGCTAAGTATATTGTAAAATATTGTCTCCATTTGTCAAGTGAAAGAGACAACAGCTGTGCTTTATAACGGGCAAAGAAATATTCGTTACGATAAATAAGCACATATTTGTTGCGTGGCGAGAAGGAATTGTATATTATAATAAAATATGGACGCTATTTGTCGATGACTGTTTACAGGTAAATAATTGGCGATAAAATATGGGATTTAATGTTTATTGCAAAATTATTGTAGATTCTCGGTTTGATATTTACTAAATCTACCAATTACCGATAGAACGTACAACTGGGTATACGAGTTATGAATCATAAAATGTAAATAAAATATATACTTATACATAAAATATACAACCTTATTTAAATTATAACTGTGAAAGTTCGTATGTTAGTTGCTGATAATATACGTAACAGCTGAAACGATTTGATTGAAATTAAGAAGATGTGCTGGAACTCTTGTTAGGTTTAAGGTCGCCTTTGTACATGTCCTATATGTAAGTTTTTTATCTGTATTTTCGGTGTGTACAAAAAAAAAGAAAGTTAGTTCGTGGACTAGAATTCAACATAGATGATTTTTATTCGGGTACCATTGGAAGCTGTGTGGCATTTTTTTTATAATCGTAAAGTATTTTTCACTTGATTATTTATTACTTGGTGTTTTAGCTGTTGGGTCACGTTTTCCGCACGTCGGATGAGTTGTGGTCAATGTCTACCACGGACTCGACTCCACGTGACTCCAGAAAATGACCACGCGGCAAACGCCGAAGATGGACGAAACTATTCAAAATACTGATCAATAGCAGCATTCAATAGAGAGGCGTGGAATAAAAGAATGGAGGCCTTTTCCTTACAGAGGGACGCCAAAGGCCTAGTAATAAATATGTTTTTGTACAGTCTGCGTCACATAAAGCCTACGTCACATACGCACATACGTCACATGCGTCACATACGGCCACAAGCGAAACGCTGTGACTAATGTGACGTCCGAATATTACGTACAATATTCTTTGGCCTAATAGATTTATGTGGGTCGTTACGACGCGTTGCCCTATTCATTTCACTATAATTATTTGAAATGATCACGAAAAACCACTTTGTGGACTAGTTTATTAGAACCTAAACCTAACCTAAAAGCTCCTTGCAGCACAATGTGACGAGAACTAAGCTATGACTGCCTGATCGTCTAAAATAAACACGTGTACCTACCTAATTAGTGTTTTGTAGCAATAATTGAAAGGGAATCAGTTTTTTTATCCCTGAGGGCGGATGATTAAAGCAAACTATGCTTAAAAACTCGCGAAGAAATAATTCTAATAATAATAAATTATTTATTAATTTGATCCTTAATTTGTTACTAAGTACCTAACACGATGTCAAAGTACAATTCCTTATCTACAACTAGTACAATAAAGAGGTAAAAAAATATCAATATATTTTAAAACGGACCTTCAGGGTGGTAAAAGGCTATATTATCCCGTTAAAAAAAGGGCTTTTCATGGAAACCTTTTTAACAACGTACGTCGACGAAAAATCGGTCGAGCGAATGTGTTATGGCTTAACGGTAAGAGCTTCTTTTCATCGGTTAATTAATATCCAGGTAACCGCACAAATTAAAATGTTTAATTAGTGTCTAAACGTACAAACTCTCAAACATTAATTATACTTAAATATGTCTCTGGTGGCATCCAGGACCCGTCACTGTAAATTTAATTGTATCTAAGCTCTATTAGAGTAGGTAGTTGGTAGATACGCCCTGACGGGGTTTTCCTTCTAATTACTCATCAAATTATTAATTGGCGGAAACAATAAGTTATTATATATTTATTAGAATCATAACTTGTACAGCAATATTACTGCGTGGACGTTTTTATTCAACCATAAAAATATTTGAATGGAACCCAATAAAACTCTGCATGAACTTACATTTGTGTATTGAATACCAAAATTGTTTTTAACGATTAATTTGACCAAGACTTGCTGGATTATTTTGAAGTGTGATTTTGAGCTTAAAATACGTCTTTGAAAGCTATGTAAAAGTTCAGACATTGGATCAAAATAAGTAAATTTTAATGTGCTTGGTAGTGTCTCGTTATTTTTCAAAGAAAGTAAATAGTGTTTTGAAAATAATGGTGCGTAGGAATTCTGCAGTACGAATCAGCATTGAGGGCATCAAAAGGATGGCATCCTTCACTCTCAGCATGAGGAAGGAAAAGGAAGTGAGTATTTAGTTAACCTTGTTTATAGGCGTACTAGGTACTTAGACCTAGTTTAGAGGCAAGCTTAGAATTAGCATATCAAAAAGTATCCTTGGATGGATAATTTCTAAGATAAATTAAATCAAATTTTAGAGTAAGACCGAGGAGCTAATACCACCGTGCTACTGGCAAAAAAAAAATAGATTTATTTAATAATGTTTTATGATTTTGCAATTGTTTCATAAAATGTAATTGAACTCTTTTAAACTAAATTCGTAGGAAACGTACCTATTTCTAGCTATTAAGAACCTGCTGTAAATAAGTAGGAAATCCTCAAACTTTTCAAGATAAATAAACGTTTTTTTTTAAACACATTTTATAAAAATGTCTATGGTTCATGGTGGACACATTTATTAATATGTTAATATTTTGACCTACACTATAGTTAAATGAAGGATCACAAAAAATAACCAGGCAGTGTTAGCTATCTGATTCTTCTAGGGTAGGTCGCGCGCGAGGAATCAGCATAAATTCACTTTTAATTCTAAGTAATGACCTTGTTATGAATAAAAATCAATTCCTTTTACAGTCACAGTCAGACTGTAAAAGGAATTGATCAGTGCGCCTTGTAGAGGCTCTGTTTCATGTTTGAATAATTCTTTAGATTCCTACTTACCTATTTGATCGGCGGTACATATAAATATAAAACATATTAACATTAATAAATGCCAATAATGCAATAAATAAGGAAAATTTAAATGTGAGTTTCAATCGACTTACGCTCATCAAAATTCACGTCATTTGTGACGTCCGGTCACGGTAATGCCACCATTCCCACATGCCTGCTGACGTGACGTATACTGTAAAACGATAAGAAGTTGCCAAATAATCAACTATATATAAATAAAATAATTAAACACCTATAAACAAACATACTTTATAGTCCCGACTCTACACTAGGATTTCCTGTGTCGTGGGTATCATAAGATAATGTGATTGTAATTTAAAATAAAATAAAATAAATGTACCGTGGTATCACAACATCCAGACCCGGAACAAATATCTCTACAGACTGTATACAAATATTTATGATAATACTATACTCGTAGATATAGTAAGTATTGTGATAGGTTATATTTTGTTTACACGATGACACAGTCATTTAACTGATAAGATTTTTTATCTACAGATAAATGTATGTATCAATCATTATTTGCACTATATATTCAATCAGTTTCGTAAATAGCAAGTGTTTCCTGCCCCATTGTATTTAAAAATGTAAACAATTTATTTTAACAATTAAACATCGTGTGATAAAAAATATTCCTGTGAGGAAAATTGTTACCCTGATATCAAGGTTAATTAAGTGGGTAATAATAAACCCACATAAATTGAGGATTATATTTTTTTGAAGATTAATGACAGTTTTTATGATTTCCTCGAACATGTATGGAGCTGTTGAGGTATGTGGTTTGGTCTTTTTTTATCAAGTTATCAACTGCCCAAGTCTTCGCTCGCGTGGTATTTGGATAAAAAGTCGATGAAAAATAAACATATTCGCTCGATCGTTTTGTTATCGACTTACGTTGCAACTGGTTACAAAGGAAAAACCATTTTATTTTAACTTTGAAGGTCCATACTAAATATTGGAGACAGATTTTTTGGAATTAGATTAGTATCTTATTTCAGAAGTTACCTTCTACATCCAAATATAAAAACATTACCTTTTTTTAATATTTTATTAAAATCAATTTTCACCAATTTTTGTGTTACAGGATGTTTCGGGTCCGTAATATTTAACTGAACTATAACTCAGAAAGTATCGCAATTTTATGGTATTCTAAAATCGCTGTCGCAAGTTGATCTAAATTTGTTTATTCAGACACGAAACACCTTTACCAAATCACGAGATTATTTACGCATAAAGAACTGTTCCCTAGGTACCTAATTTAATTCCTTAATATCTTATTATAAAAAAGAATAAGATATTATTTTACACATAAATAAACACTTACAAAAGGCAGAATGAAATGGCATGTACAAAGGCGAGCTTAACCCTGCAAAGAATTTTCTTCCAGCAAACATTGAGCTAGAGAGAGATAATTAGGTAGGATCGTGTATAGAAATAATATTGCTATTTACTGTATACCTACATTGGTATAAATGATAAAAATAACAATGGTGAATCATTGGTGACAAATAGTACTCATGTATTTTACGTTATTATCGTGAATTTTATTGGAATGTATATATACAAAATGATACTTATTATAGTCATTCAGCTCTTGTTATCTATGAATGAGGCATGCAGGCCTCGTATAGGAGTAGGTATATTGTTTTTTTTTAAGTTTATCCATTTAGCGCAGTGGTGACCAAAATCTTTCATTGAATCTTTTGATACAACCGTTTTTTCTACGGAATAGACAAGACAACAATTACGTCTTTAACTCCTTTCTGCCAAAAAAAGCTTGTTTAAAAAAAATGCCTTTTTCCCGGTTTCTAAGAATACTGTTGTTTATCATTTAAAACCTACTACTGCAGGATCAGAATCTATCGCAGTACCTACTTACTGAAAATAATAAAACTCTCCCACGTAATGTTCCCACACAAAATGCAAACAGAACTAGATAGCACCATTCCATTATAGCAAGCATTATTACAGCGTCACTCTCACAATAGCGCAAGTTTAGCGCAACCTAGCAAAATGAACTAAATAATCCAAAGGGGTCAACGTTCCACGACCAAGGTCTTTGGCAAAGGTCATCCCTGTAACCTACAGAGGTCAAATGAAGACGCGCGGATAGGGTTGTCGAATGTTGGTAAACACACCAGTGGAAAAGTGCACAGATTTGAATGAAAATGCGATGGGTGGCTTTTGTGTGACATTTAAGTTCAAGGAATGCCCGACGTGTATTTCCAATATTTATTGCAGCTTTCTCTAAGAACGGTCCTTATATACATACATATTGATTGCAAGACACCACACCACAATCCGTTATGCCGTTCCCAGAACGCATTTTGTACAAACAAAGAAATATTCATTTCAATGGCGCCGATTCTAGTGTACACCAACTAGACTTAATTTAAACTATCGCTCTATTTTACTGTTAGTGCACGCAAATATAGAGAATTTTACTCCTTCCAAATTTTTTTACGTGTCGCTCTTCTTCGTGTTTATAGTCAGCACGTTTTGAAATCACGACTAAACTTGCATGGAATTAAATCTGACGATTTCGACAGCACTAATAAATCTCTTTCTTTTGTTGCTGTTAGTAAATGAGTGCGATTGATAAGATTAAGTGTAGAAAAGTGTTTTGTTTTTTTATCAACTTTTGTATTTTTTATCAAGCAACAACCCTATGATCTCAAGGTCGACCTGACCTTGCCCCGACGCTGATAACAATCATTACTCTTGAGACTTTCAGACCCTTTATCAAGATTACGAGCTTATGAAACAGCTATTTATTCTGTGCTTTTGTTTAAGTCTGAGAGCTGAAGTTGGGACTTTTTTGTGTATAAAATACATAATAATGAAATGACTATAATGAAGTATAAATAAATATCTTAATTATATCTTAAGATTTTAGACTAAAGCAAGCAATGTAAGTTTATAACTTGTTTGTCGGATATCTTGAAAATTTCAATAAAAACCTCAATAATGACTCAAATCTTAATGAGAGAAAGAAATAAATTATATTTATTGAACTTCATCAGGAGGAATTCGTCTCCAAGAATTCTTCCAATAAATTATGGGAGTATGAACATTTTATCGTACCTGTTACAAAATCAATAATGATTGAATATCATTATTGATTTGCAATAATGATATTCAATCTCGCTATTTTAGTTTATAAGCAGAATAGAAAAAAATAAGTTTTCCAAATCGGATATCTTTTATTTACTCGCTGTTTATAAGTTACTAGCCTCTGCCCACGGCTTCGCCCGCGTGGTACCCGGATAAAAAGAAGGGTTATCTGATGTATAAGCTATATTACTGTAAAGTTTCATCTAAATACATTCAGTAGATTTGCGTGAAAGAGTAAAAAACATCACGTTTATAATAGTACCTAAGTAAGAAGTATAGGTTTTTTTAATCTTATAGTTACCTACTAAAATATTAAACAAAATGGCGACCATTTTTCAACATAAGGGCTACTCCCAACCTACAGAAAAAGGCTTCAACAATTTTTTTTTATTACATAGGTTTTTCTTAGTCTTGTAAAATCCCTATATTAACTATAATTATTTTCTTTGCTTCCAGAGAAGAGATGTGGAATCACAATTGAATCCAGAGCTCTGCTCCAGACCACGAAATTACTGCTGGCTGTTCTGTGTAGATCTGCCTTTACTAGTTATTGGTAAGTGCCTGCTCAATCATAATATTGGTACTTGTCAGTCTAAAGTTACAGTAAACCTTCTTAGAAAAAATCTAACGAAGTCTGTGGCAAGTTGTACTTTACTAAATTTCATAAAAAAATGCTTAATACGCTCTCAAGTGAGAGAATACGCAGCAGTAGAAAGATAAATACAAACTACATTTGGTTTTTGAGTTAAAAAAAACTGAACGCAATCTCCCGTCCTAAACAAAACAATAACTCACCACAGATAACAAACAACTCGCTCAAACTGCTAAAGATTTGGATTTCATTTGGTTAAGGGCCCACATCGCTTGTTTGTCAATTATTTATGTTGAAAAAATACACCCTTCTTCGAAGTTCATTTAGAAACACTTAAAAGTAGATTATCATTTTAAAACAGAAGAAAAAACTGGAGCAAACATCGTAAAGACGAGAAAAAAGTAAAAAAATTATAATGCGACGCACATGTTGGACCCCACCGAGTCCCATGTGGCAGAATGCAGCAATCGCAGCCACTTTAAAAAAAAACAAATCTGTGTCATTGAACTTCTGGATGCAATTTATTTAACATTTTGGCTCAGATTTTTCAGTCAATTTATCATCCACATGTTTGTAATCCTGTTTCAAGTTATTTATCTACAGGTTATCTTACTAATAATTATAAATGTTTATAATAAATAGTAGGATAACGAAAGTTTGGATGTTGGTTGCTAATGATCTCAGTAACGGCTTAACCGATTTGTATGAACAAATTTAATAACGCATAAGTTACTTTTGATGCGGGTACCATCCAGACGAAGCCGTGGACAGAGGCTTTTTTTGTCTTTATTATATTTAAAGGGGTTTTGTCACACAGAACTATGCCACCCCCGTACAGAAATAATATTATACAGTACAGCAACAGATATTAATATACAACGAGGTTGAGAAAAAGAAAAACCTACCTACTCACAAACTCCTACCTAAATATGCATCTCGTAAGGACAGAGGCCAGTTGGTTAAAAATTAGTATTTTTCTTATTTATCTGTGGCAAATAGAAACAGCAAGAAAGGTGTTAATGGAAAATTATAAAAATAAATTAGGTCAATGTTAAATTACTAATTAGTCTAACATAGATTGTTATATTACAGGATACATTTATTTATTTTTATTAAGATTGTATTCGGGATAGGTAAATAAACTGGAATGCCACGTCAGCTATCTGAAACTAAAGTGACGCTGTGGTGACGCGCACCCATATGCCTATAAAAATATAATCAATTTGTTCATTATATTCAATGCACCATCATTAAAAGCACGGGAAGCAATTACCATTTCCCACTATCGTTACCATTATCATTAGGTACCTACCTCCAATGTTACTCAACACCTTGAGAGTAATTTCACGTGGAGTTAAAACCATCTCAGAGCTATACCTTAGGAGTACAGTTTGATAGGTACAGTAATACAAGAAGATTGGTACAATAGGCTAAAACAGAAAGTGATATAACATCCCAATTCTTTATCTCCACTTGGTAAGACATGGTGATGGCGGTGGAGTAAAGCCTTGACCAAGTGCTGGCTAAATCGGGCTGATGAAACCCTGGTCATTCAAAAGTGAGATAAGTTTGTCGCAGATGGATTGTTACTCGTAACAGCTAGCTGTTTTACAAAACAGCTGTTTCGTAAAGCGGCTTATTGACGTCCAGCCAGAATGTCATTGCGATGTTTCACGTATAACAAAAAGGCGGTCAATGTATATCCATATTGTAAACGAAATAATATCTCCAATTTTTAAAACGGCTATACATTGTCTAGCTTTGAAAAATATGGATCGGTTTGTTTATTCGAATTACAATCATGGCGAAGGTAGCATTCAAAAATGTTAACATTAATCCCCTAAATTACTGTCATAATAATATGTCACTAATTTTACATAACTACTTAGTTTACGAATATGTCATTTATAAATTACGAGGATTACGTTTTTTCTGTCAGTAGTTTGGTATTTTGTTTGTTTCGTCAAAGTAAGATTGATTTCGGTCCGAATTTACACTCTTAGTATTCTCATATTATAAAGCATTAAAGTCTAGGCATAAGCAATTTTTTTTTATTGCGAAACTAGTATTTTTGGCGGCAACTTTTTCTGTGCGCTCCATTACTTTATGACTCTTAGATCGATACTATTCACGGTGCATTCGATTCTACGGTGATTAATGATTATCGTGCAGTCATAATAATAGTTAAATGAGTTATGGACCGTGGAATCCGTAATTATTAACGTGCGCTTCGGAGAAAAGTATTTAGTCGTTTAAAAAGTAACAGATTGTATCTGTGGTAATTCATTAGTTTGACTCGAATTCGCATCTATCTTTTTAAATAATATCGTATGCATTTTTTATAACTAATTAAAAAAAACATCATAAATAATTGCAAAATACTGAGATAGTTAGAAAATAATAATAATATATCAGCTTAGATAAGTAATTAAACTATGAGTAATTTGTACAATTGGCGGTATTATCGCTAATTTATAATTTTTTTGGGTGTAATAGTCATTTTCAACATAACAATAAGACTCTTCACTGACTTGAGCACTTAAGTTCGACAGCTAGCGCCATCTCTTGCTGAGTAGCGATACTAAATAAAATAGAACGGTTCAATAAGCCTCCAAATGGTCAATAATTTAAAGTAAGTAATATTTTTATTTAAAAATAAATAAGTATGTCGTAAGCGTTAGAAATAATGTTGAATTGGCGTTTATTCATTCAAAAGGTTTAGTTTGATAAATCCCAGCTAATGCCTTTTTTAATTAATGGTAAACAAAACAGAAAAATAACAGTTGGCTACAATTTATATACGATAAAGTTTAGATCTAGTTCAGTACGTACTTTCACGTAACAAGAAAAACTTATACAATAAATAATTACAATATTAGGTACCTACCTACGTATACATCAATAATAAAAAAACATATCAAAAAAAGTTTGCGGTCAGTTTGAAAACTCCATAAAAATCTTATTAGCAATTATTATAACGAGTTGTTAGGAAAAAATATAGATACATAGAAAATCCATTATTGCCCACCAAATAATTGAGTCTAAAAAGGTAGGTATCAAAAACTTTGACAATGTTGTACAATATAATATATTATTGTACGTTTTTAAAATTCAAAATGATAAATTTTTAAACTAATAATAAATTTCTAAGAGGTTTTTTTTCTATCTAAAAAGTATTTCAACTTCTTTTGATGTGTAGGTATTTTTGTTTCCATCGTCCCACGTCACGCGAACTCTTCGTAACAGCAATTACCTAGTTACCAGCTAGTCCTACTTGCTAGGACCCTTCCACCGCTCGATCCTTAAACGATACAGGATGTCAGTAGTTCAGATCGCTCAGTATTGCGTCACCTGTAATAGGGTTCATATAATAGTCAATCAGTTCATTAGGTATGGAATAGAGTAATGTTCTGGAGTCGAAGATAAAACAAGTTCTGTTTATCTAAAGATACGACAATAGACTTACGAGTAGGTACATTCAAATACAGAATCAGTTCGTAAATCAGGGTCTTTGGCCATAAAATAAACACCTAACTAATACATACATTATAGTGCTGACGCCACACAATTTCATTTGGATGTCTGGATGTTTTTTCATAAAGAATTCCATTATTTTAAATTACAAGGAATTATAAATGAAATAATGTACCAAAATAGTGAATTTATTTAATTATTTACAAGTGAACTAGCCTAGCGGGCTAAACACACGATTTCGACCGCGTGGTACCCGAATAAGAAGTCAGCCTATATTATTCTATATCACGAACTAGTTCCTGTTCCAAAGTTTCATCTAAATCGGTCCAGTCCTTAGCAGCAACATGCAAATTTAGATATTGGTACTTAATACTTGTAAGATAGTATTTTTTTAACTTTCTCGATCAATACCTAAACCTAATAGTACCGTAGATAAAAACTTTTTTATATTTTCCCGACATGTTCCGTCAGTGTTCACAAGTTAACTGGAGTTTACGGAGCTATCGTTGAAAAAAAGGCAGAAGTCGCATTTCATTGTCAAATTTCGAAAAGACCATGTTCACATTACGACACTATCTTGAGTTATGTTGTTCTGTGGAAACACTACACTAACCGTATCGCTACACTGCATCATAGGATAAGATTTACACCAATAATCCAACTGGCAACTGGAGCAACAGACTTGCCCACTGTCTCATTATACTGCCCAGAATAATGTTTAGCTCATAAAGGAAAAACGATATCTCAGTCAGGCAATATTCCACTTGTCACAAAGTAATGTACCAACGCACATCCTGAGATTCGTCTCCATAACATTGAAATCATTTTGACATTGACTTTGAACTCAGGAGGATGCGAGACTTGCCAAATAAATTGGATAATGGTTACAAAACATTGGCCACCGCCTGTGACGTAGATTCGACTAACCCGGAATTATTCTGCTATAGGTTCCTACCTAATGTTTCAAAGTAAGTATTTATATAATTATGTTATTTTTTCCTGCATAGTCATAGCTCCGTGTACTAGTAGGAATGGCAAAATAGTAGGGGCACAACGCATTTTTCATAGAATTCCATAAAAGTGGTTCTCAAGTATATAAATAAATGTGTTTTTTTTTTCCGCAGCGCCCTCTACCAGTAGTAATGGCAAATTAGTAGGCTTCCAACTAAAAACCAAAAACTCGCGGCCGATGTCCATTTTGGGGATACATTTCACTACCTTTTTGTATCGCCAACTTATAATAATATAATAATAATAATAAACTTTATTTCAGGCAACTTAAGAATAGTACAAGATGGTAAAAAACTAATTCTAAGGCCCATAGAAATAAATACCTTAAAACTAACATATAAAAATAAAACACTAAAACTATCTGCGATACGTCGTCGGTGACGTGTGCGTGGTGTTTCGTGTCAGACTTCCGATGAATTTCCTGAACACGACACCTCTCGGCCAGAACCCGCTGTCCATAAATGTAGCGAGACGATCAGTCGGCATTCTCACCATAAATGAATTGAAACTCACATTACGGCGAGATTTCAACTTTTCGACTCGCATGGTAAGGCATGGTAAGGTAAATACAGAATAATATTAATTTCAAACATGGCTTTTTTTTTCTTTTTCCTCTCTTAACTATTCAGGTTAAGATAGATCTTCTTGTAAAGGCCTTCTCCATCAATTTAAAAGTCAATGAACATCGAAATAATCTCTATCTAGAGCAGAATAACTTGTTATGTACTAACCTAGTGAGTAGGTACCTACTCGAAATTTGTCGTAAACATTTAGATAGAAGTTAGGTATATAAATAGCATAATAAGAGTATGTATGTATTGTTTCCATTTTATCTTGTTCATCCTAAGGTTATCTGGAAGATATCGCTTTCAGCGATAAGACCGCCCATTGTACTTTTGATGTTTATGCATTTTTTAATCCCTTTGGTATGCCATAAAGTGTTTATCTATTTACTAAGTTATAAATAATTGACAAATATTGTAGGTACCTATATTTTCTTCCCTGTTATTATCTACCACCCACTGCTGGAAATTTCCTCTGTTGTCAATTTGTGCAAATACCTTCTATAATCAGTTTGACCTAACCTACTAAATCAATTTTGACAGCTACAACCTTAAAATGACAGTTTAACAGACCTCTAAGTTTATTAAATTTTATTTGATTTGTCTGTTAGAGAAACCAAAGAAGCTCTTCTTCTTCTTTGGTTTCTTTATTAGACAAAAGTTGAGAAGTTTTTCCGGTTTAATTAGTTTTACCTATTTTGACATTTTGGCGAAAGTAGGACAGAACTTCATACCGGGCCAACTTTATAACCTATATTACGCTCAAATCCACTTCTGTCCGAAATCAAACTGAATATTTAGTATAACCATATACTTAACCTAGGTTATTGTAGAGGACGACCTCTGTGGCGCAGTGAGGGAAGGCCCGCCTGAGACGCAGACGCGGTTGCGGGTTCGATTCCCGTTGCGGGACAAATGTTTGCATCTGCAAATATTTGTCTCGGGTCTGGGTGTTTTCTAACTATAATAAGTATGTATTTACAAAAAAAATGTATATAAGTAAAGAAGTATATCAGTAATGTAGTTCTCATAACACACGCTCTGCTTACTTTGGGGCTAGATGATGCTGTGTGAAAATGTCAAGCATTATTTATTTATTTATTGTATTATTATTTCTGTCAACTTAATATTATGTACTTAATAGTTTATTTTACTACACCTGCATTCCTATACAAGTAGAAAACACTTCTAGTTTTTTTTTTCGTTTTTATGGTATTTGTTTTATTCTGACGTAGATTTATTTTAACAAATAAATTGTATTTTTATATTTTTTTGGATACGCGTCCGTTTAATGGTGATCTGGATCAGTTAGTATCTATAGATCGTTTGCAACGGTCTTTAAATATCTGTTTCATCTGTATTTTTATATCTACCTACTTGTACATAATTCTTTGAATAAATATTATTTTTAAAACAATTATTTTCCTTTGTTACAGTTCTCATACTAATCGGCCTCTTTGAGCTAGGAGTCATCCCTAGCAACAAAGCAGGTTTTTATTGTAATGATCCCGCACTTGCATTCCCGTTCAGAGGGGACACTGTAACTTCGGCCTTTTTAATCGTCGGCCTATTTCTGATGCCCGTCTTTATTGTAAGTATTAGTACCCTTTATTTCTAAATAGCAACCCCACGGCTTTCCTCGCGTGGTACTCGGCAGGCAGCTTTCGGAAACGCATTAGCTCGACAGTTTCTTCGTCGACTTACGTTGCATAAATGGTCTCCACGAAAACGCTTTTCTAACATAGACTACGATAGACGATAGACGCTGGCAACACCAGAGGTATCACTCGCGCGTTGCCGACCCTGTGACGTAACGGGGTTTTGATGATTTATCTTTCATTTCAATATTTCTCTGTTGGGCGTCTGTTGGGCGTTTGTAATTAATCATCCGATTAATTTCGCAGATTTCCTCCATCTACAAACTTACAATCTACATCCAAACCTACAAACTTTACCAAGCTAATCCATAAAACAAAAAACAGTCTAATTCAATTATTTTCATTTACAGTCTGCCTTCACCCACTTTAGGTTTAGACCTCCTTATCTGTCTATAGAATATCGATACGTATGGTATACGACGCCAAAGTCTGGATCTTAGTCTTAGTGCTTCCCTACTTGTTTAAATACTCTACGTTCCATCATCATGTGCCATCCGTGACGATGACAATGTCACATGCCCATCTCGCTCTCAGACATCCTATGATAATGTAATCACACCATGGGCTACATTCAGTTGTGGTCCACCAGTCACAGCGCTCGCAAAGTCCATGGGTTTTCCAAAAATTCAAGGGACAAAACTTTTAAATCTATCATGGTAATTTTTTTACTAAAGACGGAATATTTACAATGATTTGTAAGTCAAAGTCATTAGGTTTTTATTCATTGAAATCACAAGGATCATATAGAAACGTTAACATACTAACTAGGTTTATTTAAAATTTAAAGTGAATTTACGGCGATTCCTCGCGCGCGACCAAGCCTAGAAGAATCAGGCAACAAACTCTGCTTGGTTAAATAATGTACCCTTATATTTCGGCACAGTAGCATTTACCATGATAACGAGATGAACCGACATGTACCATGATCACAAACGGAAAAATCATGGTAAATATCCCGTTTTTAGTAAAAAATACTTAATGTTCAAGGGAAATCCTAATGGATTGTTTCATTTTCAGTTCTTGCTAACCGAATTCGCTTTGACAAGCAGCAGCACAGAGTCTAAACTCCTCACGACCTTCAAGAACAGCTGCTGTCTGTACCGTAGCTATATGTACGGTCTTATGATGAACCTCTGCATCATTGAGGTGATGAAGGGGATAGTTGGTGGACCACGACCGACGTTCTTTGACCTTTGCAAGCCAGATGCCGCCCTTACTTGTAATGGGTAAGTTTTCTATGTTTCCCAATTAAACATCATAATTATCGTATTTCCATAGCTTTTGCTAGTGACATCGCTAATCGCTAAATAGATGTAAATAGAAACACCCAACATTCACATACATAGACGTGACCCCACACCAGGATCCCCTGTATCATGGAGATCAGGAACTACGAGTACCATGGTACCACCATTCAGAACCAAATCATATATCTGCAGAACACGCAAACATTTGAACCCGCTCTTCTGGCGTGTCAGCTGGCTAGTCGCCGAATGCACCACTGAGGTCGTAGCCGAATGGTGGTGGGTAAAAAGTAGCCTAGTACGCTTGTTTACAAACAATGTCTGCGAACTCTGTGGCGAAGTGGGCGAAGGCTCGCCTGAGACGCAGAATGTTGCGGGTTCGATTCCCGCCGCGGGTCAAATGTTTGTATCTGCGAATATATGTCTCGGGTCTGGGTGTTTTCTATATATAATATGTATGTATTTTCAATATATTTATATAAGTATAGTATATCAGTCATCCAATTCCCATAACAAAAGCTCTGCTTACTTTGGGGCTAGATGATGCTGTGTGAAAAATGTCCAGCATTATTATTATTATTAATCAAACTCGAAATAAGGTATCCAAACCTAGCATTGATAATCATTTTATCCGTCTGGTAGTGATCTGAATATGTTAAGCTATCTATAGTTTGTTTGCAACGATCTTTAGATAGCTAGCTGATTAATCTGTATTTTTTGTATATACCTACCTACTTCACACCATGGAGACATACTTAGTTGTTAGAATAAATCATTTTATTAAGTCAAAGACAAGATTTTTAAAAATGTACTCATTAAAATCACAAGGATCACTTTGAAACGTCAATTTTACTGCCTGTTCCTCCGCGACCGAGCCAGGGAAGAAAGGCAAGAAAACAAAGGTAGTCATTATTTTTAGGATATGATAGTTTGAATAATTACCTAAAGTAGGAAAGATAGGTACCTACCTAATTACTCAAAAGTAATTAACTCAAATCATCATTCTAGAATATAAATTAGTGTACACAAAATCCCTTGCGACTTAGCTAAGAGGAATCAAAAAACCAGCATGGCTTGGTTTTCTTTATACGGCCCATCTTTTGGTAACGAGTTACCGTAACCTATAGATGCTTGCAATACTAGAGGTACTCGCGCGGTGCCGACGCTCAGACGTAACGAGTTTTTGATGATTCATCTTTCATTTCTCTGTTGGGTGTTTTTTTTTTAATTCAGCCTTTGTGTAACCAAGGCAAGCGTGAATGGGATAGTTGGAAGAGGAAGGCATCGGCGAACGACCAAAATAGAGACATTCTAGAAACGCCAGGTCAGAAGTACACTTAACCGGCGAACTTCTATAAAGAATTGGATGAGGATGAAGCCAAAGAAGTAGGGCCAGGATTGTAGCAAGTGGAAATCCTTTGTCTCTGCCTACCCATCAGGGAAACAGGCGTGACTATACATATATAATTTGTGTAACCAAGACTTAACAAGTTTTTTGTACCTCTTTCAGAACCGAGTTCGTGAGCACTTTCGAGTGCACGTCGACATATTCCCGGTGGGACCAGATGGATTCGTATAGAAGCTTTCCTTCAGGACATACTTCCATGTCGGTCTACTGTGGATTCTTCTTAGCGGTACGTCATTTTTGTCTCAGGAATCAGAAGCGAAATGGTGAAACAGTAGTTTCTTAGTTAGAATCCCTTAATTTTTATCATGTCTGTCTGCTTGTCTGTCCAACCGTTTGTCATAAGGACATACCCTCTGTTTTCTGTATCATTGAACAGAGCATATATATATATATATATATATAATCTATTCTGATTTTTAAACTGCTTAGTCGAAACGTTGCCTTTTTCAACAAATTTTCTAATGGAAATCTTGTTCATACGGTCACTATAGACTACGGTTATAACCTCAGCAGAGATCCTTTGATCTCTCAAATCATTTTCATAACTATTTGTAATTACCCAAAGCCAGGAACTTCATATTAGCTCTGAACTAATTAGTCCCATACGTTCTAATTTATTAGACTTGTGCTATTCTAATAAATTGCCAAGCAAAATTTGTTCAACAGATTTTCGATGATATCTTTAGAAGATTAATAATCTAAGAGGCCGCATCGGCACCCTAACATAGCGTTTCTTATAATTGAAATTATAGACGTTATTGAGTTCATTTAAATATGTACCTATTTATTAAGAATTAGTACATTTATTCATACAACTATGTACAAGTAGGTATATACAAAAAATACAGAATCAGATAGCTATCTAAAGACCGTTGCAAACGATCTATAGATAGCTCAACTGATCCAGATCACTTCGAGGCGGAAGCGTTTCCAAAATAGTTTAAATTAGTTTAGTTTGAATTATAGATGTCATTCATTCAAGTAAGATAAATATGGGCGTTACTAAATCCTAAAAAAGGGTGCCCCTTAGATCCCTTTAAACCAAATTTTACGGTACCATCTGATTAAGTATGGACTTATAAATATACTTTATCATTAATTTGAACAGTGGTACCTCCAAATGCGAGCCTTCAACTGGCGCCACCGCAGCATCCTCTTGATCCCCTTCATCCAGCTCGGCGTCATCAGCTTCGCAGTCGTGTCTTCGCTCACCAGGATCACGGATCACCGACATCACTGGTGGGATGTGCTCACTGGTAGTGCGATCGGGTTTATCACTTTATTGTATGCTGTAAGTATCATTTGTTTCTACAACCTGATTTCTTCTGATGAGATACCGCTTTTTCAAATTCAAATTATTGATTTAATAAAATGGATAAACTAAATCGTAACATCTTAAGATATGGAAATAAGTGAGTATAATACATATTAACAACAAGTAATCAGTTTAAAAACAAAAAACCCGACTGCAGTTTCCTACAAGCGTTTGCCCACGACTTCGCCCGCGTGGTAGGTACCCGGATTAAAAGTAGCCTATGTGTTATTCTGATGTATAAGCTGTATTACTTTAAAGTTTCATAAAAATCCGTTCAGTAGTTTTTGCGTGAAAGAGTAACAAACATCCATCCTCACAAATTTTAGTACAATTAGTATTTCTTGATATTTCAACTGGACCTTAAAAAACGAACACGCTCACGACTGTAACCCCAATGATTGACATCCTCGGATACATACTCAGTGCTTACTTGAGGATACCAAATGGGGGGTTGTCAGAGGCACGCCCAACCATTACCTCTGGCATATGGTCGCGTAGCATAATCATGTGCCTGAAATGTAATTTCCTGGTCTAAGTAATGTTAACTTTGTCCCTCTATTCCAGGTGATCTGCTTATGCAATAACTTTACCAGCTCAAGTAATACAGAAGACGAAGAGAACCAGAAAACTAAAACTTCACTTTTTGACGAGCAAAGAAGCTGAAACGACGTCCTTTGTTATGAAAGTATGAAAGAAAATGTTTATGGAATTAAAAAAAATGTGGGTAGGCAGACACCAAACTGTATGAAGGCAGTACCTCGTATACCTACTTAACTAGATATTTACTCTACCTACGTTATGTAGGCTGGTCTACTCTGAAAATAGAAGTAGGTAGGCTTTTAAATAAAAGTCTAGTGTTAGAATATAACTTTAAACCTTAATAAGTATGTAATATTGATACTTAAAAAAAAAACAAGTTCAAGTCTGTTATCCCCGTGATGGAGATCCTCAGATCCATAAGCAATACGTACAGAGTAGGGGGTAGTCAGAGACGAGTCCAACAATCATTATACTTGGCACAAGTCCGCGTTCTGCGTAGTACCTGGTTAGCATTCCACGTGACAGGTTGCAGCCCATCGCCGCTTATTGGAACACTAATCGATGGCATATGCCTTCGATCTTTTGTGTTTCGGGCATGCCGGTTTCATCACGATGTTTTCCTTCCGTTCCTCACAACCGTTCTGAGCACGCACATTAGTAGGTAAATTTTTCGTGTAGAAACATCCATTGGTGCACGACCGGGCTCGAACCCACGATCTCCGTATCGTGTTATTAATAATTTTAAAAAATAGTTAATTACATAAGTACCCTTTGTACCAAATGACTATATTATAGCATAGCTAGAGTTGCTGAATATACCCTAGTCCATGGATAACCAAGCAGAGTTTGTTGCCTGACTCTTCTAGGCTAGGCCGCGCGAGGAATCGACGTAAATTCAATTTTAAATTATAAATTAAGGAACTAGTTTTTAAGTTGACGTTTCTATATGATCCTGGTGATTTAAATAAATAGAAACCTATTGACTTTGACTTTTCGTTTTTGACTTTGATGTTATTTTGTTAGGTGTTCGTGATGTTTTATAACCTTCGTCTAGAATTGGGCTGTCAAATGCAAAAATAATTTCAATCCGAATCAAATACCTACTTTGGAAATTTCAGAGATTAGCGCGCTTAATTAAAGTTTTTTTTATTGAAACAAAAATAAACCCTTCAGCTTTAATTTCCTTAGCGCATGAGATTGTAATGACTTAAGTAGGAATTTAACTAAGATAATTTCTTAAGTTATGCGCACCTACCTATAGACAGATTAATAGAAAACTCTTAATTGTTAAACTAAAAGTACTGTATATAGGCGAACTCAATGCTACATAGCATTATCTTCCAGCAATACTATAATTTTAAGATTTTTCAAGATTCCTCAAGATTTTTTCCATAATACACAAAGGTTAGCTGGCCTATATATGTATATAGTATACATAGTACAGTTCGTCTATCATGGAATTAAAATTATCGTGGTTTGGTATCATTTTAGAATATAATTACGACTATACCTCTAAACGGCCAACGAAACGTCAGCAGGAGAACAGTAAAGTACGTGGTATAGTCGTAATTATATTCTAAAATAGTTCGTCTATGTTTATTTGCAATAAATAATTTTCTATCTATCTATCGATCTATTCCCTAGATAAACACAATTACATATTACTACCTACATAACCTAACCTTACAAGTTACAGATAATATTTCATAAAAAAAAAGTAAATATAACTATACATACCTAACCTCTTTTTATAAGTACAACATACATACCTAACTAAAGCAACAAAAAACAAAAGAAACTCACAATTTACTATCGTTTAGGTAAAAAATAAGTAGGTACCTACCTAGTGGTGCTATCTACCTTCTACCACCATAACTACCTATTTCCACGGCCTAGCAGATGCTCTAATTTTGCTATGTTTCTATTTGAAGGGTATGGGTGTCGGAGATATTACAGCCACGTGAGACTTTCACCCGTTATGTCTCAGAATTGGCAAGTTTATAGTTAGGTTACGGTAACCGCTTACCTACATGTAGGTAGTAAGTTGCACATATTTTTTATTCTTTTATTTTTTAAGGAGTCTAAGCCAAACAGCGGCTATGCCACCCCCGTAAAAACAAACATCAAATACAACACAACTAAAAAAAAACAAAATGACACAAAAAAAAAACTACTTACTACAACAAAGAATCCTCCAATGAGGATAAATATGATTGGATCAGTTCTCTGGCTTTGCTAGATGCTGGTGAGGCCAAAATACTGTTACAAATCCCTACTTCGCTAGTATTGGACCACGCGCAGTGTCGCGCTCCGAGCACATACCATCAAAACGTGATAGACATCCTCTACAACACCACAGTCTGCACAATTTGGACTATCCACTAATTTCATCAAAAACTAACCTCATCTTATAACTACAACATACATACCTAACTAAAACAACAAAAAACAAAAGAAATTCACAATTTATTATCGTTCAGGTAAAAAATAGGTCTACCTAGTGACGCTAGTATACTTTCTACCACCATACCTGCCTATTTCCACGGCCTAGCTATGTTCTTATTTGAAGGGTATGGGTGCCGGTGAAATTACAGCCACATGAGATGATATCAAATACCACGACTACCATGGTACTCGTAGTTCCTGATACCAATGACACAGGGAATCCTTGTACGGGATCAGGGATTGTACAAGACTGTTGTAAAAGAACAATCGCGTAATGCTTTTACGGATTAGGGTTTATGTTACTTGGCAACGCGCGAGTGATACCTACCTCAAGTTTATGGTTAGGATACGGTAATCGCTTACCTACATGCGGGCCGTATAGCGATCATAGTTGCATAATATAAAAAAGTAGATATCTTCATCACCCAAAGTACTGAGAGCCGGTATATATCTAGCTAGGTAGATGCATCATAGCATGAATATATATACAGTCCCTTCGGTACCTATTCCTAGCTATTTGTCTATTACGACACATTGAGCAATCGACCGACTTTAGGGCCATTATGTCCCATTACTGCAATGAGGATGTAGCCGGTTCGATTCCCGTGTGAGAAGAAGCCCTTTGTTAGAGAGGTTAATACATCAAATTACCTAGGTATTTGATGGCGCAAAAGTATCTACGTGTACTAATATTATTAATAGTTAAAAAATGGCGTCTTTTGTCCCTCTGCTAATTATAAGTATTAGTAACTTTTTAAAAACCGACACTCTCTTACAAACTTTCACCCTCCATCCCCAATGATGATAAGTAGGTAGCTACAATTCCAATTTTCAAGTTACCTACCTTAAAAAATCCCTTTAATCCCATACAAACATTTACCCTCGTCACCCCGGACCATAGATAATTTAAGCTTACGTTATAAAATAAACCTACGTTCCAAATTTCAACTTTCTAGACTTAGTAGTTTTGGCTGTGCGTTGATATATCAGTCAGCCAATCAGTAAGGACAAACTATTTTTTAAATTAAGATCTCTATAGTGCCAGTACTTTTACGCTACCCAGTATCATAATGTCCGTTGCAACCGCTTTCATGACTGTCGGGTATGCATGGCAGCTGCATAATACTGTGTTCAACATTTCGAAAGGGGTTGAAAACCCATGAGTCTCGTGTATCCTGTAGGGTAGACCTATATCTAACCCTATATATGGTAAGGATGGTATGCCACTAGTCGTATAACTTTGATCCAAATTCAATTTTCTTGGTCGCTACGCTATATAATGTGTAGTGCCCAGTAAATTTTATCATACAAAATACAGTTCAAACAGCTTGTTATCTAAAGACCGTTGCGAACGATCTATATATAGCTCAACTGCTCCAGATCACTACCAGACGAAAGCGTTCCCAAAATGCTGGCTGCACTACCACGCTGAATGGCAATGGTAATGCGTGACCTAGACAAGAGCCAGCTCTCTAGTCACGCGTCGCTTCGACCAGTCGCCCTGAAAGAATGTTGACAACTCGAAGGGCCCGGTTCCCCTCGGACCCAAGGTCTCATCCCCAAAAGGCTCAAATAAATAAGCTATGTCGAGACTTCTTTATTTGTGCCTCTTGAAAACTTCGGCTGAAATCACAGTAAATAAAGCGACGACCTCTGTGGCGTAGTGGGCGAATGCCCACCTGCGACGCAGTTTTGGTTTGGTTCCCGCCGCGGGACAAATGTTTGTATGATATGCAAATATTTGTCTCAGGTCTGTTTTCTATGTATAATAATGTATGTATTTCCAAAAAAAAAGTATCTTTGTAGTAGTTCCCATAATACAAGCTATGCTTAGTTTGGGGCTAGATGATGCTGTGTGAAAAATGAACAGCATTATTTTATTTAAAGAGTTTTATGTCGTATGGCTCAAGAAGGGCAATAAGATATCAAGCTCCCTCCATGGCTGGCTAAATTCAATTTAATCAAAGAAATTGGACACAATCATTTAACCAGTGGCAACCACCATTAGTATATTTTAGGAAGGTAGCTACCTACATATAGGTAGATTGTATGAGTCATGCGGAGTCACGTAAGTAATGACTAATGAGTCACGTCACGCAAGGGTTGGTAGACCAACTCTACCAAGTTACTATATTTTAGGTTATGGCACCTACAGAGAAACCGTTTTACCCGTTTCGATATGAATTGAACCAAAAGGCCGGTAAAAAGGCTATCGCAAACGCTTACGTAAAACGCTTATGTACATAATCTTTAATTTTCGAACTATTATTAAAGTACACGCAATTAACGAGGCGAGATAATTTCAGCATACCAACGTAAAAATCCCCCTTTTTGTGTCAAATAGCCTAAATGGCGATTTTTTACATTTTCGATTCCAATGTTGATAACATCTTGCATAACGTTCTCCACTTAGAAAAACTTCGAAATGTCAAATGTGTGCGTGTGTTAATGTCAAACTGTCAAAAGATAATGTCATACAAACAAATTTCGAGCGTTGTTTGTTTACAAATTTCTATTTCGAAAACAAAACCAACGGTTTTCTGCAAATAATTATTATAGTGGTTCAAAACAATTTTATTACGCAATGAACCCAATAAACGAGATCTGTGACGAAGAATTCGTGCCTTTCCTTCATGATTTAGGTGTAGAGACTTACAAGAAGTCTTTCGATTGGATGTTGAACGATCCTAACTCTGCCGGTGTATTGAGCTGGTTATACAAGAATTTGGACCACAATAACGCTTTGACTGCCCGTGAAGAATACAGGTTTTTATATTTCTATCCATATTTCCTACTTTCCATTGTTTTAAAGATTTATAAAGCATTTGAACAAGCTTTGTTTAGAGACGATGATCCCCCAACATTAGGTACAGATTATGTTCTATAATTTCTTCAAACATCTCGGTTTTAAATTGCTTAAGAGATATATTTACCTATTTAAATACTACAACGTCAATATGCTGTTCTAAATCTATACCTAAAATTTTAATTTCTTCCTTAAATTACAATATAATAAAAATCATACAGACACATAAATAGTCCCCACACTAGTATTCCCTGTATCGTGGGTATCAGGAACTATGAGTACTGTGTGTGTACCAAAACACCCAGACCGGAAACAAATATATGCAAATAAATAAATAATTAAATAATGCTGGACATTTTTCAAACAGCATCATCTAGCCCCAAACTATGCAGAGCTTGTATTATGACTGATATACTACTTAAATATTTTTTTTTGTAAATACATACATATTATACATAGAAAACACCAGCAACAGTTATACCAATGCTTCAATTAATCTCAAAAACATTGCAGATACATAGAACTAGAGAAAAAAGGCTGCCTTTTATCCCCAGAAGACTTAGAATCCTCCTTATCCACTATAAAAGAGAAGTATTCTGGGATCTGCATACCAGGAGACTTTGAGAGTAAAGAAGATGTTGAATTGGATGTTGGAAGGCTAAAAGAGAGGCTTGATTTGATGGAGCGTCAAGAGATGGTGGTTAAAGATTTGATAAGACAGAATGAGTAAGTACATATACTATTTATATCATACAATAACTCACAATAGTACTTTTCAAACTTTCGCGATTGGATAACATAATTATAAGTTTAACGGGTCTTTATCAGTCATCCCGTGACCACGTCACGGGATGACTGATGACAGTCGAAACATCGGGAATATAATAAAAAAGGTAAACGCTATGAAGATCCGTTAAACTTATAATTATGTATAATAACTCACTAATTTATAAATGTTGATTGAGACTACCTAGATCATGGAAATTTCAAAGTTGTATTTTTATTTGAACTCAATAAGTAATGCCAAGGGCTATACCATATAGCTTGCTGAAGAACAACTTCTCAGGAATAAATTTATAATAATGATGGAAATTTTTCACACAGCATCATCTATCCCCAAACTAAACTAACTACATGACTGATATACTACTTATATTTATATATTTTTGAAATACATACATATTATACATGAAAAACACCCAGATCCAAGAAAAATATTCAGATGGCTGACAAATGTTTGCATCCTAGACAGGCCTTTGCCCACTGTGCCACAGAGGTTGTCAAAGGTTCTTGAATAGCAACAATAATCCAAAAAGTGAAGTTTTTTTCTGCAAACAAGCATTTGGCCCACCTTTTGGTGAGCTGTTACTGTAACCTATGCTTGCAACACCAGAGGTATGACATGTGTATTGCCAACGCTGACATATAAATACTTAACAGGTGAAAAGACTTGTGTGCCTGTAAATTCACTGTCATCCATTACCAACAATAGGTACCTACACTGGAACAAAGCAAGGCGAGCATCACTGCTTGCCGGCAGACATAGGTATGATGGTAGTACTTCGGACAAGCTCTTTTAAAAGGCGCTCCTTCAAACTACTTCAAAAAGTTTAGGAAGTTTTTGCAGTTTAAGAAGGCAGCTGATGGAACATTTACCTTTTTGTTTGTGGGAAGTTGGTTTAAACCAACTCAAGACAAACAGTACATCCTTGCTTCTTAAGAATACTAGAATTTTAGTGCTCTCTTGTAATTTTTCAGGTTGTTAAAAGAAGAGCTGACTTTAGAGCTGACCCGACTCAGTGCATCTCATCACCAGTGTATAGAAGACGAGGATGCTGCAGCGGAAGAGTGTACAGGAATGGCCCAGGAGTTGGAGACAATCACCGATGAAGTGATAGAAGTGATTGCTGTGAATCTGGATGTATATGCTAGCTGTAAGAGTGACAAGGTAGGCTGATACCTAGTTCTCTCACTTGTTTAGGTACAATAGATTTATTCATATTATGTAACTATCTTGCCACAATGTGCTTTTTTTTATCTTTTATTATTTTTCTGTTTTTTGTACAAAATATTTTAGTGGAATGCCTTCTGGGGCGTTTCTGCTAAAATATAACATAACCTGCTTAAAAAAAAATATTAAAAAGATTCTTGAAATGTATTTGTATGACTGTAGGCATACATAGTTCTAGATAGATTGTATCGCCGCTAGAGGGCGCTGCAAAAGAAGACGTAAATCACTTTGATGTGTTTAAAAATTTTGCAAGACCTGTTCAACTCTAAAACCTGAAAAATAAGTGTTAATGTTCTACAATAATTTGATTTGATTGAAATTTTCAGGAGATTGCCAGCAGATTTTTCACATTTGCGCCACTGGAGTCATACAGACAGACGCAAGCTCTGTTCCGTTCTCACTTCGACCTCTATGTATCTAAAAATCTCTTGAACAGACAGAACAATATCACCGATGAGGAGCTCAGGACTACTTTACTCGAAGCCAAGAATATGGAGGAAAGGTGAGACCCATGTATGTGTATTTATGTATTTGTACAGACTCCTGGGGTCTTTGCAGGCTTTCCGGAGTGACCTTGGGTTGCCTGGTGACACTCATATTCTAAAGGCCTTTCTAATAATGAATGGTTGTTTGGAAGAAGTCGCTGTTTGCGATAAGACCGCCAGTTGTCGAACAATTGTATGTTTGTAATACTTAATTTACATGTTAAATGAAGTCCTCAAAAAAGTATGTTAAAAAAAAATAACTACACTAATATTATAAAGAGGTAAATTTTGTAAATCTCCTTAAATACTTTCCAATTGAAAAAAATCTTTCACCAATATTTAGAATGGACCTTCGCGGTGGACATAGGCTGTATATATTATCCCGTTAAAATAAAAGGGCTTTCGTGGCGACCGATTTTGCAAAAAGTTAAGCCGACGGAAAAAAGGTCGAGCGAATTCGTTTCTTACGAAAGCTGCCTTAAAGTAAAAGCTAATTTTTATCCGGGTAACAAGCGGGCGAAGCTAGTAGCTAGTAAATAAATAAACACGTCTCAATCCCATGTATGTATGGAACCAGCAGGGCGATCACACAAACCCATGGCATATCTGTGTCCATGGCAAACGAGATGGGAATTAATCCACAAATTATCTGATTATAAGTTATGTAAAAAAAAATGTCCAATGGGGAACCAATACCGTTCATTCTCTTCCAGGCAACCTAAGGATGCTGTATAGAGAAAAATCTCTAAATCTTTTTTTTTTTTTTTTGCAGATTGTCAGATGCAGCGTTTGCGTATCTAGACTCGAAAGCCGAGCTGAGCGGTGAACAAGCCAAACTGGCACTTGTATCTAACTATAATAACGTGCATTCTAGCCAAATAGAGTGAGTATCAGAAATGTATCCTGTTCCAATTGACACAATCATAAAAAATCTTTTAATATGACATTTGTTTTGAATGCGTTATTTCTATCTGCGAAACATGTGGTCAAAAATCGGTACGACAAATTATATCAAAGTAATATAAATAAATGCCGGACATTTTTCACACAGCATCATCTAGCCCCAAACTAAGCAGAGCTTGTATTATGGGAACAACTGTGTGCAACTAAAATATATACTATAAACTAACCAAGTGTCATTCTGTAATTTTCAGATCAATTCTCATAGAGACCCAAAGCGCCTTAGAGCTGTTAGGGCAAGAAGAAAACATTCTAGAGCAAGAGATGCAAAACTCTGTGCAACAACTCGTGAAGAGTCGGACCAGCCTTGCTGTGAATACTGCCGCTGCCGCCGCCGTCTGCGTCAGACAGTAAATATTACTACATATATATAGTTATAGTTACGCCTGTTTCCCGGAGGGGTAGGCAGAGACCAAGGATTTCAACTTGCTACGATTCTCGCATACTTTCGCTTCGTTCATCCTCATCAAATTCTTCATTGACGACCTCTGTGGCGCAGTGGGCGAAGGCCCGCCTGAGACGCAGAAGGTTGCGGGTTCAATTCCCGCCGCGGGACAAATGTTTGTATGATCTGAAAATATTTGTCTCGGGTCTGGGTGTTTTCTATGTATAATGTATATACCGCCGCGTCACTGAGTTCGTCCTATGGGGTCCAGGAGGCGAAATCCATAATCACTCGCTAACTTTAGCAGCGTTATTGAAGTTGTCTGCCTCTATCATTTGTTTAGTGTTAGAAAAGGTTAGAACTAGCAACCTCATTTATTTATAATGCTGGACATTTTTCACACAGCATCATCTAGCCCCAAAGTAAGCAGAGCTTGTGTTATGGGAACTACATGACTGATATACTACTTACATATTTCTTTTTTGTATATACTTACATATTATACATAGGAAACACCCAGACCTGAGCCAAATATATGCAGATCATATAAAAATTTGTCTCGCGGCGGGACAATGGTTTGCAAATGTTAATAGGTAGATTGAAAATTAATTTAAATACAATAATAATTATAAAATGACAGAAATTATGCCCTAACGTTTGAATTAAAAATGTCAATAACTACCTACCATAAACAACTTAATCTAATAAAATTCACTCGTAGTTATTGGTCATAATATCATTATTGCCTACTTTGTGGTTCATAAATTCATTAAGGTCATAGAAACGTTGGTCCCCTAACAACTTTGTCAGCTTATTTTTAAACAAATTGTATATTTGAATGAATTTGGCAAATTATTATAAATTTTTATTACATTAATATATGCATTTCTCTTATAAATCTTGAGTTAAGGTAGGTATAGTCTATGTGGATGCCGCGCCGCGGGATTTTTGCATTTCGCGACACAGCTCAGTCGGTATGAGCACACTGAGAGCTAGTGTTTCATTGGATTGCAGACAAATGCTGAGCTCTCTGACGCATCTCACGGTTGTCTGGCAGAATGCGCTTTCGCTCGACAGACTGCTGTACCTATGTCTTCGGCATGAGCTCAGGGCGTTGGAGGATTTTGTGCAGTTCGCGACACAGCTCCGTCAGTATGTACACACCGAGAATTGCGCTGTCGCCAACAGAATCGTGAGTTAACTAGCATAGTTCGTTTTTAAGGGTCTTTTTCTTATACCACCAATATGGCCGACAAGCATACGGCCCGTCTGAAGACTTTTTTTTGTTTGTTAGTACAATAATAATAATAATAATGCTGGACATTTTTCACACAGCATCATCTAGTAAGCAGAATTTGTGTTATGGGAACTAAATGACTCATATACTACATATATACTTTTTTTTTGTAAATACATACATATTATACATAGAAAACACCCAGATCCCGAGACAAATATTTGTATATGCAAACATTTGTCCCGAGGCGGGAATCGAACCCGCTACCTTCTGCGTCTCAGGCGGGCCATCGTCCACTGCGCCACAGAGGTCGTCAATGTATGTTATACTTTCGTCGGTTATGAACTTTAAAACGGCCGGAATGTCCTTCTGAATGTTTAATTAAAATTTTACCGAACGCAACGTAATAATATTAATTTTAAATGTTCAAGGTGTCGATGTCCGAGATCTGTGCTGACCAAGAATCCTGCGAATTGAAGCTGCAATCATCGAACCAGCTACTGCAAACATTGTTCGCTATGCTGGGCGCGCCCGTTGCGGATGGGCCGACTCTGGTGAAACTCTACAACGGCCTGCAGGTCCATTTGAAGGAGCTGAAGGAAAGTGCCGATGACGGAGTTAGGAGGAAGGAGTTGGCTTTGGCTGAGATGTAAGTTTTTAAACTAGTTTAACTGGCATTGAAATTATTACAAATATAATACCACGTTTAAAAGTCAAAGTAAAAGTCATTAATTGAAATCACAAGGATCCTAAAGAAACGTCAGCTTAAAAAGTATGTTTCAAATGTTAAAGTGAACTTTCGCCGATTTATCGCGCGCGACCAAGCCTGACAGTTAAACTGTCAATTAAATGTCACCAGGGGAATAGTAAAGTACGTGTATAGTCGTAATAATATTCTTAATAGTTTAAATGGCACAAAAATCTATATATATATATTTATAAAATAGAGCTTGCATAGTTGAATTGTAATGGAAGATATGCCATATGTAGCTCGCAGAACCTACAAAATCGCATCCTAAAGAATGAGTTTGCAGAGGAAACAACTTTGGTAGACAATAATAATAATGATGTTCTCTGTGCCGCAGTGGGCAAAAGACCGCCTGACACGCAGAAGGTTGCGGGTACGATTGCCGCCGCGGGACAATTGTTTCTATGATCTGCATATATTTATCTCGAGTCTAGGTGTTTTCTATGTATAATAGGTATGTATTAGGTTGGGGAAAAAGTCTTTTCGCATTATTGTATGTATGAACTTGTAATAAAATCTCTTTGGCTATACTATTTGTATCTGGCTGGTTATGGTATCATTAAAAGTTTAAATTTTAAAGAAGATAATTCCAAATTCAAATTAGGAAAATGTGTGATTTTTATTTGTTTTTCGTACTGTTAAGATGAGTGAATCTAATGAAGAAATTCGATACATTTTAAAATTTTACTACAAAAAAGGTAAAAATGCAACGCAAGCCGCGAAAAAAATTTGCGATGTTTATGGACCTAGTGCAGTGTCTGTGAGAGTAGCACAAATTTGGTTTAAGCGTTTTCAATCCGGAAATTTTGATGTCAAAGATGCACGTCGCTCTGGTCGCCCTATTACGGATAAAATGGATGCCATTTTTGAAAAAGTGGAGCAAGATCGGCATATCAGTAGTTACGACGTAGCTGAAGAACTGGGAATTGACCACAAAACAGTTTTGGCGCATTTGAAAAAAACTGGGTACACAAAAAAGCTCGATATTTGGGTACCTCACGAGCTCACTGAAAGAAACCTAATGAACCGTGTTCTCATTTGTGATTCTTTATTACGACGTAATGAAACCGAACCATTTTTGAAGAAATTTTTGACCATTTTTGACCTCACACATCTTTAGCCACTCAGCAAAAATTAAGAGAGTTTGGCTGGGATGTGTTAATGCATCCGCCGTATAGTCCTGACCTTGCACCTTCAGATTTCCACCTGTTTCGGTCTCTTCAGAATTCTTTAGGCAGTGTCAGGTTAACATCACGAGAGGACTGCCAAAACCACTTGTCGCGGTATTTTGAACAGAAGCCCCAAAGTTTTTATAGCAATGGGATCATGTCCCTGCCTACAAAATGGCAAAAAGTTATCGAACAAAATGGTACCTACATACTTTAGTTAAATGTAAATAAACTATATTAAAAAATGTTTTGAATTTTCTTAAAAAATGCGAAGAAACTTTTTCCCCAACCTATTATTTACAAAAAATAGTATATAAGTAGTATATCAGTCATGTAGTTCCCATAGCACAAGCTTTGCTTACTTTGGGGCTAGATGATGCTGATTTGATTTATGTATTGCTATAATTTGAGCAAATATACATACTTAATTATATATTTTTTTCAATTTACACTCTCACAATCTCTTTATCCTATCCATTTTGTTGTCTGGAAGAGATCGCTTCTAAGCGATAAGAGCGCCCGTGGTACCTTCTTAAAAATAAGATTTTGTTTAAGGTGTACAATAAAGTATATTAATTCATTCGACCATTTAATTTTCAACAGCTATTAACAACTTGGTGTTGGTGAGCTAGAAATATATAGTTTAATCCCTTTATGTACATTTCAGGAGAAAACCCTCAAAGTCCCTATCAGATCACATCTGGGATGGTTGTACGAAACAACCGAATTGCTGGGATAAGACTGTGTCTGCTTTGAATCATACGCTGCAACATGAGATGGGAGCCGTTGAAAAACTGGTCCTAGAAGCCAGTTCGCTGTTCACCTCTGTCAAGGTAAATAAAAACAAACACGCTCACTACTGCATTCCCCGTGATGGATAGCCTCAGATGCTCGGTGCGTAGATCTTTGAGGATACCGAATAGGGGGTAGTCACGTCCAAACATTATATCAAAATTATGTAATTAATGTTTTATAAGTAACCTTATGTAAAGGTTACTTTTTAAAATTCTAAACTCTGCTTATTGACGACCTCGGTGGCGCGGGCGGTTAGCCAGCTGTGACGTAAGAGGTGCTGGTTCGATTCCCGCTGCAGGACAAATGTTTGCATGTCCTGCAGATTTGTGTTCTGGACCTTCGTGTTGTGGTACCGCGGTACTCGTAGTTCCTGATACCCACGTCACATGCATACTCATGTATCTATCTGGCTTTATCTGTTGAAAAATAAAATAAAAATAAGAATAGCCTTGCTAATATGGACAAGCAAAACTTACCCTCTCCGGTGGTTATTTTTTGCAGGCATTAAACGGACTTTATATAAATATTCGCCCCGCGGCGGGAATCGAACCCGTCTTCTGCGTCTATGCAACTAATGTCTTCTAATCTTATATATATATATATTTCAGAATGGAGATAAACAAAACCTGAGAAAGCTATGGCAGTGGTTCCTCACAGATTCTCCAAGATTGCTGGCTGCCATCAAAAACGCCAGAAGCTACTGAGCCAAAGATTACTTCTTCATCTTCGGAGGGAGGTATAGAAATGCCATCATACAGTATCTTACCTAGTTTGGTTACCTATGTTTCTCCATTATGAATATGAATAAAAAAACTGTTTAAATAAGTAAAACCATTGTTAGAGAACTAGATTTATAACGTTTGTAGTTTAATAAAAGTATTATTATTATATTATCAAATCTTCCTATATTTTGAAGTCTTAACTTTAGGGCCAGCCGCAGACCGGCCGGAATGTCTTTCTGAATTCTGAAGTCTTCTGAATATTATCTTTGAAATAGCAGCAAGCCTGATGTTTTGTTTATAAATTATGCAATGTACCGCAATTATATTAATTATAATAAAGGCGCATTACAATGCGTCTGTGGAAATTCACAAAAGACTATAAAACCCCTTCTAAACGTGCTAGGAGGAACCTAGCGCAAAATAGAAAATCCAGAATCTGAATTCCGGGCTGTCTATGCTCGCTCCTACAAAATGATTTTTAAAATGGCAAGTGTTTCTGAATGTATGAGTTTCTGAATTTATAGTTAAAATTTTTAGACAAGGTTTCAGACTGCAAGTCTGTCACCTGGTCATTATGTCAAAGTCAGTTTGTATGAGTAATAACTGCATTCAGGTATTCCGGCTGTGGCCAGCTATATAGGTACAGCAAGTTTTACGATGCTTATAGAACTTAACTACAATATTTTAGGAAATCTCAATTAAGAAGTATGTATGTTGTCTAAAAATGTGTTTTTGAAATATTGTGAAACGAGTGCCTTGACTGTGTGATTGATAAAATAAATTGTAGAAAAATATTTTTATTTGAATATAACTTACCTAACAAAATAACATTAGTGTAAAAGTTCACTAAATAAATACTAAATCACAACATTGCAGTCTGCAATTTTATAGCTATACTTAGACTAAATATCAAAACATTGTCATAGTTTATTTACAAAGCTCCCGGCCATTGTCATCGACTTACATCTAAAGGACATTTAAAGTAATAACAAAGAATAAAATATTTATAAAAACGAAACAGTCTAAATGACTTATTTAATGCATCTAATGCACATTAATGACCTTAAATTAAAAAAACTTTAATTCATATAAAAATGTCGCAAAAACAGCATTTACATTATAATTATTTAATGCCAGCAAATAGGAGCACGGTCAAAGTCAAGTCAAAGTCAAAATTCATTTATTCATTAAAATCACAAGGATCACTTTGAAACGTCGGTTTTATCTACTGCCGCCTGTTCTTCTGCGACCAAGCCAGGAAAGAAAAGTAAGAAAACAAGGCTGGTTATTCGTTTTAATGATTATTTTACAAAACAATAGGTACCTACATTGTTGATCGGGTTGGAGCATTTTCAATCCCGAGAGTTTTTATCATCTAAATAATCAGATATTTTCTAGTATGCCTTTTTATAAAGTTTTAAATTTGTTAATTGTAATTTTTTGTACATCTCTTGGGAGTTTGTTATAAAAGCGTATACCTTGCCCTTTAAACGATTTACTAACTTTATGGAATCGGTCTGCTTGGCGTATGGTAAAGTCTTTACTAAGGCAGAGCCACCTTTAAAATATTAATATCTTCAAAAAGCCACCCCCATTCTTGAAATATCATCATCAAATGAAATGTGATGCTACCCTCGTATCTTAAGAATACCAGCCGAGGTTTGATTATTTTCTGCTGTACATAGACAATCCCTTATGTACGCTCGAGACAAAACGAAGGCATAACTTTATATACATACTATTAATAAGCCTTTTCTTGCGTCTAACCATATTTGGTGAACAGCAGAAGACAAACTCTCAGTTCACAAAACTCAATAACAATCAAGTTGTTTCATATTTCAATAAGGGCTCGCGGTGGCGATCAGAACATTCACGCGAACTTTGACAACCACTCGACGCCCATTTCCCTTTCATCACCATCGCCACCGCGCCAGTTAACGACAACATAACGACACGTTGGTTTAGTAGAAAGTTATCGTCCTTCAAAGTCACATAATGTAGATAGATCGCTCATGGTCAGTTACTAAAATCTTTCGAAATACACTTGAGAGCAAAAAAATCGCACATTCATAATTTTTTGACATAACTAAAAAAAAAACAAAAAATATTATGTTTCTGTAATGCAGATTCATAGTCTATTTTAATACCTATCCAGTGGTATCTGATTTGTCTTTCAAACATTACATAAAAATGCTTTTGTGGATCAATAACAAAAATGCATGTTTAGTACAAAATTCTTTATTCAAGTATTGGTGTCAAAGTTATGAAATTAAAAGATAAAATTAATTTAAAGTTTGTTATTAATACCGAGTGCTCCCTCCCCTAGCCTGAATCACTGACTCCATCCGTGTTTTCATTGATGTTACTAGACTTTTGATAAAGTCTTGAGGAATAGCCTCCATTCCTCTGCGATCGCCTGTTGCAGCTCCTGTAGAGTCGATGGAGGAGCATCTCGGCCTCGAACTCTTCTTTTCAGCTCGTCCCATAGATGTTCGATGGGATTGAGGTCTGGGCTTCGAGCTGGCCACTCCATAACGGTCACATCCACCTCTTGAAGGTACTCGATCACTATGCCAGCAGTATGCGGTCTTGCATTATCTTGCATAAACAGAAAGTTTTCGCCGATAAACCCAGCAAAAGGTACGACGTGGCTCTCGAGTACTTCCTCAATGTATCGTATGGAAGTCAATCCTCTTGATTGGCGACCAGTATTCGGTCCGGTGAAGAAGGCAAGCTCGGTTTTTGCTTCCATAGACATGCCTCCCCAAAACATGATTGATCCACCGCCATAGGCGACACGTTCTGTTATGCAGCATTGGGCAAATCGCTCTCCCGATCTTCTATACACCTTCCCCCGTCCGTCGTTGCCATGCAAGCACATCCTGCACTCATCAGAGAACAGGACTGCACTCCACTGCTCTTCGGTCCAATTCAAATGGTCTCGAGCGAACTGAAGGCGGGCTTCTCGGTGGGCTGGGGTCAATTTCGGCCCGTTTGCTGGCCTGTGTGCAGTCAGGCCACCTTCTCTCAATCGTCTTCTGACTGTCCACCGGCTAACTTCTACTTCACGAACTTCTTGAAGTCGTTGGCCCAGTTGAACTGCGTTCAAACGACGATTTCTTAAAGATGTCGTTATAAGAAAGCGGTTATCACGCTCTGTTGTAGCACGGGGACGGCCCGATCCTTGTCGCCGTTGGTAGCCACCAGTCTCTTGATACCTCTGGTATACACGCCGAACGGTAAATCGGCTCAAACTCAATTGTCGAGCCACTTGACTTTGCTTAAGCCCCGATTCAACAAGGGCAACCACTTGAGCGGCTACTTCTGGTGTAGTATCCATTTTCGTGTTCCGTTTGAAGCCAATATCAATAGAGAACCTTTCACACTGTACGTTGGTATGCAAATGATGACCATTCCCTCAATATGCACTCTTTTATACCTGCGATAAATCCCGCCGCCGGCCTTACCTGGATCGAGCGACATAAGGGGGTCTATTGTTTTGTTGCTAATGAGTTATTTTTAAAGGTAAATGTCAACCCTTTATCAGTTCTGCGAATGCCTAGATTATGCACTTTAATTTAATTTGATTTTAATTTGCTGTAAGCTCCAAATAAAAAAAAAATTGAACTTTTAAGTAAAAATGTGCGGATGTGCGATTTTATTGCTCTCAAGTGTATTATAGGGAAATGGAATGGATTGATGTCAAAAATGTGACTTCATAATAAATTGTGGTTATGTAGTAAGCTTCAGGGAACAAATCAGATCATAAAGAAAACATCACATTGCAAAAAGGGTTGTTGATTCATTACCAATATAGGACAGCAACAGTCGCAAGAGCACCGAAGACAACGGTATTGTCAACTTTACTGAAGAAAAGACAAGAATTATATCTGTCCTTCTCTTTTGTCTGACGAAAAGAGGAACAGAAAGAAGTTTGTCTTTCCTTCCGTAGACGAAACGGTTGTCTTGCTAAGTCTGTGTGTTCACTACGACTTTTACGATGTTGTAAACCCATCTCGCTATAATAATATTGTTCAATACGTACAAATAAACTGAAATTTGTGGTTTTTCTAATTCATATTTGTTATTATTGTTTCTAAACTGTCCCACTGTCATATATTTGCATAGTTTGTAATTTCTATGTCGTATGAAATAAATGTTTTTTCATTTCGTCTGCTCAATAGTTCTCAATCCCATCTCGGTCTTGGAGGTTTCTTCATGAACGTGTCTTCCGGCGCGATGTGAATCGGATTGTTAAAGTCAACTTCGATGTTATCCGGTATAGTGTCGTAGTATGTGATGTGCTCGTTCACGTTGTCTGGAAAGAAAACATATTTTACTTAAAAAGCAGCTAAAATTAGATTGTTTGGTCCGAGTAGAGATATATATTAGTTTGCAATCTTTACATAACGACGATCGGAATGTCCAACGCGACATTGTTGAAGAAAATCGAAAAGAAGTACAGAGCTATCATTAAATTCCATAAATAACAAATAAGTGAAAAAATAATTCACAAAGAGATGTTGGGTGTTTACGAAGATTTTGCACCTTCGTTATCTACTGAGAAAAAAGAAGCCAAAGAGGGCCCTCGCTCGGGCGGACCGGTTACTATGGCTACGGAAGAAAACTTGGCTTAGCGTCGCGTCGCAAGCTCCGCTAACGTCGCCATGATGCTTTATCCGGAAACTTACGTGCGTCGCCTTGACTGGCTTAGCGTTGCGTCTCTAGCTTCACTGATATCGCTACCTGGACGCTTGGAAACTTACGTGTAAGATTGAGCTCAGCTATGATCTCATTAGGAGTCTGCGGGTGTAGCGTCGCCTTGACCGGCTTAGCGTTGCGTCGCTAGCTTCACTGATATCGCTACCTGGACGCTTGGAAACTTACGTGTAAGATTGAGCTCAGCTATGATCTCATTAGGAGTCTGCGGGTGTAGCGTCGCCTTGACCGGCTTAGCGTTGCGTCGCTAGCTTCACTGATATCGCTACCTGGACGCTTGGAAACTTACGTTAAGATTGAGCTAAGCTATGATCTCATTAGGAGTCTGCGGGTGTAGCGTCGCCTTGACTGGCTTAGCGTTGCGTCGCTAGCTTCACTGATATCGCTACCTGGACGCTTGGAAACTTACGCGTAAGATTTAGCTTCACTGATATCGCTACCTGGACGCTTGGAAACTTACGTGTAAGATTGAGCTCAGCTATGATCTCATTAAGAGTCTGCGGGTGTAGCGTCGCCTTGACTGGCTTAGCGTCGCGTCGCAAGCTCCGCTGACGTCGCAAGCTGGACGCTTTGTCCGCGTAGCGTCGCACGCTACGTCGGTGTCGGGAGGACCGGGAGCTGCTGTATCGCCCCAGTAGCGGGAGCGTGAACACTGATTCTGAGAGAGGGGTGTTGTCTGGGCCGAACTCCTGAAAGAAAAAAAGTGGTCGAGCAAAAGTGCGAGGAACCTCTTTTACTCGTAAGTTTAACGGGCGTTTATCGTAAAACGCGATAAAGACTCGTTAAACTTATAATTATGTTATCTAATCGCGAAAGTTTGAAAAGTACTCTTTTACCCGCTTTAATAACCCGCCGAGTTATTTTGAAGAATCTACTTTTCCGATATTTTCATGCGACTACACCACACAGTGTGGTACAATGGTACACGTAGTTCCAGATATCTACGGCACAGAGAACCCTAGTGTCAGCAGGACTATCAGCAGAAGAAAGGTTTGGAAAAACACACAAAATTCATACGAAAGCGTGCAAGGCCTATAATATCTGTTATTTCCAAAACCTCCTCAGCTTTATCTTTAATGCTTCTTATTTTATTTATATTTTGTGTTTTGCACTATTAGTGTTTTGTTTTTCAAGGAAATCGACATATCTGTAACCGGCCTCCCGCGTTACAGGCTCGACCTAGTGCGGGTACCAACACGAACTCTATTGTAACTCTATATTTTTGGTAAATATTTAACCGGCCCCCGTGATACAGGCTCGACCTAGTGCGGTGACCAACAGCAACTCTATTGTAAGTCTATATTTTTGGTAAATACTTAAACCGGCCCCCGTGATACAGGCTCGACCTAGTGCGGTGACCAACAGCAACTCTATTGTAACTCTATATTTTTGGTAAATACTTAAACCGGCCCCCGTGATACAGGCTCGACCTAGTGCGGTGACCAACAGCAACTCTATTGTAACTCTATATTTTTGGTAAATACTTAAACCGGCCCCCGTGATACAGGCTCGACCTAGTGCGGTGACCAACAGCAACTCTATTGTAACTCTATATTTTTGGTATTAGAAAAGTACGTGGTACTATTCTTCTGCTGACAGTCCAACAACAGTACAAGTGTGCATTGTCTGAGACCTTACCAAGCATTTGCCGCTGACACAATAGGAAGCGTTCTTCTTGCCGCATGAAGTCCCGAGTGGAAACCAGCCCTCTTGCCCGTTGACCAGATAGAACCTGTGAGGTACCCGCTCATCCTGACATGCTATCCGACATGGCCGGTCTGGGTCATCTGAAATGTGAATGATTCCCATTTGTCACCCTGCTCTGTCCCCCTAGGGTCACAGTTGGGAAAAAAAGTTCGATCTGTCCCCATTTTTGCAACGGGAGGACAGATATAACTATTTATCCCTGCCTGTCCTCTTGAAATGTTTAGGTAAAACTAAAAAACATAAGTTCCTATCGTTTCTTTCAAAACTAGTATTAAATAATTTTAAGATCCACGCCCGCCACATACCAAGTACCGGAGATATTTGCATGCCCAGACCAGATAGTCTTCTGACTCGCTCTTTGTATTTGCTGCAGACCATCGTCGCGTATTGGTACGGAGAATTCCTTTGTGAACAGCCCTGTAATGACAAGAAATGACTTCCCTCTTAGAACCTGTTAGAACTCGCAAATCGATAATGAGTTCCTTCTTAGAACCTGTTAGAACTCTCAAATCGATAGGGAATGAGTTCACTGTTAGAGCCTGTTAGAATTCTCAAATCGATAGTGAGTTCCCTCTTAGAACCCGTTAGAACTCTCATATCGATAATAAGTTATCTATTAGAACCTGTATGAGAACTCTCAAATCGATATTGAGTTCCCTCTTAGAACCTGTTAGAAATCTCAAATCGATAATGAGTTCCCTCTTAGAACCTATAAGAACTATCAAATCGATAATGAGTACCCTCTTAGAACCTATAAGAACTATCAAATCGATAATGAGTACCCTCTTATAACCTGTGTGAAAAAAAGTGTTTTATGTGGATTACAATTAAAATTACGTGAGGGAGAAGCTTTCTAAGTTGAAATAAGTGTTAGAAGAGCCTTCTTTTATGTGGTCAAAGTAGAATAGATACTGTAAATAGGTAAAATATATAGATAACTTATAGCTAGATAATATTAAAAAATGTGTAGGTAAATATATATTATTATAAGATTTAACGTAGGTACTTAGTAATAATATTATTAATACGTTTACATAATGTTTTTTTTCCAAATATGCTGCCTAGTTTGGTTTTCTCTCAATAAATCTAACACATCATAATTGAAGATCATGGCTATAGCAACTTAAACTTCCTAGTTTCGAGGAGCCTCTGTGAAGTGCACTAAATCCTTTCACCACGCTGTTTTTTTTTCACCAAGCGCTTCAGTGTCAACGTATCTCAACTTTGATACTCAAATTCAATGCTTTTATTTATTTTTACTCGCGACATCTTTGACGTAAGAGATTGTTTGTTTGTTTGTTTGTAAGCTTGTCTGTTACCATTTATCTCGGCTTTCTCCGGCTTGTCCGATTGCGTTATTTTGTAATCGATTAGTATGACTTTAAGTATGCTTTTTAGATATAATTTACTGCCACAAATTCACTACGCCTAGTGACCTTGCATTGGCAATAAAATTTGAAAAACCTCTGGCAATAAAATTTATCTCACCATACCTGAAGTCAATCGATTGCAAGTAACCGCAATCGGATAATTCGTAACAAAGACCAGATCACAAGACAAAAACTAACAGTTCCTAGATGAGGTCTCATAACGGAACACAGATAACACAGATAAAAAATGTGGCATTTACAAAGGCGAGTTTAGCCCTAAGAGTTTTCTTCCAGCAAACCTTTGAGGAAACAGAGAATAGTGACAAACTTAGCTTGTACAAAGACAGGAAGGAAGAAACTCATTATTATTATACCTAAAATAAAGTGATATTTTAATCAATAAACTACATTTTATGCCTTGAACTAAGTATCTATTAAAATTCTTATGTTTCGGTATTGCCTCGTGGCCTCTTACCAAGTCATGCCTCGAAGAATCAGGGTGGCATAGTTGTATGGACGTGAGGGATTTGGAGGAGGAACGGACGAGTCTGACTCCAACTCCTGGTGATATGCAGTGGTAGTGGCAGCCGCTGGTGGGTCGCCATTGAGAGCCGATTTCTCGCCTCCATGATGACTTGGTTCTGGAAAATACAATTAAAACTCATAGGGATTTATCAACCTGAGTTCGGAGGGCACTGCGTTCGATAAGAATTTCAAGAAAATATAAACAAATCTGTTGTTTTCATTCACCGTTACAAGATCACAACATAGGTCTTTATTTTTGATATCTTATATTTTTAGTTCGTCCTTAAATGCTAAGTTAGATTTTCTAAGAACATTATTAGATCTATCAAAACCTATTTTTTTATTAGATATCCAATTTTTATAGTAAAATGTCATGTTAGATTTTCTAAGAACATTGTCATATATATCAAGAGAGTATTGGTTATTGATATACTATATTTATAGTTTGACCTAAAATGACATATTAGATTTTCTAAGAATATTGTCATATCTCTCAAGATCGTATTTGTTTTAGATATTCTGTATCGATTTAAAATGCTTGTTAGATTTTACAAGAACATTGTCAAATCTCTCAAGAGCGTGTTTGTTTTTGATATCATATATGTATAGTTCGACCTAAAATGTCTTGATAGATTTTCTAAGAAAATTACACTTATCATTTTTTAGTTGTTTTTCTTACCTACTAATGATGATGTAGGTAGGTATGTACTTGGCAATTGTCTTCAACTTACGATGTTGTATGTGTGTGGGGTGTGGCGGTCTGTATTTGAAGAGCTTCCCACTCGCAGTCAGCTGGCTTCAGGGAGAATTCCGCGTCAGGGTTGGAAGAGCAAGTGAATTTCTGGAAAGTTACACCTTGCCTATAAATAGTCCATTAAAATATAACTATCTACTTAATAAAATGATTAATTAATGCTTGTAAGTATCGAGAATCCGTGCCATAGCTAACTAACTAGTCTGTGGTCTTGGCTGTCATGGAAATTTTAAAATAGACAACGCCAGAAGAGGTTGGCGTTTAGCTAAAGAATTGTTATCTCGGATCAGAGATAACTATATACATGTGTATTTCGTGAACGAGCAACGTGAAGTTGGCAGTAATATTCCTCACAACTCAGAGGAATCAGTTATTATTAAAAAAAATGAGGTGTCAAGTGACACCCGGATGGAACGAAGTCCCTTTCGATTAATTAGTGAAGGAATTGTAATATTTTTTTTTTTAGCAAGCCAACTTTAAAAAAATAAAAAAATAATTATAATAATAATAAAATAAATGAAAATATCTGGCTTGCTTTCTTTAAGAGAGAGAGAGAGACAGACAGAGAGACATGCGCACGCCGCACAGCTTACAATAGCGTACTATAGCAAAAAGTGTCGTTACAACTTTTCGTGAGATTTTTTTCTGTCTAGCCCCCTTTCACAACGCGCGATAAAGAACTTCGTTCCAAAAAAAAAAAAACATGTGTAATTCATACAGTCGCATACGTGGTATAGTCGTCATAATATTTTAATTAGGCTAATTAGTAATTTAACATTTACCTAATTTTTTTAAGCATCAATGGGCAGAGTAAGATATTACCTGACAGACACCGGAAATGCAGAACATGGGAGACATCCTGGAACAAGCCGTGCCGTCGGGCAACGTCCAACCTCTGGACTTGTAGCCACCCCCTCTCGTGTCGCACCAAACTGCACACGCGCTACTCACATCTGAAGATAATACAAAAATAAAAATATCAAATCATTTATTATTTGTGAATTTAGGTAAATGTTACAGCAAGGTGGTAAATTAAAACTATTTGTATCACTAAATTCTGCTTACAAACATTGAATTAAATTAGGTAGGTATCTCAAAAACACAATTTACATAGGTAGGCATAGAAAATAAAATATAAAATGACAATCTATACACAAAAACACAAAACCTTTATACTTAGAACGGTAGATAATAAAATATAAAAATGACAATTTACATCACGGTCGCACAAAAACTCATCCACTGCGTAATACGCTTTTTTATCAGAGTATCATTAAGTTCTCTATTGAAAGCATTTATGGATAATGATCGAACAGATAACGGTACACAAATAAAGCATAATCCATTGATTTCGAAACTCAGGTTAGTTACCAATTCAAACTTGCCATCTTTTTTTTAACACGCATATAATTGACGCTTCACTTGAAACTAACAAACAATGTAATCAAATCTTGGAAGTCAATTTTAACCATAAGGATTGTGATTTCATTTCATTTTCAAAGTTTGCAAAATAAAAAGAGTTCCTACAAACTCCTAACAAAGTTTGTATACAATATAGTAAATAAATGTATTGAACTATTTAAGCTTTTATACGTACTGGTTAGAAAATTAATCTTATTTTTATATCGAAGCTATCTGCTACTGATATTGGGAGAGGACGGAAGATCAGCGCGCTTCTTACCTACACCAGGTCTGCGGCGCTTTATACTGACTCCTACCCCAATTTGTAGCTACTTACCTCATCAGCAGTGTTACCATCTTAGTTAAATACCTTATTAATAAGTAGTTGCAAATAAATGATTTATCTATCTAACCTATTTCTTAAACTTGGTATGTATATGTAGTTCAGATGACAATACTATAATTTGATATCTTGGAGTTGTTCTGATGATGGTGCCAGGAGGTGGATAGTGGAACTCTTCAGTGGTTATTAGTAAACCCCTCGAGTTTGGACTCATCTGATTCATTTTGAAAAGCGTGTTCTTAGTTATTTTTAAACTAATTACATAATTATTTATGTAATACAGAGCCAAACAGACATACCGTCTATCTGCTAAAAAGCGGTTACCGTTGCCTATTGTCATCTGCATGGAAAAAGCAGTTAATTATCTGTAATACTAACTACCTACGTCGCAATGAAACTGTATAAATATTCTAAAGTAAAAAACATTAATAAACTGGATAAACATTTGACGACCTCTGTGGCGCAGTGGGCGAAATATCGCCTGAGAGCGCACAAGGTTGCGGGATCGATTCCCGCCGCGAGGCTATTGTTTGTATGAACTACAAATATTTGTCTCGGGTCTGGACCCGAAATATTTAAATATTTACTTTTATTTTGAGAAAATGCCCAGGTATTTTCTATAATAATTTGAATGTATTTACAAAAAAAAGTAAATAAGTATATCAGCCATGTAGTTCCCATAATACAAGATCTGCTTAGTTTGAGGCTAGATGATGCTGTGTGAAAAATGTCTTGAATTTTTTTTTAAACTGCAAAAATACAATTACAATTACAAAAATTACAAACAGGAAAAATCGGCATACTGTTTACAATGCTGTATTTTCCAACTTGATATCAACTCACCATCCGACTCTATCCTCTGCAGACCCGTGCCGATTAGATCAGGGTCGACATCGCGTGCTCTTGAACAGATCTCATCAGCGAACTCACGAACAGTCATCCGTGGAACGTTGTTGCACTGAAATATACCAAATCAAAACCATAATTAACATCATAAAACAACAGTCACATACATAGACCTTATCCCACACTAGGAGTAGATACCATGAATGAATGAATGAATGATTGAATGATTGAATGAATGAAACTACTTTATTGTACACCGTAAGAAAAATACAACAAAACAAAAAAAAAAAGTAAATAAATAATGCTGGACATTTTTCACACAGCATCATCTAGCCCCAAACTAAGCAGAGCTTGTATTATGGGAACTACATGACTGATATACTACTTATATACTTGTTTTTTGTAAATACATACATATTATACATATAAAACACCCAGATTTGCAGATGCAAACATTTGTCTAGCGCGGGAATCGAACCCGCAAGCTTCTGCGTCTCAGACGGGCCTTCGCCCACTGCGCTACAGTGGGCGGTCTTAGACAACCTTTGGATGAAGAAGATTTATTGAGATTGTAACAATGGCTGTACTAATACTTTATTAATATGTACCATGCTAGCGTTATATCTTAGGAATATCCAAACATTTGTCCCGCATCGGGAATCGAACTTCTCTTGTGTCTCAGCTAGCTACTCGCTCTCTGCGCCCTCTGGTAAATTGGTTACGAATAGTGTTTCGGATTTGAATAATTTTGGCTTTGATTATGAAAATGTCTCACCTGTTGAGCGTGACATGATTGATATTTCTTATCGTGGCCAGCGCAGTAGTTACCATCGCTGTTTCTGCAAGAAAATTAGAGATTCATTACAGAACAAAATACATAATACGACTTTATCAATGAATAGGAAGTAAAAAGAACAAAACAAACACGCTCACGACTGTCTTCCCCATAGTGGACATCCTCAGAAACATACTCAGTGAGTAGATCTTTGAGGATACCAAGTAGGGGGTAGTCAGAGGCACGTCCAAACATTACATTTTTAACATGCCCGCGTTTTGCAAGTAAGCATTCCACGTGACGTGTTGCAAGCCCATCGCCGATTATTGGAACACTAACTGTTGGCACATTCCTTCGAATTTTTAGTTCTAGGACATGCCGGTTTCCTCACGATATTTTCCTTCACCGCTTTGAGTGTTAATGCGCACATAATTTTTTCGAGTGGAAAATTCCATTCGTGCACGACCTGGTTCGAACTTACGACCTCCGGATCAGAAGTCGGGGTATCGCCCACTAGGTCAACACCAAAGAACGATCCAATATTCATTAGGAATGAATATTGGATCGTCCGTCTGGGCAGTATCGTCGTCGTCTTTAACTGCAATTGCATGAAGTCTCGGCGCACTTCCAATTTCCATCACCAATTTTAACCTTTGGTGCGCGTATTCTCCCTTGATCGGACAACCAAGTGATTATACAGCCTTTGCTGTACAATCATATGGGGTTACTCGCTAGTAAATAGTCAGATTATGTCGCCAGCAGCAGATGTTCTTCGGAACTTTCATGCTTTTGAAACTATCATGGTTTTGAACAAAATATTTACTAAAAAACGGGATATTTACCATGATTTTCTTTCATTAATCACCGCCCTCAAATTAGTCACTAGTCTAACGCTATGACTTAGAAATTGAAAAAAGAAAGGCTAAGGAATGAAACACAATACCATCGTCCGTGTTTCCTGAAAAATACGAGCTACTTAGGTCTATTAAAGTCAAGAGTGAATTGGTAATTCACCTTCACGGTCCTTCATAATAAAGTCTATTCACAAAATATATTATGGTATTATGCGACCAAATTCGCAGGACTGCACCTTCTGACCAGGAGCAAGGAGACAATCAGAGCTTCTTTACAGTGGAGCGGAAGTAGAAGAAGCCTGTTTGTCAGAATACTTCCAGCGATTCCCGTGACTCCAAACTGTGTCTCGCGTATACTACGTTATCAAAGCTAAGGATGTGGAGGAGTATTTACACGTGAAGAGCAACTTCAGCCTGAGGATCAAACGATTGGAGCCACCAAGTCAGCTTCAACTCCTTCGTGGTGAGAGTTCCGACCGAACCTGTCTACCTTCATGAAGGAAGATATGTGGCCTAAAGGAATCGTCTATCGACGTTTCCGGAGTCGGTTACAGAACACGTTGCAGACCAATACGTGCTAGATAAATGTAATTTTGCTCTATACAATTTTATGTATTTCAGTTTTTAAGGTATCTATATGGGCCCTGTATTTGTACTTTACTATATTGCCTGAAATACATTTTTGAGTCTCTTCACTGCTTTAGAGGATCATTGTCTTGGTTTAGTTAGGCAGGATGTAAGGATAGAGGTATCAGAGGTACTTGTAAAAGCAAACTACGAGGCCGGTCAAGTACGTGCGCTTTAATTGAGCGCCAGTTGAAGACTGTCCGCCAAACATAAGTGAACACAGTTTAAATATTTAGAGTTACACGTGCACTTAATCTATGGTGCGATGTGGGAGCGTACCCTATAAAATTAATTATGATTATTAAAAGTGACATGCATTTTACCTGGCGCGGGTACATCTTCTTGTAGCGACGGCTACCCCAGCGGCCGCTGGTGCTAATGTGTCATCGAGTAGACAGGCAGAAGCACATTCAGTCCAAGTGCCCCATCTTGCCCAAGCCCCTCTTGCGTTGCGTCCTGCCAAGGTGACTCCAGTACCACCGCTGCGTTCCACGCATTCACCTCCACGACAGTACTGAAATCAGAACTGAGCGGTTGACAAGGAGTAGTATTGGGAAGGTCAATGGAGCACTGAGGAAAAAGATTCAAAGGGTTTTGAACGTATTTTCTGTTAACCTTTTTTAATTAAAAACATTTATTCTGAACTAGATGCAGGAAAGCCCATACCCGATGTGGCAATCTAGGGTAAAATCTTGTGTTTTTCTGATATAACCATGGTTTTCCTCTTCATCACTCTAGGTTTTAACGAAGATGAAAACTTGACTAAAATAATTTTAAATGCGACCCATAATTTTCAAAGCTTTTTTGCTTTATATCAGCGACTCGTCTTGCCATGTTTTTATAATTCCGATGATACTGCCGACGAAAATCTTAAGCACTTTCAGCACTGACAGCTCCTTATATAGGGACTTTGTATAAAAACCAATTTGAAAACCTTAGGAAGGTTTTCAGCATTTATTAGGATTGAACTACTGGCTAAAGTTATCAGTTCTGCTTTTTCTCAAAGTTTATTTTCTATGTGTCCATGGGGTTTAAGCGAACTCACCATGTCTTCACCACACTTGGTACCCTCCAAAGCTGGATGCGAAGTCCACGTGTATCGTTCCCTCTGGCAATGAAGATCTCTACAGATGTCCTCCAAATTTTGAACAGCTGAGTGTCGACTGCCGCGACCGTATTTCAGCATACCTGATAATACAATAAAGTTTTTGCAATCTTTAGAAGTACCTCCCAATTTCACATACAAGAAGTTTTGTATTTATAAGCTTGCGGCTTTTGCCTTGTGTATCATTGGATGTTGAAATTTGACTGTAGAGAATGCTCACATTGCTGATCAGCGTCGAATCTTTCTCCAGGTAGAATGCCCTCTGCACTGTGGTCCAACTGGCCAGCTGAATTTCCGTGGTCGAGTAGGCACCGTGATTGTACCGTGCTGTAAATGAAAACTCATTATAGTTGGATGCAATATTTCAGTTGTCAATATAATATGATGAACTATGTCGGTGGAACTTAGGAAATTCCCTCCATTTATTTAATTGCAAGGCTTATTTCTTCTTTTACCTCCTTAAATGACAACACGGCAACTTTCTCCTTTATGCCAGATAAACGTATTTTTCTATTTTCTGATCAGTGATCATTCTCAAACTACGAGTACTTAAGACACCTTCTAATGATAAGCCGTACTTACCCTAACTACAAAAGTATACCTATTATGGTTGTGGTTATCACTGATGCCTCGGCTTTTAGGCTGCCTGAAGGCCTCCAACATGTTCTGAATGCCACTACAATTCACTCACTCAAATGGTGACTCATTGGAATCCTAACTAAACTATTGAAAACTGACCAAGTAGGATTGAAGCAAAGGATATGGGTACTCCTACATCAAAACACGCATGTAATATCTAATTACTTACTCGAGGAACTTCTGAAGGTAGTTCTTGCTGCATTGTGACCAAGTGATCTTTCCACTCCCAAGAGTTGGGCTCATGATGTAAGCACTAGGGTCACAGCCATTGTCAGCAAGTGGTCCGTCATGTCGCATTCCCAGGCTGAAATGTAAAATGAGGATTAAAATTACCAGCGAGTTTAGCGAAGGATCACCTAGATTATTTCGGTCAGATCTCTCCCAAACATACTTTCCTCTACCTGTTTGCTGTCAGATACCACTACTACTTCACTAAGTGAAGTAAAAAGGGCTTTTTATACATTATCATCTTCTTTAACTTAATGGTTGTTGTCGACTTACTTGTGTCCAATCTCATGTCCCACTACGTAGACGCTCTCAAAGTGTCTTCCTTCATTCACTGTGCAACTACTGGTCACTGTGCACATTCCAGCAACTGGAGCAAGTCCTATAAAATTGTCTTTGTCATGCCAACTTTCTATCTATCGATCAATATTTATATTTGACCTTACTAATTTTGATAATTGAATAGAATCTGTTAATATCTTCTCCAAGTATATACTACTATATACGAGTATCTAGATAGATTGTTTTAATACTTGTGATAGATTAATAAAAACACTTAATGATTCGATAAGCATTGATGTCAGTCTCGCTTGATCATCGTTAATGTACCATACATTAACGATGATCAAGCGAGAGCATCAAACATCCATTATACCATAATCCAACGAAAGCGTTTACAATTATAATGACTTATGTAATGATGACTCGTAATTATGATAAAACAGTTGTTGCTACGACAGTGTCATCAAGTAAAAGTAATGGAAATTACTTATTGGCGATGTCTAATGATGGGTTGTCAACAATGTCCTGATTCACTTCTACTTCCACTGTAACTAAACTGGGAATATTTACTTCTACTATCATCGAAATTGGATAAAACTACAAGCTAACAAAGGAAACGATGTACAAAACGCTCAAAACAAAGATCGTTCTCCTACTTCGAGATTAATTTTTGAACTCATTGAAATCCTTCCCGGTTGGGTTACTTACCAACAACTTGACTGCTGACTTTGCCGTTCTTATTCACCACATACAGGTCCAATCCAGTCAGAATAAGCGCATGGTCCCAATGCAACGGGTCATTATCACCCGGAGGATTCTGAAGCCTTTGCCATGTGCAGAAGTTGCTCAGAAAACGATCTATATCATGCGGCCGTTTCAAATTCGCCGGATCTTCATGAAGGATCTCTAATCTCTTCAGTATAAAGTTGACAGGTCGGCCCAATGATGGGTCGTGGTATAAAAGCTGTACAGCATTGATCATAGCTAGTACGAATCTTACTAATTCCCGTTCTGTGTCCTTAGGAAAGTTAGTTGTCATGTGCTTGTAAAGATCTCTGTCAACAAACACCGCTGTTTCGACGAAAACCGCTGGTAGGATACCACGTTTCTGCCTTGTATTGCTTACGCCTAATTTTTCGATGAACGCGTCTATAGTTTGGTTCCTATGTGCTATATTTAGTTTAAATTCTTCTAATTTGTTAGGTCTAGAGACTTCAGCGTGTCGTTTTCTCCTGTGCTTTGACCAATGTTTGGCTGGTACAGGTTTTTCATGGATCTCATGATTTTCTATACAAGATATTTCGTCGGTACGATTGGGAATACGTTTGACTATGACGTGAGCTTTCGAATTCTCGTTGTGGAATCTCTCTGGCAGTGGATGGATATAAAACAGACTGTCGTTTGATTTGACTACTCCTCTCTGAAAAATAGGTAGTTATTACTCATAAGGAAATAATAAGAAGGCGAGTGTGGAGACTCCAAGCGTAAAAGGTACGGTACGTAAAATAATGTACGTAATTTATAAGCCCCACTATTAAATAGTCTCATAGAACCCCTGGGAGCCTTGACGTGAAGACGATTCTTTTGCGCGACTGTCTTACTTAGAAAAAGTCAGGTTTTATTTACCTGTTAGGTTTGGGCAATTTTTTTTGTTTGACAGACAATATTTGTAATTCTAGTTTTAAGTCTTTGTAAAGGTAGACTACTTACAACATCACCACACGCATACAACGCCGCATGCTCGCTTCTATAATAACACCTATCTATCTCATCATTATACTGCACCGCCTCGGTTGCATTCGCCCTTCGTCTCAGCAATAGGAACTGGGGATCTAGAAGACTCCTAGGGGTCTGCTTGACGTGTAGATGCTTCTTGAGCCCAACTAGATCCAAGTCGTCGTAGAGTAGGGAGCGTTTGCGACGCTTGTGATGGTTTAAGTGTGCTATCTCGAATTGGGCTTCTGAAAAACAACAAATTTGAAGACACCTCATGCCTTGATTTATTAATTAAGTATTTTGTTCAATCAAACCAGAATTAACATTTTGAGTACTCTTTTAAATTAGAGTAAATATATAATACTGAGAACCAATGTTTTATGTTATTAATCAGATCCACATCTACTCATATAAATTTTACAAAAAAAAAAATTGATAAATAAATAAATAACAATCTAGAAAATTTTTAATTTGTCAGATTTGTTTTTTAGATTTTTTTGAAATTATTATGCAATATCAAACATATAGACGCATAAATATCAAAGCTTCTGTTTTAAATATAATATCAGTTGCATATTGCCATATCTATGCAAATTAAATTGATTCAATTATGATAATCAATTCTTAGATGATTATTTATTTTAAACTTAAATTATGGGTCATTACTGGATTTATAACAACCTAGACGGATGATTCGAAAGATTTAAAAACGAACCATATGAAAGATTTAGAAGAAGAGAAAATATATAAAGCCGTGTTTCTTAAACTCCTAGTCTAGAGGTTTTTTCGGGATCTTTATATTTTGGCAAATATCAACAAGCTACATAATACAATGAAAAAGATGCTGTATCATACGAGTAGAACAGGGCAATATTTGTGTACAGACTCCGAAAACTAAATGTTTTTCATTGTCCTCCGTGAGTGAAAGTTTGCAGGTCTATATAATTAGCTCCATTATTTCGTATAAACTAATACACAGTGGTTATTCTGCAATAGTGATGATTCGAAAGATTTCAAAACGAACCAATCGAAAGATTTAAAAGATTTAGAAGAGAAAATATATAAAGCTGTGTTGGCCTAGTGGGCGATACCCTGACTTCTGATCCGGAGGTCGCGGGTTCGAACCCAATGATGGGTGGGTGGGTGGACCAATAGATTTTCCACTCGAAAAAATTATAAAATTAAAACGCGTGCTCAAAACGGTGAAGGAAAACATCGAGACGAAACCGGCATGCAACTAGAAACAAAATATCGAAGGGATGTGCCAACAGTCAGTTAGTGTTCCAATAAGCGGCGATGGGCTTGCAACCTGTCACGTGGAATTTTAACTTGCAAAACGCGGACATGTACCAAATGTAATGTTTGGATGTGCCTCTGACAACCCCATACTTGGTATACTCAAAAATCTACTCACTGAGTATGTATCTGACGATGTCCACCATGGGTAAGAAGTCGTGAGCGTGTTTTAGAAGAGAAGAAAAAAATAACTAGGTTCCTGGGGGAGTTAGACGGGGAAATTTTGATACCGAGGTAGGTAACCTACCTACAGCCTGTTCACGGTAAAAACTAACTAAAATAGTGATGTACTAAAATAGTGTTCGATTTCCACCATGATCGATTTTGGGGATATTTAAATATCTTGACCGTGGTTTAGCCGTGTTGTTCTAGTTGGCACATCGTTGCCATCAATTATCCTCAGTACGTACTGGGGATTCAAGTCGTGAGTGTGTTTTTTTGTTAACCATTGCTGGTCATAACCAGCAACGTGGAATCCTGATCGTTGATTTTCCTATACGTCTTTTCCCGTAAACGTTGAGTTTGTGTTCCGCGGCTTACCATGAGGATTGGCACCAAGTAGGAATATCTTTTCTGACTCTGTCAGGTGGTCCAATAGTTGCCTCGAATGTTCCTGAAACAAAACACAATTATGTTATGTAGGCAATAAACTTTGTGTCAACCCTTGACATTTTAATAAACAAAATGTTTGACATCGAATACTGCGGTATTCGAACTTTTTGTGCGCCAAAGCTTAATTTAAGCGAATCAGAAGATTTTTACCACATAAAAATTGAATTGCTGATTTTCGAAATAATACAAAAGTAAGCCAATTAGTTATTTTTTAAACTAGTCTAGGTTTTTTCGGGATCTATATATTTTGGCAAATATCAACAAGCTATATAATACGATAAAAAATATGCTGTATCATACGAGTAGAACAGGGCAGTATGTGTGTACAGACTCCTAAAACTAAATATTTTTCATTGTCCTCCGTCAGTGAAAGCTTACAGTTCTATATAATTAGCTCCAATATTTCGTATGAACTAATAGTGATTATTCTGCACTATTGTCTTTGAGTAAATGATGTAGCCTCGACACGTTGGCTTGACAATGGTTTTCACACGACGCCTGCTAAGTTTTCGGAAGCTGGTGTTGAGATAAAGGATTGGCTCAGTATAGGTAGACTCTAAGAATTATTCTCGCGAAAGGTTTATGCACTTAAATGTTTCTTCGCTTTAGAGATTTGCCAGCTGTGATACCTAGCTTATCTTTAAAATCCTTAAGGGTTTCTAAGGGTATTAGGAACAATGAGTATCTAAGAAACATCTTCTTGCCTTGGTCCCACATTATGTGGGATCGGCACAACATGTTTTCTTCTTCAGTGTTATCTATTTTATCTTTCACACAATCCATCTATCTATTCTTTGGTCTACCTCTGTTTTTATTTCCACGACAAGCCCAAACCCAGACAAGGAACAAATCTCAGATCAAGCCTATAGGCTTTCATCATTACATGATCTGTGATATTACTATATTGATATGACAAATTATCTTTAGACACTTCAGTTAGTCCCATTGAGGTACAATTTTCTTTCTCCTCTATAAAGATAGGCAAGATAAGGTTTTATGTCAACGACGAAAGTATACAATGTTCGATCTCAGGTATGTACATTTCTGACTATAAATCTTCTAAGTTGTTTCAATCACTTTCGATTCTGTTTAGATTGAGTTTGCAACACAAGTATGCAAATCAAAAGCAATCCCAACTGGAACTGTAGCAATGTTTACGTAAGCCTCCACATGGCATGAAGTTTCATTGTATTCAGATCCAAATAATTAATTATACACTTTCACGCACAAATGTACCTACTGGAGCGGAATTTGTTTATTGCACTGAAAGCCGCAAATAATGATTATTGCTGTGATAATAATAATATTATTACTGCTGCCGAAAGTCGTCGTTCGAACCTGAATCAATAGTTTCATAGTATCATTTATTTCCACTGTTGGTACATCCTTGAATGCATAGTTTCGTTTTACAAAGGCAATAATTTATAACATAGCAATTAATTTTACTAATAGAAAAAATATACATACTCTAGCTCAAAACGGCAAAATAATATCGTGAGGAAATGACATACCCTCAAACAATCGTAGGTTTCAACAAGCAGTGATGGGCTTGTGGGTTATTCCTAAAAATTATATTAATTTTTTTTTATTAAAAATCTTGCCATGTGCTTCTAAAAGAAACCTAACAATTAAAATGCTAATTGCTTTCTATATACTTAAAACGTGTGCATGTGCCACGTTTGGACTTGCCTCTTGGTATCCTGTCTCTGATAAAATATAATGAGTACTTACTATATAAATTTAATTGTTTTCAATTTCAACAAACAGTTACCAACTTTCACACTTAAAAGCACTGGCTCGGAAATTAGTGTAAAATTGGTTAATTGTATAAAGAAAGTGCCGAAAATGTGCTTAGTAATTTAACAAGAGTCATTATTCAGCTTGATGGAGTTAAGTAGTATTTTTTATGTTCCGTGTTTTTTTGGTTTGACCTAGATATCGAAGATATTTTAGGCTGTAAATTTTGATACTATAGGTTTTATGTCCAATTGTTTTTGTGTAACTTTATGCAGAGATTTCAAACAAAAAGGTGGTTTTACAGGCTAGAAACATTACCTAAGCTAAGATTTAGGTACGTTTATATATTTTTGACATTGGTAGTACATCTGTTTTAGGTGTTAATGGTAGTTGTGATGTTTAACAGTCTAACTTTTATAGTACAAACCTGTTACTGACAATACCAATATTGAGAAGACATTTTTGATAAAGAGGTGAGGAATAAGTTGGATGTCGCTGCCAATCTGAGTTGGATTAACTCAGATTGGCAGCGTTGGGGATAATATGTCATATCTTTAGAAGATAACGTCGCAGATACTTGTAGAGCATTGAGACAAAATTCAACAATAAATGTTGCCAGTGATGAAATGATTCTCAAAGCGCATAACCCCGAGAAGAAAGGCGGCTATCCAGTGAACTAATGTCATCTTAAAGGCTATGATGAAAGTGGCGCAACATTGCTTTGTCACTCTTAAGAGGAATGTCACTCTTAAGGAGAGTTCACCAGTGTACTTCTACAAGCTATTAATAATGATGATACCGTAATAAGCTCTTATGAGACCAGCTGGTAATGTTAACCAAAATAATGTAATTACTATTATTACTGAAATAGGTAATTAAGCTTCCATAATTCCAAACTCAAAAACAATGGATAAAGATAAAATATTTCGTGGTTGTAAATAAATTTCAACCTTGTATTTAGGCAGCGAATCTCGTAAGTAGGTTTAGATACTAAATATTCGTACTATAACGATGTAATGATTTCTGAAGTAGCAACCTTTTATAAGCAAAGTTGTTCTAAATACCCACTTTTATGATGAGGGCGACGAAGGAATAACTTCCTTGGCCAAGTGCCAAGTCTGTCGTTCCTGAAAAAAACAATATGAGTATCTTCGAGGTGAGAGTGAATAGGATTCTTCTAGACCTTTATACTCCATTGTCAGCCATATCATCACTTTGGCCAAATAAATAATATAAATTTAACTTTTTAAAAAGGCTTACTATAAAATATCTGATTATTTAGATGATGAAAACTCTTGGGATTGAAAATGCTCCAAAAAATGCAATACGATCATTATAAAGAGTATCCAGCCTTGTTTTCTTGCTTTCTTTCCTGGTCGCGAAGGAACAGACAGTAGATAAAACCGATGTTTTAAAGTGATCCTTGTAATTTTAATGAACAAACGAATTTTGACTTGACTTGACTTCAGAGATATGCGGCGGCCTCGAGGCAGACCACCTGCCCTCTGGTCAGATGATTTTGTGAGGGCAGTAGGTAAGCAGTGGATTCGGCTGGCACAAGACCGCTAGGAGTGGCCTAATAGAGAAGAGGCCTTTACTCAACTGTGGGTGTTACCGGCTGATTAGATAGATTAGATTGACTTGAAAGGTATATTCTTGATAAAAAAACGCTCTTAATTTCATCAAACCCAACCTCTCAATCATTGCGATTTGATCATAGGTCAGGGCTATTGTATTGTTCGAGTGAAATAAATAGTTTAAGTTTGACATTTGCACTTGTATTGCCTTGACAATACCACCCAGATACCAGCATTCATGATTCGTAACGGTTAACCCTACGGAAGTTGGTTTTGTTAAGTTTCATTGACTAGCTATGCCATGGCCGCCCTCAGCCTCCGACCGACACGTCACATCGCCCGCCCGTGCTATTACTTCATTTTCTCGGCTCCTAAGGGTTGTAGCGTGATGTTAACCTAGCTTCCTAGGTTAACATTAACTAACTTCCTATCAGATGCAGAAATAATTTTTAAAATCCGACTGGTAGTTCCAGAGTTTAACGCGTTCAAACAAAAAAAAAAGAATCAATACACAAACTCTTCAGCTTTAATATTATTATAAAAGTATCGATTTGAGGTTCTTAGTGGCTTACTAGATTATGTAGCGGTATAATTAAATTATTAATACGAAAAAGCGTCCCTATCCCTAAAGGCTTGCTGAAAAAAAACTCTTGTTAGAGTTAAGCTCGCCTTAGTACATGTAAGTTATTTTCTCTGTAATTTCAGTGTCTATAATAATGAATAAAAGTATAGTCTTCGATCGCGTTAGAACATGCAGTAGATAAAATCGACATTTCAAAGTGATCCTTGTGATTTTCATAAATAAATGAATTTTGGCATTGACATTGGATGCACTTTAAAAAAGACATGGACACGATTTTAATTCCTATTCTTGATAGAAGGATATCCACTGATCATTATACTCATGTACATCCGAAAAAATACGCCGTAGGAGGTTGACAGAGGCAAGCTCAAGCCGCGTATTACAACACTATTTTTTTCCCTTATAACTGTATTTAAATTTTGAAGTCAGCTAAGGTAACAAAGATTAATATAACTGATATGAAATATTTTGAGTCCACTCGAAATCAAAACTTCATATTTTAGCATCAATAGTATTTTCAGTGACAAAATTGATTTTGTGTCTCGTTTTTTGCGAGATCTTAGACTTTCTAGTTTATTTTCAAGTATATGTTCCACATCTCTATAATTTTTCCAATTATCAGACTAACAAATCGAATAATTACAGGCATCTCAGTAATTCACCCGGCTCAGCGACTTTCTTTCCTATGCTGTTCAATTACAAAATATTGTTAGTGCGCGCGCAATTTTAATTGTGCTTATCAAATAGCAATCTAGCTATGAGCTGGAAAGTCTATCTCGACATGACTGGCCCGCACTGCGATAAAACACAGGAAAGCCATCAATCACGGACGTTGAGCACAAATCGGGCGTCTTGATATACAAACGTTTTTAAAACGTGTGTTAAAACAAGGTTCTTCCGCAATTTTAATGAAATCGTGTTTTCGCTTTTTTTATGAATAATAAGCAAGCGTTTGACCACAATCTCAGTTGATAGAAAGTATTGATATGGTCGAGGATGTTGTACGCTTGTCTAAAATATATGTATTTACCTTCGACTTGAAGATTCCAAGGTTATATATATATATGGCAACGTGTTCCATTACTTTGCTATACTGATGATTAAGGTAGAATGGAAACGTTTTGTTTGGAACTTCTACCATAAAAAGCTACAACAATTTGAAATTAGGTATATGTGTCTAAATCTTAGTAAATATAGACCCAGGAAACAAAATCAGATTTATGTTTGGCTAAATTTTAGCGTAATACAGCAGACCTTTAAGGCACGACTCTGGTATTAAAAACTGTTTTCTTTTTCGCAGCGCAGACTCACTTTATACTCAGCTGTCAGACCTGGTTTGAAATATGCACCGTAGTCCAAGTTGTTTCTTTATAATTAAAAGGTTGCTGCGACCAAGTCCTATTATTATACATTTGCGTACCTCACATAAGTTGGTAGATACATTCCTACTTCAGCTACTAATAGGAAGTAGCGTAGTTACTAGTTAGATGGTATGTTAACATGCTGAGGATATGTCTATAGTGAGAAGTCTTGAATGCCTTATGGATTCGTATAGTCCGTTCGTGCGTTAAATTCTAGTATCACTCATATCGAGAATGTACACTTCCAAAGTAGAGGATTATTATTTTTTATCATTGGTATATAGTTAGATGGTATGTTTACATGCTGAGGATATGTCTATAGTGAGAAGTCTTGAATGCTTTATGGATTCGTATAGTCCGTCCGTGCGTTATATTCCAGTATCGCTCATATCGAGAATGTACACTTCCAAAGTAGAGGATTATTATTTTTTATCGTTGGTATATAGCCACAAACAGGTCTCTAAAATATTTATTCTTTAACCATGTGGGTTATTAGGCTTATAAGTTGGTATTAAGTATATTTAACTTAGAATGTTCTAGAAGTATGCACTTCGCAAGTATCGATAAGAAAGTTTTTTTTTTTATTATTTATTTTGTTTGATAATTTTTTTGCTTATATATATGTTCGTGTGTCAATATTTTTTCAGAGTAACCAGTGTGGTGAATGGTTTAAATCTTGCGCCTTGAAGCAGAGGCTTCCTGCGCACCGACTCAGATAATGTTAACCTGTATTTAATTTATCGTATAGTTTGTGATTTGATTGTTGTGTCTTAAATGCGAGTGGTAAACCATCTTTTCGCCTTTGTTTAAAGTAGGTAGGTAATTGTAATTAAAGGACGGTTTACTAAGAAGCGCCGTCCGTCGAATGACGGTATATATAGTATAATGTGCGTATTCCGATCCTATGTTCAAGTTGAAAATTCAACTTGAACACAAATTGTTTCAAGGAAAGTACGTTGCGTTATTTTAGAAATGTAGTTTTACAACTATTTTTGAAATAAACACCGTTTTTATTTATCAAAATTTGTGTTCTACAACCAACTACATTTTAGTCTTAGAATATTATTACGACTTTACCACGTACTTTACTATTCTCCTGCTGACGTTTTGTTAATAATTTAGAGGTCCTTCCTTATGAGCACCGTCCGCGACCACGCGACCACGCGAGTGAGGAGGGATATAGTATGGCCGAAATAATATATTAAAATGCTACCAAACCACAATAATTTAATAAAATATATGGTAAGTTAAAATCACAGAGACTGCTTTAATATTGTCGTCATACTTATTATACCGGCTGTCGCTCTCTAGAAAACATGCGCCTAGTACCAGCTGAGGCGAGACGGAATATGCAAGATCTTGATGCGTATTATTCAGACAATGTGGAAAACAAAAGAACGTACAGGCACAAACACAATTTGCTTGAAGGATTTGACGAAAATTTCCGGATAGTTATTCAAATTGCATGATGCATGCGATAAAGATAATGATAATCGCTGAAATTAGGTATCAAGGATGTCTCATGAATTTAATATTTGATGCGCTTAATGTTTGTAAGGTTGGTATTGTAATTTTGAGTCTATGTCTCAGATGAAACATTGGACTATGTGAATCAGGAAGTAATTTTAGATTGTGGCCGTTGGTAGATAACAAGTTTGGCGAAAATAATGAATACTCCTTTGCCGGGAAGCTCCACTCAGGTGGCAAAAGTCCACCAAATGTTGGTTTTCTAGGTGTAACTAGTTTTAAATAAAGCATAAATACCCAATTTAATAAAAAGTGAGGGCCTTACTTACAGTTTTTTGAACAGTTGATTAGTTGATACAAATATAGGTAATTCAACATTAATAGTATATCAATCATGTAGTTTCCATAACACAAGCTCTGCTTACTTTGGGGCTAAATGATGCTGTGTGAAAAATGTCCAGCATTATTATTATTACTGTTTAGCTAAACTTCTGGCTAAAGGCCTACAAACTTAAGACCTAAAATTAAAAGGGTGGCAATCATGGCGGCAACATTTGGTGCACCCAAGCATGAGCGCCATGTTGTAAAAAGTTGACGTCAATCAGGTAATTAGTTATCACTTGTGTCGATGACTGTAGTAATTTGTCTGTGATATTTTGCCACTTCTTAGCTTCTAAGAACATTACTGGTCCAGCATAGTCCAAACTACAAACTTTTGCGTGTATACAGGGTTATTTATATATCACGTTTTTGCGTGATCGGACCACAATTCCTAAACCTACATCTAAAGCCGCCATAATTATCGTCAAACCCAATAAGTTTTGATCTAAAACTTATGCTTTCATTTTTAAATAAATACGCTAAAACAACCGTTTCTTGGAATAAAATTAAGAATAGTACGTCGAAGAGCAGTTGATTTTACGTGGATTTCAAGAGATTTTACAAAATATAATTTAAAAAGTAAGAAAATAAGTAATATTTCTTTTTTAATGTGCACTGAGTTCGTAAGATTGGCGCAGAACCGGAAAGAATGGCGTGTTATATTTAGTAGCCTGTCCAGTAGTTGGTGAATCGGAATGGTTTAATTTAAAAAAGTTGTAAAACAAAAAGTTATAGTGTTTGATTGTAGAAATAACGGTCCGAGATCTTTTGCTTGACAATAACCCTGTGTAAAAATTACAATTTTTTTTTTTTTTTTTGTTTTTTAAATAAAAATTATGTTCATAACCATGATAGATTCAAAATTTATATTTTGTTTTGTTTCTACCAGAATGAAAATAACTTAAAAGTGATATCTTACTGACTTAATTCTTAAGTCACTCAAAGAGGTCTATCGCACCAACCATATTGATTGTTTTTTTAAATTCAAATGCATTGCAACCGTCAAAACTGGTAGATTTATTTCTGCTATTGTTTGTTGCTTGTGAAAGGTCGTATTTCAATATTTTTTAATTAGACAATCATCAGAAACATCGCCATCAGAGCCTGTGTTTAGACACCAATTGAACTATCGGTTGTTAACTATGAAAATACAGCGATTACCTTGAAATTTCTGACACCATTGCAATTCTGCAAAACCACTATCAAAACAGATCCTAGCCGTGGAGGGTCAAAGCAATATCAAATTATCTAAATTAATTACGCAGATGTTATCTAGGCATAAGGCTAATTTGCATTATCTTATCTAAAGTCATGGTGTGCTATGTGACTGCATCAATAACCATGTATGATTATAATACTAATATGATATAGTTATATTATACTGATAGGGAAATGTTATTTCAATGTATATGAATTTTTAGACGAGACATTATAATTTTAATTACTATTTAACTTTGACATTTGTTTTGACATAATTATGTATATTTTAATATTTGCATGCTAATTGATATGGTAGAACATAATTGCTTATTATTTACTAGCTTCTGCACACGGCTTCGCCCGCGTGGTACCCGGATAAAAAGTAGCCTATGTGTTATTCTGATGAAGTTATATTACTGTAAAGTTTCAACAAAATCCGTTCAGTTGTTTTTGCGCGAAAGAGTAACAAACATCCATCCTCACAAACTTTCGCGTTTATAATATTAGTAGGATTTATCTTAAGACCATTAATAAGATTGTATTTATTCATACAACTATGTACAAGTAGGTATATACAAAAAATACAGATGAAACAGCTAGCTATCTAAAGACCATTGCAATAGATCTATAGATAGCTCAACTGATCCAGATCACTACCAGGCGGAAGCGTTCCCAAAATACTGGCCGCATTGCCACGCTGAATGGCAATGCTAATGCGTTGACCCAGATAGGAGCCAGCTCTCTTGTCAGATCTCTTGTAACGCCATAAATCACCTTGAGTTGACGTCGTAAAATCTGAGAAAACAATGTCACCAAATTGGTGTCACCTCCGGTAAATTTCGACTTAGAATATTTGTAATACCTAACCAATAATATTCCGCTCAATATCTCGTTGTCTAAAACCTGCAGGAATTTAGGCCAACTAGGTCCTCACAGTGTATTTTAGGCTGCAATTTAATGCATTTTCGAAACCAATTTAGCTGATTAGCATCAAAGTGATATTAGTGGAAATAATACTTTATGTCTCACTTATTTGGTAATAGCGATTGGTATTTATGTTCTACCAAATATTAGCCTACATAATCCCATTGCTAATTTAGATTTTCTTCAATATTTTTCTTAACAACTTGGGCTCAGTAGTCAAATGAACGTCATTAGAGATCCTCGTTTCTTCCACGACGTGAACATCTTCATACATGAGGGTCACAACAACCTTGTCTCATAATTTCCTTAACCAATCTATGTTAATATATAAAACACAAGTTTTTACAAAAAAAACTTGTGTTTTATATATGGGGCCGTATAGCGCTGTGTGAAAATGACCAGGATTATTTATTTATTATTTATTTATATAATACTATACATTTATTTATACAACTATGTACAAGTAGGTATATACAAAAAATACAGATGAAAAAGCTAGCTGTCTAAAGACCGTTGCAAACGATCTATAGATAGCTCAACTGATCCAGATCGCTACCAGGCGGCGCGTTCCCAAAATACTGGACGCATTGCCACGCTGAATGGCAATGCTAATGCGTTGACCCAGATAAGAGCCAGCTCTCCTGTCACGCGTCGCATCGACCAGTCGCCCTGAAAGAATTTTCAAAACGCGAAGGGCCCCGGTTCCCCACGGACCCAGAGTCTCATTTATTTATAGTATTGACTCTGAACAACTATTTTTATAATAATATTATAGCCACAGTTTGTTTAAAATCAAGAATATACTTTCATTTGAGCATTTTGGACATCATCTCACCTCTTGGTAAGTGTTGATATGGCCGACGATTTGGGCATGAAAGTCTAGAATATACCTATTCTCTCTTACCTTGAAGAGATCCAGATACTATTATCAGAAAATACAGATATTTTGTGTATTTCCTTTTTCGTTGTCATTATAAAGTTAGAACCGAAAGTTAAGTGCGATTGAGTGGTAAACTGACAAAATACGGATGTTGTGAGTCTGCTTGTTTTTCGGTGAAAAGGAGTTGGTGAGATCAGATCATGTAGCTACTGGAAACTTTCCGAAATGTAAAGGAGATGGTGAGATCAGATCATGTAGATACTGGAAAATGTAGTATGTATAATCAAGATAGACTAATAATTCGCATGTTATTGGAATACAATAGTGTCAATCTTGTAAATCCAACAAGAAATAGTCTCGTTCTTGCTAATCAACTAATTAATTTCACGCCAATTAAACACTTAACCGGGACATGATTATGTCACATCGCATTGCACTCTGTTCGCACAATACGTTAATTATGAAGCGGACAATTGTAGATCTTATGTTGAAGGAAATTAGTTTCTTATAACTAAGAGGTGTGAGAATTTAATATGGTTCTAGGTGACATGGGAAAAGTAACAATCACTTGTTTCCATGCAGAATTAACTAATACGTAACAGTTTACTACAAAGTGATATGTGTTAGGTTTAGTAGGCGTTGGTGACTATGTACCCACTAGATTACAAGCAAATCGTTCATGTGATATCTTATTCTTGTCCTTGTCCCACATTAACTACGTGGGGACACAAAATGCGATCTCAGGATTTTTTTTTTAGATTTGTTTATATCTAATAAGAATAAATTCACTTACATGAGGACTTAAGAGATTACTTAAATTTAACATTATAATGCTTAATAGTACATATTGAAACTAAGTTATTAATTAATAAAAAAGGTAACAATAATAAGAATTTGGTGGTTAGTAAGAATTTGCATACAGTGAGGATAGAATGAAATAATGTTTAATGTTTAATTTTAATCTATTCGAAAAACGACGTTTTGTTCCTCGATAAGGGCGAGCAAAATGACGAAATGACTTTTTAATTTGGAACACTGTGTAATTAAAAAGTTTGAACGCAATTTGTTTCAATAAAGTCCTGGCTGGTAATAAAACAAGCGCCCATGACGACACATCATTGGTCAACTAAATTAAAAAAAAAAACCGCGGGAACTTCTTATTCGTTTTTTTTTATTTTTATTAAAATATTACAGACAATTTTAATTTGATTCACACAAATTGAGCAAAACATGAGTTCTAGTAGTGAAAGTAGAATATTAACACCAGAAAGAGTGTAAAATTAAATGCAGAAACTGTCATAAACAATTTACTACCAAACAAATCGGGAGTAAATATCTAAAATTTAATTACATGGAAATATTAACAAAAAGCAAGTTATTTATTAATAATATAAATTTTTCATTTGGTTATGTAAATATAAATATTCGTCACTACTAAAAGCATCTCTTATTTATTTTTCTCATAGAGTGGGATGAAAAGCAGAGTGTGCCACACGGTACCAAAATTATTTAACTTTGAATCCCTCTCTACGCTCAGGATTCTACTCTAGAATCCCTCGCTACACTCTGGATTCAAACAATCGCTCTCACCTTCAATACATTATTTTGGTCCCTTGTTACACAATTTACTATTTCATCCTATCTATTCGAAATACGACGTTTGTTCCACGATAATTGCGAGCAAAATAGGTCATTCCGGCGTACTTAATAACAGTGACGAAATGACTTTTGAATTTGGAACACTATTTAATTAAAAAGTTTGAACGCAATTTGCTTCGATAAAGCCCTGGCTGGTAATAAAAAAATACGCCTGTCGAAGCGTCATTGGTCAACTAAATTAAAAAAAAAACCGCGGGGCTTCTTATTTATTTGACACAATCTACTATTGTAACTTATCGAGCTAAAAATAGTTAGTGTAGCTGGAAACGTCATGTAGTATCTTTTTCTTATGTAATCCTATTAACCGTCATTATTGAAATGACGGTGGATAGAGGATTGTGGATGTCACTCCCTTCTTACCCAAGTAATTTTTCAAACAATCCATCCATGTTTTCTTTGGTACATCTTATCTTATAACCATTCACATTCATATATCTTTTCGTAACATGACTTTCTACCCGCCTCATGACGTTTACATACCACGATTAACTATTTTCCCTAAATTTTTCCGTTACTCGAATGTCATGGCTTTTCGTCCTGTTACAATATCTTCACATTGTTTCGGCTGATATGCGCAAAAATATTTATTCAAAGTTATTGCGTGATATGTACGAATAAGGATAGACATTCAATTTTTTAATGTAAATATATCATTTCTGGCAATACTTTTCAAAACGAAAAAGAGCAATGCGTGCATAAAGGCGAGGTTAAACAGACTCGGTGGCGCGATTGCGGTGGTAATCAAAGGGAAATGTACGTGAAGATTCCCGTGTTTCCATAATATATAGAAGATGATATCTAATTCAAGATTTTGGAATAGAGTTACTCTGTTAACCTCTGGTCGAACAGTGTACCGACATGGGCAGGTAGGTAACTAGGCGTAAGCCGCTACGCATTGGTTCACTTTGATGGGTTTTGTAACATAACGAGCGTTTACTTTCATTAATTAACCTAGATTCCATTAATGAACCGACTCAATACATTGCACTGTCACTCTGATAAATTACCATTTTATGTAAAGAAAGTTACAAATTATAAGCAAAAAGTTACTTTAAATACAAAAAGTAACATCAGGCAAAATTAAGGTATTCTAATATTTCAACTCCATACGCAAAGTAATTAATAAATAAGTAAGGATTAGTCTTGTGGAAATTAGTACGAGGCTTTTACAAATCTGGCGATTCTTTAGAAGCAATTGAATTTTACATGAAAAGCGCGTTGAAGTCTTTTGTTAGAAAAAAACAATAAAAGTAAATTGAAGTTACTGTTGTCACTACAAGTGTAACTAATAGCTACCTAATAGGGGGCTAACAATCAGCCCCCTATTATGTAAATTTGAAAGCCACTCTTTTGACAAGTCAAATGATTTTTACATGCAAATAGTTACTATCAATATGGCCACAGAACACCGGCATGTGATTATAATATTTGACTTGTCAAATCGATCGTAACCGCCGTAATATTTTAGTCTTTTAAATGAATGAAATAGTATTCTTCAAACTTTCGCTATTAGATAACATAATTATAAGTTTTACGGATCTTTATCGCGTTTATCTTTTTTATTATATTTCCGACTTTTCTCGATTCAACGTCGCGACGTTTCGACTGTATTACAACATATTTTTTATTATATTTCCGACTTTTCTCGATTCAACGTCGCGACGTTTCGACTGTATTACAACATATTTAAATATATGTTATCTTAAAAAAAATCAATAATAAAATTAATACCTATGTCTTACTGAACAGGACTTGACAGAAACACAATACCAAAGTGAACTTTGGTATTGTGTACTATAATGGCCGTAAGATAACTGAAGGTTAGGTTAGCATAAAAATGTGAAACAAAGACTGATAAAACTTTTAAAACTAGGTTATTCTTGTTTATTAGGTACAGCAAGGTAAAAGTAGCGAATTTACCATTTTTTTCTTAATTATTTATAATAACAATGAGTATCTGCCAGTTTAGGCTGTGTAAGTATTCCACGGTCAATGATACAATCAAAACTAATTAGCGGTCTGTTATTTTAAATTAGTAATCTTAAGTAATAATTAATAATAAAATGATCCTCTTGTAGCCATATTGACCCAACGTTCCAGTTTGTCATATAGATTTTTGAGGGAGATCCTCAAATCAATCTGGGTCTACTTGTACCATGGTACTTGTAGACTCTGATATCCATGTCTCAGGGAATCCAAGTGTATCAGGACTATATTAGGTGTTTATTTTATTATATTATAAAACCAAGGCTGTTTAGTCTATTCTAACATTTATTAAAACTTAGTGTGAACTTAAAAGAGATTTATCAAGACGACATTCCTATATCAATATAGAAACAGAGTGGTACTACTCGTACCATAGAAAAGTAGTTACCACCTTTCGCTGTCAGTGAAACTCTATGGTCGTAACCATAGAGCATCGCAAGCTACTGATTTAATTAATTAGAAAATATATTATCACGTAAAATTGTATACTGCATGACTTAAGCGTATTTATAAATGAAAAGTTGTCTTGAATAATGTATATATCGTGGCCTTGGAAAAGTGGTTATTGGAAAATTATATTTACGAATTATATACTTGAGTATTCGAATATTAAATTTGAAGTGTATTTTAATTATGATACCTATATATGAATTGTAACGTATTATTAATTAATTTAATTTTTGGTATTGTGACCGATGATAAAAATACCAGTGTGATGAAAGGCTTCTTTTTAAGGCTATTTTTAACCCGCGATGTCAGGAGCCCGTATATTTGATTGGGGTAAAAGCATCTTTGTTTGTTTGTCTCTAACGAAAACAAAACAAACACGCTCACGTCTGTATTCCACAAGATGGATACCTTAGACTCATACTCAAGCTCATCGCCATGTATTGAAACACTAACTGATGGCACATGCCTTTGAGAGGAAACCTATACTCAACAATACAGAAGAGATAATAATGATGATGAAAATTTAACTCTGAAGTAACTCTGACAGACAGCTAACAAATAGTATGACCTCAATACAAGGCCTTTATAACCTTATATTGGACGTCTTTATTATAATTAACTATTAATTATAAACGTTGGTTATGCAACACTATTGTGACTAGATTTTGTATATGGGTTTGTTCGTGCTTTAAACTACAATTTGATTATATCCTAGGTTTCAATAAATAAATAAATAAATAATGCTGGACATTTTTCACACAGCATCATCTAGCCCCAAAGTAAGCAGAGCTTGTGTTATGGGAACTACATGATTGATGTACTACTTATATACTTTTTTTTTGTAAATACATACATATTATAAAAAAATTCCGAGACAAATATTTGCAGATGCAAAGAAGAGATCTTAGTTTATCTTAAAATGAAGCGTATGATTGCCGGTATAGTTACAGGCACACAAGGTATTCCAGTTTTGCCTTTAGGACAAGAATGCATCAGCGAATGCGTAATTGTAATTTTAATTAAATTATAATTAATAGTTTAATTTAAATGATTAATGCTGGTCATTTTCACACAACATCATCTCCACAGTAAGCAGAGCTTGTGTTATGGGAACTACATGACTGATATACTATTTTATATGGTTTTTTTTAATACAAACTTATTATAGCTGGAAAACACCCAGTTTCTAGATAAATATTTGCATATTAAAACATTTGTCCCGCGACGGGAATCGAACCCGCAACCTTCTGCGTTACACAGAAGGTTCTGGGCCTTCGCCCACTGCGCCACAGAGATCGTCGTACGTGTGTGCGTTGATAAAACACGAGATATAAATAAAGCGGTTATCTTCCTGACAACTTTTTGTTTTATAGAAATAAATAACTGCAACGCGATTATTTTACATACTTTTTTTTTCACTGTAATAAATAACTACAACGCATGCTTTGCGTATCTACAAAGATAAAGTTTAATTGAAGATGGCACGATTATAACGGGTTGTTGGGTACAAAAACCACTGTTAAATTGCCTAATGCAATTATTCCATTAAAATACACGCGTTGACCTACATTTTGTGAATTTTAGTCGTAAAACTACACTTTGAAGGATATTTCTCGGATTTTAATTCAAAACTGTTCGAGCGCATTTTAGTTTGATATTTGATGATTCTAAAGTGTTTACATTAATTTTCCAGTGTTCCAATTCTTGTATTTTATTACAATAAAATCGTTCATCTTTCCATAAGAGTGTTAAAGTTTTTCAAATAAAAACCGAAACTTTGACTTAACGAAACTTGAACTAATAATGACTACTTTTTAAATACCTACAGGAGTTGGCCAACAGCTTACAGTTGATTTGTTCCACGTTCGCCCCACTTGTTTGCCCCACATTCCAAAAAATTCTGCTTCAGCCCCATGTCAAAAATATTTCTGGTTTCGCCCCACATTACAAAAGGTACACATTATGGAAGGCAAAGTACAGTTGACAAATAAAGCCAATTGATCAATGTTTGTAAAAATATTTATTATTTAATTAACTATTTAGAAGCTCCAAATAAGTCTCTGAACCATTTACTTGTCTCTTCTCATACAAGAAAATGTCTACCACTTATCAAATATATGTTACAACAATCTAAAAACAATATCTCACCTTGATTGATTAAATGGGGTTCGGTCACGGAACGAATAATTAAGATTTAATATTAAGAAATAGTTAATTATTACAATGTATGGCATTTATTTATTGTTATTCAGCGTGTGAACAGATCCAAGCCAAAAAGCTCTTAGGTGGAGAAATAATACGCTCGTATGGTATAATATAGCTCTCATTTATTAAAAATGTTATGCACTGACCTAACTAAAAGCCGTGCGTTTTCGTCACCGCGATGTAGAAATTGTACATATTTAACAGCGCCATCTAGTTAGATTGGGCGACAACTTATAAAAACCAATTAAGCATTAACCATACCACCCACCAAGAACGTTATGAAGCGTTCTTCAAAATACCACCCACCATGAACACAGCAGGCGTTGGGCTTAACTTTATTATAGTACACATTAGGAGAAAATCAAGGTATCTTAGAACTTAAACTTAACTATGACAAATGCTTAATAGCAGAGTAAACTTAGACTAACAAATAACTATTACTCTGTGATTGGTAAAATACATAATTTTGAGGTTGGTCTCTTTAACACAGATTGACCACACTTCAAGGTTACTACTCTAGTAATGTTATCCGCACCGGGATGCTTAGCAACCACCCTGCCTAGTAACCAACGGGCTGGGGGGAGGTTGTCTTCTTTGACCAAGACTATATTGCCAACTTCCGGTTCAGGGGTAACCTTAGACCATTTATATCTGTGTATACAATTACTTAGATACTCATTGGACCACCTTCGCCAAAAGTCCTGAACCATTCTTTGGGTCAGTTGCCATCGTCGAAGAGTACTGATGTTATTTTGCTCATAGTTTCGTTCGGGTACAACGACCAGAGGTTCGCCGACGAGGAAATGTCCCGGAGTCAAAGGTGCAGGATTTTCATGATTTATCGGTAAAGTTGACATTGGTCTTGAGTTTAAACAAGCCTCGACTTGTGTTAAAACTGTAGTCAGTTCTTCGAAAGTTAGAGTGGAGTCTCCTATGACACGTTTCAAATGAAATTTCGTGGCTTTCACGCCCGCCTCCCAAAGGCCTCCAAAGTTAGGCGCGTGAGCGGGGATGAAGTGCCATGAAACGTTGTTATTACTCAACGACTCTCGGATTTCTAGAGCGACTGCTGACTGTTCCGCTGTTACAAGCTTGACGAGTTCCTTGGATGCTCCAACGAAATTCGTTCCGTTGTCGCTCCACACATCGCTTACATGACCTCTGCGAGCCACAAAACGTTTAAAACCGGCTATGAAGCCATCAGCAGTGAGATCACTGACTACTTCCAAATGTATGGCCTTTGTTGCCATGCATATAAAAAGACAAATGTAGCCTTTGTATGACTTATTGCCTCTTCCCTTGGCCATTCGGATGTTGATGGGTCCAGCAAAGTCGACACCGCTGTGTAGGAAAGGCCTAGCTGGTGTGACCCTACTAGATGGTAACTGGCCCATGAACGGCGTTTTTGAACGAGCTGCGTATCGAACACATACTACACACTTGCGCACGTGTGCCTTTACTAGATTCTTAGCTGAGATAATCCAGTATTTTGATCTCAAATAGTTCAGGGTAAGCGTGGGACCACCATGTAGTGTCTTGCGATGTGCCTCATCCACAACCAAGTTTGTAAAATGGCTTTTACTTGGAAGGATTATTGGATGTTTTGTATCCATTGGAAGCTCGGCCTTTTGAATCCTACCGGCTGCTCGCATTATTCCTGTGTCGTCATTGAAAGGGCATAGCGGCTTCAGCTTTTGTTTTGCGTCCACTAGCTCAATTGCTTGGCATTGTCTTATGCAAACATCTAAGGCATCTTTCAGTTCTCTGCTTGTAAGATAAGGAACTAGCTTGTGATGTTTCTTGTACTTTAGAAATCTGCGACAGTATGCGACAACACGAATAAGTCTTGTTAGTGACGAGAATCTTGACCACAAAGGATCGCTTGTTGCTGAAACTTCCATTGCCACATGGACCTTGACCTTCTTTTGCTCAAGATCAGTTGAAATGGACTTGGGTCTCTGGTAAGCTATGTTTGCTTCTTTTAGCCATGATGGACCTTGCAGCCACAAGCTATGTTCAGCGAGTTCCATAGGTGTGCAGCCTCTGGATGCGATATCCGCAGGGTTTTGGGCCGATTGAACATGTGCCCACTGTGTACTGTCCATTTTCGACAAAATGTCGGACGTTCTGTTTGCGATAAACGTTGTCCATCGACTGGGGTGGCTACTTAGCCACGCAAGGACCACGGTAGAGTCTGTCCAACCGTGTATATTAGCGCGATCAACACCCAACATGTAAGCGACATCTGTTATTACTTTGGCTAAAAGAACTGCCCCCATGAGTTCCAAACGAGGAATTGAGACTTGCATGGTTGGAGCCACCTTGGTTTTTGCTGTGACGAGATTGACATGAATATTACCTTCGGAGTCAATAGTTCTAAGGTAGACGACAGCAGCATAAGCTGAATTAGATGCATCACTAAAGCCTTGAAGCTCTATGCTCTTGTCATTGGCCTTGGCTTGAAGCCATCTGGGTATACTCAGCTCACGAACATGAGTCAGCTCAGATTGGTAGAACTGCCATTCCTTCAGAAGCTCTTCTGGTAACTCATCATCCCAACCTATCCCGGCCAACCATAACTTCTGGATCATCACCTTGGCTACAATGACACAAGGCGCGACCCATCCAAGAGGGTCGAAAAGACGGGAAATGCTGGAGATTACCTTCCTCTTCGTGATTGGACTCTGAAGAACTGGAAGCTGTGAAAAGTAATGGAAGGCATCGGATTCTTTATCCCAGGTAAGTCCTAACACTTTTACGACTTCATCCATTTTTATGTTAACCTTCCCTTCGTGATTTCCTTGTCCCTCCATCACTATCTCTGCCAAATCCTTGTTGTTTGTTACCCATTTCTGTAGCTCGAATCCTCCTTTACTAAGTAACTTCTTCATATTTTTATAAATCTTTTTTCCTTCTTCTATTGTTTGACAACCCGTTAAAAGATCATCAACGTAAAAGTCTGTCTTGATCTTTTCAGCTTCATCGGGATACTCCTTGCCTTCGTCGATCGCGAGTTGTTGCAGAGTCTTCACAGCCAGGTAGGGTGCTGCAGCTGTTCCAAATGTAACCCTGACTAACCTGAATTCTTTTGTTTCAGATTCTGGATCGTGTCTCCACACCAATCGCTGGAAATCTGCATCTTCATTTGCGACGACAACTTGGCGGTACATTTTTGTGATGTCTGCGCTGAGACAGATCGGATGCATGCGCCATCTGAGAATAATATGGCGCAAGTCTTGTTGAAGTGTAGGACCAATCATCAATGTGTCGTTGAGAGACACTCCATTCATCCCCTTGCACGAAGCGTCGAACACAACTCTGACCTTGGTCGTGGATTTGTCTTCTCGTATGACGGCGTGATGCGGTAAGTAGACAGATTCCGCTATACTTTTGTCGCTGCTCGTCACACATTCCGCGTGTCCAAGGTCCAAGTATTCTTGTATGACTTCGGAATACCTTGCCTTGACTTCAGGATTCTTCTTGAATCGGTGTTCAAGAAAATGAAATCTTTTGAGTGCAATGTCTCTCGAATTACCGTACTTGCATTGAGGGTCGTCTTCTCGAAAGGGAAGCCTCACAATGTACCTGCCTGTTGAGTCCCGTTGAGTCGTTTGACGGTAAAATTCCTCACAATGTTTCTCTTCTTCAGTGAGAATTTTACTAGCGAATTGATCCGACTCAATTAGCCAAAATTTTTTGAACATTTCGTTGTCATCAATCTGTGCGTGCAAATTCACTATGACATTGTGACAATGTGGTGGATGATGCTGATCATTATCAGACAAATGAGTGGGACCTGACAAGATCCATCCTAATGCTGTGCACTGAGCGGTAGGCGTGCCGTTAGGACCCTTAATCAGACCACTTCTTATCACTTGTCCGTAGATGTCAGCACCGAGCAGAATATCTACCTTATTCGGGGTGTGATATTGAGGATCAGCAAGAGTTATGTCATCTAACTCTGGCCAATCTATATAAGCTATCTTCTCGACTGGAAGAAGGCTTGTTATGGCACTTAAAACATGCGCATTTACTGGTATCTTGAAGTCAGGTTCGTGACGTGATTGTATGTAAATCGTCACTGTATATTTGGAAGCTAAAGAGTGATTATTGTCACCGCCTATTCCAGTGATGCTGCTTCGGTTGGGTATCTTCTTGAGACCAAGTAACTGTACCGCTGATTCCGTGACAAACGACGCCTGCGAACCCTGGTCTAAGAGAGCTCTTAGAAGGTGTCTGTGACCGTTTCTTGCCTCTGATTGGACAAGTGCGGTTGCCAACAGAATCTGACTATGTGCCGATTGTTGAGAAAAGTGCACTGTGACATTCGATGGCTTCTCTAATGATGCCTTAACGTTTTGTACAGCTGACTTTACTTCTGCTTTCAAATCTGGCTTGGAAACTACAGAATTCTGTGTTTCTGTAGTTGGTTTTGGGTGGAGCAATGAGTGGTGTTTATGTTTACAAATTTTGCATCTAACAAAAGACCGACAAGTGTCGGCAGAATGGTTGCGACCTAAGCAGTTGAAACAAAGACTGTATTTATGTACGAAATTGTGCCTACCATCATAATCGATTGCAACAAATCCCTTACAATGTGCTAACTTATGATCACCTTGGCAGAATGGACAAAAAAGTTTTGCTACAGCATTGGAGCCTGCCGTTGCGTGCATTACCTTCGGCCTTTGACTAGAAGTAATCGCCTTACACCTTGGTTTAGTATCCAAAAACTCTAGCGACCTAAAACGTGATTCCAAGAATTCGCGTAATTGGTTCAATGTAGGAAGCTCATCTGAGGGACTGATCTTAGCTTCCCACAGTTTTCGTGACTCTGAATCCAACTTTGAAGCAATTACGTAAATTACTATGGTGTCCCATGTATCTACGTCAATTCCCAAATTTTTTAATCCAAGTAACGTGTCGTTTGTAACGTCTAGGATATCCTTGATTGCACTGCACGCTTCGGTCCCAATGCTGGGTTGGTTCATGAACCTCTTCAATAGACAACCGACCAGATGTTTTTTATTATTGAATCTATTGTTAAGAGTTTTCCATGAGTCCTCATAATTAGCCGAGGTAATAGGCACGTGCCTCAAAAGTTGCTCGGCCTCTCCCGTAAGATGCCCCTTTAAATAATGCATCTTTTGCACGTTGTCTATTGAAGGGTTGTCATGTATCAATGACACATATAGATCCTTAAATGTTGTCCACTCCGAATACAGTCCCGAAAAGGTTGGTATATTTATCTTAGGCAATTTAACATTGGTTTCAGTCCTTGGAGTTGTCTGAGGGCGAGACCCTGAATCGGTAGCTTGCGGCTTCAATGTTTTTAAAACCTCTCTGATATCCGACTTATAATCAATGTAAATTTCTTCAACACTATTAAAAGTATCCGAAATGCATTCGGTCTCTGATCCGTCTGGCGACTCCAATGACAATTTCCTGTATATATCGGCAAATATTTTCCATGTTTCTTCTAGGGATTCTAATCTAGTCATTAAATAAGACTCCTTACGTAAGCGATCTTTGGGCGATTTTTTAAAGTTTTCATACGATTTTTCTATTGTGAATTTATATTTTGCCAAACTCTTTACTAAGGCGGAGAACGACATGTTGAACAAACTTAGAATTATCTTGTTGTACAAAAACTCACTTAATTCGGCTATGTCCGAAGAAATTCGCTATAATATTACAAGTGTTTGAGAAATTAAATACTCTGACAAAAATCGGGCATGGATTCCCCGTCTAAACACTTTTTATGAAATTATTCTAAGTCCTAACTACACAACATGCAAATTTTATAAGTCCATATTCTTTCTTCAAACTTGGCAAATTTTTCTGAGTCCGGACTTTAGACTAACTGATTTAAACTGCACTGTATGATCAGATCACAAAACGTACTCACGATTTTCACTGCAAACCAAAGATGATGATGATGATGATGACGTTCGGGCTATTCCGCACGTCACCCCTGGCTGACTCCCGGCAGCTTCCTTCCGTCTCCGCGTGTCTCCACACGTCACGGTTGTGACGTCACCGTACACCGTTGAAGTGTCACGGCTTCTGACGTCACTGATCCTCTGCTAGGCTCAGCCTCCCCTCACTCCTCTTCCTCGGTTGCGGCGCGCACGTACATGCGCTACGCACAACCACCCGATGCGACTTGCTCCGTAAGTCGTACGGTGATAGCACTCCAGTAGCGATCCACTACTGATTCCCGAGTGCCTTGCTGGTGGACGGAATTAGTTCCACATCCAGCGACGAAGGACCATGAACAGATCCAAGCCAAAAAGCTCTTAGGTGGAGAAATAATACGCTCGTATGGTATAATATAGCTCTCATTTATTAAAAATGTTATGCACTGACCTAACTAAAAGCCGTGCGTTTTCGTCACCGCGATGTAGAAATTGTACATATTTAACAGCGCCATCTAGTTAGATTGGGCGACAACTTATAAAAACCAATTAAGCATTAACCAGCGTGGGTGTGTTTTATGTTGATAAATACAAGCTTGAGCATGGCGTGTTCATTGTTCGTGATTTATGTTGTGCAAAGATTTTAGCATCATATAATATATATGTATCTACCTAGATACTAACATGTATCTAGGACGCATAGTTTCAATGGTATGCCTTTGTATGTAGACTTATCAAATTTTGTATACACAAACAAAAATCATCACGACTATTAATTCTTCAATATGTATGTTTGTATTGTCTATACACCACCGTCCTTGATCGTTCACGTCAAATCCTGTCCATCCAAAGGTTGTCTGGAAGAGATCGGTATAAGCGATAAGACCGCCCATTGTACGCCCGCGTTTAGATTTTAATTTGCTGTGTTAATTGTAAGCAATATATTATGTGGTGTACAATAAAGTTATCTTTCTATCTATCTATTGATACCCATAATGGATATACTTAATAAGATCCATTCTCAGTATGCATATCCCTGATACAATGTTCTATTTTACTCAATTTTATTGTATCTGAGAGCGCTGAATAAAGTGATAAAGAGAAAAAGTTGTTTAGAGGTTTTGTCAAAAAGTTGGGGAGTGAAGTTTGTATAAAAGTCTTTGCAATAATAATTTTCAACGCTATCACAAAGTGCTGACCCTTTCCTGAACGTTTCATGTATGTTCGTATTTACAAAAAAATAATATAAGTAGTATACAACCTCTGTGGTGTAGTGGGCGAAGGCCCGCCTGAGACGCAGAAGGTTGCGGGTTCGATTCCCGCCACGGGACAAATGTTTGTATGATCTGCAGATATTTGTCTCGGGTCTGAGTGTTTTCTATGTATAATATGTATGTATATATAAAAAAAGTAGAGCTTGTGTTATGGGAAAAAGTGTTGTTCCCATAACACAAGCTCTACTTACTTTGGGGCTAGATGCTGTGTGAAAAATGTCCGGCATTATTTATTTATAAATCGTGTAGGTAGACCATACCACTATCTCTGCTTGGCTAGCCCCACTAAATGACGCAGTGTGATAAATGTCCAGCATTATTTATTTACTTCCATAATTCATTTTATTTACTTCTACCGAAACGCAAAGTCAATATGTTAGTTTTTTTAATAGATTTGCATTCACCACCCACTGATGATGATGGGCCATATATGCCCGTATCGCGTGTTCATCTCGTCGCGTGTCGTGTGCGGAAGAGCAGAACGTGACATTACATTCTAGAGCCGTTAGGATGCCAGCTACGTAATGTCAGTCACACAAATGCTTTAAGATGACATAGAACGCTCTTAAACTACAAATAGGCTGTAAGTAAAAAAAAAAAAATTCAGCGTCAGTCGAACTTCAGACCCTTTATCTGTGGTCATCAAAAAAACAACCGAGCTATGTATGTTGCCGGCATGGCAGGGTGAGTTTGATTCCCACAAAGATTGACCAGAAATAGTTCAAAATAGCCACTAGTGGAAAGAGAGAAGAGTCTGACCTAGTGGAAAACATTAGGCTTTTAACAACTTGTAGTTTACCACGAACTGAGATCTACTCACGATACAGGGACTTCTAGTGTGGGATATCTAACTACCTACCAAGTTTTATCAAATTTGAATAGCAGTTATCGTTCTATCGACCAACAAACGTACATACAAACGCCGGATTGTCCAAATAGACTCGAAGATCATAATGTTCGCTTCGCTCACTCTATTAATATCATGACCATTATACTTAATCCTTGTGATTTTAAGGTATAAAACTGTTTTATTATTCTCCTGAAAAGATTCGAAAATTTATTTACGTGGTGTTGTTACCTAGCTGACGATATTAGACTTCAGTTTTGACATAAGCCGTAAGATGTCCTACTTGTAACGACTTTCCGTAACCATTATAATGTCATCTATCCAATGAATTGGGATCCATCATTATACAGTTCGTAATCGAGTTTCGTAAACTTTTATCCGCCGGCGATTCCATAAGCTTAGCTATGGTAAGATTGCTAGCAAGCTAGATGCAAAGATTCGTGTTATCCAATCAAATCAGTCACCTTTTATTGACGTAAGCTTATTTTCTACTAAAACCACTTGACCGGATCGGAAGCGATAATTATCTTTTTGCACCGTAACTAGTGAACCGTATAGCCTTACACAATGTTATTAAAATTACTTTTCTTCGACAACCTCGGTGGTAGGTCGGGCTATAAGCCTGAGACGCCAGAGGTGTGAGTTCGATTTCCACTGCGGGACAAATGTTAGATCTGTAAGTATCTGTTCTTAGTTCCTGACACCCTTACCCTCTCTCCCCCCACCCTCTGATCTTAGAGTGCTTGAAAGTTTTTTGCAAAAAAACTTCAACTACCAAACCAATCTCTTTTTTCTTCATGGTGTTAATTGGTTGCCCCGTTAAAATCTTATTTCACCAAAGTTTACTCCATTTACTTTATTTTCTATAGCCTCGCACAGGTCTTTCGTATTGTAGGTGTTATGGTACTATGGACAAGACAGTAGATGAGTAGGTATCGTTTATGAAATGTCTCTACAGAAGCATTGTTTGTCGTTGGAATATCCACATTTCCACTAAGTTGTGCGTGCAGCGACCCACCTGGCTCTAGAGTCTATTCAGACATTATCAGGTGGACCAGGGAAGTTGGTGGCATGCGGGGAGTTTTTCATACTTCTGAAACTTGTTGTTTCAGAAGTTACTTTCATAGAGTGATAATAATATAATGTACGTACTTTCTCGAGAATAAGGAAACAAAATGGAAATAATCTTTTCGTCTCATCTGAGCTAGCGTTGCGTATCGGAAGGGGTATGCAATTTCTAATGTAAACGTGCAATATAGATGTTCAGATAGTTTGTGCTATTAACTAGTTTTGCAGATAATACTTTTATTTGAAGTACTATGTGAAAAAAAAACCTTTTTATAACGAGTTTCCGTATAAATAATAATAATATTAATTCATTTATTTATTCAGATAACTTGATCCATAATTTGTTAGTAAGTTACATAATGTTAGTACAAATCCTTATTTAAAATACATACATTCATTCGATACAATTCAATTCAATTATGTCATCGTCAATCATTCGTGTCCCGATTCAATAGACTTTCTGTGAGACTATGAAATCAGGACCCGAATGAAAAACTTCAATATGGATGAGTCATACTTATCTGCTAGTATTGAAATACCCTCGTAAACATGGCATTAAAACCTCTTAGAACCTTTATTGAAGTAATTGTCCATTCTTTTAACACGTTTTCTCGTTTAAATGAGGATTAAATGGTCGGTAATGTGCGTATGATGCATCTGGTATTGCCAGCGTCTATAGTCTACGGTAATCGCTTAGCAACAAGTGGGCGCCGTATGTTTTTTTTGCCACGTTGATGATATAAAAAAACATCTGTAACATTCGCGTCAGTGCTGTAAGCCTTTGCATCCGTCTTCAAAAACGCTATTCAAATTCCTGTCACGATCCCTGTTTTCCCGTCAAGCGTTTCACCAGAAGCATAATTACCTTCATATTGTAAAACGGGAATTTTCACGTAAATCGATTCGATTCCCGCCTCGGGACAAATGTTTACATATTCAAATATTTTTCTCGGGATCTGGGAGTTTTCCATGTATAATATGTATGTATTTACAAAAAAATGTATATAAGTAGTATATCAGTCATTTAGTTCCCATAACACAAGCTCTGCTTACTTTGGAGCTCTAGATGATGCTGTGTGAAAAATGTCCAGCATTATTTATTATTATTATTTATTAATCAAGCTCAGTTCAGGACGCAATGCGGTATGAGAGCATCCTGGTCACTCACTCTGCTAAAGGATCTCAGAATAAGTCAAAACTAGGCAGTGCCTTCACTGGTATGTGAAAATTTCCATTTTACTATAATATAAATGATCAAATTCACGATATATGTTGGCATAAACTGCTTTTCGTTTTACGTATTCGGCCAAACAGTTCATGGTAAGGCCTACATAAATTTCGGCATTACCTAAACCAGCAGGCTTGACTAATTGCGATCAAGCGCACGCATTGTGACAAGTGTCAACGGTCTACACCAACTGTGACTGATGCCGAAACTAATGGCTTTGTTGAGATCAGAACATGCAAAACTGCGTATGGACTCTTTTCTTTTTAACTATTAATAATAATAATAATAATAATAATAATGCTGGACATTTTCACACAGCATCATCTAGCCTCAATCTAAGCAGAGCTTGTATTATGGAAACTACATGACTGATATACTACTTATATATATTTTTATGTAAATACATATTTTACATAGAAAACATCCAGACCCGAGACAAATATTTGCAAATACAAACATTAGTGCCGCGACGGGAATCGAACCCGCAATCTTCTGCGTCTCAGGCGAGCCTTTGCCCACTGCGCCACAGAGGTCGTCACTATTTATTTTGTGTAAAATACGCCTCTTTCTTGTTAGTTAGAGTTGACTACGGCCCGAGTTCATCAATGCAGTAACCAGTGGTTAGGTCCTATATTTATAAACTAAGTTTTTTGACACATATTTTCGTAGGAAGCTATAACATCAAAATCGATGGTTAGACTTGACCGTCGGTTATTTTTCAACTCAAGGCTGAAACTCTGAAAGTAAATGAGCCGTAGGTTAACAATAAAAAAAAAACGTTTTATTTGTCTCTGTCCATAGCTAATTTTATATATAATTATCTTTTATTAACGAGGCTATATCCTTAGTATAAAAGTATTACCATTAACTATTCCCCCGGCTAGGTGGAGCAGTGATGCGTAGAAAGTGGATGAGAAGAACACCGGGCAAAGTAGCGCGTATTGAGAGAGGCCTATGCCCAACAGTGGACTGATGTGGGCTAATGATGACTATTAACTATTTTGGTATGTATTTGAGTATTTACATCAAATATTCCATATTTTTCCTCCTATAAAATATATACAGGGTGTAATCGTTAAGTGTGCACAGGCGATTATTCCGTAACTATTGCAGATATCAAAAAACTTTAAACTGATATCGAAAGTACTTTACCTAATGAGTAAAATGACATTAATAACTTTTTAAAAATAAAACGAGAAATATCCAAAAAAAATGCATTAATCACTCCCATACATTTAGTATGAGATAGTAGAAAGGTTTTAGTTTCCTTATTTTAAGTGGAATAGTACCTACTCATTTTACCCTTGTCATTTTATAATTATGTACGATATGAAGGTATTAATGAATTTCAAGTAGATACACGTGTAGATTAATTATCTTACCACTTCAAATTTATAATAAACCTTGTTTCAATATTGTATTGATTTGAACTAGCTGAAAAGCAACATACTAAATAAAAACAAAAAGAAAGATACTCTTTGGTGTTCGTTCTAAATTCAAATTCTTTATCGCGGGTTCTCGTTCCCGCCAATTTATTGTATTTTTCAATTTGCGTTAATAATCGTGATTGTTGCATTTATTGATTGAAAAATGGCATATTCCAATACAGAAAAGAGGGACATGTTAAAAATGTACTACAAACATGATTGTAACAATAGGGCGGCCATTATCGCCTACAGAAGAGAGTACCCAGATAGAGAAGTTCCTTCTGGTACGTATTTACGTAAGTTGGATAACAATTTGATAAATTATGGATCTTTTAACAGAAAAAAAGGTTCGAGAACAAGAGCTCCGGAATTTGATAATGACTTAGATAACAATATTATTAACTACGTAGTAGATAATCCACAAGAATCAACGCGTTCAGTGGCCCGATCATTTCCAGTGTCCCACAATTATGTACACAAGTTATTAAAAAAACACAACTTCAAAGCATTTAAGATAAAACCTACTCAAACGCTGCACAATGATGATCCTGCTCGTCGGCTGGTCTATTGCAATTGGCTAGTCAATAATTATGTCAATGTAAGGTCAATTTTATGGACCGATGAAAGTAATGTTTCAAACTGCGGCATTTACAATAGAAAAAACTCGCATTATTGGTCAATTGACAATCCTCGCTTAACTACTGAAGTTAGAGCTCAGGTGCGATTCTCAATTAATGTGTGGTGTGGTATTCTTGGAGATCGGATCATTGGGCCATATTTTTACAGTGGAACCTTAAATGGACAGAGATATTTCTCCTTTGTACAAAACGATATGCCAAGTCTCTTAGAACCAATTCCAGACGATGAAAGAAGGTCGATAATTTTTCAACAAGATGGAGCACCTGCACATAATACAAATGTTGTAATGAATTTCTTACGAAACAATTATAATGGCTTAATAGCCAATAATAGTGCAACCCCTTGGCCTGCCAGATCCCCGGATCTCACGCCTTGTGATTTCTTCCTATGGGGATTTGTCAAAGACCACGTGTACGCAGAGAGAGTACACAGCCTAGAAGAGTTACAGAATCGTGTACGTCGTGCAATTGCTTTAATTACTCCGCAAATGTTAAGGAAAGTTCATTTAGAAACTGTAAATAGAGCTCGTCATTGTATTGCACAAGGAGGACGTCACTTCGAACATATGCTTTGAACACAAAATTTTGTACTTACTAAGAAATAAAATGTATGGGAGTGATTAATGTAATTTTTTTGGATATTTCTCGTTTTATTTTTAAAAAGTTATTAATGTCATTTTACTCATTAGGTAAAGTACTTTCGATATCAGTTTAAAGTTTTTTGATATCTGCAATAGTTACGGAATAATCGCCTGTGCACACTTAACGATTACATCCTGTATACATCCTCTAAGATAAACCTTGGTACCTATTCTTTGCACTACCGACACATTTATTTATGTATTTCCTGTCCATCCAAAGGTTGTCTGGAAGAGATCGGCATAAGCGATAAGACCGCCCATTGTACTCCCGCGATGCTTGTAATTTTCTGTGTTATTTGTAAGCAACATATTATGTGGTGTATATTAAAGAGTTATCTATCTATTTATGTTTTTCCACAATACACTAAGTTATCTAGAAGAAAATGATTTTTAGCATTAAGGTCGCATATGTGCAATAATGAATCTTTTTCTATTTTATTTAGAATGTTTTGCCTAATTCGCTAGAGTTGTCGGGGAGAGAAATAATTTATTGATAACTTTGAGATAATTTTGCTAAAGTCTGCTAGAGTCTAAAAATCATATTCAACTACGTCATTTGTCCTGCTTATAACTCGTTTATAAAATACTAGCCTTTGGTGTGGTACCCGAATAAAAAGTAGCCTATGTATTATTTCAATGTTTAAGCTATATTACTGTCAAGTTTCATCCAAATCCGTTCAGTTGTTTTCGTGAAAGAGTAACAGACATCCATCTTCACAAACTTTCGCGTTTATAATAGTAGTAGGATAATAAATTTGGACTAGTTGTATAATTAAATGGTATTTTGTTTACATACATAAACAAAACTGACCAGTCGGTTAGGATTAATAATGGTAATTTAATCTGCTAGTATGTGCATTTTGAATAAATCTGGTTAAGGTCAAAATAATTTTTATTACATGCGTTTACGACTAAAAGTATGATGGCTGTTTTGTGGTATCACATTACTTTTAGTTTCTGATTCTAGCAGACATCTTTGTGACAGGTGAATATTTATAAATCTAATATATCGTCCAGTATAACGAGGGTCCCAAATGCCAATCCGTGTTGTTGTTTATTCTAATAATTTAGCGTTCCAATAGGCGGCGATGGGTTTGTAACTGGCACGTGGAATGCTGACTAGTGGGCATGTAGGAAATATGTGTTAAATATTGCCGACTTTGTGGCACAGTGGGCGAAAGCACGCTTGAGACGCAGAAGGTTCGATTCCCACCGCGGAACAAATGTTTGTATGATTAGCAAATGTTAGTCTCGTGTCTGGGTGTTCTCTATGCATACTAAATATGTATGTATTTACAAAAAAAGTAGGTATATAAGTAGTTTATCAGTTATGTTCCCATATACAAGCTCTGCTAAGTTTGGGGCTAGATGATGCTGCGTGAAAAATGGCCAGCATTATTATTATCCTATGCTATCCTACTAATCCTACTACTATTATAAATTCGAAAGTTTCTGAGGATGGATGTTTGTTACTCTTTCACGCAAAAACTACTGATGAAATTTTGCAGTAAGCTTATACACCAGAATAACTTATAGGCTAATACTTTTCAAACTTTCGCGATTAGATAACATAATTATAAGTTTAACGGGTCTTTATCGCGTTTACCTTTTTTATTATATTCCCGACGTTTCGACTGTATTGCAACAGCCGTGGTCCTGAGTCCACTAGGTGCTCCGCTATGGCCGACTTATTGATCTGGCGATTTTTGACCGCTGCAATGTGCTCTTTGACCCTTTCAGCAATTGTCCGCTTCGTTTGCCCGATGTATAGCTCCGTATACTCCAGTCATCCCGTGACCACGGCTGTTGCAATACAGTCGAAACGTCGGGAATATAATAAAAAAGGTAAACGCGATAAAGACCCGTTAAACTTATAATTATGTTAACTTATAGGCTACTCTTTATCCGGGTACTACGCGGACAAACCCGTGGGCAGAAACTAGAATTATTATAATTATTGCCTCTGTATAACCCCTACTTGGTATAACCATGGATCCATGGGTTCTGAGGAGATATGAATCTGAGGATATTCCACCATGAAAATAAAGTCGTGAGTTTTATGAGGATATATAAAGATAATATTTTTATATATATCGATATAAAGATATAAATTTATATTATCAAAAAAACTTTGATACAAAAAAAAGTTTTCATATGCCTGAAGTATATACAAAAAAAGGTTTGGATTATTAAAAGGATTGTAACTTATATAAAACTCTAGGTATACAGCAGCCCCATGTTGAGACAATCAAAAATATTTCGTATTTTACGGATGCTATTTTATTTCCTAAGAATCAAAAAGCCGGTATAATATGGGTTAATTTTATTTGTTTGTTCGTTTGAAACATTTATCGCCAAAACTTTATATTTAGGCCGTTTCCAAAAAGACAATAGTTAAATACATATTATAACAGTAAAGATATTTACTTATCACCAAATGGCATGGTGTGAATAAACGCTCATTGTTCACGATAATATGAGAATGCTCTGCTTGTCATGTAGTCCAGAATTATGAGTCGTGTGACTACGGGGTCAAATAAAGCTGTCTCTTGCATGCTTTCTCGAATTTCCTTTGTCTCTGTTAACCAGCTTTTGGCCTGAGAAGAAAGTTTAGCGCGATGAATATCAAAATGAAGAAGCAACTGGAAAATGGCTGTTTTTCAAATTTAATTATAAGTTTGATACAAGTCTTCAGACCAGTGATTTGATCCTATAAAGGTAGATTCTTTTTAGGATCAAATCACTGGTCTGAGTTCCAACATACTAAGATGCTGTGTAGTGAACGCGAATATTTTAAGCAATTTAAATCAAGAAGTACCCAAGTTTAGAATCCCGTGATCGACTGGTTTCAATCGCGATCCAATTTTGCGTCTGGATCCGATATACTACCTAGTTGTAATGTGAACGTTTCTGAATCTGAAGGAGAAATGAGGTTGTTTTGCCTTTCTTTTTAGATAGTAGCTCCATAAACTCCAGTCTTTGGTCAACCCGTGACCAAGGCTGTGGCAACACAGCAGAAAATTTGATAAATAATAAACATAACACAAGCTCTGCTTACTTTGGGGCTAGATGATGCTGTGTGTGTTATTTTCTGTTTGGTAATTTATTTGTCACCAAACTTTCGTATCATAATGTCTGATCGCGGGCATGTCGTGATATTAAGTAGTAATTTTGAACAATTTCTTTGACATGAAACTGTCGTGACTTGGTTTGTTGCATTTACTCTGAGGCACAGAGTCTGGGAGATTTTAAAACTGCTCACGATTTTTGTCAATAACGTAATTATAGACTTGCTATGTAACTGTGTTTCTTAAGGCAAAGTGTAAATTAAATGAATTCAAACCGAAAATGTTAAGCTTATTTGTATCTTAGTAGGTACCCATCGGCATCTTCTTGTCCTTATCCCACATTACGTGGGATCGGCGCAACATGTTTTCTTCTTCCACACTCCTCTATCAGCCGTCATCTCAGTACTGACTCCTTTTTTAACCATGTCATCCTTCACACAATCCATCCATCTTTTATTTGGCCTACCTCTGCTTTTATTTCTATCCACATTCATATTTAACACTCATCTCGTAATGTAACATTCTTGTTTACTGAATATGTAGTGGGAGCTGCTTATTAATTAATTCCGTGCCAATTGACCCGTATTTTATTGTTTGTTGGTTGTGTTTGGCCACATTGGTCATTTTGAGTGTTTCATAATACGATCACAATATGTTTAATTTTCCAAATGGTAAAATGGCTATGAGGCAATTCATTTCGCGTTTCATATCAGCTTCAAATTCACAGTTCATCCATTTTGACAGTTCTCTGTGGGAATGGGTAATATGGTTAAGTACAAAAAATGTGAGATTGAATGTATGAAATGAATGTAGAAGTTACTCTAGAAACAACTTCTACAGTTCTTATTTGTGTATCCTACTTCCTATCCTATCCTACTAATATTATAAACGCGAAAGTTTGTGAGGATGGATTTACTCTTTCACGGAACGGAATTTGAAAAAACTTTACAGTAATATAGCTTATACATTAGAATAACAGATGGGCTACTTTTAATCCAGGTACCACGCGGGCGAAGCCGTGAACAGTGCCGTGGGCAGAAACTAGTTAACCAATATTACAATGTTGTTTTATTGTTGTTTAAATTTTGGCTGTGCAGCCTCATTGGTTGTCTAGATTCAATGCTCGTTGGTTAGTTCACTGATGGACATCGGAAAAAGTAGAAATAACGAACTATCTTGGGCTACCTGTATCTATATACTGACTTACTTTAAGATGTTATTTGAGATTTGTTTAGCTTCTGAATAATCACCAAGATTCGAGTACGGCTTAGCTTTTGATAGCAGGCTGGCTCTAGTAACAGGTTTTCTGAATAGTTAAACTAACTGGTGCTAGGTTAGATTAATAGGTGGTGAGCTGCACGCCACAAAATAACCGAAGGTCCTTCAACACTGACTTATTATATAAGAATTTATTCAATTTGATGATTTACACGATAAAACTTGATATCTGCAAAGGAATGTTAATATAAAGTGAAAACGACACTTACCTATAACAAATTTTGAACTTTCAGCAGGAATGTTTTTTATTTATTTACTATGTTTCTGATTGAGGCACCTATAGATAGCATCCAAAACAAAAAAAAACATTCGCTAACGATTGTGATTCCTCATGGTGGAAAAACACGTTTACGACTCTAATCCTCCATGATTGAGATAAATAAACCTTTATGTTTGAGCAATAAACTATTATATTCTATTCTAAAAATACTTAGGAAAGTTTTGGTTGTATAATAACTAGATCATCCACACTGTCTCCAGTTACAGCCAGATCGAAATTCCTTTAGATCAGAATTGCCAATGAAGATATTTACAAAATAACATTTCTGTGTCTAATCATAGATTATCAGTTTCTAGTTACGGCAAATCAAAATATTGCAAATGATTATCAACAGTTACACAATGAAAGCAACAGGTACTGTACGAAGCATAAACCATTAGAAATTCACCGCACCGCATCGAAAACTTGCAGAAATTCAGATAAAAGATTACTTAAACAATAAATTGATCAATCATAATAGAGTTACGAACGTGTTATGGTTTTGTCTACAAATTGAGAGTGATTGATGGAGGTACTCCAATTTGCAATTATAATAGGCTCTATTATGAGAAAACTATGATTGAACAAACGCTTTTGTTTTTTATGTTTATTTGGATAAGAAATATACGTTTGCGTTGGATAAGTTATTGTCGGCTTTATTGATTATTACAATTGAATAATAATAATAATGCTGGACATATTCACACAGCATCATCTAGCCCCAAAGTAAGCAGAGCTTGTGTTATTGGAACTACATGACTGATATACTACTTATGTACATTTTTTCCCATTAAACAAAATCAATTTGCATTTAGTTATGGTTCCATGTCTCAGAAGTGCTAGTTAATCGTTTTATTAAAACATACTTACTGTCTCAAATTATTATTATTATTATTCGTACAGGCTAAATATGTTATTTAATGTGTCAAGGTATAATATATTATATTTTATAATAATATGTTTACTCGTACAGCGCCGTCATTTGATTCCATTGTATCCAGTCCAACCAAAGGTTGTCTGGAAGAGATCTCTCGATTAAACCTCCCATTGTACCCAGGATGTTTATTTATGCCTGTGTTTATTTTGCAATAAAGAGTTAATTAGAGTACCTATATATCTATCTAAAAATAATTTTTAGTCTTTATGATTTTATTTCTACTTTAGAGAATTTAGGACAACATTCAAAGGACGGATTACGTAGGATTACGTTTATCCAAAAGTTGCGTAGTTGAATGTTGAATGTTGGAATGATAACCTAGCTAATAGACTTTGCAGCTTTTGGATACACGTAAAGAAATGATGACCTGGCTAATAGACTATGCAACTTTTGGATACACGTAAAGGAATGATGACCTAGCTAATAGACATCCTCGATCAATTTGCATTCAAAAGTTGCCCGAGCATTGAAGGCCGGGGTCAATAACTGGGTCGAGGTCACTTTTATTAATGAATTTACAATTGAAATAGATATGATCGTATATTTTTCTAATTAAAGTTACATAATAATGGCCAAATTATTAAGTCAAAGGTTATCACTATGATGATACTGACGGTTTAGCGAAGGAGTACGGTTATAGACCGATAGTGTAATCTGAGGTTAATGACTTTTTGGATAGGAACAAGTGTTTTACACAATCTCGAAACTAATGAAATTGGAGAAACAAATGTCAAGAACCAGCACACAAGTTAGGTATGATGACGATATTAACTTTTGAATGGTTGATCTGATCATGAAATTCAAAATGAATTGAGATTTCTACAGAAATAACGAATTAAATTGTCGAGGGGTTTTTTGGTTAATTTTGAAATGGGAAAAAAATTGATTGAGGGGCTTTAGTGAATTATTTAAAAAATTGGGTATTTCAAGAGCCAGCTACACAATAATTGTGTAGTCTGAAAATCTACGGATTCCATTTCGGACAAAAATATTATAGTGATATCAGTTCGGAGTGAACGAATGAAAATAATGTATTGTACACCATAACGAAATTTAAAAAAAAAAAAGAAACTTAACAAAACTAGAATACAACGAGCGGCCTTATCGAATAGAAGCGATAGTCTCTTCCAGATAACATTGAACTACTATTTCTGATGAGAACGTGCTAGCACAAAGCGCCATCGAAGTTTTGTGTATCTAAACTGTATTGCTAGTTGAGCTTAGGAATTGCAGCGCATACTTATGAATTTAAGATTAAATTTCCAAGGTTGTCTATTTTTCTAACAAATACTATTCACACGAATTGTCTTCCGTGTTAAAATACACTTACAGCCGTGAGAGATTTTAAACTTTTAGGAAGTATACTTCGTTTACACGAAGGATAGTTATCTCTTAGATTGATTGAGCAGACTGGCTTCATTCAGAGTAAGGTTATATGAGCTAGGGACTAATACTGGAAACTCCGACCAGTAGGCTGCCTGACGGCCCAGGGTCCATTCACAGTCACATAAATCAGAAATTAGAACATTTATTTGTATGAATAAGTCAGATTATTCATACAAATAAATAAATGATGTTAAATTTTTGTAGGCCCTTATAAATTCTAAAAATAAGGTGTGGAAATGCCATTATGTTGATTGATTGATAAGTAGATGCGAGCGCTCGTGAGGAAGGACCTCCAAACGGTCAACGAAACGTCAGCAGGAGAATAGTAAAGTACGTGGTATAGTCGTAATAATATTCTAAATTATAAAGGTACTAGATTTAATAAATTATAAAATATCAGTACATTCATAATTCAAAGTTGCCATGCCAGGACATGGCATGACTGTGATAGGTCTTAATTACGAGCGTCATCGTCAACGATAGCTTAAAAAACTTAGGGAAGGCCTACGGACTAGCACTTAGCAGTGGACTTCTACAAGCCTCTGCTGATGATGGCGATGATGATTTTGATATTATGTGTACGGAATACAGATACCATTGCGCCGGATATGCTACTAACTAATTTTTTACCAAAATATTCAATCAATATACAGCCAACAGACATGTATTATGTAGCCCTACACTAGGATTCCGTGACATGGGAATCAGGGACCACAGCATCTATGAAAAAAATCTGCAAAATGCAAGAATTTGGTACACAATTTAACCAGCAACTTTTGAGTCTCAGCCGAAAACTCAGCATCACTCTCAGCCGAAAACTCAGCATCACAGGTCGTCGAATTATTACCTAGTCATTATGCTAAAACGGTAGGATAGACAAGACCCTTTATACGTAGTTCAAGGTCAAGTAATAGCCATATCACGATAAATTCCTTTTATTGTTTAATGGCTTGCCTTGAACTGACGAGTGGGCTACTTCTTGATCGTGATTTGAATACGTAATTTTCAGCCTACGTTGGGCTATTTGGTCATTTTGTGGTTGTTAGACGCGGCTGCTACCGGCTAGGATGGATCTATGATCTTATTAGGACCGGAATAGCTTACCTATCCATGGCGCGTCAGGATATACCTACGCAGACTTTTTTGGAGCAGTTTTGGACTACGAAAGAAAATATATTTCATCACCGTCATTTATATTAATATTTTTAATAATATAATATTTATTTAATAATATATGTTTGTATATTATTTTTATTTATTCATAGATAGATAGGAAATTATTTATTGCACAAAATAATGCTAGAAAGAATTCTAATGCTAAAAATAATTCTCTTCTAGATAATCTTTGTGTATTGTGGAATAAGATGGTAGTGCACAGAATGGTTATAACAAAAAATTCATAACATATCATTGGATAATTTTGTTGGTTACAATTTTCAACGTAGCGTAAATATTAAATAATCATGTCAATAACCTAGGTGGGTACTTAAAATAAAATAATTCAGTCTACATACATACATTTCAGAATTTGCAAATAATATTGAAAGTGCCTGGTGGGCCGTATGGTTGTTTTCCACTTAGTTGTATAAAAAAAACTTACATGGTTCCCGAAAATCTCTTCGCTGTTCACATCCAAAAGTGTAGATAGAACCGCAACCAACACAGCTTTCTTCCAATATAACACCATTATTACAAAAAATACTAAAATTTATAAAAATACTAAGCATTTTTAACAATGAGAACTTATTTCTAATTTTAGTCTAACGAGAAATTCTAAATATCATATTTTTCGGATTCCCGCCGATTTATGACGTTGACAAGTTAATTTTCAATTCGTTGTGGCAGTCATGTTTTCATCTAAAGAGGCTTTATTTTTTTATACGTTGCCGGTGTTTTCCCGCTTGAATAAAAAAAAAACTCGCAAGCGGCTATTCGCGCGGTTTGCAGCTTGCGACTGCGAGGTTAGTGCAGGCTATTCGTAACAAGTGTTAGAAATGTATAGAGCGGAAAATAGTATCGATTTTTAAATTATAACTATATTTACTTTTTTTAATTCATTAATCACCTTTCAGGTTTAATATATTTTATAAATACATAGTCCTTACCCAACACTACCACTATTAATCCCTGTGTTGTAGTTATAAAAATATTTTAGAATTAGAAACAACGAATAGAATTAGAACGTTGATCGAAAGGAAGTCAGACGTTAGGTGAATCGATTTCCAGCTGTGAATTTAACGAGGCATAAACCATTTGACAAATAATTTATCTAGCGAGCGAAGAAAGTAAGCTAAGTTAAGTTTTAAAAAACTTTATTTTATATATGTGAGCCCGACGGTACCGGTCGATCTGATCTTTATGTTGAATATATAACAGAAATAGATATAATTGTCGGAAATGTGATTGTTTGCTGAAACATAGTGAAATATAAAATAGGTAGGTTAGTACTCGTATTAAGAGTCACATCACTATCTTGTCATGCTATTTTCTTTCTCACTATGGTGAAGCCGGTACAATTTCTTTTCATCTTCAATTCCTCTTATCAGCCGTCATCTCACATAAAATATCACAATCCGAAATTACGTATAAAACAGTCACAATTATTTTCTATCGATATCGATTGAAATAAAAGCACAGTAGAGTAACAACACTACCTAATGCAACTCGAACTTGCAAAAACTATTTTATAAACTATGTCAGCTGGCTGTTTGTTATGAATAGGCGTGAGGTTTTACTTTCGTTTGTTATTTAATTGTGTTTTGTTATAATTGTGGTTTATTGACATAGTTAGTTAGTGAAACATTTTTTTTTTACAATTATTGTTTTATGAAACCTGAATATTCAGAAATACTTCATAAATATAAGAGTTGTATCAGCACCAAGTGGAAAGAATATTTTGATATTGCTTCTCGGGAAAAAGGCATCTGGTATAAAACAATGCAAAGTGAACCGCCTCATGTGCCATGGTTTGCAAACGTTAAATTAAATAGAAAATTTGTTGTTATCATTCATAGGTTGCGCTCCGGACATATTCCATCAAATAAATTTAAGTTTTTGATGAAATTAGTGGATAGTCCAAATTGTGCAGACTGTGGTGTTGTAGAGGATGTCTATCACGTATTGATGGAATGTGCTCGGAGCGCGGCACTGCGCCGCAACTCCTCGTAGTCCAATACTAGCGAAGTAGGGATTTGTAACAGTATTTTGGCCTCACCAGCATCTAGCAAAGCCAGAGAACTGATCCAATCATATTTATCCTCATTGGAGGATTCTTTGTTGTAGTAAGTAGTTTTTTTTTGTTCATTTTGTTTTTTTTTAGTTGTGTTGTATTTTATGTTTGTTTTACGGGGGTGGCATAGCCGCAGTTTGGCTAAAACTCCTTAAAAAAATTAAAGAATAAAAAAAAAAAAAACAATTATTGTACCTATTTATATATTATATACATGCCATCCATGTAGGGTCTTGCTTTTTAATTTTAGAACCATTTTATTATAGCAAGTGACTCTTTTACCATTTGAGATGTATTGGTTCCTAGTTATAATTACACGATGATCCGATCTATTTGTTTACGTCTTTATTCAGGGGTTACCTACATCACACCTAGTCTTATTTACATATTGAGGTATCGCGAAAAGTCAGTCAATAGTGCCTCAGACCGTTTATTTATCGTGGTATTCCTTGAAGAAATTTCTAACCGATAATATCTGCCAGCTTATATGATTCATTTAAATTACCTCCAGTTATTTTAAAATTCAATTTGATATGTTTATAACCTAACTAGAATTACTATTGCAAGTAAACCGTGCTTTCGCCTATGCATTTATTAAAATATTTATGACTCGGTCGTAGCAATACTCTGAAGTTTCCCTTTAATAAAAAAAGAAAATGGTGACCGGAAAACTATTAACCTCCTTGAACAAAACTTTATGACACGGCTGTACTACTCCGTGTAATTCCTTTAACTGAAAAGAGAAAACCAGTCACCTGAAAATCATTAACCTCCTTGCAATCCGGCGAGCGGTGATGAGGTTCCATTGTTTGCTAATCTGAAACACGGTATGGAGTGAAATAGTGAAAATGTGTGTAGCAAAAGTTCCGCTTTGATTGCCACCTCTCTCGCTTGCATCGGAATAATAATTGCATAGAGTCATTATAAGATTTAAATTTTTACTCATCTATATAATCTTGCAACGAATTACAAAAGCCTTTAATAATTACGTTATGCTCCAGTCTCTATATTAAGTATCTTCTACGAATAGTATCAATATGAGGATATCTCATATTTATACTATCATGAATATAGTCTTGATAGATAGATAGATAGAAAATTATTTATTGCATTTTCTCTATGACTTCGGGTAATTAGATATTTGGTAATATGCATCCTATTATATCCTACTAATATTATAAACGCGAAAGTTTGTGAGGATGGATGTTTGTTACTCTTTCACGCAAAAACTACACAACGGATTTTGATGAAACTTTAAAGTAATATAGCTTAAACATCAGAATAACACATAGGCTACTTTTTATCCGGGTACCACGCGGGCGAAGCCGTGGAAGCTAGTACTTACATAACAAGGAAATACTATTTATAACCATACTAAAATCATTCCAGTCCTTTACTAAACTAAAATAAATAGCAAATGGAGTCTCCACACCACCCTCCATTGAATGTACAGATCGAGTTCGATATGTCACTTCGCACACACATTTTGCCTTTCTCCCAGGTTCGAGGTCCATTGTCTCGGGGAAAGTGGGGAATAATTATATCGATTTTTCCGTCTGTAATGGATACAGTGTAGGATTTGGCACAATCTAGCTAACACAGAGATTCATCTTTTGAATGTCTCGTTCGACTCACACTCACCAGCCCGCTTGGCATGAGAAACCAAGACAACGGTTTTGTCGACCGAAGAGAAGACAAAAAGTATTTTGTCCCTCTCTTTTGTTTGACGGAATAGACGACAGAAATCTTTTTTGTCTTCTCTTTCGTAGACAAAATGTTGTCTTGAGTGCTCATGCTAAGTAGGCTGACTTCAGCCATCGGTATAAAACAGTGTAAAGAACATTTTGGTTTAGGTAAAATGTTCACATGTAGGTGAAACTTACAATATAGATTATATATATATATACCAGAAAGCGCGTAGCGCATGCTACCAAAAGGGGATTTTGGAACTTCAGTCTTCCAGTATATGTATAAATCATAATTTATAGACTACTTACTGTTTCAAATAACTCAAAATCAAACAAACAAAAAACAAACACGCTCACGACTGTCTTCCCCATGGTGGACATCCTCAGATACATACTCAGTGAGTTGATCTTTGAGGATACCAAGTAGGGGGTATTCAGAGGCACGTCCAAACATTTCATTTGGTACATGCCCGCGTTTTGCAAGTAGTAAGCATTCCACGTGACAGGTTGCAAGTCCATCGCCGCTTAATGGAACACTAACTGTTGGCACATGCCTTCGATTTTCTGGTTCTAGGGCATGCCGGTTTCCTCACGATGTTTTCCTTCACCGTTTTGAGCACGACCATTCCATTGGTGCACGACCGGGTTCGAACCCACGACCTCCGGATCAGAAGTCGGGGTATCACCCACTAGGCCAACACGGCCAAATAACTCAATGGTTTAAATTTGATACCATTCGCAAGCAAATCGATAGAAACGCGTTGTTCTTTAAGCTTCACTCATCTCGTACTGTTTGTATGAGATGCATCTTTTCGTTCATATATATTTTAGGAGGTGAAATCATCTGTCGCTTTTTTAAAACATATTCATCAGTTCTTAGTTTAACATTATTAATTTATAACTCCAAGCCTCTAAATACACTAGCTAAACTAAAGAAGCTAATCATTTTAGAATCTTAATATTTTCACCTCATTGATTTTTTAACCAACGGTCACTATGCCATTTTAGGACCTTCATAGCTCAACAGAGACACTGATTTAACGAAGGATGACCAAGAAATACCGTTTAAAAAAATTAAAGAAACAAACTCTCATTTCTCGAAATTGGCTGATGATAACAGGAAGTTAATTTACGAAATGCTGTAGTGCGCTATTGACCCAGTCGCAAAAAAACAAAAGCATTTTGGTATGCTGAATTAAATTCACTGCGATAATTCACTATAATCAAACAAAGAAATAACGGAATGGATACGGGTCATGGAGAATACATTATGTTCTTTTTAAGTCTGCGTCAGGAGGTCAAAGAAAAGACTGGTGGATTGTGTGAAGAATGACAAGGGTTAGAAAGGAGTGAGTACTGAGATGACGACTGAGAGAGGAGAGTGGAAGAAGAAAACATGTTGTACCGATTCCACGTAATGTGGGACAAGGACAAGAAGATGACGATACGATTTAGTCTGTTTGTCTCGGTCTTACTTGATTTTCCTTCATAAACATAATTTGTGCTGAATTCTCGTGGTTTCTACCATTGATCGTAAGTACCGAACCATATTTTCTTTCACCGTTTAAGAGCACACTAGCACTCTGCTTTTTATACATTTTCGATGGGATTCTAACTCAAGATCTTCGGGATTTAAAGTCAGTGTTCTCTTTACTCCTGTTATAGCTACAAAGCTTTCTTTCTGAGCTGTCTTTTAGGATGTTGCTTGAGACTCTGGGTCCGTGGGGAACATCCTTCACGTATTCTCTGAGAACATCCTTCAAAATTATTTTAGGGCGTCTGGTCAGAGCGGTACGTGACCTGAGAGCTGGCTTTTATTTAGCGTTTCCATTCAGCGTGGCTATGTAGCCAGCCTTTTGGGGATGCGTTGTCTTTGATACTACTGCCCTTGGCTTAAGTGTTTCATTACCCGTCGATAGGAGCTTGTATATGCATTTATCATAATATATTGTTTGTTACAATTTATCTCAAAAAGTTTTAATCTGATTATAATGCGTTTTTTTTTAACACTATTGCTTCTCTTAAATTATTTTCGTAATATACTTACATTAGTTATAGTTTCTCTGCAGTCTCATACATTGCAGCTAATGTTGGTACTAAATGCGTTTTGTGAAGATTGGACTAAGGCCATTGCTCGTAAATACTTTCTACCTCAGATATACTTTCTCCGCAAATGGTCACTTTCAGTTTTGATACCCAGAATACTGATGTTTTCCTCTACATACGATGCGTGATCCGAATTTTATAATATTCAGAACTGTGCATATACACTAATATATATTATATTATCTGTACGGTAGAGATTTCTCGGATGTTCGTTTTTAGGTGAAAGTAATTTTCGTTTTCATTTGTTTCGGTATGTTGGTTAACAAATAACATAAAATTATTAATGGAAGTTTTAGAGATCCTCGTGAAAGAGATCGTCGAGAGTACTGCCTTTTTCAGTCGATAAACAGTAATGCTCACATTGCTGTGTTCCGGCTTTAAGGGTATGGGTACCGATTGAAATCACAGGTACATGATACTTTTTACACGGCACGGTTACGGTAACTGCTTACCAACAGAGGGGCAGTAGCTTGTTTGCTAGCTTGGGAAAAGTCCATCTTTTTATGGAGAATCTCTGTCGTGATGCAGGAATTTAATCTTCAACTCCTCTCCAGATGCATGCCACAGTGTTGTATGTTGAAAGTAGATAAAAAAAAAACATTAAAATAATTTATTATTTCTACCAATAGTTATTTGGTTTTTAAATTGTTAAACCCACTCTTTAAATCACACGATTCTATAATATCCCAAAAATTCAACCTCGGTGGGATCTGAATCAGAAACCTGCTCATCTACCACGACCTATCGGGAGGTCGCGGGATTGAGTCCCGCCGCCACCGAGTTTTAATTTTTGAGGATATTATAAAATCTTGTTATTCCTTTGAAGTTAGTGAGGTACATCGTTTTCTTTATTAATCTATAGTATACATCACATTCGTTTTCTAGACGTGGGGCGAATACACCAGGAAAGTCTGCTTCTGTAATAAGAAAAATGTTGTCTTTTGGAATTTAAACACGACAAGGGCGTGAAATTTTTATTAAAAAATCTTGTGGGATAATATATCATATTAAGTATATAATATTTGTCCAGTAGTGGGCTGATGGACTAATATTTGCATGTTTAGCAGATACCCACGACACAGGGAAATCAGTTAGGGTTATAGGAATATCTTCATAGACAGTTCTGACCCTAAATTCATTACATTCACGAAAACTTTGACAACCACTTGACAACCAATTCCTTTGATCACCACCGCCACCGCCACCCCAACCGCCATCGCCACCGCTACCCCAAACGCCAGCGCCACTGCCACCGAGTTTTAGGTATTGCTTGTAGATCACCGTGAAAATTTGCAAGTCCATCGCCGCTTAATTGGAACACTTACCGATGACACATCGCATGCCTTCGAATTTTTGGTTCTAGGGCATGCCAGTTTCCTCAAGATGTTTTCCTTCACCGTGACGAGCTCTTGTCCATAAACTTTCATAAATTCTTTCACGACCAGGTTCGAACTCCGCATCGGAAGTCGGGGTACCGCCCACTAGGCTAATACGGATCAATGACTTACGATAAGAACCGCTGCAAATCTCTTTTACTGCATGGAGACCAGGTCTTGGCAGGGATTCGATGGCTGTACTTCGCGGCCATGATGTGATGGTCCCCACGGCAGTGGTTGTGCGGGGCACCATCATGAGAAATGCCAAGGCTGAAATAAGTTTTTAGAATAAGGCTTATTACCACTGTTTTACAGTTATTTAATGAGATTCTGTGGCTAACATAAAAGCTTTTCAAATATATATTTTCAGATTTATACTGTCTCCATCTATTGGTAAGCCGTTACTGAAACCTCCATAGGTTTGCTTGCAACACCAGAGTTACAAAATAATGTTACATAAACGCCTACAAAAAAATCTGAGCAAAATCACATGTGTGCGCAGAAAATGTCACCTGGCGCTCTATATAGTACTAGGGTGGTTGCTATTTTGCCCTCTATTCTATCTAAAATGATGGACCACAAATGAAACACCCATTGTATGAAGGCTTGCTCATAAACACGTCCATAGCTCACGCACGCACTCATAAAATAGTATGCTGATCGGCCGCCATTGCTTCATTTTGCAAATTTAGTGCCGATTCTCGTCTGTTCATGTAGGAAATGTTTTAGAACAGCTTACCTATGTCCGATTTCGTGTGCGAGTTTCAGGGCAATGTTAGTCCGTTTCCACTCTAGTATGGTACAGCTGTTCTTCAGGCTGCAAATTCCGTTCTGGTAACTACGGCCTGAAAACAACTTCAATAAATATTATAAAAAACCAAAAGTTACATATACCTAATGTTTGGGAGTCGATAGATTACCTCACTCACTGCGAGTATTTTCGAACGAAGCGTATTTATAACCTCAAAAATGTGTTGAAAGGGATTGTATTTTTTAAACTGCATTAGGAGATAAATTTTAAAGTTCTCCTGCCGCGTTGGTCCAGTGGGCTGTACCCTGACTTTCGAGACGAATGTCGTGGGTTCGAACTCGGTCGTGCACCAAGTTATTTCACAATTGATGAATACTATGACTTGGAATACTATGCAAAACCCGGGAATAATGTATGACGAAAAAATTATATTTATACGCTTCTCTAATCACCCTCCGACTTGGTATCTCACAGATCTCCATCATGGGGATTGCAGTCGTAAGCGTGTTTGTTTTATTCTCCTAGATTTTAAATACCTACTTAATATGATCCACTCATGGAGCTGACCTCAAATATTAGGCGATTGTGATCAAATGAATAACTTTGGTGACTCATAGGCGTTTTTAGCACCTCTGTCATAAATCCTTTATAACAATGAACTACTAGTGGAATGTCCCGCGACTTTGTCACATTTTAGGTTCTACATTTTAGCTTCATATTTTCACTTGACTTCTAGAATTCCAGAAAATAGGTGCTACTTTCTCTACCGGAAATTCATCAAAATAATTACAAGTCAACCCACAGTCACTGTTCACAATAAAGAACGATGGGCTTGCAACGTTTAGATCTAAGGATTTCCATCTAAGAGATTACAGTTTGTTTTTTTGTATATTTGCATGTTTGTTTGTTTGCACGTTTGTAAGTCCGTGCGCCTGTGCTTCTGCACGTATTGTCTGTCTGTCTTTCACCATTTATCTCTGGAACGGTTTATCCAAAATGTGTTTTTAGCAATCGTTTTGTATGACTTCATATACAGTTTTTAGATAGGCTTTTTTCGCCACAAGTCACTAGGTGGCGCTATAATAAACGATGGAAGACACGTCGAGGATATGGAAATGTTGTATAAAAGCACTTTTCTTAAGGTGCGATCAACTGATGCAGCGGCAATGGCGGTACCGTTCAATGATGATGATTGTGATCATTGTCAAGTGAATATACATACTTCTTGTTCGCTATGGCTACCGCATCAGTTTGACAGTGCTTTAAAAGTATGCTGATAAAACTAAGTACCTGTGCTTGTCCTAACTTGTTCATTATTCTTCCCATAATAAAACACATCGAGTCCAGTGAACAGAAGAGAGTAATACCACTTTTTTTTCTCTTCCTTCTTCTCTCCTTGCCATTTACAATAACTGTTCAAATACATGGACACGTTCTCATTCATCGCGAATTTTTTCATATCATTTTTCAGAAATTTCACATCTAGAAGCACGAATTGCACTGTCTGGTTTAGACTAGGGCGTCTGAATAGCGTCTCTACGTTTCTTAAAATAGTTCTGAACATGTTTCTGGCTTTTTCTCTTGTTCTGGATTTGTAATCTTTGGATAGGTTGTAGGTTAGAGCTTTGTCTAGGTGTACCATGATAGGAATTATGATACCGTGCCCTTGATTGTGGTTTGTGAAGTATTCGAATGTGTTGACATCCTTTGGTGTAGCGTTTATACGTTTTCTTGAGATGTTCTGGAATTTTTGAACAGAACAATCACAATAGTTTATTGGAAATACAAATTAGTTTTAGTTTAGCATGATAGTGTCAGAATGACGATATCCATTCATTAACGACATAATACTGAGGAAAAAAAAAATAGTATTATGTCGTTTTAGCGCTATTTGTGTTTTTGATACTGATGTCCTTTTATTTAGAGGGCTAGGCAAACACCGCGTCAGTTTGAGCGAGCCATTACCCTGGCCCGCTTGTTATCAAATACTGCGAATGTAACAATACATTATAGCTACATATCTAGATTCTGTGAATTGGCCTGACAGCTAAAAATAAATGTGTTAAAATTTCAATTTTTGTTTATCCATAATAAAACGTTATTTTGGTTTGGTTCGTAGTTTCCCATTCTGGGGATTGTTATAATGACTCATAGTTTTAGCATAACACAAAATTATTATTTTGAAGAGAATGCTTCAGTAAAGTACATTTTTATTGCAACAACTGTGTATAAAGGTGGTAGGTACTGTTTTTAAGTTTGAACAGCTTGCCCGTTTTGGAGATACAATATTATTATTGGTCTTAAATCTATTAATACATCAGACAGTGAAATTGTAGACTGTAAATTCACTTACTGTAAGCCGTGTTGGCCTAGTGGGTCATACCCCGACTTCTGATCCGGAGGTCGTGGGCTCGAACCCGGTCGTTCACAAATGGATTTTTCCACTCGAAAAATGTATGTGCGCATTAACACGTGCTCAAAACGGTGAAGGAAAACATCGTGAGGAAACCGGCATGCCCTAGAATCAAAAATTCGAAGGCATGTGCCAACAGTTAGTGTTCCAATAAGCGGCGATGGGCTTGCAACCTTTCACGTGGAAACTACTAACTGAGTATGTATCTGAGGATGTCCACCATGGGGAAGACAGTCGAGAGCGTGTTTTTTTTTTTTTTTGTTTTTTTTTGTCATTTCACTGCTGGACAAAAGCCTAATTTAAAACCTTAATTACAAATATTCTTATAAACACTTAGGTATAAAATAGCCGGTACCTAAAATGTAAATTGTCGATACCGAAAATATCACTTAGCGACAAAACACGACTTTTTAGGAAAGCAAAAAAAAACGATTTTTATTTTCGTAAATTATGTGTATTCTTTTATTTTACTTTAAATAAATAGTCTCCAAAAGCCATGAAAATGTTTCATGTTTCCCAATTCTTTTAGTTTCAACGGTAATGGGTGCCGTTTAAATTACAGGCACGTGAGACTCTTCACCCGTTGTCTTAGTGTTGGCAACACACAAGTTACCTTTGGAGTTGCAAGCGTCAGTAGATTACGGTAACCGCTTACCATCAGGTATGGTAACTAAAACTGGTTGCTACTTAAGCTGTTAAAAAATATATAAAGACAGACTTACATGTCTACAAATTCCACTATGAAAGCTAATCACTAAAAGTAGTACAGCCAGATAAAATTTCATTTTCACAGTGTTCTCTCGAGTACACTAGCGCAAAGCCTAAATCGAACTAAGCTTCAGCCCTAAGCTACGAATTGCAGAACCACAGAATAATGAGTTATTACTACTGCATGTCGGCCATATAACTGTATGTGTAATGGGTACAGATGTTGATAAAAGTGCTTTAACATTTGGCATCTTTGCGAATGCGAATTTTAAATTCGTTGAGATTCTCATACTTTCGGTCATTTGTAATGTGTAATGGGAAGTACAGAAGTGATTGAAAATTTGTATCTTTGCGAATGCGTATTCGAAAATCGACGGGAATCTCATACTTTTGTAAACAGAGTATAGGTATTGGTTTTTGGTAAATCTTTTAAAAGTCATAAAAAAGGTGGTATTTATTTACTGCATTGGTATTTAATACCATTGCCTCATGTACCCTTGCATTCATGAGAGTTTTTTTTAAACTAGCTATGCCCGATATGTATTTAAAAGCAGGGCCCTCTAGTGGCAAAACCTCAGAACAATCCTTGAAGACAATCGAATATTAAGATATTGTATAAAAAATATATTACCTTATGTAAATTTGACTGAAAAGTAACAGTATATTTTTTCCCCGCTAGTACATCTGCTAGCTTCGATACAGACACCTATAATTAGTAAGTAGGTACCTAGTGTTTTACTAGAATCAAGAAAGCTCTCCCGCGGAGCAGTAATTTTTTTATCAACGCATCAAAACGGCGTTTAAAATAGAAAACTATTTTTATTGTCTCAGTCCAATTTAGGAACTGATCTGGTTTTGTTAGGTTTTTTTATTAGTTTCTTCGCCTTTGTGGACTCGAATAAAAAGTAGCCTATATCTATCCTAGGTCGTCAACAAAAATTTGGTTCAAATTTGTTCAGCTGTTACGGATACTATTAGCTATTATAAAGAAACATATAAATATTCATACTTATCATATTTATAATTTTATAGTACCTAGGTTCCGTGGTAGGTTGGGAAAGTTTTATTACAAAACCAAAATGTATGTATGAATCATGAATAATTCATATTATTGTTTAATTTTCACGTTACTATCCCTACTATCATCGGTGAAATCGGTCTGTGCCATCGGTAAAGGCACAGACTTAGTTTCGACTCATTCCGAGAGTCTGAAATTTGGAAAAGTGTCCTGAAGTTTACAAAGTGGCATAGAATGGTAGGGACACAAAGTTTTAAAGCCACGTTTTATAGGCAACCTTTTTGCCCCTTAACCTCAGTGCTATCTTTGTCAACTCATTAAATATTATGAATTTAGGTTATAAAATACTCTAACTCTTGTGGATTTTTTATTATCCTGAAATAATTTTAAATTTCAGGCATGTATTATTTTATTTTGTTTAAATCACTTGTTCTAAAATTAATGATATTAGTGCCTCTCTTTTTCCTTTCTGCTAGTTCTCGGGAGAGCATTTTCATATTAATTTGTAAATAACTTAAAAACTAATTATTCATAAATTGTATAAATATACTAAATAGCCTTTTTCATCGACTATTCTATACCCGTAATGGACGGAAATCATAGAGCATGTTGTAGACAGACGTCTACCTTTAACAGAATTAAAATGCCCCTTAATTGGAAAAAATAAACATACTCACGACTGTACCATGATGGAGATCCTCAAATCCATACTCAGTACTCAGATCTGTGAGGATTGGTGAAAATATTATGGCATTTTCATGTTGGCAACCCATGGCTCAGGGAATCCTGTGTGGTCAGTACTTTTTGAAGTTTTTTTTTTCTTTCATGCGTTGTTATCGACTTATCCACGTTTAATTATCAATAGTGTTTAAGAAATAGGGCCTTACCCTACCCGCAAGTTTAATAGTATTTACTTAAACTGTTTTTTTTTAATTAAAAACTAATAATTAAGAACTGGTTTTGATCGACTTTAAATTCTCAATTCGGTTATATTTTTTTATATTATGAGTATTTGTCTGCTAGAATCATTTCACGTTTGTCTTTGTCTAGTCTTGCAAATTGCCTGGAACTGATTTGGAATCAATTGAATCATGCTGATATTGTCTGTTCGTAGAATGAACCATGACATAACTGGCTTGTGATTTACTAGCTATAACCGACGGGTTCACCCGCGTGATACCCGTATAAAAAATTACCGATTAAAACTAGCGTTCTTAAGAAACACATTCGCTCGACCGTTTTTACGTCTACTTATGTTACTAAATTGGTAATAACGAAAAACTCTTTTTAATCGACTTTAAAAAAAGGAGGAGGTTCTCAATTCGGTTCTTTTTTTTTGTTTATTACCGTCATATCATGTTTATATGTGTTACTCCGTCATTTATAAACCGATTTTGATGATTCTTTTGTTGTTGTATAGAAAATGATCCCGAGGTGGTCCCTTAAAAGTTTTATTCCTGAGCGATTGCAATTTTCCCGTAATACTGATAAAAAACGTTATCACATCAAAAATGTTATCACGACTATGTGATTTTTTTGTGGGTTATTTTACTTTTGTTTTTTATTCGAAAGTGTCATCCTGAGTTTGAAGTCGGCTTTTTGATATTTAATGTCTTTTATAATGCCTATGTCTGAAGGTCCATTCCAAAGATTGGTGAAAGAATTTGTGAAATCGGATGGTTAGTTGTACGGACATCCAAACTTACAAACTTTACCTCGTTTTAATATTAATATAGATTTTGCTGTGAAAATGAGACTATTTTAGATTGCTTCACCAGCAATGACGTTCTTAACCTTGTCATGACTTGAATAGGTCGATCAACAGCCTGTAGAAGTGTCATAAATGTTTTATAACAACCATAAAAAATGAATGCAAGAAATTTACTTAAAATGCAATGGGCGGTCTTGACGTTTACAAATGATGTCTTCTAGAAAAGACGGTATCAGCTTGAGTTCCTGTGACTATAAATTCATAGTTATCATTCGTTCACATCGATCCTATCCATCAAAGGTTACCTGGAAGAGACCACATATAGTGTTAAATCTATTGTAAGCTCAATGTGTTTCTTAAACACTTTTTCATTGGATGAGCTGGTCGTGTTGCCGAGGGTTCTATAAAAAAAAATTGAGTGTACCTAGGTACGTAGTAATTTTATTCAATGTTAGTATAATTTATTTTCTTATATAAACTCATATATATATATTAGGTCTGGGTGTTTCTATGTATAATACCTATTTATTTATAAAAAAATATCTATGCAGTATATCAGTCATGTAGTTCCCATAATACAACCTCTTCTTTGTTTGAGGCTAGATGTGTTAAAAATGACCAGCATTATTATTATTTATACATTCATAATTAATACGTTATTTGTATTACAATACATATCTATATTCAAGTCCGCACCCCAAAAAACGGTTCCAACGGACCAGCAGAAGACCAGCGCTGGTTGCTTATAAAGATCGCCATCGACGCAAGTTGTTCAGACTTTGGTGTAATCTAGGTTATCTTCTGAGAATAAATGCAACTAAAATCCAGATGGGTTAAGTAAACAAAGCAATCTATTTTAAAATATCTTCACCTAGAATTTTGTTTCCTTGAATATTTTTTGCTCGATGCGATGTTTCAAGCTGAAAAGATTTAGACAAAACCTATTTTAGTAGATCTCTTGGTTATTTTTAAATCGCAATGATTTATTTTCTTATTTTGTATGTATGTAACCTATCCTGTTCCACTGCTGGACTGATCAACTGTCAATATGTTTCGCACTTTATAAAAAGGACTTGCTATGAAGGCTTAGGGATGGGAAAAATGTTGGAACTTTTAAACACTGTTTTTTTGCTGCCAATCTATAAGTAAATATAACTTTGGTGTGCTTTTTTCTGATTTATAATAAAAAAGCCATTGCCAAAGCAATTATCAGATCGAGGAAGGGCAGACACTGGACACACATTTTTCAGGGCGTCTTGTCCACACCCCTTTTTACAATATCCATGATTACCTGGGTTGTTTATTTTATAATTTGCACACGTATTAAATTAATATAGGGTAAGATTGTATGTACACTTTTACATAAAAATGTTATGTAACTTATTATAAAAATATCAAATGAAAATACTAAGTTCAATTATTTACAAATGTTGGTACATTTATTTTCTAATCATCAGTAACGACTAAATTGTACACAATACTGGCCACAGTCCAATCAAAACAATCATTAAATAAAAAAATAAAGAATCTTAACTTTATAGTAGATACTCAACTGTACCTACCAATGAAGGGTTTTCTTTGTATCTATTCCAAATATTATTAAATTTACAGTTCGTTAAAAAAATAATTTATTTCTAATGGTGAAGTACAAATCCTAAATCTAGACTGGCAACAATGTGAGTCCATTATTTCCTCTTCGTGACTGCATGAATCCATTCTGAGATATTCAATAGACATGTTTTTAATTGGTTTCCATTAATCTCTCTCTTTACGTTGAGTCCTACACAATGTAAAAAGCGTCCATTATAAACTCCATAAAAAAAAACTCAATATGAAAACGAAAGGTGTTTTTTGGAAGAAGTCTTTCGCGTGACAGTACCTAACTCTTCAGAGTTATTGCGTAAAGTCGCGTATTGGATATCAAGTCGATGTAATCTTGGGGATGCTTCGTGGAGAGGCGAAACTTGTGTCATTTTTTGTTGAGCTTTTTTTCTAATGTAAATTGTGTAAACGTGTTCTCCATTGTGTTGTCCCAGCAAGATTAAGCGGAATTATTGATTATTTTTTAGCCTATGTAATTCAACTGCATGACAAAGGCCTCCCTATTTCCTCTCCATCCTTGTCAGTCCTGGGCTGTTAAAGGCCAACCCTTCTTAAATGAGACAAAGATCGTATCTCCCTCTCATTTTGAATCCGCCGCGAAATCGTCTATAATGGGTCCATTCCGTGGTTGTTCTCGTCCAAATCTCACTCGGCATTCGGCATATACAATCCAAGCGAAATAATATACAGATATATTAAGTTACCACTTAATATATATATCTTTTGAATATTAATCATGAATCATGATACATACTGCCATCTAGTAAGCTTATAAGAACTATCACTGATGAAAAATAAAACCTTAGAATGGGTATTAAGTACAGTCAAGGATAAAATCTGGTTTGGTTAGTAGCCTGCGTCCGCGTCGTAGCTACTCTTGGAGCTATCATATTGACCTGAAAATAGATAATCATTGTTAAGTTTTATGTTAAAAAATATTTGTTTAGGGTTTTATAACTTTATTGGAAAAGAAACTCTTATTGGATAAGTTTGTTGTCCGTCAAGACCCTTTTTATCAGGAACGGCTGAATGTATCAACTTTGAAATCGTACCAAATACCAGTAACCAGGCATAGATAAAATAATTTCTATAACAACTTTGAATTTATATTTAATATTTTTCTAGTAACCAGTGCCTCTGACTACCCCCTACTTGGTATCCTCAAAGATCTACGTATGAATATGTATCAGAGGATGTCCATCATAAGGAAAACAGTGTTTGTTTTTTTTTTGTTTTTTGTCAGATTAATTTATTATCATTATCAGCCTGGAAAAGTTTACTCCTAGACATAAAGAAAGAATATAAGCATGAACGCCTGATGATTAAGTTGTAGCAATCATTTTGTGTTGCGCATATGATAGTAGACGTTGGTCGAAAACTGGCAGCCTAAAGTGAAACTGGACCAGACACGTCTGCCGCATGTTGAACGACTTTTGGGAAAAACACCACATATTGGACCCCACTTAATGCAAGGCGGCGACATGGAAGACCCAGGATGAAATGGCGGGAGGAGCTAGAGTGCAACTGTAATCGTAGCCTGTGACGGCTTTAAATTGGGAGGAATGGAAGGAGAGTAGGAATACCTTTACCCAGTGGGACAAAAATAACTGAATAATAATATTAAGATAGCGATGGTGATGTCTTCAGGAGATTTGTTGAACCACAAAATATTTATCCAGTTATTAGCTTTAGGGTTTTCGAAGAAAGAACTTAAAACTATTTTTTTGTGAATAACATGTTGATTTTGTTAAACTACAGGTGAATAAATTTATGATTTTCGCATTATTTGTTAACGTGGAGTACGTTAGCAATATATAAATAGATAATTCGGTTCGGCATCTACGTTTGTCTTCGGTTCGTCAATTTACACAAAACCCGTCCAAAACTCACCACGGTTCGTGTCTGTGAGCTGCAAACTCTTCAAGATTGCCTCAGGGATGGGGGGAGAGGTAGGCAGGTGCGCGCCTTCAGCCCGGTATCCATTCTCATCAGCGGTGTAGGTGATGGAGTAAGTTTGGCCGTCATCACCGACGTAGGAGTAGGAGCCTGATACCTGGAGGGAGCCTTCCTCAGGAACAGCTCCGGGGACTACGCGACCTGAAATTCACAATACGGTTTCAAATAAAATCTTCGCTGCACCAGTAGTATGAGCACTTGAGAACCCAAAAAAAATTGTCTTCAGAAGTGAAGACTAAAAAGTTGGTTTCTTTTGTTGGAGAGAATGGAGGAATATATTTTTTTTTCTCCTCTTCAGTAATAAACAAAGGCAGTCGTCGAACGCTTTCACAGACTCATTATAAAAAATATCTAAATTAGCTACGATACCTTAGGGTAGAAAAAACAAATATCGGAACTTTCTACATCAAAATGATCTCTAACCTTCTCCTATGAATTCGACAGACAATCAAATAACGACCTCTATGTCGCAGTGGACGAAGGCCCGTCTGAGACGCAGAAGGTTGGGGGTTCAATTGCCGTAGCGGGACAAATGTTTGCACGATTAGTTTATGTTTGTCTCGGGTCTGGGTGTTTTCTATGTATGATATGTATGTATATACAAAAAAAAGTATATTAAGTAGGATATCAATCATGTAGTTCCCGTAATACAAGCTCTGCTTACTTTAGGCCTAGATGATGCTGTGTGAAAAATTACCAGCATTATTTATTTATTTTTTAACTCGACTAAGATCGTTTGTGATCGTTCAAAATGCCGATGGTCAGATGGTAACCCTGGTCAGGCTTACCTGACCTTATTTTATACAACTAATGTGGCAAACAAGTAAAAAGTTACCATAGCCATCGTTAAGATCACGCTGCCAACCTTGAGATATAACGGGGAAAAAGTCTCATGCACCTATTCACCAGCAACCATACCTTCTAAACCAGCACATTGCAATCCAGAAGCATTGCATTACCAGGATGCGTTATAATATTTAACAACAAATAAATAAATAGATTTTTCTTCATATATTATTTTCTATCCCCGACTAGCCACCGATCGCTTTGCCAAGACTTCCGATTCACATCCAAAATGAGTTGAATTATAGATATATATCCACATTTTAACCAGGTCTTAAATAAATGAACTCCATAAAAACACGCACATAATTTTGAAACAGCAAGGACACCATAAATTAGTGGTTAGAACTTTGACTTTGACCAATTTTTGTGTTGAACTGCAAATTACTTTTAACCTTTACCGTAATTGAGAGCTTGGAGCTTGGTACCAATTAAGTTCAAGATGTTAAGCTGGATCTAATTGACACTCTGAGATATTAATGTGTTTCGGTTATCCCCATAAAGTTTTAGAACGCTCTGGTACAAAGTGAAGGACTCAAGAAAATGCTATTATTTAACCATAAGTTTGGTTTTATTCCATGTTTAAATAGCTTTTAACAGCAAATCGATTTGTCGATGCATCGGGGGTATTATGGCCGAGTGCTTTAGAAGGTGAAAAGCTGGTTCTAAAAGGAGCTAAATATGTTTTCTGTTATTATATAAGAAACCACTCCTTTCTCAAACAATATACATTAGAAAACATAATAGATAATAAGAAACACATAGGTTTGAATGAAGTATTTATCGTATGTACTCTAAAATATTTATTTTAATGAAATGAGATCAGAGATGACCCAATTTGTGTCCAATGGTCATCAAAAAATGCCGTGTTGGCCTAGTGGGTGATACCCCGACTTCTGATCAGGAGGTCGTGGATTCGAACCCGGTCGTGCACCAATGGATTTTTCCACTCGAAAAATTGATGTGTGCATTAACACTCAAAACGGTGAAGGAAAACATCGTGAGGAAACCGGCATGCCCTAGAATCAAAAGTTCGAAGGCATGAGCCAACAGTTAGTGTTCCAAAAAGCGGCGATGGGCTTGCAACCTGTCACGTTGAATGCTTACTACTTGCAAAACGCGGACACGTACCAAATAAGCGTGTTTTTTTGGTCATCATAGAATACTCTATCAAAAGTAATTTCCAGAGCTAAATGTATATTTTCATCGGCGTTATGGCTGAGAATCGACTTCTTAGTATGGATTCCCTGTTAAATTATTAACATTAGGATGAATGAAGCTAAAGAGGTATGCCAGAATCGTAGCATACGAAATCCGTTGTTTCTACCTACCCCTCCGGGAAACAGGCGTGACTTCATAAATGTATTATGTTCACTGCTGGGAAAATATCTCCTGCGAAGAGTACGACATACGGTGCCTGAATCCATCCACGGAGTTCACACAACTTTCATGACGGTCGTTCGGGGGACCTTAATTTTTCCATAATTTCTTGATCCCGATTATTTATGCACTAGAATTTGTCTAAGTATTGAGAGAATGCTATGATATTATACTATGGTACTATCCTACCTTCCTGTTCAGCCTTTGTTCCATCGCTGGTCTCGTAAGCGTATTTGTATCCCTGCTCGTTAATCTCACTATCGTATTTGAGGATCTCAGCGGTAGCTGATGCTGAGGCTGAGGCGGAGGCTGACCCTGATGCGTAGTTCTGGGATTGTCCTTGAATGAGAGGTTAAAAATATGAAAAACTACATAAATACAACAAATTATGCAAGTAGGTGTACGATGGTGAGATTAGATTGATAAGTAGTTGATAAGGACTCACCTAGTGGGGTCTGAAGATCTGCGTTGGCGCCACCAGCAGTTCTGGCATTGTTGGGTGGAAGGTAGACATTCTCCAGACGGTCGGCTGACGCCACTACCGCTGCTGCCAAGATGATGAACTGAAATAATAATTAATGGTAATTGGTAATTAAAAAGTACCTGTGAAATATCTTGACAACCATTGCTGCGAGGAAGGTAGCCAGAGACGCGAAAGCATGTTCCGTTCAAATCAAAGGTTTTTATTAGAAATCACCATAATTTAGAATCGTCGTCAGTGTATTTATAATTTGCGAATCAATAAACAATTTTGGTAGAATTCGCTCCTAAGCCCCCCCCCCGAACAGAGCCTAAAAGGTTCTGTTCGGGGACAGCTATGATTCTTATTTTTCATCAAGGTGTCGTTGTACTAATGACCTCAGTGGCACAGTAGGCGAGTAGCCGGCGGAAGCACAAGAGGTGTGGATTCCATCCACCCCTAAGGGTGCAAAATAAGAAATTAAATTTCATATTGGACTTATCAACTTCCCATTATACGAAGACGACTTTTATATGACTAAAACTTATGTTTTGAAAGAATATTATAGTTAAATTTTTAATTGCTAACGCTGAGCTAAACATTTTAACACCCGTAGGCTGTTGAGATTACGTTGGTAAACACAGCCTTCCTTATTGTGGCTTGCGGCGGCTTCACAGCTATTGCTTTTAAAGTTAAATAACACTTGCAAGTTGCAACTAATATCCAGCAGTTAATTTAATTGTTCGGTTGCAACTAAACGCAGACGATGCAACTTATACAGAATTTGAGATTTAAAGTTTTAGTCTAAATCTATTAGAATAAAATTGAAAATAAAGTCTATTTTTATGTCTGCTTTTCCACAATTATCACTTTAAATCTATTATTTTATGTATTCCGCGACGTTGTTATTTTATCTTAGTAATTAAAATTCTACTATTTTATTAGAATTAGACACTAATATTTCAAATAATAGTAAGCTAACTATCTTATATTTAAAGAACTCAGCTGTATTTTCGAAAAAAAAAAAGTTTGAAAAAGCGCATTAGGAATTCAGATCCCGATAAATTTGACATATCTCAAACGACGAATTTTAAGAATTTCGATTAAAATTTTGCAGTAACGAATTTCTGTACAAATTTAAGACATCTCATATAACACAACACTCGTAACGTAAACTGAAATTTCACTTTATCACTTCAACCACATTATACTAACTGAATATAATAAACACATATAAACTAACTGAATATAATATACACATATACTAACGTATTTCATAGCTGGTGTCTTCACTAAGGTCTGTCCTAGAATGTGATAGTGTAGTGAATCCCCTCACATTTATACTGATGCGTGCACAGTTCAATAATTTGACTGATTTAATTTAGAATCACGTTTGAAATTGTCCCTTCACAAATTTCTTATTGCAATCACTTAGGATTGAGATTCGCGGATGCAAGGACTTGAATTGTTAGATCCTGGTTCAGTTGTTTTGGTAAAGTTGAATTGTTTATAGGTATAAATATTTCAAGTTAGTGACCTATATCTTATTTAATATTATAATATCTGTGATCTTACTAATTGGTCTAACTTTAGCTAGCTGATCTTTGTCTATATATCTCTGAAATAAGATTTGGACAAGTATTAAATGAGGATTTTGACAAGGATAGCGCAGTCGAAGGTCCGCCTGAGACGCAGAAGGTTGCGGGTTGAATTCCTGCCGCGGGACAAATGTTTGTATGATCTGCAAATATTTGTCTCGGGTCTGGGTGTTTTCATGTATAGCATTTATGTATTTACAATATATATATATATATATATAAGTATTATATCAGTAATGTAGTTCCCATAACACAAGCTCTGCTTACTTTGGGGCTAGATGATTGTGAAAAATGTCCAGCGTTATTATTATTATTCTGACTGCTATTTCTTTTTTTTTATACAACTAAATTGGCAAACAAGCAATCGACGCACATGTTGGTAAGTGGTTACCGTAACCTATGGACGCTTGCAACAACAGAGGTATCACTCGCGCGTTGCCAACCCTGAGACATAACGGGTGAAATTTCTTATGTGCCTGTAATTTTACCGGCAACCATACCCTTCGAGACGGAATACAGCAATTCGAGCATTATTACTTGGTGACAGAAATAGTTATGGTATACCCCGGAAGAGCTTTTTTATAAGGAGCTCTACTTCTTTAGTAGTATATCAGTCATGTAGTTCCCATAACACAAGCTCTGCTTACTTTGGGGCTAGATGGTATGGCACATGTCAACAGCCAGAAGAGGGTACATTCTTTGCAAACTGATTTTTTATCTGATTGTGATGTGCCAAACCAACGACTGATATGTAGCTTCGCTTCGTCTATCAATGTTAATAAAATAATTAATTATATTGCAAATAGCACTTTATTTGAGCAATATGTAATATATATTTATTAATAAATATCAAACCTTATTTAAAGATATTTAATTTAAAATGCATCACCTTATAGATTACCAAAAATGGTGAGTAATTTGGTCAAGTTGTATAATTTATTGGAGTTGCATGATTGGGTTTTAGGGTTTCGAAGTCAAATGGTGAAAGTGGGATCCTCATTTCGTTATGTCTGTCTTCCCGCGTGTGCCATAATCCAATATACATAAGTACATAAAGGGGATTGAAACTCCCAGTATGGAAAGCTAGCTATGCAGCCGCATGTTTTTTTTATCTAATTTATATATCTACCTATAATATGGAAAGTGGATACTTATGAACAAAAAACTAATGAAGAATAACAATAATTTTACTTTATGTTATCATTTAAAATATTTTTGAACTAGAAAAAAGTGGTTTCTAGAAATTACAAGTTATTTTAAAGAAAGTCTTGGAAAGACTTAAAGTTAGCTAAAGTTCCTCTAATTTTCGTCCTAGAAGTATGTTATAAAATTAAATTTAACTTTTAATTTAAGTAATAAGGATTCGATATTGACGTCGTCGCTGAATCGTTTTATTAAACAAAATTAGACGTAATTTTTACAAATAAGGTTATGCTTACCAATATTATACATTGCTACGGGACCTTCGCAAAGCGTGGCTCGACACGGTCTCAGGCAGTTTTATTATAGTTCAAGTCACGCGTGATCTCAGGGTTAAAAGCTACTAGTTTCATACCCATCTTTTCCTGACAAATAATTACTAGTTAACTTGTTGATGAATTTATCCATAAAACAACATGTTCACCTTCATTAAGAACCAAGTCATGTCGTGAAAGTCGAATATATGCTATAAATCATGATGCCCTTCATTCTCTTGATGCTTCGAAGAAGACTTTAAAACTTACACCACATTTTACAAGATCAATCCCCTGCTCTTGTGACCTCAATCGACGCCACCCCTTCTCCATCGTATTTATAAAACTTGAAAAAAAGAAGAGGTGATTTTTTTTTTAAATGCTGGACATTTTTACACAGCATCCTCTTAACCCAAAGTAAGAAGAGCTTGTGGTATGGAAACTACATGACTGATATACTACTTATTTACTTTTTTTTTGTAAATATTTACATAACATACATAGAAAACACCCAGACCCGAGACAAATATTCGCAGATACAAACATTTGTCCAGCGGCGGGAATCGAACCCGCAACCTTCTGCGCCTCAGGCGGGCCTTCGCCCACTGCGCCACAGTGGTCGTCAAATTGCTTTCTGGGATCGTATAACTCGTGTTCCACGACGTTTAAAATAGCACTTCATTTGAAAACTCCCTTCCCCTGCACCCACACTTTATCGTAGGTATCTCTAAAACTTACAAGAGGGGCGGTGATAGCTTGGTTGGATAGTATAACGGTTGTTTCACGCCGTTTTAAAACTTGCATCCCCTTTTGAAAATTCCCCCTAGCACCCCATTTCCCTTCTTGTCTCCAAAACTTAAGACTAGCGCGTTTCTATTGTTTCGTTATCCGACTCTAAAGAGGTTAGATGGTCACTTTACTAGTGATGTCTAATCAGGGTACAAAATTGTCGGACAATACGCACTATTTTTCGTTTGATATGATTCGGACAATTAGCAAAAATCTCATTTCATTGCATTCGTCATGCCTATAAAATAAAATTGTTAGCGTGCCATAGTTCACGTACATTTGGTAATCCACACTAATATTATAAAGAGTTAAAGTTTGTTTGTATGTAAGTTGAAATAAAGAAAGTAATATCCAATTTCGAAAAAAAAACTACAAATTTAAAATGGACCTTCAGAGTAGGCATTTCAATAAAAGGGCTTTTTGTGGAGACCAATTTTTCAACGCTGCTTTAATGTAAAGGGCTTTTTATCCGGGTACAGTTCGGGCGAAGCCGGCTGCAGCAGCTAATATTCTAATAAATCCACGTACGTTTTGTAATGTGCTTATAAATGAGATCCTCGTTCTAGTGCGCGTCCCGTAAACGAGACGAAATGCGACCTTTATTTTGGTATGTGATTGCGATCTGTTTTACATAAAAGCAAGTTTGTTCTCAGCTTACATGGTTATATAGTTTAACGGCAGAAGCATGGGTTTCTGAGATTGTATTGCGTTTTAATGTCCGCCATCTTTTTTAGGCAAGATTGGAGAAAATTATATAGTTAAAGTCACGACAATATTCCTCATGGTGGGCATCCTCAAATAGGTTAGGTTTAAATAACTTTATTCTCAAAAAGACAAACAGATGTCACTTATATGAGAACGATACAAACTTAATTACTAATCTTAAAGTGGGTCGTTCTTTTACAGTAATAAGTTTAGGTTGTTCCAATTTAACGTGTATTTAGCAGGGATGCATCATTGATAATTATAGGTTTTTTTATATGTTGCCACGCTGAATGCTAATGTGTTGACCCAGATAAGAGCCAGCTCTCTTGTCACGCGTCGCTTCGACCAGTCGCCCTGAAAGAATTTTGAAAACGCGAAGGGCCCCGGTTCCCCACGGACCCAGAGTCTCAACCCCAAAAGGCTCAAATAAGTAAACTCTGTCGAGACTTCTATATTTGCGCCTCTTGAGATCCTCGGCCGAATCAGCCGCTGCACCGGCTCTAACTGAAGTCCCCGACAGATGAGATGGTGCTAGGGTATCTACGAATTAATTAAGTAAAATAACGGTCTTATAATTAATTCTAATGGAGCAATTCATAAAATAGTGATATAATTTAATTTGTTAAGTTCGTTTCTGTTTTTCTCATCATCTTTTTTTAACTAAGGTTTACTTTTAAAAAGGTCAACTTGAGAGTTATGACTTGATCGATTGCTTATACGAATGTTTCAGCTATTTACTTTCACTTACGTACGTATATTACTAAACTTGTTACCAAGTTTTTTTATATATCTAGTTTGGTGTCAGGATTAATTTGGACGGAATTAATCTTCATATCTTATTCTTGACATTGGAACGTCTTCATTTTGTAAGTTAAACACGTAACGAAATAATCTGTTATTTGATCTGTGACCCTCTTAAAAATTTAATTTAGAAAGTCTTAAAATAATAGACTGAATAGAATGGAATATAATTTCTTTATTTTATGAAATAGGTGCATACACTACAGGTTATAAAAAAATAATGTAAGGTCCATATAATATTAGTAAATTTTAATTAAAAATTTTTTTTTTTTTGGCTTTGAAATTTTTAACAAAATTTATTCATCATTTCTATATAAAAAATGAGACGCATGATGCGGGTACGATTCCCGCTGCAGGACAGATGTATGCATGTTTTGCAGATATTTATTCCGGGGCTTGGGTGCTGTGGTTCCATGGTAGTCCTAGTTCTTGATACGCACGATACAGAGAATCCTAGTGTGTTTCTTCATTCCTGATACACAAGATACAGGGAATGCTAAGTGTGGTAAGTGATACCTCTGGTGTTGTAAGCGTCCATAGGTTACGGTAACAGTGGGCCGTATGCTTGTTTGCCACAAATAGGTGTGGAGTATAAAAAACCTTATCGGCAGCAATTTGGAGACAAAAAAGTGGATTTTGCTTTTTATATTACCTAACCTACTCATTATTTAATTAGGCTACCTACTTTGAAGTGAAACTGAACATCCAAAAACAGTCGTGTACCTCGTTTTAAAAAAAAACAACTTGTGTTTATCCATTGGCAAACTCTAATTAGTTATGTGATTCAAGAGTGTGGTAGATACGGTTCAAGTCTAAAGGTGATTGAAGAAACTCGATATTAATATATTTGAAAGGAAATCTTTACAGTCGTATTCTGCCAGTAGCAGTGTTCAAAAATGAGGACAAATTCCCGATATAATCAATACCTCTGTTCCATAATTATTCGCTAACCCAAGCAAGCCGTTAAAACTAGCTCTGTCCTTTTCTAACACTCTAAATAAAGGATAGAGGCTGGCAACTTTTAGGCACGCTACTGAGGTTAGCGAGTGATTATGAAACAGAAAGTTAATATCTAACTTAATAAAATATATCAGTAGATTGCACGCAAATGCGGTAACTCTGTACTCGGTGACTCGTTGAAAAACAACAAAAACAATAATAATTTAATTATTTATTTATCCGAATTGTAGTGTTTTACATTGTATTGTTGAGTCCTTGTCTCCCGGAGAAGCGTGAGCTGTTGCCCTGGAACAGTTCTCTTTCAATAAAATGAGATACAGTAAATAATCGTAAAGTAACAAGCAATATCTATGGTAAGTAGGTAAGTATAAAATAGTATGAAAGTAGAATAGTATCTACATGAAGCAAACGGTTTCCTGACGATATATATACCAGAACCTTACACCTATATGCCTCAGCCACATTTTTACAGCTATCCTTTCAATCTTTCGAAAAAGCGCCATCTATGCGACTTTGAAGAACTATAAAATTACACTTGCCATAGCTTACAAACCTTTCACAGTTTTCGCTTTGAGAAAGAACATGACAAAACTCAGTAAAAATGGCGTCCATTTTACGCCAACTTACTCATCGCCAGTTAATTAAATGAGGTCTATTATAAAACACTCAGCAATGAAAACATTTATTACAAAACAAAATAGAACTTGTATTTGCGACAAAGTGTACGCCACAAATGCCGGAGTAAATTACTAACTGAAAATCCATGCACAGTCTAAACCCTAAAATTTTTAAGTTTCTTAATCATCCCCTGGATTACATCGGGAAGATGAAGTTTGTATAGCAGAATCGCCATGCTTTTTTGGTATAGTATCTAAGCTTGTAACTTGCACTACAGTTTGAGTTCAAGGTTCAAGTCCAGTTGTAAGTAGGTACTCCATAATTGAATACTTCCAATCACACCACTAATGGTTTTTTAAAAGCAGCTCAATATAACTATTCGTGTCTTACTTTTTCTACAATTTAATGCAAAGACTTCACATGAAAATTTTGACCAAATACTGTTTTTTTCTAGAAACAAAACATTGGTGGTAAAATTACAACTTCCTATATAGTATACATAAAAAAAAACGAACATACTTTTGAAAATTCGTTTACCTAAGACAGGGTTATCCAGAATATGTTTCTTAAACCAAAAATTACCTTATTCGATACGTAGTAACTTAAGGTTTTTATAATATCTCGTTTTTATAATATATCTTTTTTTCGGCTTCGAAGAGGTCGTGGCTTGAAGTCCCGCTGTGAAAAAATAAAACCCGAAATTGTATAAACAAAATTTCATCGAGTTAGATCATAATTCCTAATGAAAAATATTATGTAAAAAAAGGATTAGACTACATTTTGTGTGAAGCGAAACAAAAATAAGCGTTTATATGTAACTTTTGACCTTAAAACTTAAAACAGAATTATGTAATTCCATGTTTGTGTAATGGTTCGTTATGTGTCCATTGATACTGTAATTGCCATCTGATTGATGGCAATCACATTATTATATAATTCAATTACAACTTAGTTTAATAACTTACCCAATCCACTGGTCTCAGCCTATTGTATGATAGTTTTGTTTTGATGTTATATTGGTTACATTACAGAGGAAACATCGCAGTAATCAAAGCCTGTTTAATTACTTAAATGTTCGACCGCGTTTTTTTGTTTTTAAATGTTATTTCATTCCTGTTCAAAAAACCCCCAAGGTTAAAAAATAGGGGTTTTTTGACGACCTCTGTGGCGCTGTGGACGCCTGAGACGCAGAAAGTTGCGGGTTCGATTCCCGCTGCGGGACAATGTTTGTCTCGGGTCTGGGTGTTTTCTATGTATAATATGTGTGTACTTACAAAAAAAGTATAAAATATAAGTAGTATATCAGTCATGTAGTTACTCTGCTTAGTTTGGGGCTAGATGATGCTGTGTGAAAAATATCCAGTATTATTTAGAAAAGAGCATAGTTAAGAAGTAGGAGAGCTGCTCGTGAAAGAGCTCGTCCGGGAAGTACTATCCCTAAATCTTTTTCTGCCGCATAGCTCGTTTATCTGTTTTCTGGTTTGAAGGGTATGAATGACGGTGAAATGACAGGCATACACTACGTAAAAATGTATATATTTATGTAGTACATCCTTTATGCTTTACTAGCTGTATCCGCGACTTCGTTCGCGATTGACATCCCTGATCATCCATTATTCGCATTTGACCATAGTTTGCCTCATATTAAGCAACGCTGTCGATTGCGGAGAAGCACTCTTATCAACAAAGGAGCTTTTTACTTTGGATTTGAAAACAACCAGGTTAATTGTATCTCTCAGAAGACAGTAACCCAGGATTCATATAAAGAATCATAAAAATCTGTTTACAATTATCGAAGATTTCGCGTATCAAACACACACGATAAAACATGCAGTCGAATTGAGAACCTCCTCTTTTTTTGAAGTCTTTGAAGTCGGTTAAAAACTACAAAAAGGGTGGAATTGAAATTTTGTAATTTTTACGTGAAATTCGTTCGGGTTTTACGTTCGGGGTGGCGTTACTAACTTTGACAATAGGACTACCTACTCATCGTACACTACAAATCTTACGCCAGCTTAAGATGAGCCATATACTCGAAGGTTCCTATACAAAAACCATACTGTATATAATCGTTTGGCAATATTTGACTCATTTGGAGTGGTCTCACTTTGACAATATGCCTTATCCATTAAGCCTATACAATAAAGTGTTTACGCAAACTTAAGATGAGTTCAAAGGTACATTCCTGTATATTTCCGGTTTCAAGTTATTTGGACCTAATACTGAGGGTGATGTCTGTGTTTTCTGTACTACAAAACAGATGACCTTGAAATATTTACGGGACAATCTTTAAAGTAAGTAGTATAAACTAAAATCATGCCAAGTTTAATTTGAATTTATTCAGTAGTTTCGGCGTGATGCGAAAAATAAAATAAAACTACATTTTTGGATTCAGTATCGATCATAGAGTACCCTCCAAAAAATATTTATAAATATCTTATACAGAATTTGACCTGTTACATTTTTATTATAATATAGATTTGTACACACAGACATATACAAAAGCGATGTACACATGTATATCGGTCATGCAGTTCCCATTATACAAGCTCTGTTTAGTTTGAGGCTAGATGATGCTGTGTGAAAAATTTTTAGTAGAACTATACACACATGTATTAATTATATTTCAAAAGAAAAAATAATCGACTCTCTACTTTAATGTACAAGATGAAGAAGAAGTACAATTGAAGAATTTAGTATTATAAATTTTAGCAAGAGGCACCTTCGTACGAAGCGATTGAAATCGAGGAATTCTTGTTTCATCTTAGAAACAAGATCTACTGAGGTTGTTACCATCGTTGGCGATAGGTATGCTTGATCTAGGTAAAGGCGGAGGCTAAATTCCATCCGAGCTTCACCTTCAATAAATAGTAAACTTTTTATGTATACAACCATGTACAAGTAGGTATAATTATATATAAAAATACAGATGAATTACTTTCTAAACACCGTTGAAAAATAAATAAATAGATCAAAGGGTGTTCCAGAATCAGTATACTATTCTGGAATCCCGGTGGATTTATACCGAGATTATTCTGCACATATTATGAAACGACTTTTGTTCCATGACTTTTTGAAGTTCAAGTATTTTCTTTGATGAAAGTACCTTTTATTTATAACCCGTTGTCAAAAAGCTTGGTTAATATTTTTCTGGAAAATGAATGTTTGGAAATTAATAGAAAATTCATGGAAAACATTATTAAGGGCGCAATCGGCCCCTTTCAGATTAGTTTACAATTTTGGGACACCCTGTATAGCTTATTGAGGGGGCTTAATAAATTGAAGCCCTTGCCATCTCTATGGGGCAATGTTACACATCACACGATGATGTTACATCAAAATTAAACACTTAAATAATAATATAAAACCAATCTTCGACCTTCTTAAGAAATTGCCTTTCATCACATTTATGTCGCGATTCATATTAAATACAGCCCATAATGTAATACAAAAACAAACACGCTCACGACTGTGAAACAAATAGGTACCCACGTTATTGTGTGTTTAGGGTACAATTTTGTTTTATACATAGATAAATTATTTAATAATAATTAAACACCTTTAAGAATCAGCCATATCGCTTAGAAATGATCCCTTCAGACAAACTTTTGATGAAGACGACTCTATCTATAATAAGTATACCAGTCATGTAGTTTCCATAACACAAGCTCTGCTTACTTTGGGGCTAGATGATGCTGTGTGAAAATCTACAACCTTATTTATTTAAAACTCTATTGGATTCTAAGATTGACTAGATGGTTATAGTTGTGTAGGTTTTTAGTAAATTAATTAGCTAAGTAGGTACTTAATTAATATTTACTATTGATAAATTTATTCAATTCTTTATTGCTAAAAAATAAGAGTAAGTATACAAAAGGTGGGCTTAATCCTAAAATCAATTTCTACCTGCCAACCTCAAAGGTATTCTAAAAGGTTGGTTTACTACCTTAAAAGTAAAATATAAAATCATTCTGCATTACACAAAAGCTGGAAGGAAATACTAAATAGCATTAAGTTCGCCTACTTGTTTTATGTATCTTGTGCAATAAAGCATTTTCTATTCTAATAACTGTCGTGCACGACGCGACGCAAAGGGAGAGCGTCGCGATCGCTCACCCTGATGAAGACTCTCGGAATGAGTCGAAACTTAGTCGGTGCCTTCACCAATTACAAGGTAAGTGAAAATTACCGTTTTTTACAATAAGAATCTTCTATTCTATCTAGATCTTTATTACACTACTATTTAGTTTCTAATTAATTATTCAAGATCTTTCTTCTGGTTACCTTTCCAGATCTTGTCACATACTACGAACAATCTCCGCATTGCCCTTGTTCTAGAAAAACCAAAAGCACCAAAACAAACAACGCGCCGCCGCGGCGTGGGTCGGCTACAGTTGCGCATGCGCAGACGTGTCGATAGATCACGAATGCAAAAGTTCACGCGTACGATCCACAGTCGGTACTGAAACAGCCAATGTCAGTGGCTGTTGCCCTAAATCTTTCTGATAAATGTTATGAGCCGGAAATAAATACCAAGAACAGAAAAAATAGAGTACCTACCCCAGCTATTGAAGCACGCTTTTGTTATTTGTAGAGCAAACTGACACAGTGGAATAAAACAAAAGTCGAATGAATGAATGAATGAATGAAAATACTTTATTGTACATCTTAAACAAATAACATAGTAAACAAAATCTTATTAAGAAGGTGGTCGGTCTTCTCGCTTAGAAGCGATCTCTTCCAGACAACCTTTGGATGGAGAGGATAATAAGAGATTGTGAGAGTGGCGGGGTGTACAAAAATAATAATAATAAAAGAATAATACCTATAACTTTATATCTATAATAAATATGTTAAAATATATATATATACACATACATATATAAATATTACACATTATAAGACTTCGGTAAAAAGCAAGACAAGACTGTGAAGAGTTATGAGTTTAAAGCAGGATGCAACAAAATCTAGGATGTTTCTTTACCGTAGATTATGTTATCTGCTTATTTTGGGGCAAAATGATGTTGTGTGATTAATATTTTCAGCATGCTAAAGTGAAACTGGGCTGGTTACATCTGTTGCATGCCAATTCAGTTGTGGACGATGATTGCCGGCGTCCTGACCCAGCGGCAAGATGACGCGGCAGACCAAAACGAATATGGCGGGATGAAATAGAGCAATTCCTTGTAGACTGGAGAGAGGTAGCCAAAGATCGCGAATTCTGGAAAAAATGAGGGGAAGTCCTTGCACAGCAGTGGGATACGAATGGATGATATAAAAATATAAGGTGAACTTGGGCCCTCAATGTCTGAGAAATTGGTAAAATTTGAAACAGACTCCACCTATCGGTCTTATGAGATACCAGATAACATAAATATTGATATTTCTAGCAAACGTTCTACCATCGCATGCGTTCACCAATTTGAACGCATGGTAGAACGTTTGCGATTCAGTTCGTTAGTTTTCCGGTAGATGGTGTTAATAAAAAAATAACCATGGCCACAATATCGTACTGGTAGAATAGAATAGGTATCAAGCAGTTTTGACAAGATTTAAGTATTAGGGATCAACTTAAAATAAACTGAATTTGAAAAATAGTGCAATATAATCGTTGGAAAAGAACAGAAGAAAGAAAACTACAGACATATTTCACATCAAACTTTACAAATAAATCATATTTGCATGAACTCCACTGAAAATCTTGAGATAGGTATTTTATTTTACTCTATGTAACCATCCACATTTTTGTTTGTTATATTAATTTAGTTGAGATAGACTGGCCCAGTTTTTTTAGCGGTGACTCTAGATCGTAGTTTCTGGTGGCAATGCCCAACAATGGTACCTATAGTAATATATAATAGCGTACTAAAACGGCCGCGACTTTGTCCGTTTTTTTTTACACCAAACCGCCTCTTCCGCTGCACTCTATTCTACACGAATAGTAAAGCCGAGTTTATTTTTTTTGATTGAACGCTATAATCTCTGGAACTTCATATATGAAAAAATATTTTTTTGCAATTGATAGCCCAATTCATGAGAAAGTTAATAGTTTATTTGACATCACACTACGACCCTAAGGAGCCCAACAAAAGAAGTAATAGCACGGTGGGCGATGCGACACGGTGGGTCGGTCTTTAATAAAACCAACACAACAAGTCGTGTCACGAATGTAATTCCCCATGGACATCGTTCACCCATCAGGTTCATACTTTGTGCATGGATGATTTTAGGGAATACCATGTAGGAGGTCAAATTACTTTGAGCACATGCCCGCGTTTTGCTAGTAGTTAGCATTCCACGTAATAGGCTGCAAGCCCATCGGATGTCGGGGTACCTACGTCCACTAGGCTAACTCGGCTTCAGCCATTTCTAGTGCACCTACCATAGTAGGTAGACATCAAAAGAAACACGACCTAAAAGTATTAAAACTTATGTCAGTAAAGTATTATTTAAGTGAAATACAAGTCAGTCGAGTCATTCACACAACGCCTGTATTTACAAGTTGCTAGGAGTCTAGACAAATACCTCACGCTTAGTTTTCCTTTCACGCTAACGCAAATTTGTCAATGTAAAACTTGGCAGCTGTCACGAGACATTTCCACAGCTAATGTAATTTTCATACAGTTAGATCTTTCGGCAAAATACAAACAGATAGTAGTATTTTTATAGATACCCTGGACATTTTCACACATCTTCGTCGAGCTTCTATCATGGGTACTATTTTTTTTTTATTATTTGGTTCTCAACTTGAAATGTATACATAATATATAAGTAACAGGACACATTAATTAGTAAAATTGACGATGTAATTTCTAAAACTAGTCTGCCGTCCTTATCATAAGTGAACACATCATTTTATAAATACATATATTATAGAAAACACCTAGACCCAAGACAAATATTTGTAGATTATACAAACATTTTGTACTGCGGCAGGAATCGAACCCGCTACCTTCTGCGTCTCGAGCCTACTATTGCAGCATAGAGGTTGTCAATTTATTCAGACTACTTAGTTCTAAATAAAACGAAGCAGGTATATGATTTTAGATAATATCAATTAAATTACAAAGGCTCTCTCAGGCGGGGGCGGTGAATAAATTCCTGGCACACCTTACACGCACAAGTGACCTTTCACACGGTGATGTGGTAAACATTTGGCAGGTCTGAGTATACACGAAATTAAGTCTAAGAAACTATTGTTATATTGCTTAATGAGTATGGACGATTAAACGAGGTAGTTATTTTTAACTTAAAATGGAAACTTCCCTTATGCTGTGAAATTTGCTGCAGTGTTTCCCGATATTTCGGCACAGTTGCATGCGCTAAGATCATGGGAGAAACGGTTCTTATAATAAGCATATACCATAACATTGAAATTGTTATGTTGATAGCACAACAGCCATACCTTGAACAATTTATTCGCAGAACTTTCCAACATTACAGCTGGAATCGAACACGGAACTCTTGCGTCAAATCAACTAATCGTCTGCCACGCCACTAACATCGTTATTATTAATTCAAACAAAAAAATAATAAAATAAGGGAGACTCGTCAAACTTCGCGATAAGATAACATAATTATAAGTTTAAGGGGTTTATATCGCGTTTACCTTTTTTATTATTCCATCCCGTGACCACGGCTATTGCAGTACAAGCGAAAAGTCGGGACAATAATAAAAAAGGTAAACGCGATAAAGACCCGTGAAACTTATAATTAGGTGGACTTTTTTTTTTTTTTTTTAGACTCCTATTAATTCGTTTATTTCAATGATCGATAACTACTGAAATTCAATGAACTGGAACTCACCAATCCGATTGATACTGGATTACAGCATCAATCGTATTGCTGTCTTCCAGTTTGCCGGTGAAATAGCAGGCACATGCGAATTTTCACCCGTTATGTCTCAGGCATATAAGACTTTCACTTTTGTCGTTTCAAGCATCTAAAGCGTCTACTTTTAAAAAAACATGCAAAATCTCAGAGCACATTTAATAATTTTGATGATTTTTCAAATGATATTGTGTTGTATCAAGCGTCTAATGCGTCCACTAGAAAAACAATCAATAATTGTTAGTGCAAAATCTCAAAGCACATTTAATCATTTTGATGATTTTTAAATGAAATTGAGTTTTCAGAGCGTGATCACGTTTCAGCTTAATCCCAGGTGAATACGAGTCTCAGAGAGCGTGAAAATCACAGTTATTAAAGCCTACAAAATGTTGGCCACTCCTGAAATTATTGGTAGGTGCACCTTTCATAGATTATCTAGGCCACCGGCTCTAGATTCAGTTATATAAAAGAAGAACTAATCATTCTCGTCTACCTCGAAATAATGCTAAAATGCTTTGTTTCAAAATGCTGCTTTTATCTTGAACCGACGATTTATCGCTGCTGGTGTATTGGCCGTGTTGGCCTAGTGGGCGGTACCTTGACTTCCGATTCGGATGTGGGTCTGAATCCCTGTCACGCACCAATGATGTTTAGAAAGAAAGAACAATTATTTTTCCCCATTAGACACAAACGTTTTTGTGTCTAATGTCTTAAATGTTTATTTTTATTACTAGTTTATTTATTTAATGTTTTACATCATGCGCGCATTTACACGTGTTCAAAACGGTGAAGGAAAACATCGTGATGAAACCGGCAGGCTCTAAAATGTAAATGAGGTTTTCAAGATTATATCTACATAAGGTTAAAAAAGGATGTTAATATGTCGATAGATACTAGGCTTAAAACGAAAATACGTAATTTTCAAAGGAAATAAAGAGATGTATTAAGATTTTTTTTTTCTTACTAACCTTAAAAGCATCCATCATTGAGCATACAGAATCCACACAAACAAACAATGGGTCAGTAGCTAGTATTATTATAAATACAAGAGTAAATGAAAATTTTTGTTACTGATAATCTTGGGAAAGGCTGTATCGATTTGAAAAAAATATCAATAAAGACAGATCTTTCACTACTTGTTTATACAGAGTGCAGACTCCCCTGCTTAGCACGAAGACCCTAGACAAAGGGTTTGTCTACCGCCGAGAAGACACATATTCTGTCACTCTCTTTTGTTTGACAGAATAAGCGACAGAAATAGTTTTTGTCTTCTCTTTCATAGACAAACAATTGTCTTGGATTCTCATACTAAGCATACATGTCAAGATCATCGTCCAGGTACCAGTATCTCCATAAAAGGATGAGAACAGGCTCAGAGGTCGTCAATACTCTCAATATCACAACAAAAGCAATTTACAACTCCAAACTGACATTAATTATTATAATAACATAGCCATAAAGCGTAACTTCGTTATAACGAGATTAATAAGGTAGTTATCTACTTTACGATCCGTAGTAATTTAATTGTTTAGTGTCTGGACTTTACATGGCATAATGTAGCAATCTCACAGCAATAATATTTAAGACAATAATTATAATAATAATGCTGGACATTTTTCACACAACACACCTAGACCCAAGACAAATATTTGTAGATTATACAAACATTTTGTACTGCGGCAGGAATCGAACCCGCTACCTTCTGCGTCTCGAGCCTACTATTGCAGCATAGAGGTTGTCAATTTATTCAGACTACTTAGTTCTAAATAAAACGAAGCAGGTATATGATTTTAGATAATATCAATTAAATTACAAAGGCTCTCTCAGGCGGGGGCGGTGAATAAATTCCTGGCACACCTTACACGCACAAGTGACCTTTCACACGGTGATGTGGTAAACATTTGGCAGGTCTGAGTATACACGAAATTAAGTCTAAGAAACTATTGTTATATTGCTTAATGAGTATGGACGATTAAACGAGGTAGTTATTTTTAACTTAAAATGGAAACTTCCCTTATGCTGTGAAATTTGCTGCAGTGTTTCCCGATATTTCGGCACAGTTGCATGCGCTAAGATCATGGGAGAAACGGTTCTTATAATAAGCATATACCATAACATTGAAATTGTTATGTTGATAGCACAACAGCCATACCTTGAACAATTTATTCGCAGAACTTTCCAACATTACAGCTGGAATCGAACACGGAACTCTTGCGTCAAATCAACTAATCGTCTGCCACGCCACTAACATCGTTATTATTAATTCAAACAAAAAAATAATAAAATAAGGGAGACTCGTCAAACTTCGCGATAAGATAACATAATTATAAGTATAAGGGGTCTTTATCGCGTTTACCTTTTTTATTATTCGTGACCACGGCTATTGCAGTACAAGCGAAAAGTCGGGACAATAATAAAAAAGGTAAACGCGATAAAGACCCGTGAAACTTATAATTAGGTGGACTTTTTTTTTTTTTTTTTAGACTCCTATTAATTCGTTTATTTCAATGATTGATAACTACTGAAATTCAATGAACTGGAACTCACCAATCCGATTGATACTGGACAGCATGAATCGTATTGCTGTCTTCCAGTTTGCCGGTGAAATAACAGGCACATGCGAATTTTCACCCGTTATGTCTCAGGCATATAAGACTTTCACTTTTGTCGTTTCAAGCATCTAAAGCGTCTACTTAAAAAAAAACATGCAAAATCTCTGAGCACATTTAATAATTTTGATGATTTTTCAAATGATATTGTGTTGTTTAAGCGTCTAATGCGTCTACTAGAAAAACAATCAATAATTATTGTTAGTTCAAAATCTCGGAGCCCATTTAGTTATTTAGATGATTTTACAAATGAAATTGAGTTTTTAGAGCGTGATCACGTTTCAGCTTAATCCCAGGTGAATACGAGTCTCAGAGAGCGTGAAAATCACAGTTATTAAAGCCTACAAAATGTTGGCCACTCCTGAAATTGTTGGTAGGTGCACCTTTCATAGATTATCTAGGCCACCGGCTCTAGATTCTGTTATATAAAAGAAGAACTAATCATTCTCGTCTACCTCGAAATAATGCTAAAATGCTTTGTTTCAAAATGCTGCTTTTATCTTGAACCGACGATTTATCGCTGCTGGTGTTTTGGCCATGTTGGCCTAGTGGGCGGTACCTTGACTTCCGATTCGGATGTGGGTCTGAATCCCTGTCACGCACCAATGATGTTAAGAAAGAAAGAACAATTATTTTTCCCCATTAGACACATAAGTGTTTGTCTAATGTCTTAAATGTTTATCTTTTGAATGTTTTACATCATGCACGCATTAACACGTGCTCAAAACGGTGAAAGAAAACATCGTGATGAAACCGGCAGGCTCTAAAACGTAAATGAGGTTTTCAAGATTATATCTACATAAGGTTAAAAAAAGGATGTTAATATGTCGATAGATACTAGGCATAAAACGAAATAATGTAATTTTCAAAGGAAATAAAGAGATGTATTAAGATTATTTTTTTCTTACTAACCTTAAAAGCATGCATCATTGAGCATACAGAATCCACACAAACAAACAATGGATCAGTAGCTAGTATTATTATAAATACAAGAGTAAATGAAAATTTTTGTTACTGATAATCTTCGGAACGGCTGTATCGATTTGAAAAAAATATCAATAAAGACAGATCTTTCACTACTTGTTTATACAGAGTGCAGACTCCCCTGCTTAGCACGAAGACCCTAGACAAAGGGTTTGTCTACCGCCGAGAAGACACATATTCTGTCACTCTCTTTTGTTTGACAGAATAAGCGACAGAAATAGTTTTTGTCTTCTCTTTTATAGACAAACAATTGTCTTGGATTCTCATACTAAGCATACATGTCAAGATCATCATCCAGGTACCAGTATCTCCATAAAAGGATGAGAACAGGCTCAGAGGTCGTCAATACTCTCAATATCACAACAAAAGCAATTTACAACTCCAAACTGACATTAATTATTATAATAACATAGCCATAAAGCGTAACTTCGTTATAACGAGATTAATAAGGTAGTTATCTACTTTACGATCCGTAGTAATTTAATTGATTAGTGTCTGGACTTTACATGGCATAATGTAGCAATCTCACATCAATATTATTTAAGACATAAAAATAATAATAATAATGCTAGACATTTTTCACACAACATCATCTAGCCCCAAACTAAGCAGAGCTTGTATTATGGGAACTACATGACTGATATACTACTTATATACTTTTTTTTGTAAATACATATTATACATAGAAAACTCCCAGACCCGAGATAAACATTTCAAACATTTGTCCCGCAACGGGAATCGAACCCGCAACCTTCTGCGTCTCAGGCGGGCTTTCGCCCACTGCGCCACAGAGGTCGTCGAAAATAACATTCGGACAATAACACGCTGAATAAGACAGTATATCTGTAGTATAGGAATGCAAATGACGACCTTAGCAAGTCTTCTCTTCCGGGAGAAGACAAAACTCTATCTACACATCTAAATATCTCTTCTTTCCGAACATGCGGGGACATCAAGACTCGCGTCTCTTTGTAGAGAAGACATCATCGCCATAACCATTGCAACGGAGAAAACAAAAGTTAGTAATAGTACATTCTTTTCGTTCTTTTTTCTAAAATACGCTGCTCCAATAAACACGAAATTTTAACAAATAAAACTAAGCGGGCGAAAACGAAAATGACGAAAATTTTATATCGATCTGGTATCCTTAACTCGTGGTGATGACACGTTATAAAAGAACCATTCCAGTCAACCCAGCCTTTAAAAAAAAACTGCATTATACTAAAATCTTGTATAATGCAAAGTTTCTTAAGATGTAGTATAATTCTAATTCCAAATTTATTTGGTACTCAACTGTCAATAGAGCTGGCTCTTATCTGGGTCAACGCATTAGCATTGCCATTCAGCGTGGCAATGCGGCCAGTATTTTGGGAACGCTTCCGCCTGGTAGTGATTTGGATCAGTTGAGCTATCTATAGATCGTTTGCAACGGTCTTTAGATAGCTAGCTGTTTCATCTGTATTTTTTGTATATACCTACTTGTACATAGTTGTATTAATATAATAAATGTTTAACTGTCAATATAGGCTTACTTTTATCAGAAAAGGAAGACGATACAGGACAAAGATCACCATTTCGTTACTAACTTCAAAATTTTGTAAAATTCGATCGAAGGCTCTTTCTGTGAGCTCCATTACCGAGTTTATCTCCGCCTTTCTCCTGAAAAACTTTCAGCATAAAAACCAAAAACATAGTTTCTTAGCATAAAAATAAGACACACAAAACACGAAGAAATTCTTGTCTACGTCTCTCGAGATGTAAACTATTTGAGAAGAAATGTCTCTAGCCCTAAATGTCAAAGTCTCTAGCCCTAAAAACAAAACATGGTCGCTATGCTCGACGATGTAGACTTCTGTCTTGGAAAGAGTAAAAACTTCTCTATTCATTCATTCTTGAGATCGCTATGCTCGAGACAGTAAAAATGTTGCAATAGTCTACACCCAAATGTCCACCACCACACCACCTCCCACCACATCCAGCGGCACCACACCACCTCCCACCACATCCAGCGGCACCACACCACCTCCCACCCCATCCAGCGGCACCACACCACCTCCCACCACATCCAGCAGCACCACACCACCTCCCACCACATACAGCGGCATCACACCACCTCCCACCACATCCAGCGCCACCGCTACAGCCACTATTACCGCCACCGCGTCAGTTCGATCGGACCCTTAGTGACCTTTGCGTACAATTGCTTCAATCAAGTAATTGAATTCATCTTGAATGCAAATAACATTAGGTAACGGCCGGAGGCTAAGCGAGACATCTGAGGTAGCGATTTGCGTGATGAGCGGAGCGGGCTAGGAAGCGGCAAGACGCCGCCTGAGACGCAAGAGGTTTCCCGCAATGGGACGTTCTGCATATGTTTTTTCGAGCCACGTTTACCTACCTACATTAAGTTTTAAGGTAAGTAGGTAGGTAACAGTTTCTTTTTATTTTATTTTTTATTACCTGGATGGTACCTGTTTTAGTACAAAGATGATGTCTTCTTTCCGTTTTACCAAATAAAAATATTTCCTTTTTTTCTAGGTATGGGTGTTATGGTACCACGATATTTATTGTTCTAATGCCCACGATACAGGGAATCCAAGTCTGGCGTCAGGACTTAGTATGTGTCTGTTGGATGTTAATTTATTTTAAAAACATATACTATATACTACTACTATAGTCCCCAACACTAGGATTCCGTGTCGTGGGGTACTACCCCGAACTAATGTCTGCAGAACATGCATAAATTTGCCCTGCAGCGGGAATCGAACCCGCACCTTTTGCAGCTGGCTACTCGCGCCATCGAGGTCGTCAGAAATGTAACGAGTTGGTTTTGGTTCCATATATCTGTACTCGCGACGTAAAGAGTCGGGATTGTTTGTAGGTTCAGTAGTTTTTGCGTGAAAGAGTAACGAATATCCATCCTCACAAACTTTCACGTTTATAAGGATTTATAGGAAGTAGGATTTATATAATTACATAAATTTATTTAGTTTATTTTCAATATTGGAATACGCTCTGCTCAGTACTATCACATGTCCCTAATAAGCTATAACTAGATCAGGGAGTGGTATAAATAAGCATCTTCTAAATGTCACAACCTCGTGAGCTGATTTCCTAGTGAGAAATACTTAGACTTGACTGATTTACAACGCGTTTTGCATATTTTGTGATTTTATGACGTATCAGTGGCGACTGTAGGTAGGTACAGTCAGTGATAAAAGTAGATTAACAATTTATATGCTCTTTTCTCCAGGTTAAACAAACTGTATAGTTAAGAGTTTGTTAATAAACTCTATACTTACTTAGAATTATGAAGGCCTCTTCTAGAGCGTTAATTGTTATTTTAAATTTTAGATACACCTATTCCCACCTTCATGGTTACACCTGCAAGTAATCCAATATTTCAACAGGTTTCAGAATTCGAGTTATAAAAATCAAAACATATTTTGTCGCTGACTGTACCACCGGCAATTATTTGATAAGAATTACGTGAATTTTTTTTGCAAAGAAAATTTAGGGTCCCTTTTGAATACTTGCGTGATTTTCATATGGTTAAGAATAATATTACTTTTGGTATGAGCTGATCGCAATCAGATTTTAAGAAAACACTTCGTTTCTTCCTACATTGGCGACTTAACAGTCCCGTGGCCGAAAAAAAAAACCCAGTTTCTGTTCACGCGCTATGTAAATTGACGTCGTATCTCAATAAGTATTTATTGTACGAATAATATGGATGAAAAGCTAATTAACTAAGAAATTTTAATAGAAAGTCACAAAATATGATTTTTATTAATAGTAGGTTAAGTCGACGACCGCTCCATTACAATAATAATTGTTACTGTTAATTTTGTAACTAGTTTTATAAGAAGGAGGCGTTTATAAGCTAAGGAAGCGTAGGTATTTGTTTTGTTGATATTTTTACACAATGCCGTCTTAAAAATACAGGCTGTATGGCACACAAAGCCACAAGCACACAAGATAATTTTCTTAAATAACAATGTAGATTATATCATTTACTTTTTCCTAGCTAATAATCTCTGGCAAAAAACTCAAGACCATAGACTGAACTTCGATTGCTTTTTTTTATATGACATTGTCACTGAAGCCCAGGGTTCTAGACAAACCTCACGCTTACTTTTCCTTTCACGCTAACGCAAATTTGTCAAGGTGAAACTTGACAGCTGTGACGTGACATTTCTACAGCTAATGTCATTCCCATACAATTCAATCTTTTCGCAGGCGTTAACACCAACAGAAAGTGGTATTTTGGTATTTGTCTAGACCAGGTAGCGTTCCAATATCAGCTTATATACATTAAGCATGAAATTAAACTATTTATACACAAACGTCATAATAATTCTTAAAGTAAGCCTTTAATAGGTAAAAGGTGTACGCAAATTATACAAAAAAGTTATAAGTAGTATATCAGTCATGCAGTTTTCATAATAAAAGCTCTGCTTAGTTTAGGGCTAGATGATGCTGTGTGAAAAATATCCGGCATTATTTATTTATTATTTATTACTATCTGATTTTCGTGGCTGAGTAGCTATACCTAGATACCGTGGACTGTCAAGGGTATTTTTAAATCGGCATCATATTATGGTACAATTGAGTGAAGCATATTTGCTGATACGTAACACAGCGAAAATCAATATGTATAACATTTTAAATGATAACTTAAAGTTACTATCTATTAGATATATAATTTACTGCTAAAACATGTAATAGATTTAAAAGAAAAGGTATTTAAGAAATGTATAAAAGATAATCTTGTGAAAAAGGCATATACCATAAATTACCATATGACTGTCACAGAAGCGTGGAATGAAGAGGAAATTAAGGAAGGAAGATAGGTAGATAATAGTTTTTACAGAGCCCCTGTATAGCTGTTTAAAATAAAGAAAGAAAGAAATCTTTATTCGAGCATTTTTTAACATTTCATTTCAAGCTTAGTCTAATTACTTAAATTAACCAACACCAGAATAATCTACTTAGAATCTACAATATAAAATGCTACAAAATGGCGTTAATTTACAATATATTTGTACCAATGTAAGTACTACTGTAAAGTAATGGTATTTATATAATGACCAGGTTTTACAGCCACTAATTAATTTTAAGTAATTTAATTATTTTATAACTACACTGACCTTGGATTTGACAACGCCCATAATTATATATCTGAAACTTTCTTCACTGTCCGTGTAATTTTGTAATTTTCAATTGTTTTTTTTTTTTTTTTTTAATTGACGTGACTAAGACCCATAACATCAATAGTAGTTTATACCACAAGAGTAAGTTTAATCTTCTGTCTTCGATTATTTCATAAGTTCAATGACAGCTCACATACATACTCAGTAGATCTTTGAGGATACCAAGTAGGGGGTAGTCAGAGGCACGTCCAAACATTACATTTGGTACACGCCCGCATTTTGTAAGTTAGCATTCCACGTGACAGGTTGCAAGCCCATCGCCGCTTATTGGAACACTAACTGATGGCACATGCCTTCGAATTTTTGGTTTTAGGGCATGCCGGTTTCCTCACGATGTTTTCCTTAACCGTTTTAAGCACGTGTTAATGCGCATATAAATATATCGAGTGGAAAAATCCATTGGTGCACGACCGGGTTCGAACCCACAACCTCCGGATCAGAAGTCGGGGTATCGCCCACTAGGCCAACACGGCATGTCCACTATGGGGAAGACGGTCGTGAGCGTATTTGTTTTTTGACAGCTGATCCAAAAATGTGTTCTTATATGACAGTAGGTATAATTAACCATCGATTAATTTTAACCGTAGATTTACGAAATTTAAACTGCTATTGATCTAACGGCCCCGAGTGTTCCTTGTGATTTCAAAGTAGGTATGAATAAATTTAATTATAAATAATGCATAATGCTGGACATTTTTCACACAGCATCATCTAGCCCCAAAGTAAGCAGAGCTTGTGTTATAGGAACTACATGACTGATATACTACTTATATACTTTTTTTTTGTAAATACATACATTTTATACATAGAAAACACCCAGATCCCGAGACAAATATTTGCAGATGCCAACATTTGTCCAGCGGCGAGAATCGAACCCGCAACCTTCTGCGTCTCAGGCCTACGCCCACTGCGCCACAGAGGTCGTCATTATGAATTTATATTTTGGTTGTGTTCATATCTTTTGTGTTTCTAAATCAAACAATTGACTTTGATGTGTCTAGTTACTCCTGTTAAGTAAATATCATTAATAGCTCCATTTTTTATATTTTAATTCTCATTGTAAAAAGGTTGAGAACTGTTTGGCTTTAAAATAAAGTTCAAGGCAGTAAGCGTAATAAAGGCAGATGGAATTGTTTTGACGTTATAAATTATTTGTAGATCAAATAATATTTTAATTGTTAGGAGGTACTAGCTTCTGCCCACGGCTTCGCCCGCATGGTACCAGGATAAAATGCCCATGTGTTATTCTGATGTATAAGCCGTATTACTGTAAAGTTTCATCAGAATCCGTTCAGTAGTTTTTGCATGAAAGAGCAACAAACATCCATCCTCACAAACTTTCGCTTTTATAATATTAGTAGGATTTGATATTTAATATGGAGTAAGTATGTTAAGCGGCGATGGGCTTGCAACCTGTCACGTGGAATGCTTACTACTTGCAAAACGCGGGCATGTACCAAATGTTATGTTTGGACGTTGCCTCTGATTACCCCCTACTTGGTATCCTCAAAGATCTACTCACTGAGTATGTATCTGAGGATTTCCACCATGGGGAAGATAGTCGTGAGCGTGTTTGTTTGTATAAGTATGTTTGATTTATAAGTATTTCAGTAAGAAACTTAAAAGAGAAGCATTATTTATTATTTATTTTCGGGGGCATACCTCAAGTTGTTCTACATGTTTCGAGCAATTGACACATTAATTAGCGTATCAAATGTACGACCTCTGTGGCGCAGTGGGCGAAGGCCCGCCTGAGACGCGGAAGGTTCCGGGTTTGATTCCCGCCGCGGGACAAATGTTTGCATGATCTGCAAATATTTGTCTCGGGTCTGGGTGTTATCTATGTATAATAAGTATGTATTTACAAAAAAAATTATATAATATATCAGTCGTGTAGTTCCCATAACACAAGGTCTGCTTAGTTTGGGGTGTGTGAAAAATGTCCAGCATTATTATTAATATTACAGTAATTCAATAAGTTAATATGAGCATACATTAATAGTCTAGACAGGTTACAAACCCAGCGAGACGAAATGATACGATTACCCTGTGTTAATTATTGAGGCGATGCAATCGTCCACACCGATGCCATTAGCATATATATTATAACTTGTACTATATTATTATATACTACCATTAGGTACATTAAGTAATGCATGTATGTATTATGTATAGACATGTGGATACGGTATGCTAAGCTCTAGTAAATTCGTATAATGGAACGGGTTTTGTGACACACTTATAAAGTAAGAGGCGTTTGTCCAGCAACGATCTCTGAGGCGCAGAAGGTTGCGGGTTCGATTCCTGCCGCGGTTTTTTTTGAAAGATCTACAGATATTTGTCTCGGGTCTGGGTGTTTTCTATTTGTATTTATATAAGTAGGTAGTATATCAGTCATGTAGTTCCCATAACACAAGCTCTGCTTGTGTGGAAAATGTACAGCATCGTTTTATTTAATATATTTTATATGTAAGGTTTAACAAGGTGTTAGTAATAGCGAAGATGGCTTGACCTCGGTGGAGCGGCGGGCTGAGACGAAAGAGGTGCGAGATCGATTCTCGCTACGGGACAAAGGTCGGGAGGACTAGTTATTCTGTGCAGTACCTACTACAGCTACCTAGCATGAATAGGTCTTGATACATACGTAGAAGTTTTTTTTTTTTATTTATTTTAATTGTGATACCATTTTGCTGTGCAACATAGAAAACCCTATAAAAACAATAACGAACCGAATCAATGAATAAGGAGCGGTACTGTCGCTGAAAGGGTTTTCTTCAAGACAACCTAGAATGAAGAGAAATATGCGAATTCTGTAAAAAATGACGGTGTTATTTGAACCTAACTGAAAGATATAATATCGTATATGGAGAATAAACGTATATCGTATATGGAGGATATGGAGAATAAATATTTGTTTTTTATAAAATACATAATTATACACATTATAAGATGACGACAAGACTGTGCGATACTAAAAATACAGACCAATCTCCGACAGAAGATTCTATTATTCTAATAACCTTGTTATATAAATATAATGATTTTGTTTAACTCAGTCGTAGATGCTCACGAAAGCGTAAAGTGTTCGTTTAGTGAAATTATTCAGATACCACACACTGCCATTAGACGAACATCTGAACTGAAACCAGAGATTGTGTTTTTATTTTTATTTTTACAATAAATAACCAGCCTTTTCTTGCGTTTCTTTCCTGGCTTGGTCGCGGAGGAACAGGCAGTAGATAAAACCGACGTTTCAAAGTGATCCTTGTAATTTTAATGAATATATGAATTTTGACCATGACTTTGACTTTAATTGATGGGACGGGACTAACATAAATTATTTTTTATAAATCAATAATAGAAAGGATATCGTAAAAATACCTCCCTTTAAAGAAAAAAATTTGGATGACATAAAGATGTACATTTTTTTATAAATTAATACACGAAAGGATATTTTTCCCGTAAAAATGTAGTATTTATAAAATGTCGTGTAATACCACGTATATTCTTATCGTTCGCGGTATCATTAAAGAGATATCTAAATAATTAAATTGAGGTTATCTAATTAATTAGATAATACTTTATTGTACACCACGCTTTAGCTGATTTTGAAGGCACGTACCATTGGTTATTGTCTCAAGACAATAACCAGTAATTAAATATATACGTACTATATACTATATACTATATATACTATATTACGTATAGCCCAACGCATATTGATATGCGTTGGGCTTCCAACAGTCACTTGCAAACCCGAATGTGCCAAATATATGCTTGGATGTGCCTTGAATTACCCTTACTTGAACCCCCATTCGATATTCTCAAAGATCTACAAACAGAATGTCCATTTGAAAATGTCCATCACGGGGAATACAGTCGTGAGCGTGTTTGTTTTTGTTTGCACATTTTAGCCGTTACAAACAAAACAAAAGCTAATCGCGGAAGAACAATGGCTAAAATGGGTTTTTTTATATTTTTATTTTAAACCGTTTATTTTCTTTATTTTACTAAACACCATATCTTTAGGTATATTTTAAGAACAAGGCTGATCTCGTAGATAGTTGTATGATAAATCGTAATATAGGTATATCATATTTCTCATTAAAATGATGTCTAACGATCCAATCATTGCCTATTTCAGGCTTCTTTGAGGCTGTAATAACTAAGTCGATAAATAGTAATTGCATTATGGGGTTAAAACAGTAACTTAGAATGACCTTAAGTATGGTAGCAATCTTTAATTGGTGGAATAGTGGATTGTGTTACAAGGGACCAAAATAATGTATTGAGGGTGAGAGCGATTGTTTGAATCCAGTGCGAAGGATTCTAGAGTAGAATCCTAAGCGTAGCGAGGGATTCAAAGTACGTCGCTCGAGGTTAAATAATTTTGGTACCGTGTGGCACACTCTGCTTTTCATCCCCCTATAAGAGAAAAATAAATAAGAGATGCTTTTAGTAGTGACGAATATTTTTATGTAGATAAACAAAATACAAATTTATATTAATAAATAATTTTGCTTTTTGTTCATTTTCCCACGTAATTAAATTTTCATAGGTTTTTAGATATTTTTCTCTTGATTTGTTTGGTTGTAAATTGTTTATGACAGTTTCTGTGTTTAATTTTACACTTTCTGGTGTTAATATTCCACTTTCACTACAAAACTCATCTTTTATTCAATTTGAGTGTGAATCAAATTAAAATTGTCTGTAATATTTTGATAAAAAGTAATTTCAAGTTCCCGCGGCTTTTTTTTAAATTTAGTTGTCCAATGCCGCGTCGTCAGGCGCGCTTTTTTAATTACCAGCCAGGACTTTATCGAAGCAAATTGCGTTCAAACTTTTTAATCAAATACTGTTCCAAATTCAAAAGTAATTTCATCACTGTTATTAAGTGCGCCGAAATGACCCATTTTGCTCGCACTTATCGAGGAACAAAACGTCGTTTTTCGAATAGATGGGATGTAGTTAGCCTTGCAGATTGTTACCAACTAGGGTGGTACATCCGACCGAGGCCGCACTTTCAGATCTACAGATAAAACGGTGAAAAGAATAAATCCAATTCAATTACGAAGATCTGTCTAAACTTAAGTTAAGAAACCGCTTGAATCGATTATCATCTAAGTTAAGGCGAAAAGATAGTACTAGATTATTCTGTGTAAAAAAGGTTTGGTTTTGTCAATAGCGGTGATTGTCATACGATTACAAAAAAAAACCGAAAATCTGACAAATCACGGATCGCTCCGCGCGCGAATTTTGCTTATTGCTCGTAGAATGCGCATAAAACACAGTCTACGAGAATTTATCACAAAATGTGTTACCTACTTTGTGCACACCAAAATGTGTAATCAAGAAAAATCTTGCATGATAGGTACACTGCGGAAATTTGGCTTCTGTGGCTAGTGGTCACAATGCCGATTTACCAGTCTGTACCCGGCATAAAGTAGTACTGTCAATGTCACGCACGTCATTAATTTAGTTGTGTAAACTCTGTTCGGCTAGGAGATTCTCCAGTGATTGTTTATGAAAGACATCAAATATTGATTCAACATTCAGCCTCAAGGCGAATGCTGAATGATGGATTTTGGATAACATTTCACCCCTACTATGAATTCCAGCGTTATATTCCACTCTTCGCTAAATAATTAGGTAAAAAATACATTGCATGTGTGTTGTTTTTTACATGCATTTTAAAATTTTATTTAATTTTAATTTGAAATGGGTCCAAATTGATAAGGTACGCCTCAGATGCCTATAAGCTAGACTAAAAAGATTAAAAGAGAAGTAATATATTTCTCCGCTATATAACGGCCATCATCAAGTTAGCGGCTGCTATTTTAGTTAAGAGTAAATGTGTCCTTTGTTATATGCATTTTTTTTAATGTATAATGGGTATAACTAAAGAGCTTGTTTGACGACCTCTTTGGCGCAGTGGGCTAAGGCCCGCCTGAGACGCAGAAGGTTGCGGGTTCGATTCCCGCCGCGAGACAAATGTTTGCATCTCAAATATTTGTCTTGAGATCTGGGTGTTTTCTATGTATAATATGTATGTATTTACAAAAAAAAAAGTATATAAGTAGTATATCAATCATGTAGTTCCTATAACACAAGCTCTGCTTACTTTGGGGCTAGATGATGCTGTGTGAAAAATGTCTAGCATTTTTTATTTATTTATTTATATTACTCCGCTATATAACGGCCATCGTCAAGTCAGCGGCTGCTATTTTAGTTAAAAGTATACGTGTTCTTGGTGGCTGAATATCGATAGTGCGAATAATAAAGATACTTGAGAAGAATCTGCATAAATTAGTGTCCATAATATTCGATTTCAATTTCCAAGATTGCGAAAATAGCCCTGAGTTATTTCAATTAGTTGTTAGAAATGTTAGAGCTTGGTTCTTATTATATATTAGATTTTTTCCATTTACCTTTACAGGAAATGAAACAATCATTTATTTTTAGTTGTTTTAAATTAACCTTTACTGGAATGGAAATCAAACAAATATTTTCAAGGCGTATTTTTACAGACAAATTATTGTGGATAGTTCTTTGTTCTCAATTTACTATGAAAATAATACAATACAACACGATATAATTAAAAAAAACTCGTACTTAAGTACTTATGCAGAGAATCTTTGGTGTATTCTTTAACATCTATGTGAAATATACTTCTACAGTACAGTAAAATAAAATTTATGAGACATTACAAAACTTTTCGTAATATTTTACAAGAATGTGGACCCACTAACAGTAGTTTCAGTTCTACGTAAGTTATATTACTGTTTTAAGCGTTCTCATACGCATTTATAGCATACACTTAGACTATTCTACTACTATTATAAATGCGAAAGTTTTTGGGGATGTTTGTTACTCTTTCACGCAAAAACTACTAAACAGATTTTGATGAAACTTTACAGTAATATAGCTTATACCTCAGAATAACACATAGGCTACTTTTATCCAGGTACCACGCGGGCGAAGTCGTGGGCAGAAGCTAGGAAGACATAATCTAGGTATTAGGTAGTACCGTGGGAGTGCCACGCTTATATCCCTCCTTCTCGTTACAGACAGACAGACAAATCGTATCCTCGCGATATGATTGATAGGCTGATTATAATTTCCTTTGTAAGGCTTCTGAGGTAAGTATATTTATTGCTAATATAAGAAGGATGTTGATTATCTATGGTTAAATACTAATTATGACCTCGATGGCGCGGTGGGCGAGTAGCCGGCACTGCAAATTTATCTGGATTTTGTGGTACGCAGTTCCTGATACCCACGACACGAAATCCTTGTGTGGGGTCAGGACTAAGTTTGTATCTATTGGGAGTTTATTTATTTATTTCAATTACCTCAGCCTGAGTGTCTAGACAAATACTACTTTCTGTTTGCGTTAACGCCTGCGGAAAGATTGAATTGTATGGAAATGACATTAGCTGTGGAAATTTGACGTGACTGCTTAGTTTTCCTTTGACGCTAACGCAAATTTGTATTAGCATGAAAGGAAAACTAAGCGTGAGTCACTCAACTATCGCAGGGTTACCAAGACAGAGCCAATGTCACAACCCACGAAGATTACACGGCCGAATAACTATGTCTGTTTTAAGAAGGGAGAGTTTTTAACTAGTTTGCATCACATAAAACAACAGTTCACTTAGCATGAGCACCCAAGACAAAGTATTGTCTACGAAAGAGAAGACAAAACTATATCTGTCGCCAATTCTGTCAAACAAAAGAGAGGGACAAAATGTTTTAGGTTTTCTCGGCGGCAGACAAAACCGTTTTCTTGGGTCTTCATGCTAAGCAGTCTGGTTATTAAACATTTGTGATTGTTATCAAAATCATCTTCTTGTCCTTGTCTCACATTACGTGGAGTCGTCATAATATGCTTTCTTCTCCCACTCTCCTCTTTCAGCCACATCTCAGTACCCATTCCTTTCTTAATCATGTCATCTTTCATACAATCCATCTTTCTTCTCTTTGGCCTACTCTCTTATTTCCATCCACATTCATATTTAACACTCTTCTCGTAATTTGACATTCTTCCTACCTCATGATATACCACGACTCTATACCACTTCCCCACTCCTTTCTTAATCATGTCATCTTTCACACAATCGTTTCTTCTCTTATTTTCTTCCACATTCATAATTAATACTCTTCACGTAATGTGACATTTTCACCCCATGACGAGTCCATACCACGTTTATCTATTTCTCCTCAGCTCTTCCCTAATTGGCGCTACCTTTATACTTCCCCAAGCCCCTATGGGCTCAGGACTATGTATGTGTTTTTCGGAAGAAAGTTAGAATTATATGGAAATTACATTTGCGTTTGAGTTGTCACGTTGACTGTTGCCAAGTTTTTCCTTGACGCATTTGCGTTAGCGTGAAAGAGAAACTAAGCGTGAGGTTTTTGTCTAGAGGCCCTAATATACTCATTCTTTACCTCGTAATCATGATATTATATGCATAAAGAAACACCTACTGCTCATATATCTCTACCCACTGCTATCAAATGCAATTTTTCGAATATTTCAAATCCGTCTGATAGTTCCAGAGAATAGCGCGTTTTTTTAAAACTCTTAAGACACATATTCAGTCCTGATCATTTGAGAATTCAAATATCAGCAGAACATGCAATCATTTGTTTCGCAGCGGGAATCAAACTCAAAATTCAAGAACAAATCATATTTCAAGGTCATTCATTGGATACAAATGTCATGAAATCATAAATATCGCTTTTAGCCATTTATTTAGACTGATACAAGATTAGAACCCACAGTACGGAAGGAGCCTGCCCCAATAGCCTGGCTCGGTTTAGTAGTGTAGCCGCAAAGTAGCTTGTACAGGATGTATCAAAACAAACCTAATGAATCACGCACCTTGACACGAGCGTGGGAGTAACAATGGTTTAGGAACTGTTGTAGAATTTGTAGATGTGTACAATATAATTAATATGGTACGCTTAAACCAGGAACTTGCTGAAAGATAAATGAATCAATAATGCTGGACATTTTCACACAGCATCATCTAGCCCCAAAGTAAGCTGAGCTTGTGTTATGGAAACTGCATGTATGTTATACTTCTTAAACGTGGTTGAGACACGGTATATGATTCGGTCTAGCGTTATTATTCCCTGTGTCATCAAAGTATACTAGCGAATAGTATTTCCTTATAAGGTTATCTTTACCATGGCCACCTTCGGCCTCCGACCCACCTCGACGCATCGCCCGTCCGCACTATTACTTCTTTTGTTCGGCTCCTAAGAATCGTAGTGTGATTTTAAGCCTATATTCTTCCTCGAGAATTGGGCTATCATTTGCAAATTATTATTTTTAATCTGACTGGTAGAACCAGCGCATTCAAACAAAAACACCGGACAAGTGCGAGTCAGACTTGCGCACCAAGGCTTCCGTACAAGCTTGTATATACCAAAATAATTGACATTACTCAATTTCATATACTATGAAATCACCAAACATTGCTCTAATGAAAAGATAATTAGTTGGATCGAATCACAAACTTAACTTTGTAGGCGTAAAAATATTCGTCCATACATCGATAAATGATACGATCTATTCTCCAACTGCAAGTATTAGTTTGTAATCGTGATTGTATAAGGGTTCCGTTTTTTCCTTTTGAGTTACGAACCCCTAAAACAAACAAACTCTTAAGCTTTTTTATTAGTATATAATATATCGATACGTTTTTTTGGATTGGATGGTAAGTAATGATTTTGAGATTATTTCTTCACAAAGGGTTTACAAACTCAGATATTAGCTCAGATTTTGCAAAGACATTCAATGGTAATTAAGATATAATTACGCTACCAGGAACCAGGAAGTATTTGAAACTCAGTAAAACATGGGTGTTTTTTTTGTCTCGAAACATGGTCTGTTATTTGGATTAAATAACCTGGAACGAAATATAGAGGTTTATATCAAAGAGCGTTAACTTTTTACGCCTTGCCGTGAGCCAGGTTGGCCTAGTGGGCGGTACCCCGAATTCCGATCCGTAGGTCATAGGTTTGAACCCACTTTTCCAAGGAAATCATCGTGAAAATCGCCCTAGAATCTAAAATTCAAAGGCATGCCTTTAAGTGGCGCTAGGCTTGCAATCTTTCACGTGGAATGCTAACTTCTTGCAAAAACGCGGGCATGTGCCAAATGTTATGTTTGGACGTGCGTCTGACTACCCCCTGCTTGGTATTCTTAAAGATTTATGCACTGAGTATGTATCTGGACGTCCGTTATGGGTAGTACATGAATGAATGTGTTTATTTTTTAATTTTTACTTGATATAATTATGCTCTTTCTTGCCGAGAATGAGATGGATCCATTTTGGCGCAGGAAAGGGATGAATCTAGGGAGTGGAAGGAGGCCTTTTACCTGCAATGAGATATTGAGGACTGAAAATAATACTATGATATTTTTAGCTGAATCTGGTACTGACGAGATACGGATGAAGTTATGCGTCTATTTTCCAAGAAGATGTTGAGATTAAATCATCTAGGTGCCACTAATTATTTTTAAACGTCTTCAAAAATAGGAGGAGTTTCTTTATTCGACTGTATGATTTTATAGTGTGTGTTACTTGATTTTTTTGCCAATTTTTAACCGATTTTTTTTTTTTTTTTTAATGGATATGTTATAACTTCAAGCGGTGGTCTCATATAAATTTTATTAGAAAAATCCCACTCATAAAGGTGAAAAAATGGGTGACGAAATTTCATTCCGTAGAATTTGGACTTTGACTTGAAGACGGTTTTTTGACATTTAATGTCTTTTAATTTATTTTTATTTAATTTCATTTATTCATAAGATTTCAGGTTACACATGGTACTTAAAATTATTATATTCCTACCAAAATCTTTACAGGCGTATGAATACAATTGAATTTAAATTGCACAAATACAATTCAAATATAATTAATAATATTTGATTATATATTAAATTAATATAATACATGACAAACTTACCAAATCATACAAAATCAGAAATAAATTAGTTATATTTTATATTTAGGGCCGGCAACGCACCAGCAACATCCCTGGTGTTGCAAAGTTCAATATTATATAATACATAGTAAACTATAATAGTCTAGTGGACTGGTATGTCTTTCTTTCTATGGATGAAAAGGCCGTAGGTTCAATTTAAGTTTTAAAGTATTCATTGATTTTAATGTTTAAATGTAATTTGACTTTGACTTTGGTTTGCCATCAAGTATCATTAAAATCATACACGAAGGAAATCCTGAGGGCATAGTCTATGAAATCCTAAGGGCATAGTCTATGAAATCCTAAGGGCATATACGTTTCCGGGATTGGTTACCAAAATCGGAGTATCGAGTATAACTTTTTGTTTTTAACATACACTTAGGTACATAACCTATGTATATTATTAGGTTTGGGGTTCGATTCCTGCCGCGGGCCGAATGTTTGTATGATCTGCAAATATTTTTCTCGGGTCTGGGTGTTTTCTATTAATATTGTTCATTTATTTTAGATCATAAAAATCTATAGTATTATAATACATATTTATATTTTGTTTGAATTTACAAGAAAAAAGTAAATAAGTAGTATATCAATCAAGTAGTTCCCAGAATTCAAGCTCTGCTTAGTTTGGGTCTAAATGATGATATGTGAAAAAATTACCAGCATTATTATTTATGTATTTTAGTTTTTAAGTATTTATCATAAAGACTGTATTTGTACGTGAACTTAACTTTGTTGCCTGAAAAAAAAAAGATATCTTTGTACATGTTCTATATGTAAGTTTTTTTATCTGTATTTTCTGTGTGTATCGTAAGAATAAAGAATCATTATTGTTATTATTAATATAAAAAAATGCTCTTCAAACTCTTTCGTAGTCAATAAAAAAAATGCCAAAATGTCAATTACTACCTCCATACATTGCAATACAAAGAAATAAATCGATCTGACCTTTCATTGGACCTTTAAAAAACTATTGCTGGTCATAAACATTATAGAATCACCAAAAAAAATTGATTCCCTACGATCGTAAATGTTCCCAAGTTCACGCTTAGCGTTGGGTACTGTGGATCTTCGCAATATCTGACCCTGACATTGAAGATTAGATCCACCTATATAAACTGAGTGGATCAGTTTTGGAAACATTCCTCGATCGATATTGAGGCAGACAACATGAAATTGGTAGGTTCCATTCAGTTTACAACTATTTGATAAATTTGTGTCGTCACGATTTTTAAGTTATTGTGTGAAGTGTCGTGAGTTCGAATCCGATTTGTTAACCCAGTTTGATAATCTGCTCTAGTTTCGTGAAGTTGTGAAAATTATTATTTAACATCCAACGGCGATCACATTTCAAAGTGGTGATCTCAAATATATCGAAAAAATCTATTTTCGTTCATTAAGTTTTCATAGAGCTTTTAAAAAAGTTCTCAAAACACAGTCAAAAATCATAATTCATCATAAAACAAACAAACACGCTCACGACTGCCATCCCCATGATGTACAGCCTTATATTCAAATTCTTACGCAAATCCGTGAGGATACCAAATAAACAGCGGTACGTTCAAACATTATATTTGACACGTCTTGTAAAGGTTTGCACGGTGGCATAGTGGCGATGGGCTTGCAACCTGTCACGTGGAACGCTAACTACTGTGCAAAACGCGTACATGTGCCAAATATACTGTTGGCCGTGCCTCTAACCCCTAATTAGTATCCTTAAAGATCTTCGCACGTAGGTCTATCTATCTGTCCATTATGGGAAAATTTTATTTAGAGACCTACGCGTCCTCATAAAGTGCTTGTTCAGAGTATGCGTTGATTTATGGTACCTATAAATGTTTTATGGTATCGTATTATCACTGGAATAAAATATTAATACTTTTCACGACCTCTGTGGCGCAGTGGGCGAAGGCTCGCTTGAGACGCAGATGGTTGTGGGTTCGATTCACAAATGACTAAAACATTTCTTCCTGAGTTAAATATTAACTATATTAATATTAACTATTACTCAGGACGAAATATTATTTACTAAATTGTATTTTCCATTTTCTTTCTAAGCATTTAACCCGCTGCAGGAATCGAACCAGCACCTCTTGTCTTACAGACCGCCGCGCCATTGACGTCATCAATACTAGTGCAAGAAAAGTTTTTCAATTCCATAATAACTTTCCGGCAACTTTTGTACTCACAAAAGTTTTCAAAAATATTCAGAATAAACTCAATGTTGCTTTTTACAGATATTCCTAGCCGCCTTGGTCGCAGTGTGCGTAGCAGCTCCACAATATGGAGCCTACAAATCTTACAACCCTTACAACGTTAGCCCGACCCCCTTCAATCCGAGCTATAACCAATACAACCAGAACTACGTCAGACCTAGAGCCGGGATCGAGAGGAACGCTGCCATTTTGAGGTCCAATGCCGAGGTCAACGAGAGAGGATATCAATTCGCTTATGATACTGAAAATGGTAAGTTTTCTTAGTTAGCCCATAATCTAGCATACCACAATTGAAAGGAAAAACTCAAAAATTGGTTCTCCTCATCTATGTGTTACCAAAATAAGACGTTGTCACTATGATGACCTCAGTGGCGATTGAAAGCTGTGACGCAAGCATGATTGCTTTGGTGCGAGTTCGATTTCCACTGCAGGATAAATGTTTGCATGTTTTGCATGTACTTGTTCTGGATCTGGGTGTTGTAGTATCCTTGGTACCTGTATTCCCTGATACGTAAAAGCCAGGGAATCCAAGTGTGGGGTTAGGACTATGTTATGGTGAGGTCTTTTGAGGTTTTATTTATTAATTTAATATGACACTTTTAACCTGACCACAGACGTTCTTATTCATTTTATAAAATGCACAAATTCAATATAAAATATGTTACCATTGGCTATTTGAAATTCAAACTTTCAAAGTTTATCGGTAGGTACTGCATTCAAAATCAAACATCATCGGGTTTGTTCGGAATCGTTTTTCCTTATCAGAATCTAAAATAATAAATAACTAAAAATAATTTTGTAAATCTTTAAAAAGTAATCTTGTTTTTGAACACCGCGTAAAAAAAACTCTATTTACAATTCAAATCTCTACGATATACATCGAAGATGAGCCCACCCACATTATTTAAATGGGGATTCGATAAGCAAGTATATTTTGTCATACATAAATCCTTGGACGTGGGATGTTGTAAATACACCAAATGCGCAAGGACAAGGTAAGCCTAGGAATCATGCGATCCTGAGGACTAAAGCCTGCAGATAACGTCAAAGCTTCAAGTCAAGACGCTTTGTGAAAAAATTACGATGCCAAAAAGGCTACGTACGGATGCAAAGAGCGGCAGTGAATTGGACTTCCATAAAAAAACAAGATAGTATTTTTGACAACTTCCAAACTTTTTTTCATCTATTGCAGCCTCCTTGTAAAATGTAGATATAAAACCTAGAACCTGGTAGAATTGTGTTAGTTCGCTTTCTTGATATTTACTCAAAGATTTTAATCTAGGTATTCTGTAGGGTTTTCTACCGGACACAAAATATATGTGCCATTTGACACATTTTTTAAGTAGCTATAAATAGGTTTAAAACTTTGATTGGTTCAAAAAAATGTATACCTGTAGCTTCTAGGTGATACAAACTTCTCACTTTTCAGGCATCCACGCTGAAGAATCTGGCGTAGAAAACAACGGCATCCAGGCCCAAGGTGGCTACTCCTACACAGGTGACGACGGTCAAGTTTACAGCGTGAGATACACCGCTGATACCAACGGGTTCCAAGCAACTGGTGCACACATACCTACTCCACCACCCGTGCCTGAAGCCATCGCGAGAGCCCTGCAGGAGAATGCTAGAGACGAGGCAGCTGGGATCTTTGATGATGGTAAGCTAGTCATCTCGGGTGCTTGACAACCAACTACCTTGGCTAAACTGAGATACTATTGGACAAGCCAGGTGTCTAGACATTTGGGCTTCTAACCAACAAGCAATTAAAAAACAATAAAATATAAAACAAAAAATAAAAAAAACAAGGTAGGTACTCGAAACTACCTTCGACATTGCCTACATTACGTCAAGACGATATAATCAATAAAATGAATTTATTGTCCGTAATTAAAAGCTATTGTATTCGTAAATTACACAATTATCATAAGAACAATAAATATTATCCAAAAACAGTAACCATTAAGAGAAGCTTCGAGCAATTTGTGGTTCTTAAAGCATCGTATTTAACACTACCGACACGATAATGTTTTCACATGTCGTAAACAGAAAATTATACGATTACGTTACCTAAAGTCCATTAATAAAAAATGGACAGAGATCCTTCACTTATTTTTCTTTGTTTAAACCAATTATCTAAACAGCTGCTTGCCCTCGGCTTAGCTCATATATTATCGCAGGTAAATCCGTTGTCCTATCTATAACAATATGCATACAACCGATTTAGCCGCCAAACATTTAAATATCCATCTATGTTTGCAATTTATCAATCAATATTTATTTATTTCAGACAATTCCATGACCTACTTAAGTAGGGACATTTAAAGTTTATATTAGTGGTATACATAAAAATTACTAAAGAGACACCAGAGCCTTAATCAATCCTGTATGTAGATCCAGTGGCGTAGTATGGGACATTCCTACCTGTCTGATAACGTTTTTAGGATGCTGTTAGGGCTGCCATGACGATTTTCTGTGTACGCCATACCAGTATTCTACTTTTTCCCGCAAACATACCAGAGTCACTGCAAAAACTAGTCAGTCTAATTTTCATATTTAAAATTATGAGTACGAATGATGTATATTTGTTCGATTCTAAAGAATTTCAAAATATTGAATAACGATATCGTATCGGATGGCTTAAAGAAAAATGTTGAAACATCCAGTGACTTATTATGGCCATAAAAACTTGAACTTTATTTTATGTGATACTTAAATATATCTGATTAGTTTGGTGTAATATTAAATCAGTTTTCTTTAAGGATGTGTAGCAATATCGTAGTTAATGGTCTTACACAGTGATGAAAAACCTAAGGGATCAGTGTTGGCTTAGTGGACGGTACCCCGATTTCCGAACCGGTGGTCAAGGTTCGAACCTGGTCGTGCACCAATGGGATTTTCATTCTAAAATTTAAATACGCATTACCACGTGCTCAAAATGGCGACAGAAACTGTCGTGAGGAAACCGGCATGCCCTAGTACCAAAAATTCGATGGCATGTGCCATCAGTTAGTGTTTCAATAAGCAACGAGGAGCTTGTAACCTGTCACGTGGAATGTGAAGTAATTGTAAAACGCGGACATGTGCCAAATGTTTATACTTGGTATCCTCACAGATCTACTCCCTGATTATGTATCTGAGGATCCATCATGGGAAATAGTTGTGATCGTGTTTGTTTTTTTAGGATTTTTTTTTTAAATTAAGTACTGCTTATTTTATTTAAAGGCTAAGTGTTTATTAATTGAAATCACAAGGATCATATTAAAACGACAGCTTAAAATCTACGTGAAATCTTACATTTTAATGTGAATTTACGTTGATTAGTAGAATCATACAAGAATTTTTCATGATTCCTTAATCAAGGAATTTATATTTTTTTGATTTGATTCATAATAGACATTGTAATTATTCCTATCCTTATTAAGTAATCTCTTCTACAATATATTATTACTCATAGATTTAAACCCACTGTCTCATCAGAAGGCGGTAGGCAGCTCCCACTAAGCTGTCAAGTCCCATTTAATTTGTTTTAAAACAGTGAGTTTACTATACATTACAATAGATAATGATTAATCAATAGACGTCATTATAAAATAAATACAAACACACCCACATGAAACCTTTTACATAGTAGAAGAGTTTTTGAATAATTTTGTTAAGAATGGAAATATCACTAATTCATTGGCTGATAGATACGAAACTCATGTGATGACGATGCTACCTAGATTTTTTTTCAGTTGTATATACCAGTATACCAGTTTACTCACATAAAAAAAAAAAAAAAATTTAGTTAAAAAATCAATTGGTTCAAGAACAGATTTGAGCCGTATATGAGCACGTGTTTTTCTAATAATTATGAGATCAATGTTCTCCATATTTTTTCAGGAAGCTACCACGACGCCAAGTACTCCTCTGGAGTGGTGGCGGCCCGTACATACCAGCCATCGAGGTATAACCCCTTCAAGACCGGACGTTTCTACTAGATAACATTTGAGAATTTCGAACCGTGCCATTATTATTCATAAAACGTATAATAAAGTGATATTTTGTAATATTTTGTATTTTTTCTGACAAAAATGAATATGGTCTGTGGCTCGCAGAACCGACAACTGCTGGTTTCTCGAATAGCGACCAAGAACCGAACGACGCTGTGTAGGAATCTTAACTGCGATGGACCGATGATATTTTAAAAATAGAGAGTTGATAATGGATTGAGGTGGCCCATGAATATCCGCCAAGGCACTCTAACTCAAAAGAGAGGTTTATGTCCAGCTGTGGACTTCTATGTGCTGATAATATTATTATTGTTTGTTAATTTTAAGGTGAAAACTAAACTTTTTGAGAACATTTAACTCCAATAAAGAACTCAGCGACAATTCATGCTGAAGAGAGAAAGAGAGAGTTTTATAGAAGCTGCATCTAGTCCCGCCGAGTCGACATTTCTGGGATACATATATATTTTGATGATGATAAGTAAATATAACATGCTCAATGAAAATCTCTAGTACAAACATTTTTGAAGATGCTCATATTTTGGTCAAAACTATGATGATGTCACAGTAGAGCAAAAGAAGAACTAATGGCACTAAAAAGAAAAAAAAAGACAAGAAAATATTGTTTTTAAGCAGTTAGATCCCATATTGTACCTTACATGTTATCTTAATGAAAAATAATTTAATTTCAAATATAGTTAGGGGAGTGTTCAATTGTTCTAGTTCTTACTGTCTGAACATGGATCTATTCAACGTTCTCTTAACTTCGAAGGATGACTCAAGTTACGGCAGTTTCTAATCAAAACAAACCTACCTGTTAATGCGTAGGTAATGAATGCATGAGTGTAATCACTTATCATTTATCACGGTGACAGAGCTAATTACATCGATTTACCTCGAAGCCTAGACTTTGACTACTATAGAAACAGCTTAGAACATAATATAGTATTTTGTCGTAAATCATCTATCGAATGGTACAAGAACTGGCATCTATTAGAAATGTTTTGTTGGTGGTTTGAATGATATTATTATGTATTAAAATAACATAATTAAATTGTGAAGAAGGCTCGTCTGCAATAGGGCACATTTGTATTGGAACACCAAATTGCAAAGTCGATGTGCCTTGCATACAATCTTATTTGAAAAATACTGATAGGGAAATGTTATTGAAACTTTAATGACTTTTACAACTTTAATGACTTTTACAACTTTAACGACTTTTACAACTTTAATGACTTTTACAACTTTAATGACTTTTAGATGACACATTAGAATTTTAATAACTATTTAATTTTGACATTTCTTTTGATATAATTTTGTATCTTTTGATATTTGCATGCTAAAATGATATGTTAGAAAATAATCGAATTTTATTATTTATTTATCTTTGCATTAATGTTTTAGCAAATAAATTAATCTCAATCTACAATCCGTCTCCGCTATTTCAAGGAGTTGGGCTGGTTGGGGTCAGATAAAAAGTGGGGTGATGCACTATACACCGGGACGTCAGCGCAGATCTTGGTTCCACATTTAGAATTTGACAGCAGCGCCACCTATAATGCCAGTATATATTCCGTTGCACTAGAGTTGAAACGTCGGGAAAATAATAAAATAGGTAAACGTGATAAATACCCGTTAAACTAATAACAATGCTATCTAATCACGAAAGTTTAAAAAATACTAAATACGTTCTACTTCCGAACTTTAAAAAAACCGTGCGTTTAAACCGACGAAAACACCAATGCTTAATTTGCCATGAGTTGGGTAGTCCGTTTTTATTTTTCACTTTCAAATTAACATACTTCAAAGTGTATGTATTATTAAAACTATATACATCCATACATTATAGCCTGTTTCCTGGAGGGGTAGGCAGAGACCACAGATTTCCACTTGCTACGATCCTGGCATACCTCATTCGCTCTATTCGTCCTCATCTAATTCTTCAAACAAGCTCGGCGGTTAAGTCTGACTACTTTTTTCTTTTTTTTTTTTTTGTGACGAGGGGGAAATCTGCTAACAGATACCCTACCACATTGAGGGTGTGATAGGATTATGTGAGGTTCACGGACTCGTGGACTCACTAAAACCCCCCGGTGGCCGGCCTCGATGCATGTCAAGGGGCTCCGGGATCTCCAAAGGAACGCACCGGTGCCCCTCTCGCATAACGCCCTTCGCAAGTCCCGGGGGTAGTTGGAAAACCACCCACACTACTAACTTGGCCTTTCATTGGAATATCACCAAGTTGGTCAGAGTACGTTCGCCGAGATCATCCCCTTCCAACTATCCCATTCACACTCGCCTTGTAGGTATACTTGTTTTATTAAGTATAAATAAACGGTTATTTTATAACCGGTCAAGATCTATAAAATATTCCAAATTATATCCAATCTGTTTGAACATCTCACATTTGAAATGTAAGTAGAATGTACCTTTCAGTCATGATTAAACATTAAAAACCTTAGGCGTTTAAGTACCTCTTTTTTTATAAATAAAATAAAAACATTTTTTTTTTAAACGCAACATCAAAACTTTTTATTTTTTAGTAATATACATATATTCATACAACTATGTACAAGTAGGTATATACAAAAAATGCAGACGAAACAGCTAGCTATCTAAAGACCGTTGCAAACGATCTATAGATAGCCCAACTGATCCAAATCACTACCAGGCGGAAGCGTTCCCAAAATACTGGCCGCATTGCCACGCTGAATCGCAATGCTAATGCGTTGACCCAGAATATATTATGTTGTTATAGTTTGATTGTAGTATTTATGCTCTTAAAGATCTAAAAACAATAGTTATTTGTATTGAATAAGAATTTTTAAATTTAATCTTAAATGTGGTTTAAAATTGCTCTTAAATTCACGTCCGATCGTGGAACTGTTTTAGATGTGCTCTAAGTACCTACATTACATATTTGCAGACTTAAAAAATAACTTTAACTTAAGTAAGTAGTAACAAACGAAGTTTCAGTCCAAATGAAGACCCATTTTGACGACCTCTATAGCGCGTGGGTGAGTAGCTGGCTGTGATGCAAGGATGCGAGTTTGACTTGCTGTTTTTTCTATCTTGTTTCCAACAAACAACATAGAAGAACAGCAGTTTTTCGTTAAATAACATTGTCATTTAAATTATTATGTAAATCTAAATCTATATCGCCAATTTTTTTTGCAATCTACTATATTATAGTGGGTTTAATCAAACATAATTATGGTAATCCATAATCCATCGAATATACTTACTTAAAAAAATAACAAGATTATTTGCTTGTTCCAATAGCGGGAATGCAAAAATTGAATAACATTATTAGTTCGTTTATAAATCAAAACCTTAATGATTGGAAAAAATAATTCTTGCCGCTTCGTTCCTAATACACTCCACTAAAGAGCCAACATATTTTGTTTCATCTAACCTGCAGTAGGTATATTACTGACCTACTTCGTAAAGTCAATCAACTTACCAAGAGTATATCATTATTTGCCAACAACATTGTGAATCGATGCGATTTTAACGAAGTTTGTCCGTCTCACACAGAGTTACATAAACGTAGAGAGGGCGAAATTATTTTCAATTATATACGTTTTTTTATGTTTCGATCGCTATTTGACAGTTAGGTAGATCATAGTCACCGGAAACACACATCGTTTCTGACTCCTTAAACCTAAGTTAGAATTACCTACCATTAAATTTAAATTTACCTAAAAAATTGATTAAGTGGAACTTGAAACCACATCTTCGCCTTAATTGACAATGCGTTGGTCAATTACGCCAAGAATACAGTAAAGCTGAGTCCGAATATATTGGGTACAATTCAGCTTATACTGTTGATGGAGGCTATCAACAGGTGTCTGATTAGGAAAAGTCCGAAAATCGTTCGAAAAATGACAACAGATGGCACTTTTTTCAAAGTTTGTTAATTTGATACTTCCGTAGAACATTAAATTTAAATGTGTTCCAAAAATTGCGTTTTAGCGGAACTACCAATTTTTATACAAACAGAAATCATACCTAGATAATGAAAAAAGGCGTTAAATTAAAAAAATATATGTCTATAAAAAATAAATACTACAATAATCATACTCTCACTAGACTCAATGGTTTCCTGAAAGTAAACTCATTTTAAGCTTTAAGTATGCCTATGTCAGTTTTTTTTTCTTACTTAATATAAGCGTAATGTTTGTCACTAGTATTATATATTAATAAGGATTATACCGAGTTGGATGAAATAACAAATTTGCTGTTTTGTATCAGGGTACCATACGGCCATACGTGGCCTAGTTAAACTAACGAGTTAGATTATTATACAAGCTTCTAAAAAACACAAAACAGGAGTAAACTCTTACAGAATGATGCTCTCCTAGTAAGTTACGAACGTAAAACTTGTTGATCTTCATTCATCACTGAAATCCCTCGGGAACAACCTGTTAGATTACTTGTTACAATTGGTTTCCACCCATAAGGAGCGATCTGACTGAAATAACTCTGACTTAAAGAGAATGTTACCTTAAAACTTTGCCTTTGTGCTTAAATCAAATACATTTATTTACTTTGAATAAAATAACCTCGTTTCTAAGCAACATTGGTAACAAAGAAAGAATCACATACGCAATAGGGAAAAATCCTTTTAATATTTATCATCATATACTTAAAGATGGTTGCACATGTAAAGATGTATGCTGTTATTATATGCGCTCTGGTTCATACAAACTCCACCTTATACCACTTGTTGGTAATTCCACTTACCTTTCCTGCATTCATGAGATCCTAGTACTTTTCTTGGCAAACTACCTGTTATTTCGTTGTTACGTAACCACTTCCACTTCCACTTCCACCATTTCTATGCCATACTTATGGATTTCACACAGCATTATCTAGCCCCTAAGTAAGCAGAGCAAATAAATATACGCAGTTCGTACAAAAATTTGTCCCGCGGCGGGAATTGAACCCGCAACCTTCTGCGTCTCAGGCAGTCCTTCGCCCACTGCGCCACAGAGGTCCTATTGCTTTGATGTGCTTGAAACTACCTGTTTTTTCACAGTTATTTCATTGTGAACCTTGGTTTAACTCTCTGAACCATGAGCTCCTGGTACTTCGTTTGGAAAACTACCTGTTTCTGGTTGTTGCTTCTGCGACCGACCAGTGAGTGTGGAGCTTTGAATTTACTCATAACATAAACACGTAGTATCAAACTACCTGTGGAACTAGTCACTCGCAAAGTGCCACTTGTTTGCATTCCTCAGTTAATGAGAGCCTGGTACTTTCCTTGGAAAAACAACCTGTTTAGTGACCACTATTTGTTTGAGGAGTCTTTCTTCTCTTACAAAAAATACTTATGAAAAATATTACTATACAATAATTATGAAACCCTGGTATATGTTAGTCAAAATACCTGTGGAGCTGGACATTCATAGACCATTTGTACGCATTCCTCAGTTAATAATATGAGAGCCTGGTACGTTGTTTGAAAATTTGTTTTTTTTTAATTAACAGCTCTGAAAATTACTTGTAAAAAAAAAATTGGTGATTTAGATAGATCACTTTGGTTTTTATTTTTTTCAAACAAGCAAATAATAAAATAATAAATTCTGTGATAAAAATAGCTGGAATTGATTGAACTTATTTGAAATGTATTGTAAACCCATAAGGAATATGAAAGTGACCTAGGCAAATTAAGTGCTTGAGGACCTCAGTTGATACGAGTTGATATTTTGCTTCAAAACTACCTGCTTTTGATATTGACTTCAATATCTGACTACTTGTTTGAGAAAGGAGGAGTCTATACTCTACAAAATTAACTTCTAGTCATTTATGTAACCTTGCATTCGTGTAAAAATACCTGTGGAGCTGGTTATTCATGAAATACCATTTATTTTCATTTCTCATTTGGTATGAGCGCCTGGTACTCTGCTTGGAAAACCACCTGTTTCTGGTACTGACTTCTTTGTGTGACCACCTGTTTGAGGGAGGTGGAGTCTTATAAATACATTAAAAAGTTAATTATTAATAAATCGTATTCATGTGTCAGAATACCTGTTGAGCTGCTGAATCTAATAACCCCTCTATTCTAAGACATTTGTCCAAATATCCCTCCACTCCACTTCGACTCAAGGCGACGGTTTAGGTTTCCTCCAAAACTTCCATATGTTTGGTATTTTTAGTTGAATTTTTGGAGTATCCTTACCACACTAAAATAAGGATGATTCGAGTGTACTCGAATTGGAGTGGAGTAATTTCGTCACTATACGTCAGTTTGAAGTAGTTTATATCAAGGCTTTTTATGGCATTCTTCAGTTGATATGAGTGCCTGGTACTATGCTTTTAAAACAACCTGTTTCTGCTAGAGATTTTTTATGTGAACACTTGTTTGAGGAAGGTGGAGCCTGGTCCTCTCTGATGTGTGTGTCGAAATACCTGTGGAGCTTGTATTATTTTAAATAACACAAAGGAAGGAATTAATGCTATACCACAATGAGCGCCTGGTACTTTGCTTTGAAAACCACCTGTTAGGTAGTGACTTCTAATATTTGACACCCACTTGTTTGCGGAAGGAAGGTAACTGTATTCCATTTCCTTCTAGTCAAGTATGAAACCCTGGTATTATTGTGTCAAAATACCTGTGGAGCTAGCCATTCATGAAATACCATTTGTTGCATTTCTCAGTTAATATGAGCGCCTGGTACTTTGTTGAAAAAAAAACAATTGATTCACTACTAAATCAATTGTTTTCTATTGTTTGCTTCTTTATCTATCCAATAATTATTTGAGGAATGTGGAAGTCTTCTTTTTTTTTTTTAAAAACTAGCATTTATTTATACAAAACAGGAAAAAATTATCCTTTTTTTTGTAGGAAAATAAAAATTACTTATAAAAAAAATCATTTCGATTTTTTTCAAACAAGCAAATGTCAAAAAATAATAAATTCTTTGAACAAAATAGATGACACCTTGTATTCGTGTGTCAAAATATCTGTGGAGCTGGTTATTCATGAAATACCATTTGTTTGCATTCCTCAGTTGATATGAACGCCTGGTACTTTGCTTGGAAAACCACCTGTTTCTGGTATTGACTTCTTTATGTGACCACTTGTTAAGGAAGGTGGAGTCTAGTTTTTTTTTTTGTATAATATATTATTTCCTTTTAGTTAAGTATGAAACTCTGGTGTATGTGTATCAGAATATCTGTGTAGCGTGTCATTCATAGGGTGAGTGATTTTAGTCATTCATAGATTACCACTTGTTTGTATTCCTCAGTTGATATGAGCGCCTGGTAATTTGCTTGGAAAACCACCTGTTTCTGGTAGAGACTTCTAATATCTGACACCCACTTGTTTGCGGAAGGAAGGTCCGCAAACAAGTTAATAACTCTATTTATTACATTTCCTTCTAGTCAAGTATGACGACCTTTGTGGCGCCGTGGGCGAAGGCCTGCCTGAAGAAGATTGCGGGTTCGATTCCCATCGCGGGACAAATATTTGTATAATCTGCAAATATTTGTCTCGGGTCTGGGTATTTTCTTTGTATAATATAATATTTACAAAAATATAATATTATACTATGTATCTGTATTTGTTTGGAGCCAATACTCCTGAGAAACCACTTGCCAAGGGTGAGATATTGTTCCACTTGTTATTTTATATGAGAAAACCAGTGATTTCTGCTAATCTTTTTCCAATACTATATTTTTATGTGCGCCTGGTACATCGTGTTCCAAATTCCAGGGCTGATTATATAGGAATAAGCATTTTATTTTAGGGGTGAAGATGGATGGATATTGATCTATTTTACGTCACATCTACCGCTGGTGACGCTATCACCAACTTGTTGTAAACAGATAACTCCTCGCGATTATGAACTCCTGCTAAATATTTTGCGAAGAACTTGTAGGAGCTGCCTATACTGTTAGGGCAAACTGGTGAAGATCCCCTTTCACTGTTTTGTGTTATGAGCCCCTGGTGATTGGTGGATGGTACCTGTTTTCATTTTATGTCAAGATTCTTCAATATTGTAAATCTCAAAATGAATTTGCAAGAAGAAAGTAAATTAGATATGTAAGTTTGTCGAGGATGGTGGTTAATTCATTAACTTCGTGTCAATGACTCGTATTTTATTATATTTGTCCCGAGGTCAGGTGATGGGGCACAGAGGGTAGGAGAGCAAGTGCGATGCAGACGTGGGATGGGTCAATTATCCCCCCCATTTGGCTTAAGGAATGGTAAAATTAACTTAAAAAAATAGTGACACCAACTTCACACCTCTCACATATTTCACACATATATGTCGACCTCTGTGGCGTCGAAGGCGCGCCTGAAACGCAGAAGGTTGTGGGTTCGATTCCCACCGCGGGACAAAAGTCAGTATCTGCAAATATTTGTGTTGGAATTTGGGTACCTTCTATGTATAATAGATATGTATTATGTATAATACCGGCGAGTGTGGGAGGATCTAAATACTAATTCTGATACCAAACTTGCTTGTAATTAGACTTTTAAACAAATATAAAAAACTAATAATTAGGAGCTCAAAAGTTTGTGTTGACTACCTACAATAGATCTGTGTGTCCACTTGTTTGAAAAAGGAGGAGTCTAGTTAATTATTACGAAATCTTTTCCTTTTGATTAAGTATGAAATCCTGGTGTTTGTGTGTCAGAATACCTGTGGAGCTGCTCAATCTTAGGGTACCACTTGTTTGCATTCTTCGGTTGATATGAGCGCCTGGTACTAAGCTTACTAAAACAACCTGTTTCTGCTAGTGACTTTTTGTGAACACTTGTTTGAGGAAGGTTAAGCCTGGTCATTCCTGATACGTGCGTTGAAATACCTGTGGAACACTTTTTTTTATTTTCACATAAAAGAGGTAGAAGTAATTAATGCAATACCGCATTTTATTTATACCAGTCGTCGTCGTTAGCTGTTGGAAACAGATATTGGCGTGCTAAACAAAATTATCTTAATGTAAGAAACAACATTAAAATATAAACATATTTATTATTATATGTCTACTCTTAGTGTTGATGAATATCTGTTTGAAATTATTCATTGAATGAGTGATTTTAGTCATTCATAGATTACCAGTTGATATGAGCGCCTGGTACTTTGCTTGGAAAAGCACCTGTTTTTGATACTGACTTCTTTGTGTGACCACTTGTTTAAGAAAGGTGGAGTCTGTTGGTTTATTTTAATTAATTAGAAAAGGTTTATATTTATTTGAAGAAAGAGGTTTAATTTAAGACGCATGGTAGAAGCGCCATCTATAGTTTTTGTTCTTGTCAGCTGTGTGCTAGGCTGTCTTACGTATAAATATATATAATTTTATATGTAAATTCATATAAAATTTTTATCATATTAATTTTTATTGAATCCACAAACACCCGAATTCCAATAGAGTCTAGTTAATTTATATGAAATATATTCCTTTCAGTCAAGTATGAAAACCTGGTGAATGTGTGTCAGAATACCTGTGGAGCTGGTCATTCATAGGGTATCCACTAGCTCGCATTCTTCAGTTGATATGATTGCCTGGTACTGTGCTTTGCAAACAACCTGTTTCTCGTAGTAACTTTTTATATGAACACTTGTTTGAGGATAGCGGAGCCTGGTCAAGTATACATCCCTAAGGCGTGCGTCGAAATACCTGTGGATATTTTATTATTTTTATTTCACATTACAAGGTACAAAGAGATGAATAAAATAATTTATAATATATTTTAAGAATTAAGATATAAACGTTAACGTATTTACTAAAATGTATCTACTCTAATTGATGATGAATATCTGTATGAAATGAGTCATCGAGTGAGTGATTTAATCATTCATAGATTGCCACTTGTTTGCATTCCTTAGTTGATATGAGCCCCTGGTACTTTTACTTGGGAAACCACCTGTTTATGGTACTGACTTCTTTGTGTGACCACCTGTTTGAGGGAGGTGGAGTCTTATTATTAAATTAAAAAGTTAATTATTAATAAATATTATTCCTTTTAGTTAAGTATGAAACCCTGATGAATATGGGTGTATACCTGTTGAGCTGCTCAATCTCTGTATTCTGAGACATTTCTCGAAATATTCCTCCACTAGGTTTTCTCCAAAACTTCCATATGTTTGGTATTTTTAGTAGAATTTTTGGAGTATCCTTACAAAACTAAAATGTGGATGATTCGAGTGTAGTCGAATTGGAGTAGAGTAATTTTGTCACTATACGTCATCAGTTCGAAGTATTAAGTATCAGCATGACGTAGGCAGCAGATTTTTTTTATTCTACGGCTTCTTTATGGCATTTTTCAGTTGATATGAGTGCCTGGTTCTATGCTTTTAAACAAACTGTTTCTGCTTGTGATTTTTTAAGTGAACACTTGTTTGAGGAAGGTGGAGCCTGGTCCTCCCTGATGTGTGCGTCGAAATACCTGTGGAGCTTGTATTATTTTATATTTCAAATAAAACGGCACAAAGGGAGGAATTAATGCTATACCACAATGAGCGCCTGGTACTTTGCTTTGAAAACCACCTGTTAGGTAGTGACTTCTAATATTTGACACTCACTTGTTTGCGGAAGGAAGGTGGAGTCTTAACTCTATTCCATTTCCTTCTAGTCAAGTATTGTGTCAAAATACCTGCCACCTGCTATAATATAGCCATTCATGAAATACCATTTGTTTGCATTTCTCAGTTAATATGAGCGCCTGGTACTTTGCTTGGAAAACAATTTATTTAGTGACTTCTTCAGTAATTGTTTGAGTAGTGTGGAAGTCTTCTTTTAAAAAAAAATCTAGCAATTATTTAAACAAAACAGGAAAAAAAATAGCTTTTTTTATTTCTAGGAAAATAAAAATTACTTAGGTATCACAAAAAAATCCATATTTTGTGCTTGTTTGACAAAATATGGATTTTTGTCAAACAAGCAAATCTCAAAAAAAAAAAATTATTGAACAATATAGATGACACCTTGTATTCGTGTGTTAAAATACCTGTGGAGCTGGTTATTCATGCAATACCATTGGTTTGTATTTCTCACTTGATATGAGCGCCTGGTACTTTGATTTTAAAACAACCTGTTTCTGGTAGTGAGTTTAAATGACCCATTGTTTGAGGAAGGTGGAGCCTGGATACATACCTAAAGCGTGCGTCGAAATACCTCTGGAGCTTATATTTTTTGTCATTTCCACCTTCCTAATGTGATGAAATGAGTCATCGAGTGATTGATTTTAGTCATTCATAGGTTACCACTTGTTTGCATTCCTCAGTTGATATGAGCGCCTGGTACTTTGCTTAGAAAACCACCTGTTTCTGATACTGACTTCTTTGTGTGATCACTTGTTTGATCTTTGTCAAGTATACATCCCTGATGCGTGCGTCAAAATACCTGTGAAACATTTTTTTTATTGCACATAAAAAAGGTAAAGATGGAGGAATTAATGCAATACCAGTCGTCCTTAGCGGTTTTGAACAGATATTGGCGTGCTTAACTAAATAACCTTAATGTAAGAAACAACATAATAAACACAATTATTATATATTTTATTCTATTTGCCTTTTAATTGGCCTTCTTATATTATGTAACATTAATAGTTGTATTATATTTTTTTAAATACTTTTCCTGTAAGCTAGCTGTAAGTTTTCCTAAGATTTCTAAAATTAAAATAATGTGTCTACTCTTAGTGATGATGAATATCTGTATAAAATGAGTCATCGAGTGAGTGATTTTATTAATTCATAGATAACAACTGTTTTGCAAACAAGTGGTCTTAACTCTATTACATTTATTATTTATTATATTACATAATTTTACTCTATTACATTTTTTCACCAGGGTTTCATACTTAACTTAATGGAATTGATTTCCATAAAAAATAACTAGTCTCTACCTTCCTTCAACAAGTGGTCACTTATAGAAGTCAGTATCAGAAACAGGTGGTTTTCCAAGCAAAATACCAGGCGCTCATATCTGAGAATGAGTGATTTTTGTCATTCATAGATTACCATTTCTTTGCATTCCTCAGTGGATATGAGCACCCAGTACTTTGCTTTTAGAACCATCTGTTCTGGTGGTGACTTCTAATATCTGACACCTACTTGTTTGCAAACAAGTGGTCCTAACTCTATTACCTTTCCTTCTAGGCAAGTATGAAATCCTGGTTTTTGTATTTATATTTGTATTTATTTTATATATATTCTACCTTTCCTAATCGTCTATGTCCTGTTTATGTTTTACTTACACATTTCTTATTCTATTTTGGAAACTTTTAATTGGCCTTCTCATATTATGTAACATTAATAGTTGTATAATATTTATTATAATACTTTTCCTGTAAACCTGTATTTTAAAATATAATAAAATAATAAATAAATGAATGTGTGTGAGAATACCTGTGGAGCTGGTCATACGGTACCCACCGTTTGCATTCTTCAGTAGATATGAGAACCAACCTTTTCCGGCAGTGACTTCTTCATCTGACCACTTTGTTTCTAGGAATATGCAGTCTTCTGTATTGAAATAGCTTCTACGTAATGCATTGTCATAGTCAAACTACCTGTGGATTGGTGATTCATAAAGTACCATCATAAAGTCATCTCATGGCAAGATAAATTTTAAACGAGAAAGTACTATAAACGGCTTAACTACCCAGTATCATGGTCATGCTAAAGCAAAGACACTTGCGTTGGCTGGGACATGTCCGTCGCATGGACTTTTCTCGTTTGCCAAGACACATTCTCTCAGCAGAAATAGTCGACGCCAAATGTATGAGCGCCTGGTACCTTCCTTGAAAAACCACCTGTTTCTTCCTCATTGAGCACTTATTTGAGGAAGGTGGAATCGTATAATATATATTTCAATATAGTATTGAAATATATATTAAACATAGTTACATAATATATTATTATAATATACAAGTAGTATAGTAAAGCTTGAAACCCTGATGCAGTCAGTGTCACTACTTGTGGATGTATTATACAAAAGTGAAACCACTTGTTTGAATTGGAGACTTCACCTTCTGTTCATGTATGAGCGCCTGGTGTTTGATTTATACAAACTGTTACTGACTTATTTTTTGATATTTTTTTGCTATATACAAAAATATGTTTTTTAATTGTTAAGAAAATACTATGAAAATAACTTATATAAAATTAAATTGGTGATATTAGATCACATAAATTAAATTAAATTATTAATAATAATATAATAATAATATAATTAATGTTGGACGTTTTTCTCACAGCATCCATCATCTAGCCCCAAATTAAGCAGAGCTTGTGTTATGGGAACTACATGACTGATGTAGTATGTTTACTTATACTACATCAGTTTACTTATATAGTTTTTTTTGTAAATACGTACTTATTTTAGAAAACACCCAGATCCGAGACAAATATTTCCAGATGCAAACATTTGTCCCGCCACGGGAATCGAACCCCGAACCTTCTGCGTCTCAGGCGGGCCTTCACCCACTGCGCCACAGAGGTCTTCAAATTAGATCATATTAGTTTTGATTTTTTTCAAACAAAAAATAATAAATTCTGTGAACAAATTTGCTGGAATTGATTTAACTTATTTGAAATGGATTAAATCCTTACCTTATGTAATATAAAAGTGGCCGAGGCAAAGGAGGTGCTCAAAAATCTTTGCACTCGAGGAGATCAAACATTCCTCAGTTAATACGAGCGCCTTTTTATTTTGCATCAAAACTACCTGCTTTTGATAGCGACTTTATATCTGACCACTTGTTTGAGTAAGGTGGAATCTTAAGTCCATAAAATTAACTTCTAGTCAATTATGACACCTTGTATTTGTGTGAAAAAAAATAACTGTGGAGCTGGTTATTCATGAAATACCTTTTATTTGCATTTCTTAGTTGATATGAGCGCCTGGTAATCTGCTTGGAAAACCACCTGTTTCTGGTACTGACTTCTTTGTGTGACCACCTGTTTGAGGAAGGTGGAGTCAATATGTATGTATTTCCAAAAAAAATGTATTTATGTATTATATCAGTGGCTACATGTCGTTGTGTGAAAAAATGAGCAGCATTATTTATTTATTTTATTTTTATTTATCAACTGAGGAATGCAAAGAATTGGTAATCTATGAATGACAAAAATCACTCATTCTCTGATATGAGCGCCTGGTACTTTGCTTGGAAAACCACCTGTTTCTGGTACTGCCTTCATTATGGAACCACTTGTTGAAGGAAGGTGGAGTCTAGTTATTTTTTATGGAAATCTATTCCTGTTAGATAAGTATGAAACCCTGGTATATCTGTGTCAGAATACTTGTGGAGCGTGTCATTCATAGGATACCCACTTTTGCTCGCATTCTTTAATTGATATTAGGGACTGGTACTGTGCTTTTGAAACAACGTGTTTGGTAGTGAATTATTCATCTGACCACTTTGTTTCAAGGAATATGTAGTCTTCTGTATTTAAATAGCTTCTTAAACAAATATCACTTGTTTGCATAAATGTATGTATGTCATCTCATGGAAAGATAAAATTGCAATCAAGAGAGTACTACAAACGGCGTAACTGCCAAGTATCATGGCCATGCTAAAGCAAATACGCTTGCGTCGCATGGACTTTTCTTGTTTGCCAAGACAAATTCTCTCAGCAGAAGACAAGTCTCTTGCTGTTGTGTTTTAAAGGAAGTGTAAAATGCGACATGGCAACTTTTAAAATTAATAAAAATAACTAGGAATATTGGTAACTATAGCTAAATATGATACGGTGAAACACTTTTAAAACTTATTCTAAGTTATGTGCAATTTTTATAATTATTAGAACTATGTACAGTATTTGTTAAAACATTCCATCAACGACATATCACGAATTATCACTTGAGAAACTAAAAACATCAAGAAAGCAAAGTTTACATGTGTACAGTATTTAAAAAATCTGAATGAATTGTTCTAATAAGATTAATTGTAATTAAATATTAAAAAAATCTCATAAATTTACTAAGAGTAAACAAATATCACAATGTTTTGCTCGGTATTTTGAGTTTGGTTCAGAAAAGTGTTGCCGGTATAGAAATATGCTCGTGAACCACAGAACATATTTCAATACAAAATACATGACAGTGTTTAAAATCTTAAATACAAGGAAAGCGTTTCATAATAATTTCATATCTGACACGTGCGTCGAAATACCTGTGGAACTGTATTCGTGTGACAAAAATACATGTGGAGCTGATTATTCATGAAAATACAATTTCTCAGTTGATATGAGCGCCTGGTACTATGATTTTAAAACAACCTGTTTCTCATAGTGACTTGTTTATGTGACCACTTGTTTGAGGAAGGTGGAGCCAGTATAAATCCCTGATGCGTGCATCGAAATACCTGTGGAACTAGTTGATTAGCATTTGGATATCTAGATTCCAATCTGCAGGCCCACCAACGGCATCACGAAGAAAGGAAGTACTTACTCGTAGTGTAGCAGAAGGCTTACAAATAAAGAGAAGGCAAAAAGCAAATAAGCTTAAAAAAAACTAAAAAAGGAAGCTTTCTTTGAATTAAATAAATTATAAATTAGAGGAAAAAAAAAATTAACCATAACGGAAATTTTGATGATAATAAGTTTGCATCTACAAATTAATACAGTATGGGAAAGCTGAAATTAATAATAAGTTACAAGTTTTATAATTACATAGAAATAAGAAAAGCACAATAAAGAAGTCGTGTTTACTTGTGTTTAATGTGTCATTTAAACTAACCCTATAACGGGAAACACTAAAACCGAATTTAATATGATTATCAATTACAGCTTTGTATAAGAGATTGGTGATAAATCGCAACATTCGGCTATGGCGCTCGAGCAGCAGAAAAGTTGCGTGGACTAGCCTTGAGTTCAGCCTAGATGCGACTGCCGTCTTGGCTTGCACCGTTCTCCGTTGCGTCTCCCCCGGCCCGTGCAACCCGCGCTTCCACTCACAAAACAAGTTTGGTGGAGAGATAAGAGCGACAATATTTAAAAAAAAAAGGAGATAGGTATCAATTAACAAACTTGGTAGGTTACATTATTATAAAGGGACAAATTTAATTATAAAAAATTTAATAAGTAACCCTATGTTACAATGGTGTATGTGTGTCAGAATACCTGTGGAGCTGTTCATTCATAGGTTACCCACTTGTTCGCATTCTTCAATTGATAATTATGAGTGCCTGGTACTGTGCTTTTAAAACAACCTGTTTTTAGTAGTGACTCCACCTTCCTCCTCAAACAAGTGTTTTATATGAATGAACACTTATTTGAGGAAGGTGGAGCCTGATAAGTATACATCCCTAAAGCGTGCGACGAATTACCTGTGGAACATTTTTTTTATTGCACATAAAAAAGGTACAAGGAATTAATGCAATACCGCAATAAATACCAGTCGTCCATAGCGGTTGGGAACAGATATTGGCGTGCTTAACTAAATTACCTTAATGTAGGTTACAACATATAAACATAAATGTATTTACTATAATGTGTCTTCTCATAGTGATAATGAATATCTGTATGAAATGTGTTATCGAGTGAGTGATTTTAGTCATTCAAGATTACCACTGGTTTGCATTTCGCAGTTGATACGAGTCCCTGGTACTTTGCTTGCAAAACCACCTGTTTCTAATAGTAAAATTTTATTTGAACACTTGTTTGAGGAAGGTGGAGCCTGGTCAAGTATACATCCCTAAAGCGTGCGACGAAATACCTGTGGAGCTTTTATATTTTTTTATTTCACATCAAAGTCGTCCTTTGCGATGGGGAATAGATATTGGCGTGCTTAACTAAATTACCTTAATATAAGTAACAAGATATAAACATAAACGTATTTACGTATATATGTGTCTACTCTTATTGATTATGAATATCTGTATTAAATGCGTCATCGAGTGAGTGATTTTAGTCATTCATAGATTACCACTTTTTTGCATACTGACACCACTTGTTTGCAAACAAGTGGTCTTAACTCTATTCAATTTATTATTAAGTTACATAAATTAACTCTTTTACATGTTTTCACCAGGGTTTCATACTTTACTAAAAGGAATAGTTTTCTATAAAAAATAACTTGACTCCACCTATTTTCCTTCAACAAGTGGTCACATAAAGAAGTCAGTATCAGAAACAGGTGGTTTTCCAAGCAAAGTACCAGGCGCTGAGAATGAGTGATTTTACTCCTTCATAGATTTACCACTTGCTTGCATTTCTCAGTTGATATGAGCGCCTGGTATTTGGCTTTGAAAACCACCTGTTTCTGATGGTGACTTCTAATATCTGACACCACTTGTTTGCAAACAAGTGGTCGTTACTCTATTTATTACCTCTCTATTTATAATTATTTTATATCTATTCTACCTTAATCGTCTCCTTTACCCGTTTATGTTTTACTTACACATTTCTTATTCTATTTGTGGAAACTTTTGATTGGCCTTCTTATATTATGTAACATTAATAGTTGTATAACATTTATTTTAATACTTTTCCTGTAAGCCTGTATTTTAAAATATAATAAACTAATAAATAAATAAATGTGTGTGAAAATACCTGTGGAGCTGGTCATACGGTACCCACCGTTCGCAGTCTTCAGTATATATGAGAACCAACCTTTTCTAGCAGTGACTTCTTCATCTGACCACTTTGTTTCTAGGAATATGCAGTCTTCTGTATTGAAATAGCTTCTACATAATGCGTTGTCATAGTCAAACTACCTGTGGATTGGTGATTCATAAAGTACCATCATAAAGTCATCTCATGGCAAGATAAATTTTAAACCAGAAAGTACTAAAAACGGCTTAACTACCCAGTATCATGGCCATGCTAAAGCAAAGACACTTGCGTTGGCTGGGACATGTCCGTCGCATGGACTTTTCTCGTTTGCCAAGACAAATTCTCTCAGCAGAAATAGTCGACGCCAAATGTATGAGCGCTTGGTCCCTTCCTTGAAAAACCACCTGTTTCTTCCTCATTGAGCACTTATTTGAGGAAGGTGGAATCGTATTATATATATTTCAATATAGTATTGAAATATATATAATACATAGTTACATAATATTATATTATTAAAGCAAAGCATGAAGTAAAGCATGAAACCCTGATGCAGTCAGTGTCACTACCTGTGGATGTGTTATACAAAAGTGAAACCACTTGTTTGAATTGGAGACTTCACCTTCTGTTCATGTATGAGCGCCTGGTGTTTCTTGACTTATACAACCTGACTTATAAATAAATAAATATGTTTTTTAATTGTTAAGAAAATACTATGAAAAATACTTATAAAAAATAAAATAGCTGATATTAGATCACATAAATTTAATTAAATTAGTAATAATAATATAATAATGTTGGACGTTTTTCTCACAGCATCCATCATCTAGCCCCAAATTAAGCAGAGCTTGTGTTATGTTAACTACATGACTGATATACTACTTTACTTATATAGTTTTTTTAACGTACTTATTTTAGATAGAAAACACCTAGACCCGAGGCAAATATTTCCAGATGAAAACCCGCGACGGGATTCGAACCCGGAACCTTCTGCGTCTCAGGCGGGCCTTCACCCATTGCGCCACAGAGGTCGTCAAATTAGATCATATTAGTTTTGATTTTTTTCAAACAAAAAATAATAAATTCTGTGAACAAATTTGCTGGAATTGATTGAACTTATTTGAAATGGATTAAATCCTTACCTTATGTAATATAAAAGTGGCCGAGGCAAAGGAGGTGCTCAAAAATCTTTGCACTCGAGGAGATCAAACATTCCGCCTTTAATTTAAGCGCCTTTTATTTTGCATCAAAACTACCTGCTTTTGAAAGAAACTTCTATATCTGACCACTTGTTTGAGAAAGGTGGAGTCTAAAGTCTTTAAAATTAACTTCTAGTCAATTATGACATCTTGTATTTGTGTGTAAAAAAATAACTGTGGAGCTGGTTATTCATGAATTACCATTTATTCGCATTTCTCAGTTGATATGAGCGCCTGGTACTCTGCTTGGAAAACCACCTGTTTCTGGTACTGACTTCTTTGTGTGACCACCTGTTTGAGGGAGGTGGAGTCTAGTCAATTATTATGAAATCTTTTCTTTTTAGTTAAGTATGGAACCCTGGTGTGTGTGTGTCAGAATACCTGTGGAGCGTGTCATTCATAACCCACTTGCTCGCATTCTTTAGTTGATATTAGGGGCTTACTGTGCTTTTAAAATTACCTGTTTGGTAGTGAATTTTTCATCTGATCACTTTGTTTCTAGGAATATGTAGTCTTCTGTATTTAAGTAGCTTCTTAAACAAGTACCATTTGTTTGCATAATTGTATGTCTTCTCATGGAAAGATAAAATTGCAAACGAGATAGTACTACAAACGGCGTAACTGCCAAGTATCTTGGCCATGCTAAAGCAAATACGCTTGCGTCGCATGGACTTTTCTTGTTTGCCAAGACAAATTCTCTCAGCAGAAGACAAGTCTTTTGGCTATGATGATGTTTAAAGGTAGCGTAAAACGCGATATGGCAACTTTTAAAATTGATAATTCTAACTGGGAGAGCGAAGCTTGGTGGACACTTTGGAAACCGTATTGGTTTTCAGCAAGGAGATTATATTTAGTAAGGTATTAATATAGAACTGAAATATTTAGACCTCCTAAATACCTTTCTATTTTTGACCCAGCAATAGCTGAAGCTGTTACTTTTAGCAAAATGGCATGTTTTCATATAGGCAGTAAGGTTTTTGGAAATATAGATCGGTTTAGCAGCTCCACTTATTTTTAGGTGTTCCGTGGTGAGCCTACTTTTTTACCTATTGTGGGTTTTATACTGATTTAGGACATTCTCCTTAAGTAGCAAGCTAACAAACTATTATCGTTTTACTGGTCGCATCCTTTGACGTAGCTATGCGATAGATATCTTCAATATCCGATTGTATAATCTGAATATTGAGAGCACGGGTAATGTTAAGTACGGTTTTTAGAAGGTAATCCTTGGACTCTGGTTGGGTACTTGGAATATTTCTTATCTCAATGCACGTAGATCTAGTATGGCGTTCAAACACCTCAAGTTTGCCATCCAATGATTTTATGTAGCTACGGTCTGAATCGCTCTCCAGCTCCTGTTTGGTGATTCCAGGGCAGAATTATATTTTTGGGTCGTGAATTCAAATAAAGATTTTAGGTCTTCCATCGACGTGCAGAGAGTTTCAAATTTTTGGTCCTGCTCTTTTTAAAAGTTAGTAAACATATTTCGCATTTAACATAAAATAATCAAAGTTTGGCTCAGTTTCACCATCTGATTTGTGTCGTTTAGTTCGGCGAATTCATTCAGACCCAATTGATTCAGATTTAGCTGAAAGTGCTTTGCTCAGGTCGGGTTCTGAGCTATAACAATCCTGGGACATCTGTGTCTGCGGAGAGCGATGTAGTGGTTGGTGGCTTCTTGGTCGATCGGTACCAGGAAGGCAGAAGTAGATAGGAGTCAGTCGGCACTATGCAACGTGAAGGGTCTATGTTAGTGATCATAGTATAGGGCCCGCAGCGAAGAGCGTACTGACCTGACCACTTTTGTCAGATTTGTGCCGCACATGCACTGGTTAGACGGGGATAGCACGATGGTTGGTAGTGTTGCTCACACTTATAGCGCAGCTGTGTGGGCTTTGTTTCGGATGCGGGTGTAGGTAGGTTAGTGTGGCACTCACAGCAGCAGTATTTGTCTCCTTCATGTGTGCAGCGCGCGTATCAATGAGCAAACTCTTGCTAATCTATGCAGTTCTAATTTTGCAACATTCTAAAATTGCAGCTCATTTATTTAGTTTAATTTAAAAGAATACGGAGGTTCACTGTTATAAACGTCTGAACACCACAGAGGTCCAAGGGAGAGGCTGATGATTGTTAAAAAAATAACTACTTTTAATGAATAATTCACTTTTTTTAGCTATGTTATAAAAAAAGTTTTTTAATCGTTATGAAAGAACTCTAAAAATAACTTGAAATAAATGTTTGGTAATTTAGATCTCTTTAATTTTTTTTTCAAACATGCAATGTCGAAAAATAATAAATTCTGTGAACAAAATAGCTGGTATTGATTGAACTTATTGGTGGAGTCTAAACTCTACAAAATTAACTTCTTGTCAATTATGAAACCTGGTATTCGTAAGTAAAAATACCTGTGGAGCTGGTTTTTTATACCATTTATTTGCATTTCTCAGTTAATATGAGCGCCTGGTACTTTGCTTGAAAAACCACCTGTTTCTGGTAGTGACTTTTTTATGTGACCACTTGTTTGATTGAGGAAGGTGGAGCCAGTATCATCCTTGATGCGTGCGTCGAAATACCTGTGGAACTGTATTCGTGTGACAAAAATACCTGTGGAGCTGATTATTCATGAAAATACAATGTTTTTGCTTTTCTCAGTTCATATTATGAGCGCCTGGTACTATGATTTTAAAACAACCTGTTTCTGGTAGCGACCACTTGTTTGAGGAAGGTGGAGCCAGTATACATCCCTGATGCGTGCATCGAAATACCTGTGGAACTAGTTGATTAGCATTTGGATATCTAGCTTCCGATCTGGAGGCCCACCAACGGCATCACGAAGAAAGGAAGTATTTACTCGTAGTGTAGCAGAAGGCTTACAAATAAAGAGAAGGCAAAAAGCAAATAAGCTTGAAAAAAAATAAAAAGAAAGCTTTCTTTGAATTAAATTAATTATAAAGTAGATGAAAAAAATATGATGCAATTATAAAGAAAATTTTGATGATAATAAGTTGCATCTACAAATTAATACAGTATGGGAAAGCTGAAATGTATAATAAGTTACACGTTTTATAATTACATAGAAATAAGAAAAGCAAAATAAAGAAGTCGTGATTACTTGTGTTTAATGTGTCATTTAAAACTTACCCTATAACGGGAAACACTGCAACCGAATTTAATATGACTTTACAGTCAGAATATCAACTAAGCGTTGTATAAGAGATTGGTGAAAAATTGTCGGATATGGCGCTCGAGCTGCAGAAAAGTTGCGTGGCGACGCCTTGAGTTCAGCCTAGATGCGACTGCCGTCTTGTCAAGCACAAGCCTTCATTCTCCGTTGCGTCTCCCCCCGCCCGTGCAACCCGCGTTTCCACGCACAAAACAAGTTTGGTTGGAGCGATCAGCACGACAATATCAAAAAAAAAAAAGTAGATAGGTATCACTTAACAAACTAAGTAGGTTATATTATTATAAATAGACAAATTTAATTATAAAACATTTAATAAGTAACGCTTTGTTACAATCGCGTATGTGTGTCAGAATACCTGTGGAGCTGTTCATTCATAGGGTACCCACTTGCTCGCATTCTTCAATTGATATGAGTGCCTTGTACTTTGCTTTCTAAAACAACCTGTTTTTGGTAGTGACTCCACCTTCCTCCTCAAACAAGTGTTTTATATGAATGAACACTTGTTTGAGGAAGGTGGAGCCTGGTAAGTATACATCCCTAAAGCGTGCGACGAATTAACTGTGAAACATTTTTTTTATTGCACATAAAAAAGGTACAAGGGATTAATGCTATACCGCATTAAATACCAGTCGTCCATAGCGGTTGGGAACAGATAATGACGTGCTAAACTAAATTACCTTAATGTAAGTTACAATATATAAACTTAAATGTATTTACTATAATGTGTCTACTCTTAGTGATGATAAATATCTGTATTAAATGCGTCATCGAGTGAGTGATTTTAGTCATTCATAGATTACCACTTTTTTGCATACTGACACCACTTGTTTGCAGACAAGTGGTCTTAACTCAATTACATTTGTTATTATATTACATAAATTTACTCTACTACATTTTTTCAGCAGGGTTTCATACTTAACTAAAAGGAATAGATTTCCATAAAAAATAACTAGACTCCACCTTCCTTCAACAAGTGGTCACATAAAGAAGTCAGTATCAGTAACAGGTTGTTTTCCAAGCAAAGTACCAGGCGCTCATATCTGAGAATGAGTGATTTTTGTCATTAATAGATTGCCACTTCTTTGCATTACTCAGTTCTCTGCAAAGCACTCTGTACTTTGCTTTTAGAACCACCTGTTTCTGGTTGTGACTTCTAATATTTGACACCCACTTGTTTGCGGAAGGAAGGATGGGATAAATGTTTGTATAATATGCAAATATGTGTATCGGGTCTGTGTATTTTCTTTGTATAAATAAGTATGCATTTCCAAAAAAAAAGCTTAAATGTATTATATCAGTGGCTAGATATGACGTTTTCATAGATTACCACTTCCTTGCATTTCTCAGTTAATATGAGCGTCTGGTATTTGGCTTTGAAAACCACCTGTTTCTGATGGTGCCTTCTAATATCTGACACCACTTGTTTAGAAACAAGTGGTCGTAACTCTATTACCTTTCCTTCTAGGCAAGTATGATTCCTGAATCCTGGTTTTTGTATTTATATTTATTTTTGTATTTATTTTATATCTATTCTACCTTTCCTAATCGTCTACTTTACCTGTTTATGTTTTACTTACATACACATTTCTTATTCTATTTTGGAAACTTTTAATTGGCCTTCTCATATTATGTAAAGTTGTATAATATTTATTTTAATACTTTTCCTGTAAGCCTGTATTTTAAAATAAACTCAGGATAACTCAGGAACTTGCGCCGGTGCGGGCGCAAGTTCCTGAGTGTTGGTGTCAACCCGGTGCGGTAGACCGGGGTCACCGAATATGTAAGTAAAATAGGCAGGGTTGGATTATTGATTATTCGTTTTTTGACTGGTTCATGTACATTTTTACTCACCTTTGTTATTGTTTTATTCAAAGGAAAAAGGTTTCATCACAGTTGGAACAATTCGGAAGAACAAGAAAGAAATTCCCCCTGACTTCAACATATTGCGTGGTCGAACTGTGAAATCAAATATGTTTGGTTTTTGCGACATAGTTTTGGTTTCACATGTTCCAAAAGCAAGTAAAAACGTTCTCCTGATTAGCACAATGCACAATGATGCTAAAGTCGATGCAGAAACTCAAAAGCCCGATATAATTTTGAGCTACAATGACACCAAGGGTGGTAGATCGTTTGGGCGCGAATTTTCGTAAAATTTACAAGATTTTTATTTTTATTTTTTGTTGATAGTTTGCCATTATTTGTTTATTATAAGTAAGTTCCTAGAGTCTAGAAACTGAAAAGACTAAACTAATTTCAAAAATATGTAGCATATAATGTGTTTTTAATTTTTAAAAAGCTATGTTTAAAAACTAACTTATTTTATAGGTTATATGTAAAGTTGTCTAATCACATTAAAAATATATAAACGAGGCAGTAATTAATGAAATATCGTTGTTTTAATATCAAATAATTTATAACTAACAAAAAAAATGGTCAGTAAATGAAATATTTTGAAAAATCTTCCATTTAAAACCCCGGTGCGTGGAACCGGGGTCACCGAAGATGTAAGTCAAATCGACGTCACCGTTCGCGGGTTAAATAAATGTGTGTGAGAATACCTGTGGAGCTGGTCATATGGTACCCATGGTTCGCATTCTTCTGTAGATATGAGAGCCAACCTTTTCTGGCAGTGACGTCTTCATCTGACCAATTTGTTTCTAGGAATATACATTCCTCTGTATTGAAATAGCTTCTACATAATGTGTTGTCATAGTCAAACTACTTGTGGATTGGTGATTCATAAAGTACCATAATAAAGTCGTCTCATGATAAGATAAATTTCAAACGAGAAAGTACTACAAAATGTATGAGCGCCTGGTACCTTCCTTGAATAACCACCTGTTTCTTCCTCATTGAGCACTTATTTGAGGAAGGTGGAATCGTATTATATATATTTCAATATAGTATTGAAATTTATATAATACATAGTTACATAATATTATGTTATTATACTATACAAGTAGTATAGTAAAGCATGAAACCCTGATGCAGTCAGTGTCACTACCTGTGGATGTGTTATACAAAAGTAAAACCACTTGTTTGAATTGGAGACTTCACCTTCTGTTCATGTATGAGCGCCTGGTGTTTCTTGACTTATACAACCTGTTACTGACTTATTTTTCGATATTTTATCGCTATATAAAAAAAAAATATGAAAATTACTTATAAAAAATAAAATTAGTGATATTAGATCACATAAATTTAAATAAATTAATAATAATAATATAATAATGCTGGACTTTTTTCTCACAGCATTATCTAGCCACAAATTAAGCAGAGCTTGTGTTATGGGAACTACATGACTGATAATTACTACTTTACTTATATAGTTTTTTTGTAAATACGTAGTTAGTTTTGATAGGAAACACCCAGACCCGAGAAAAATATTTCCAGATGCAAATATTTGTCTTGCGACGGGAATCAAACCCGCAACCTTCTGCGTCTCAGGCGGGCCTTCACCCATTGCGCCACAGAGGTCGTCAAATTAGATCATATTAGTTTTGATTTTTTTCAGCTAAGCAAATGTCGAAAATTAATACATTCTGTGGAAAAATTAGCTGGAATTGATTGAACTTATTTGAAACGGATTAAATCCTTATCTTATGTAATATTAAAGTAGTCAAGGCAAAGGAGGTGCTCAAAAATCTTTGCACTCGAGGACATCAAACATTCCTCAGTTGATACGAGCGCCTTTTATTTTGCATCAAAACTACCTGCTCTTGATAGTGACTTCTATAACTGACCACTTGTTTGAGAAAGGTGGGGTCTAAAGTCTATAAAATTAACTTCTAGTCAAATATGACACCATGTATTTGTGTGTAAAAAAATAACTGTGGAGCTGGTTATTCATGAAATACCATTTATTTGCATTTCTCAGTTGATATGAGCGCCTGGTACTTTGCTTCGAAATCCACCTGTTTCTGGTACTGACTTTTTTGTGTGACCACCTGTTTGAGGTAGGTGGAGTCTAGTCTTTTATTATGAAATCTTTTCCTTTTAGTTAAATATGGAACCCTTGTGTGTGTGTGTCAGAATACCTGTGGAGCTGCTCATATCATATCGGAATCTAGGTAACAAATTCGTAATTAAAAAACTTTATAAATATATCAATTTAAAACACACACAGTAGGTCGATCTTTTTATGATTTCCACGCACGTGCGGTACAAAACAAGCCTCAACTTCGGTACATTTTATTTTTCAATATTATACCTAAAAATGTTTAAATATTCATTCCTAACTTAATTTCTTTTGGAAAAACATACATATATATACACAGAAAAAATACCCAGACCAAAGACACATATTTGCAGATCATGCAAACATTTGTCCCAAACGGGAATAGAACCCGCAGCCTTCTGCGTCTCAGACGGGCCTTCGCCCACTGCGCCACAAAGGTCGTCATACTTGACTATAAGGAAATGTAAAAGAGTTAAGCCTACTTGTTTCCGTCCTTCCTTGCGCAAACAAGTGGGTGTCAGATATTAGAAGTCCCAACCAGAAACAGGTGGTTCTAAAAGCAAAGTACCTGGTGCTCATATCAACTGAGGAATGGAAAGAAGTGGTAATCTAAGAATGACAAAAATTCAAACTACCCAAAATTACATAATTAACATAGTTTTCACTCATTCTCTGATATGAGCGCCTGGTAATTTGCTTGGAAAACCACCTGTTTCTGGTACTAACTTCTTTATAAATCACTTGTTGATGATGGGAGGTGGAGTCTAGTTAATTTTTATGGGAATATATCCCTATTAGATAAGTATGAAACCCTGGTGTGTCTGTGTCAGACTACCTGTGGAGCGTGTCATTCATAGGGTACCCACTTTTGCTCGCATTCTTTAATTAATATTAGGGGCTGTTACTGTGCTTTTGAAACAACGTGTTTGGTAGTGAATTATTTATCTGACCACTTTGTTATATGGAGTCTTCTGTATTTAAATAGCTTCTTAAACAAGTACCACTGCATAAATGTATGTCATCTCATGGAAAGATCAAATTGAAAACGAGAGAGTAATACAAACGGCGTAACTAACTGCCAAGTATCATGGCCATGCTGAAGCAAATACGCTTGCGTCGCATGGACTTTTCTTGTTTGCCAAGACAAATTCTCTCAGCAGAAGACAAGGCTCTTGCTGTGACTTGTTGTGTTTTAAAGGAAGTGTAAAACGCGACATGGCAACTTTTAAAATTAATAAAAATAACTAGGAATATTGGTAACTATAGCTAAATATGATACGGTGAAACACTTTTAAAACTTATTCTAAGATATGTGCAATTTTTATAATTATTAGAACTACAATATTTGTTAAAACATTCCATCAATAACATACCACGAATTATCACTTGAGAAACTAAAAACATCAAGAAATCAAAGTTTACATGTGTACAGTATTTAAAAAATCTTGAATAATTCTATAATGATTAATTGTAATTAATTATTAAAGAAATCTCATAAATTTACTAAGAGTAAACAAATATCACAATGTTTTGTTCGGTACTTTGAGTTTGGTTCAGAAAAGTTTTGCCGGTATAGAAATATGCTCGTGAACCCTAGAGCATATTTCAATACAAAATAAATGACAGTGTTTACAAATCTTAAATACACGGAAATCGTTTCATAATAATTTCATATCGTGCGTCGAAATACCTGTGGAACAAGTTTATTAGCATTTAGATATCTAGCTTCCGATCAGGAGGCCCACCAACGGCATCACGAAGAACGGAAGTACTTACTCGTAGTGTAGCAGATGGTTTAAAAATAAAAAGAAGGCAAAAAGCAAATAAGCTTGAAAAAAACTTAAAAGAAAGCTTTCTTTGAATTAAAGAACTTATAAAGTAGAAGAAAAAAATATGATGCAATAATAACGGATTTTTTTATGATAATAAGTTTGCATCCACAGATTAATACAGTATGGGAAAGCTGAAATTAATAATAAGTAATACGATTTATAATTACATAGAAATAAGAAAAGCAAAATAAAGAAGTCGTGATTACTTGTGTTTAATGTGTCATTTAAAACTTACCCTATAACGGGAAACACTACAACCGATTTTAATATGACTTTACGGCCAGAATATAAACTACAGCGTTGTATAAGAGATTGGTGAAAAATTGTCGGCAATGGCGCTCGAGCTGCAGAAAAGTTGCGTGGAGACGCCTTGAGTTCAGCCTAGATGCGACTGCCGTCTTGTCAAGCACAATCCTTCGTTCCCCGTTGCGTCTCCCCCCACCCGTGCAACCCACTTCCACTCACAAAACAAGTTTGGTTGGAGCGATCAGCGCGACAATAATAAAAAAAAAGTAGATAGGTATCACTTAACAAACTAAGTAGGTTATATTAATATAAATATACAAATTTAATTATAAAACATTTAATAAGTAACACTATGTTACAATGACGTATGTGTGTCAGAATACCTGTGGAGCTGTTCATTCATAGGTTACCCACTTGATCGCATTCTTCAATTGATATGAGTGCCTGGTACTGTGCTTTTAAAACAACCTGTTTTTGATAGTGACTTCACCTTCCTCCTCAAACAAGTGTTTTATATGAATGAACACTTGTTTGAGGAAGGTGGAGCCTGGGAAGTATACATCCCTAAAGCGTGCGACGAATTACCTGTGGAACTTGTATTTTTTTCTTTTTTCAAATAAAAACGTGCAAAGGGAGGAATGAATTCTATACCCCATTTTCTACCAGTCGTCCTTAGCGGTTGGGAACAGATATTGGAGTGCTAAACTATATGAAACCTTTAATCAAGAAATAACAAATACGTACATAAACGTATTTATTAATTAATGAAAATATACTCAAGCTTTGTATTTTGAGTGAAACAAATTATAATACTAAGTATCTACATGTATTTGGAGCCAATACTCCTGAGAAACCACTTGCTAGGGGGAGATATTGATCCACTTGTTATTTTATATAAGAAAACCAGTGATATATGCTAATCTTTTTCCAATACTGTATTTTAATGCGTGTATGTGTGTCAGAAAACCTGTGGAGCTGCTCAATTGGACTTGTACGCATTCTTCGGTTGAGATGAGCGCCTGGTACTATGCTTTCTAAAACGACCTGTTTTTGGTAGTGACTCCACCTTCCTCCTCAAACAAGTGTTTTATATGAATGAACACTTGTTTGAGGAAGGTGGAGCCTGGTAAGTATACATCCCTAAAGCGTGCGATGAATTACTTGTGGAACATTTTTTTTATTGCACATAAAAAAGGTACAAGGAATTAATGCAATACCGCATTAAATACCAGTCGACAATAGCGGTTGGGAACAGATATTGGCGTGCTTAACTAAATTACCTTAAAGTACGTTACAACATATAAACATAAATGTATTTACTATAATACATCTTTATTATTTAATACGTCTACTCTTAGTGTTAATGTATATCTGTATGAAATGAGTCATCGAGTGACTGAATTTAGTCATTCATAGATTACCACTGGGTTGCATTCCTCACTTGATATGAGCGCCTGGTAATTTGCTTGGAAAACCGCCTGTTTGGTAGTGACTTTTAATGTGAACACTTGTTTGAGGAAGGTGGAGCCTGGTCAAGTATACATCCCTAAAGCGTGCGTCGAAATACCTGTGGAGCTTATATTTTTTTAATTCAAATCAAAGTCGTCCTTAGCGATGGGAAACAGATATTTGCGTGCTTAACTAAATTACCTTAATTTAAGTAACAAGATATAAACATGAACGTATTTACTATAATGTGTCTACTCTTAGTGATGATGAATATCTGAATTAAATGCGTCATCGAGTGAGTGATTTTAGTCATTCATAGATTACCACTTTTTTGCATACTGACACCACTTGTTTGCAAACAAGTGGTCTTAACTCTATTACATTTATTATTATATTACATAAATTAACTATATTACATTTTTTCACCAGAATTTCATACTTAACTAAAAGGAATAGTTTTCTATAAAAAATAACTAGACTCCACCTACCTTCGTTCAACAAGTGGTCACATAAAGAAGTCAGTATCAGTAACAGGTGGTTTTCCAAGCAAAGTACCAGGCGCTCATATCTGAGAATGAGTGATTTTTTGTCATTAATAGATTGCCACTTCTTTGCATTTCTTAGTTGGTATGAGCGCCTGGTATTTGGCTTACAAACCACCTGTTTCTGATGGTGACTTCTAATATCCGACACCACATGTTTGTAAAGAAGTGGTCTTAACTCTATTTATTACCTTTCCTTCTAGGCAAATAAGAATACCTGGTGTTTGTATTTATATTTAGTTTTATTTTATATCTATTCTACTTTTCCTAATCGTCTACTTTACCTGTTTATGTTTTACTTACACATTTCTTATTCTATTTTTTTTAACTTTTAATTGGCCTTCTTATATTATGTAACATTAATAGTTGTATAACATTTATTTAAAAATTTTTTTGTAAGCCTGTATTTTAAAATATAATAAAATAATAAATAAATAAATACCTGTGGAGCTGGTCATATGGTACCCACGGTTCGCATTCTTCAGTAGATATGAGAGCCAACCTTTTCTGGCAGTGACTTCTTCATCTGACCACTTTGTTTCTAGGAATATGCAGTCTTCTGTATTGAAATAGCTTCTACATAATGTGTTGTCATAGTCAAACTACCTGTGTATTGGTGATTCATAAAGTATCGTCATAAAGTCATCTCATGGCAAGATAAATTTCAAACGAGAAAGTACTACAAACGGCCTTATTACCAAGTATCATGGCCATGCTAAAGCAAAGACACTTGCGTTGGCTGGGACATGTCCTTCGCATGGACTTTTCTCGTTTGCCAAGACAAATTCTCTCAGCAGAAATAGTCGACGCCCTATGTATGAGCGCCTAGAACCTTCCTTGAAAAACCACCTGTTTCTTCCTCATTGAGCACTTATTTGAGGAAGGTGGAATCGTATTATATATATTTCAATATAGTATTGAAATTTATATAATACATAGTTACATAATATTATGTTATTATACTGTACTAGTTACATAACATATCATTATACTATACTAGTAGTAAGCATGAAACCCTGAAGCAGTCAGTGTCACTACCTGTGGATGTGTTATACAAAAGTGAATCCACTTGTTTGAATTGGAGAGTTCACCTTCTGTTCATGTATGAGCGCCTGGTGTTTCTTGACTTATACAACCTGTTACTGACTTATTTTTCGATATTTTTTCGCTATATAAATAAATATGTTTTTTAATTGTTAAGAAAATACTATGAAAAATACTTATAAAAAATAAAATAGCTGATATTAGATCACATAAATTTAATTTAATTAGTTATAATAATAATATAATGTTGGACGTTTTTCTCACAGCATCCATCATCTAGCCCCAAATTAAGCAGAGCTTGTGTTATGGGAACTACATGACTGATATACAACTTTACTTATTTATATAGTTTTTTTAACGTAATTATTTTAGATAGAAAACACCTAGACCCGAGACAAATATTTCCAGATGCAAACATTTGTCCCGCGACGGGAATCGAACTCGGAACCTTCTGCGTCTCAGGCGGGCCTTCACCCACTGCGCCACAGTGGTCGTCAAATTAGATCATATTTTTCATAGTTTTGATTTTTTTCAAACAAAAAATAATAAATTCTGTGAACAAATTAGCAGGAATTGATTGAACTTATTTGAAATGGATTAAATCCTTACCTTATGTAAAATAAAAGTGGCCGAGGCAAAGGAGGTGCTCAAAAATCTTTGCACTCGAGGAGATCAAACATTCCTCAGTTGATACGAGCGCCTTTTATTTTGCATCAAAACTACCTGCTTTTGATAGTGACTTTATATCTGACCACTTGTTTGAGAAAGGTGGAGTCTAAAGTCTATAAAATTAACTTCTAGTCAATTATGACACCTTATATTTGTGTGTAAAAAAATAACTGTGGAGCTGGTTATTCATGAAATACCATTTATTTGCAGTTCTCAGTTGATATGAGCGCCTGGTACTCTCGATGGAAAACCACCTGTTTCTGGTACTGACTTCTTTGTGTGACCACCTGTTTGAGGAAGGTGGAGTCTAGTCAATTATTATGAAATCTTTTCCTTTCAGTTTAGTATGGAACCCTAGTGTGTGTGTGTCAGAATACCTGTGGAGCTGCTCATATCGGTATCTAGGTGACAAATTCGTAATTCAAAAAACGTTAAAAATAAATAAATTTAAACACACACAGTATGATGTCGGTCTTTTTATGATTTCGCTGTGCTTTTTTTATCGAAATTCGTGCGACGGCATACTAAATCCCACCCGAAATTAATGCTAAACCGCATTTTCTTTCTACCAGTCGTCCTTAGCGGTTGGGAACAGATATGGGCGTACCAAACTAAATTACCTTAATGTAAGACAACATTTAATCATACATGTATTTACTATAATGTGTCTACTCTTAGTGATGATTAATATATGTATGAAATGAGTCATCGATTGAGTGATTTTAGTCATTCATAGATTTCCACTTGTTTGCATTCCTCAGTTGATAAATAAAAATAAAATAAATAAAAAATGCTGGTCATTTTTTCACACAACGACATCTAGCCACTGAATTAATACATAAATACTTTTTTGTTTGGAAATACATACATATTTATACATAGAAAAAAATACACAGACCCGATACACATATTTGCAGATTATACAAACATTTATCTGTCAGTCTTCTGCGTCTCAGGCGGGCCTTCGCCCACTGCGCCACAAAGGTCGTCATACTTGACTAGAAGGAAATGTAAAAGAGTTAAGCCCACTTGTTTCCGTCCTTCCTTCCGCAAACAAGTGGGTGTCAGATTTTAGAAGTCACAACCAGAAACAGGTGGTTCTAAAAGCAAAGTACCGGGTGCTCATATCAAGTGAGGAATGCAAAGAAGTGGTAATCTATGAATGACAAAAGTCACTCTGATATGAGCGCCTGGTACTTTGCTTGGAAAACCACCTGTTTCTGGTACTGACTTCTTTATGTAACCACTTGTTGAAGGAAGGTGGAGTCTAGTTAATTTTTATGGAAATCTATTCCTTTTAGATAAGTATGAAACCCTGGTGTATCTGTGTCAGAATACCTGTGGAGCGTGTCCCACTTTTGCTCGCATTCTTTAATTGATATTAGGGGCTGGTACTGTGCTTTTGAAACAACGTGTTTGGTAGTGAATTATTAATCTGACCACTTTGTTTCTAGGAATATGGAGCCTTCTGTATTTAAATAGCTTCTTAAACAAGTACCACTTGTTTGCAAAAATATATGTATGTCATCTCATGGAAATATAAAATTGCAAACAAGAGAGTACTACAAACGGCGTAACTGCCAAGTATCATGGCCATGCTAAAGCATATACGCTTGCGTCACATGGACTTTTCTTGTTTGCCAAGACAAATTCTCTCAGCAGAAGACAAGTCTCTTGATTGATATTGGACTGAAAATAAATTAAATCTTTTATTAAGAAATAACAAATAAACATAAACGTATTTACTAATTAATGTAAATATGCTCTAGCTTTGTATTTTGAGTTAAACAAATTGTAATACTAAGTATCTATATGTATTTGGAGCCAATACTCCTGAGAAATCACTTGCTAGGGGGAGATATTGATCCACTTGTATTTTATAAGAGAAAACCAGTGATATAATATATCACTGATATAATATAGATATGCTAATCTTTTTCAAATACTATATTTTAATGCGCGCCTGGTACATCGAGTTCCTAACTCCAGGGCTGATAATATGAAGGAGGAGTCTAGTTAATTATTATGAAATCTTTTTCTTTTAGTTAAGTAAGAAACCCTGGTGTATGTGTGTCAGAATACCTGTGGAGCTGTTCAATTGGACTTGTACGCATTCTTCGGTTGATATGAGCGCCTGGTACTATGCTTTATAAAACGACCTGTTTTTGGTAGTGACTCCACCTTCCTCCTCAAACAAGTGTTTTATATGAATGAACACACCTGTGGAACATTTTTTTTATTGCACATAAAAAAGACACAAGGAATTAATGCAATACCGCATTAAATACCAGTCGTCCTTAGCGGTTGGGAACAGATATTGGCGTGCTAAACTAAATTACCTTAATGTAAGTTACAACATATAAACATAAATGTATTTACTTTAATACATCTTTATTATTTAATACGTCTACTCTTAGTGTTAATGTATATCTGTATGAAATGAGTCATCGAGTGAGTGATTTTAGTCATTTATAGATTACCACTGGTTTGCATTCCTCACTTGATATGAGCGCCTGGTACTTTGCTTGGAAAACCACCTGTTTGGTAGTGACTTTTTATGTGACCATTTGTTTGAGGAAGGTGGAGCCTGGTCAAGTATACATTCCTAAAGTTTTTATTTAAGACGGTTTACAGTCCATTTTGTTAGTACAACTTATGCATAATTGGTTAGTAAAAGACAAGACATGACAAAATAATAAAGATAATAATAATAGAACCATCAGACAATCAACTACTTAATTAATAAATCATTTTTTTTACGAAATGCTTCCAAATAGGAGAGGTGCATCTCTCAGCAACAGATTTTAGGATGCTGTTGTGACTATCCCGTAATCTGCTCATCAGAGATGCTGTCTTTTTACGGATGATGGCATGAAAGCCATCAGTCCTGTGTTGGGCAAACATCTCCTACGCACTGCAAAAACGCGGCAGCCTCAACAGCATCCTAAAAATATTATTATATTGGATGCGTACCAATATAATAATATTTTAATGCTACCCATAGATTACCCGTGTAGAAGCTCTGACAGAAGGCCTTAAAAAGCGATATTTTAACTTCATCAGTACAACGGGCAAACCTACGGGCCAACATATTACCACGGACCGCCAGCGCCCTACGCTCCCTCTCAATATCTACATTGTCTTTAAGGTCGTCGGTGAGGAAATGCCCAAGGTATTTAAATTCAAAAACCCTACGTATTTTTATATCATTTAAGGTAATATTCGGTATCTTTTCTGGGCACTTACCGGCGGCCTTAAAGACCATATATTCACATTTTTAACATTGTATACAAGTCCATGTGATATGGCATACCGCTCACAGACTCGCAGCATTTTACTAATAGATCACACAGTTGGTCCCATCAGCACCATGTCGTCCGCATAACTTAAATTATTAATACTAATGCCGTCTATACGACATCCGACACGCATGCTGCTGAGCTCAACTATGAGATCATTAACATAAATGTTAAACAGCTTGGGAGAGCTCAACCCCCCCTGCCTCACCCCACACTCCAACCGATATGACTCTGAAAATGTGTTAGACCATCTAACATGGTTAATCTGGTTTGCATACCAGTATTGAAAAATTTTCAGGATTTCCGCCGGTACATTCCTGTCCCTTAGCTTCCTCCAAAGCACATCATATGACACAAGATCAAATGCTTTGGAGAGGTCCAAAAAACAGGCATACAGGTACGGCCTGTGTAGTATTGGACAGTATGCTTAAGCCCCACAATAGCACTTTCAGTAGAAAGTCCAGGCTGAAATCCGAACTGGGCGTCATGTAGTTTTGTATATTTTTGTAGGCAATTATTAAGCAAACTGTCCAACACCTTAGCAATAATCGTGGCCAGGGAGATCGGGCGATAGTTTCCCTTGTCCGAGATATCTCCTGTCCTGTTCTTAACTATGGGTATAACTATCGTGTTCATTAAACCTGCTGGTAAGTACGAATGACTGAGACATAGCTCAAAGAACATGGACAGGACTCTTGGTAAGTGGACTCCAGCATACCTTAAATGTTCAATACTGAGTCCATCATGTCCGGGAGATTTGCCCCTGCTCATATCCTTTATAACAGCTTTCACTTGTTTCGCTGAGAAACGCAGAAGGGGCTCATCCTCCAGACCGCCGAACTCAGTACCGACCATCGCAGCTGACTGTCCTAGGGGTGAATGTACTTTAAAATGATCCATAAACAATTTTGCAATCTCACCTGGTTCACTTTTCCCCTCAACACTCACAGGGAGGCTAGGCTTGATATTCAATTTACCTGTAGACTTCCAGAATTTACTAAAATCTTTGGTGGCTCGGAGTTTAGCTATTATGTCCATTTTGATCTGTTCTTGGTTATTCTGGCACCACTTTAGTCGACTTTTAAAAATTCTGCGAGTCTCATACATTAATTCATAAATCGGACCAGAGGTGGGCCGATTATAAAATACCCAGTTATTGTAAGCAATCCTAGCCTCCCAGTGAGCAGTGCGTACATGCTTGTTCCAACCACACACTGCTCTCCTACGCCTGATACTAACCTCTTGCTTAGTATTCACAGCCGATTCACAAAGAGTGTTCACAATTGTACTGTAAAGCTTATCTATAATAGGTTTATGGTCATCCCGACTGCAACGACCATACCCGCTTTCCACAAATTCATGAGGGAAATCAATTTCTCTTAGTCTGTTATTACATAAGTCATGGTACCTATCAATTTGACTTATGTTTCTTTCACCCCACATCACAGAGTTAGGAGGTACATGTTGAGCTCCTGACTTCGGTCTTACTACTTCCAGGTTACATTCTAGGTATATAGGTAGATGGTCCGACACATAGACACCCTCTTTTATTCCTACATTGAGTACAGTGTGCCATGCCGAGAGAGAGACAACACAGTGGTCTAACCATCTTCTACTGCCGTGAGCATCACTAGTAAAAGTATAGCTATTTGAATTTATCCCTAGCTTTTCCACATCAGCACACCGCCATGACTGGTCCACACAGAAATTTTGCAATTCTTTGTAGAACAACTCATGAGGGTGAGCGTTAAAATCGCCTAATATAAATATACTTTCAACATCGCTACTCGCATCAATAGCGCTAATTTCACTTAAAATTTCCGTAAAAATAGGTAGGTTATCAGAGAGGTTAATTGGCATGTACACAGAGAACACAATAACAGAACGTTCCCTTACAGTTGCCTTGATAGCCGTGAGACGAGTACTCATGCAATGTATCACACTGACAGACTCAAAAATACCCTTTCTCCAGAGAATGGCAACTCCCCCATACGGCCTACCTTTTAATAAACCTTCGGTTGTGTCTACAGCTGACTTACCAGTATATTCAAAGTCATTGTGAATAGTTCCTAGCAGGGGGATGTCGTGGGGGAGCAGCCAAGTCTCTTGGAGAGCAACTATATCAGATAACCCACAAATATCCCGCAGATCATCCATTGATCTTTTTACAGATTTACAATTAAAACTAGTAAATAAACAAAACTTAGGGTTATATCTATCCATAAAGAAACTGATTAATTGACTTTAACTTTACCACCAGGTTTCGTTTTGTACATAAAGTTTACAAAAGCGTGCGTCGAAAAATCTGTGGAGCTTTGTATTATATTTTATTTCTACCTACGTAATGTGTCTACTCTAAGTGATGATGAATATCTGTATTAAATGCGTCATCGAGTGAGTGATTTTAGTCATTCATAGATTACCACTTTTTTGCATACTGACACCACTTGTTTGCAAACAAGTGGTCTTAACTCTATTACATTTATTATTATATTACATAAATTAACTCTATTACATTTTTTCAACAGGGTTTCATACTTAACTAAAAGGAATAGATTTCCATAAAAATTAACTAGACTCCACCTTCCTTCAACAAGTGGTCACATAAAGAAGTCAGTATCAGTAACAGGTGGTTTTCCAAGCAAAGTACCAGGCGCTCATATCTGAGAATGAGTGATCTTTGTCATTAATAGATTGCCACTTCTTTGCATTACTCAGTTGATATGAGCACTCTGTACTTTGCTTTTAGAACCACCTGTTTCTGGTTGTGACTTCTAATATTTGACACCCACTTGTTTGCGGAAGGAAGGATGGGATAAATGTTTGTATAATATGCAAATATGCGTATCGGGTCTGTGTATTTTCTATGTATAAATATGTATGTATTTAAAAAAAAAAAAAAGCTTAAAAGTATTATATCAGTGGCTAGATATGACGTTTTCATAGATTACCACTTGCTTGCATTTCTCAGTTGATATGAGCGCCTGGTATTTGGCTTTGAAAACCACCTGTTTCTGATGGTGACTTCTAATATCTGACACCACTTGTTTGGAAACAAGTGGTCGTAACTCTATTACCTTTCCTTCTAGGCAAGTATGAAATCCTGGTGTTTGTATTTATATTTATTTTATATCTATTCTACCTTTCCTAATCGTCTACTTTACCTGTTTATGTTTTACTTACATACACATTTCTTATTCTATTTTGGAAACTTTTAATTGGCCTTCTCATATTATGTAAAGTTGTATAATATTTATTTTAATACTTTTCCTGTAAGCCTGTATTTTAAAATATAATAAAATAATAAATAAATAAATGTGTGTGAGAATACCTGTGGAGCTGGTCATATGGTACCCATGGTTCGCATTCTTCTGTAGATATGAGAGCCAACCTTTTCTGGCAGTGACTTCTTCATCTGACCAATTTGTTTCTAGGAATATACAGTCCTCTGTATTGAAATAGCTTCTACATAATGTGTTGTCATAGTCAAACTACCTGTGGATTGGTGATTCATAAAATACCATAATAAAGTCGTCTCATGGCAAGATAAATTTCAAACGAGAAAGTACTACAAAATGTATGAGCGCCTTTTACATTCCTTGAATAACCACCTGTTTCTTCCTCATTGAGCACTTATTTGAGGAAGGTGGAATCGTATTATATATATTTCAATATAGTATTGAAATTTATATAATACTTACATAGTTACATAATATACTAGTAGTATAGTAAAGCATGAAACCCTGATGCAGTCAGTGTCACTACCTGTGGATGTGTTATACAAAAGTGAAACCACTTGTTTAAATTAGAGACTTCACCTTCTGTTCATGTATGAGCGCCTGGTGTTTCTTGACTTATACAACCTGCTACTGACTATTTCTCGATATTTTTCGCTATTTAAAAAAAATATATGAAAATAACTTATAAAAAATAAAATTAGTGATCACATAAATTTAATTATATTAATAATAATAATATAATAATGCTGGAAGTTTTTGTCACAGCATTATCTAGCCCCAAATTAAGCAGAGCTTGTGTTATGGGAACTACATGACTGATAATTACTTTTTTACTTATATAGTTTTTTTTGTAAATACGTACTCAGTTTAGATAGAAAACACCCAGATCCGAGACAAATATTTCCAGATGCAAATATTTGTCCCGCCACGGGAATCGAACCCCGAACCTTCTGCGTCTCAGGCGGGCCTTCACCCACTGCGCCACAGAGGTCTTCAAATTAGATCATATTAGTTTTGATTTTTTTCAACCAAGCAAATGTCGAAAAATAATAAATTCTGTGGACAAATTAGCTGGAATTGATTGAACTTATTTGAAACGGATTAAATCCTTACCTTATGTAATATTAAAGTGGCCGAGGCAAAGGAGGTGCTCAAAAATCGAGATCAAACATTCCTCTGTTGATACGAGCGCCTTTTATTTTGCATCAAAACTACCTGCTTTTGATAGTGACTTCTATAACTGACCACTTGTTTGAGAAAGGTGGAGTCTAAAGTCTATAAAATTAACTTCTAGTCAAATATGACCCCTTGTATTTGTGTGTAAAAAAATAACTGTGGAGCTGGTTATTCATGAAATACCATTTATTTGCATTTCGCAGTTGATATGAGCGCCTGGTACTTTGCTTCGAAATCCACCTGTTTCTGGTACTGACTTCTTTGTGTGACCACCTGTTTGAGGGAGGTGGAGTCTAGTCAATTATTATGAAATCTTTTCGTTTTAGTTTAGTATGGAACCCTGGTGTGTGTGTGTCAGAATACCTGTGGAGCCGCTCATATCGGAATCTAGGTGACAAATTCGTAATTCAAAAAACGTTAAAAAGAAATCAATTTAAAACACACACTGTATGCATTCTAAATCCCGCCCGAAATTAATGCTATTCCGTATTTTCTTTCTACCAGTCGTCCTTAGCGGTTGGGAACAGATTTGGGCATGCCAAATCAAAAATCGCTCATTCCCTGATATGAGCGCCTGGTACTTTGCTTGGAAAACCACCTGTTTCTGGTATTGACTTCTGTATGTGACCACTTGTTGAAGAAAGGTGGAGTCTAGTTAATTTTTATGGAAATCTATTCCTTTTAGATAAGTATGAAACCCTGGTGTGTCTGTGTCAGACTACCTGTGGAGCGTGTCATTCATAGGGTACCCACTTTTGCTCGCATTCTTTAATTAATATTAGGGGCTGTTACTGTGCTTTTGAAACAACGTGTTTGGCAGTGAATTAACCACTTTGTTATATGGAGTCTTCTGTATTTAAATAGCTTCTTAAACAAGTACCACTGCATAAATGTATGTCATCTCATGGAAAGATCAAATTGAAAACGAGAGAGTAATACAAAAGGCGTAACTAACTGCCAAGTATCATGGCCATGCTAAAGCAAATACGCTTGCGTCGCATGGACTTTTCTTGTTTGCCAAGACAAATTCTCTCAGCAGAAGACAAGTGTTATACCTTTGTACTACACGGTTACCGCCGAGTTGCAGTGACCTACTTAGATGCAGTTCGCGACAACTCCGGCACGAGGCGCCGACGCAGCGGAACACGAGTACGTGCGTCATTGCCGCCGGACACCCGACGCTTCGCATCGAGTCCCTCGTTCACTTTACTTTTGGCTCTAATATCGACCACTAGTTTATAATTCTAATTATAGTTTTAAATTGTAATTTTTATATAATAAATTTTTATCATTGAAAGTTGCATTTTTTTGCAACTCCTGGACGCGACTCGCATAATTGGCGCAGCCGACGGAACCTGTGACCGCGATACGTGCGCGTGCGATACGTCACAGGAACGAACCTACACGGGAACCTACACGGGAACTTACACGGGAGGGACCTACACGGGAACCTACACGGGAGCTCTGCACGGGAGCCGCAGTCCAGGAGTGATCCAGAAATCGATCTCGCAAATACCAGAATGCACATGTGAGTACTTTAGTTTCTATCTAGAGTTGCTTCCTTTCATTGTTCCTATAAGTGTTACCTTTAATTTCCAAGATTTTCCATCCAAGGCAATCAAGGACCCCTAGGTTAGATAATCGTAGGAGTGCACAAGACGCTCAGAGAAATTTAGGATATACAGAGACTAAGAATAGTGATAGAATTAGTAAAATGGCCGACCTTACGATTGACCACGTGTTCAAAGCGCTACGCATTGTACCCGAATTTGATGGCAACCCCCACGTGCTCACAAGGTTTATTCGACTATGCGACCAGCTAGTCAGTAGTTTCGTTAAAAAAGAACCCGGTCACGAATTAATCAACGTGGCTTTAGTAAACGGAATTCTTAATAAGGTTGTAGGATCTGCTGCTCGCCTTATCAATTCAAACGGTATTCCGGATAACTGGGGAGGCATTCGATCTGCCTTAATAAACAACTTTGCCGATCAACGAGACGAAACATCGTTATACAATGATCTCGCATTGCTGAGCCAAGGGTCACAAACCCCGCAAGAATATTACGAACAGTGTCAGGGTTTATTTAGCACTATTATGACATATATCAGTCTGCATGAAACGATAGAGAGTACGATCGAGTCCAAAAGATCTTTATATAAAAAATTAACCCTCCAGTCATTTGTACGCGGTCTCCGTGATCCGTTGGGATCTCGTATTCGTTGCATGCGGCCTGATACTATTGAAAAGGCCTTAGAGTTTGTGCATGAGGAGGTTAATACCTTGTACCTGCAGCAGCGCAACGAGCATCTTCCGAAAAAAACGTTGCCGCAAACCCAGGTTAGTCAACCTAAATTTAATTACGGTGGTACACCATCGCCCATCGCGATGCCGCCCCTGGCCCCTCGACAGTTCGCTATGCAGCCTCCACGTCCGTTCAGTATGCCTGGACCGTCACGTCAAATGCCGAGCCAGCCTCCAAAGCCAATGCCTATCTGGAAACCACAGACTCCACAGTATGGAGGACCAACGCGGACACAGCAGATGTTTGGTGCACCCCCACCAAACTACAGACCTCAAAGTAACGTATTTAGATCCCCTAGGAACTCTGGTCCTCAGCCCATGAGTGGCGTCAGTCATTATGTGTCCAAGCCGTTTCCTGCACGTCAACCTCATGATTGGAGTAAGTCTGGTAATCCACCACCTTCGAATTATTTTAAGACTAGGGAAATGAACTTGAACGAGTATTACGATCCCCAATACTATGACGAACCCCAGAACGACTATTCTTACGAATACCACCATGACTATTACTACCCTGACTATACTTACGAGTACTCACATGACCAACAACCCCAGTTCTCTGACAGCTATTGTGTAGAGGAGACACAGGAAGTTGTCTCTATTCCTGAGAACGAGGATTTTCAGAAAGCTCCCAAATCAGACAATTTAAAATAGAACTTAACCTACAGACACAAAGACAATTACCGTACGTACAGATATTAAATCCCCCTCTTAAGCTCCTTGTTGATACTGGTGCAAATCAATCGTTTATAAGCCCAGAAGCAGCACAGCGTTTTTATTCGAATATTCCATGGAATTATGAACCCTTTGAAATAACGAACATCCATGCAACCACTCGAAATGATTATTCCATTACCATACCATGTTTCGATGAGTTTAAAGAGAATGACAAAATAACTTTGCTCGTTTATAAATTTCATAATTTTTTCGATGGTGTAATTGGACTTGACTTACTGGAAGGATGGGAATCTAATATTGACCTAAGAACTAAAATGTTACTGACAAGACAAGCGAATGTTCCGCTAAGACTGTATGACTCACGCAACTGTAATTTATATGAAGATATTATACCGGCTAACTCTTCAAAATTAGTTAAAGCTCCTATCAATTTTCATGACGGTCAAGTATTCATCCCAGAGCAGATAATATCAAACTGCGTGATAGGAGACTGTGTTACTACGATTAAAAATAATCGTGGCATCATAGAAGTTGCGAACCCGACTCGACATGACGTAGTTTTTTCTATGGACCGCCCCGTTTGCGCTGAGTTATTTAATGTTCAGTGCAAGCGTACCGAACAGCTACTGGATCGTGCGCAAGAAGTACTATCGCGCTTGCGCATGGATCACTTGAATCCGGAAGAGCGGGCTAATTTAGAAGCACTTTGTTCACGGTACGCTGATGTGTTCTATATAGAAGGCGAATCTTTAACTTTTACAAATCAGGTTAAGCACAGCATTCGAACAACCGATGAAGTACCGGTGTACACCAAAAGCTACAGGTACCCGTTTGTTCATAGGCAAGAGGTTCAAGAACAAATCTCAAAGATGCTAGATCAAGGGATAATTCGGCCTTCTCAGTCAGCTTGGAACTCTCCAATCTGGGTTGTTCCAAAGAAAGTAGATGCATCTGGTAAAACTAAATGGCGTTTGGTAGTCGATTTTAGGAAGTTGAATGATAAGACCATCGATGATAAGTACCCCATTCCCAACATAGCTGACGTACTTGACAAATTAGGAAACTGCCACTATTTTACGACTTTGGACCTTGCTAGTGGATTCTATCAAGTTGAGATGAATCCTGAGGACATCCCAAAAACAGGGTTCAATGTAGAACACGGCCATTTTGAATTCCTGCGTATGCCTATGGGCCTCAAAAATTCGCCCTCCACGTTCCAGAGGGTTATGGATAACGTACTCAGAGGCCTCCAAAATGTAATATGCCTTGTCTATCTTGATGATATAATTGTTTTCAGTGTATCTTTGCAAGAGCATATGGTCAATTTAGAAAAAGTATTTCAAAGGCTCCGAGAATCCAATTTTAAAATCCAAATGGATAAGTCGGAATTCTTAAAATTAGAGACAGCCTACCTAGGACATATAATTAGTAAGGTTGGTATTAAACCTAACCCAGATAAGATCAAGGCTGTTGAGAAGTTTCCTATACCTAAAACCGCCACAGAAATTAAAAGATTTCTTGGTTTACTTGGATATTATCGTAAATTCATCCCCGACTTTGCTCGTATAACAAAACCGATGACTCAATGTCTTAAGAAAGGATCAAGGATATCGATTGACGACGTTAACTATCGCAACTGTTTTGAAAAATGTAAGACTCTTTTGACTAACGACCCAATCTTACGGTACCCCGACTTTAGCAAAGAATTTATATTGACAACTGACGCTTCAAATTTTGCCATAGGCGCTATCCTTTCTCAGGGATCAATAGGAAGTGACCGACCCATAGCTTATGCATCTAGGACCTTAAATAGTAGTGAAATCAACTACAGCACTATCGAGAAGGAACTCTTGGCGATAGTGTGGGGAACGAAATATTTTCGCCCCTATCTGTTTGGTAGGAAATTTAAGGTCGTTACAGACCATAAGCCACTTCAATGGTTTATGAACCTTAAAGAACCTGGTTCAAGATTAACGCGATGGAGATTAAAATTGAGTGAATATAACTTTACCCCTCATTATAAACAGGGCAAAATTAACACCAATGCGGATGCCCTTTCTCGTATTGAGATAAATAACGAGGAGGTGAGCTCTATCGCTGTTAATGCCTCTGAAACCGAGAGGCAACCTTCAGTTGCCAACTCTGGTACACTTACAGTTCACACCAGCGCCGAAAATCCTATTTTAGAAATCCCAATTACAGATGACCCTTTGAATAAATTTGTTAGACAAATTTGCTTTGTAGTAGTAGGGGACATAAAGAAACGACCGACTGTGACAAAACCCTTCGAAACTCATACTAAAACGACTATCCAACTGACGGAATCAAACCTTGAAAATGACGTTATAAATACCATTAAGGAATATGTGAACCCTAAGGTGAAGACAGGACTTATTATTAATCCACCATTAGCTATGTATAAAATTATCCCAATAATTCAGGATAAGTTCAAAAGTTCAGCCATGAATATAGTCCTAACTAAGATCGAGGTAGAGAATGTTAAGGAATATTTACGCCAACAGGAAATAATAAAAAACTACCACGAGGGTAAAACCAACCACCGCGGTATTAGTGAATGTTTTCTGGCTTTGTCTCATAGATACTATTGGCCCAAGATGAAAGAATCAGTTACAAAATACATTAACGAATGTAACATTTGTGGTCAGGCTAAATACGACCGTAAACCCATAAAACAAAGGTTTTCTATCGTACCACCACCTACCAAGCCTTTTGAAATCCTTCATCTTGACCTCTTCACAGTCCAATCAGAAAAAATCCTTACGCTAGTTGACGCCTTCTCTAAATACGCTCAAGCTTATCATTTGAGAGATGGCACAGCTCTAAGCGTTATTCAAGCTCTCCTTACGTTTTGTACTCATCATGGCATTCCCTTGACTATCGTGACTGACCAAGGTACTGAATTTACCAACTCACTATTCTCTGAGTTTACTAGACTACATAAAATACAGCATCATAAGATTCTCGCTCATACTCCTAATGACAATGGTATAGTAGAACGTTTTCATTCCACTATCCTTGAACATCTCAGGATACTAAAGCTGGAGAAGAAAAACGAGCCCGCCATAAATCTCATGCCTTATGCAATACTGGCTTATAATAGTTCCATACATAGTTTCACGAAGTGTCGACCAATTGACCTCATAACAGGACATTTTGACCCACGTGACCCTGTGGACATAGACTTAACTGAACATCTACTCCAACAGTACTCATTGGACCATAAAAAACGAATGACCCAAGTCTATGATGTAATTAATGAGACGTCTTTACACAACAGGACTATACTGACCGAAAATAGGAATAAGGATCGCGAACCTGAAAAGGAGTATACCCCCGACCAACAGGTGTTTGTAAAAAACCCTTTAGCGAATAGACAAAAACTTGCACCTCGTTTTACACAGGACACCGTTCTAGCTGACCTTCCTATCCACATCTACACCAAAAAGAAACGTGGCCCTGTCGCTAAATCACGCCTTAAGCGAAGCCCTAAGGAGCCTGTTTTGTTACAGGATACTACTCTCCCTTCTTCTTCAATTGACTCAAGGACAAGATATTTCGATTGACTCACTACAAGACGGACCTGGAATTCTCCCATTTAAGCTAGGGCCCACAAAGGTGATATCCCATTACCATTCCTTCCTAAGTTACCTTAATCTCGATGAAGTTCATTCTCAAGTTCAATTAGTTAAAACTCAGTTATCTGAACCTAGACCGCTGTTAAATAATAAAACCTTATCTCTCTATGAGCCTCATATCGATTATCTTAGTGATAAGTTGGAACGAATTACTGATCAATTAGAAACCTTCGAACCTAATCGCAAAAAGAGAGCGCTCATTGATGGACTTGGCTCAGTAATTAAGAGTATCTCCGGTAACCTAGATTATACTGACGCGATTAAATATAATGATGCTATCAAAGTTCTCCGGAGTAACCAACATAAGTTAGAATCTGAAATCAATAATCATATTAGTTTAAATCAGGAATGGTCAATACAAAATTCCAATATTCTAAAAAATATCACGTTGAATCAGGATAAAATAGGAAAAATCATTAACCAGATAATGGATAGCGACAGTACCAGAGAAACTGAGTTGATTAAATATGCCCATCTAGCACAACATCTCATAATACTAGGTGACAATATCGATCGATTGTCGGAGGAGCTTTATAAATTAGAGAATACCTTAGCTTTCATTAGGGTTTCGGGTGCCCCTCATTCAATATTAAACATAGCAGATTTGAAATCGATTTTAGGTAAATTAAGGATTTTATATCATAAAGATGAAATCCTTGACGTAGAATTTAGGTATTTTTACGATATAATTAAATTAGGATATTTTTATATTAATAATCAGATAGTTCTAGTTTATAAGGTACCGATTGCCTCTCCTTTGATTTATGACCTCTATAAACTTTCCCTTGTTCCTAACAGAAATAACCAAATCCTTATACCAAACCTACCCTATATAGCAATTTCTGGACAAGATTCTATGTACATGGAGACAGAATGTCCGAAGGTAGAAACTTGGTATTTATGCGAGCAGAAGTCCAACTACAAGCTTCAAGATGATCCTGACTGCATCCATCAGCTGATCCTTAAACAAGAAATTCCATCATCCTGTAAGCCGACATCGGTGAACCTGACGAGCGACGCAGTAGAACAACTAGATGACAAACACTATACCGTGAGTTTTCCCAACCAAACTAGAGTGAAGACATCCTGCGGACAAGAACAATACAGAATCCTGCAGGGGAGCCACCTGATCGCTATTCCTCTCCACTGTTATCTCAAGACATCTACCTTCACCATCACCAACGCAAACGACCGCATTAAAGGTTACCCACTAAAGATCATGGAAATACCCACTTATAAGGAACTCTCACGTAACAAGGACTCAGCTATCATCCTGAACTCAGTCGATCTTAAATACCTTCATTCCATTAACGAGAAGGTATCTCTACAAGCACCAACAAGGTTAGAAGAAATTCCAGACAAAAGCTCTCTCTACCATACCACGATTCCAGTCTACGCATTACTATCGAGTGCAGCTGTACTAACTATCATCGGCTTCGTGTATCGAACATTCAGACAAAAAAATGATCGCCAAAGTGCGGACAACGCCACCAGCACCACTGGAATGTATGCTGAGATACCGGAAAGGAGATGTCACCCACACCACATCAAAATTGACGGCATCAGTTCAGTGACTCTACCGAAAGACATTTCGAAATAGTCACTGAAGTACGGGGGGAGGTGTTATACCTTTGTACTACACGGTTACCGCCGAGTTGCAGTGACCTACTTAGATGCAGTTCGCGACAACTCCGGCACGAGGCGCCGACGCAGCGGAACACGAGTACGTGCGTCATTGCCGCCGGACACCCGACGCTTCGCATCGAGTCCCTCGTTCACTTTACTTTTGGCTCTAATATCGACCACTAGTTTATAATTCTAATTATAGTTTTAAATTGTAATTTTTATATAATAAATTTTTATCATTGAAAGTTGCATTTTTTTGCAACTCCTGGACGCGACTCGCATAATTAAGTCTCTTGCTGTTGTGTTTTAAAAGAAGTGTAAAACGCGACATGGCAACTTTTAAAATTAATAAAAATAACTAGGAATATTGGTAACTATAGCTAAATATGATACGGTGAAACACTTTTAAAACTTATTCTAAGATATGTGCAATTTTTATAATTATTAGAACTACAATATTTGTTAAAACATTCCATCAACAACATACCACGAATTATCACTTGAGAAACTAAAATCATCAAGAAAGCAAAGTTTACATGTGTACAGTATTTCAAAAATCATGAATAATTCTATAATGATTGATTGTAATTAATTATTAAAGAAATCTCATAAATTTACTAAGAGTAAACAAATATCACAATGTTTTGTTCGGTACTTTGAGTTTGGTTCAGAAAAGTTTTGCCGGTATAGAAATATGCTCGTGAACCCTAGAGCATATTTCAATACAAAATCAATGACAGTGTTTACAAATCTTAAATACAAGGAAATCGTTTCATAATAATTTCATATCGTGCGTCGAAATACCTGTGGAACTGTATTCGTTTGGCAAAAATACCTGTGGAGCTGATTATTCATGAAAATACAATGTTTTTGCATTTCTCAGTTGATATGAGCGCCTGGTACTATGCTTTTTAAACAACCTGTTTCTGGTAGTGATTTGTTTATGTGACCACTTGTTTGAGGAATGTGGAGCCAGTATACATACCTAAAGCGTGCGTCGAAATACCTGTGGAACAAGTTTATTAGCATTTGGATATCTAGCTTCCGATCAGGAGGCCCACCAACGGCATCACGAAGAAAGGAAGTACTTACTCGTAGTGTAGCAGAAGGCTTACAAATAAAAAAAAGCAAAAAGCAAATTAGCTTGAAAAAACTAAAAAGAAAGCTTTCTTTGAATTAAAGAAATTATAAAGTAGATGAAAAAAAATATGATGCAATTATAAAAGAAAATTTTCATGACAATAAGTTTGCATTTACAAATTAATACAGTATGGGAAAGCTGAAATTAATAATAAGTAAAACTTTTTATAATTACATAGAAATAAGAAAAGCAAAATGAAGAAGTCGTCATTACTTGTGTTTAATGTGTCATTTAAAACTTACTAGGGTAGGGGTGGTTATAGGTAACGGGAAAAACTACAACAGAATTTAATATAACTTTACGGCCAGAATATCAACTACAGCGTTGTATAAGAGATTGTATAAATCGCAACAGTCGGCTATGGCGCTTGAGCTGCAGAAAAGTTGCGTGGACTCGCCTTGAGTTCAGCCTAGATGCGACTACCGTCGTGTCAAGCACAAGCCATCGTTCTCCGTTGCGTCTCCCCCCACCCGTGCAACCCGCGCTTCCACGCACAAAACAAGTTTGGTTGGAGCGATCAGCGCGACAAAATAAAAAAAAAGTAGATTGGTATCAACTAACAAACTAAGTAGTTTATATTATTATAAATTTAATTATAAAACATTTAATAAGTAACGCTATGTTACAATGGTGTATGTGTGTCAGAATACCTGTGGAGCTGTTCATTCATAGGTTACCCACTTGCTCGCATTCTTCAATTGATATGAGTTCCTGGTACTGTGCTTTTAAAACAACCTGTTTTAGGTAGTGACTCCATCTTCCTCCTCAAACAAGTGTGTACACATGTATGAATGAACACATGTTTGAGGAAGGTGGAGCCTGGGAAATATACATCGCTAAATCGTGCGACGAATTACCTATAGAACTTGTATTTTTTTTTCTTATTTCAAATAAAAACGTGCAAAGGGAGGAATGAATTCTATACCGCATTTTCTACCAGTCGTCCTTAGCGGTTGGGAACAGATATTGCAGTTCTAAAATAAATGAAACCTTATATTAAGAAATAACAAATAAACATAAACGTATTTACTAATTACTGTAAATATACTCAAGCTTTGTATTTTGAGTTAAACAAAATATAATACTAAGTATCTATATGTATTTAGAGCCAATACTCCTGAGAAATCACTTGCTATGGGGAGATATTGATCCACTTGATATTTTATAAGAGAAAACCAGAAATATATTATGCTAATCTTTTTCCAATACTATATTTTAATGCGTGTATGTGTGCAGAATACCTGTGAAGCTGCTCAATTGGACTTGAACGCATTCTTCGGTTGAGATGAGCGCCTGGTACTATGCTTTCTAAAATTACCTGTTTTTGGTAGTGACTCCACCTTCCTCCTTCAAACAAGTGTTTTATATGAATGAACACTTGTTTGATGAAGGTGGAGCCTGGTAAGTATACATCCCTAAAGCGTGCGACGAATTACCTGTGAAACATTTTTTTTATTGCACATAAAAAAGGTACAAGGAATTAATGCAATACCGCATTAAATACCAGTCGTCCATAGCGGTTGGGAACAGTTATTGGCGTGCTAAACTAAATTACCTTAATGTAAGTTACAATATACAATGTATTTACTATAATGTGTCTACTCTTAGTGATGATAAATATCTGTATTAAATGCGTCATTGAGTGAGTGATTTTAGTCATTCATAGATTACCACTTTTTTGCATACTGACACCACTTGTTTGCAGACAAGTGGTCTTAACTCTATTACATTTTTTCACCAGGGTTTCATACTTAACTAAAAGGAATAGATTTCCATAAAAAATAACTAGACTCCACCTTCCTTCAACAAGTGGTCACATAAAGAACTCAAACCAGAAACAGGTGGTTTTCCAAGCAAAGTACCAGGAGCTCATATCAGAGAATGAGTGAGTTTAGTCATTCATAGATTACCACTTGTTTGCATTTTTCAGTTGATATGAGCGCCTGGTACTTTGCTGTGAAAACCACCTATTTCTGGTAGTGACTTCTAATATCTGACACCACTTGTTTGCGGAAGAATGATCCGCAAACAAGTGGTCTTAACTCTATTACATTTCCTTGTAGTAAAGTATTTACCTTTGTGACGCAGTGGGCGAAGGCCTGCTTGAGACGCAGAAGGTTGCGGGTTGGATTCCCATCGCGGGACAAATGTTTGTATAATCTGCAAATATAATCTCAGGTCTGGGTATTTTCTATGTATTTACAAAAAAAAATATTATATTAGTTCCCATAGTACAAGCTATGCTTAGTTTGGCTAGATGACGTTGTGTAAAAACATGTCCAGCATTATTTATTTATATTATTTTATTTATCAACTAAGGAATGCAAACAAGTGGTTATCTAGGAATGAATAAAATCACTCACTCGATGACTAATTTCATACAGATATTCATCATCACTAAGAGTGACACATTATAGTAAATACGTTTATGTTTATAATTATGTTGTTTTACATTAAGGTAATTTAGTTTGGCACGCCAATATCTGTATTGGTAGAAAATGCGGTAAAGCAATAATTTTATTAATCCCTTTGTACCTTTTTAAGTGAAAAAATATAAGATCCACAGGTATTTAGACGCACGCTTTAGGGATGTATACTGACCAGGCTCCACCTTCCTCAAACAAGTGTTCATATAAAAAGTTACTACGAGAAACAGGTTGTTTTGAAATAATAGTACCAGGCACTCATATCAACTGAAGAATGTGAGCAAGTGGGTACCCTATGAATGACCAGCTCCACAGGTATTCTGACACACAAAGGAATAAGGGTTTCATACTTGACTAAAAGGAATCGATTTCATAATAATTGACTAGACTACACCTTCTTCAAACAAGTGGTCACATAAAGAAGTCACTACCAGAAACAGGTGGTTTTTCCAGCAAAGTACCAGGCGCTCATATCAACTGAGAAATGCAAATAAATTATATTTCGTGAAAAACCAGCTCCACAGGTATTTTTACACACGACTACCAGGTTTCATAATTGATTAGAAGTTAATTTCGTAGAGTGTAGACTCCACCTTTCTCAAACAAGTGATCAAATATAGAAGTCACTATCAAAATCAGGTAGTTTTGAAGCAAAATACCAGGCTCTCGTATCAACTGAGGAATGTTTGATCTTCTCGAGTGTAAAGGTTTTTGAGGGCCTTATTTGCCTCGGCCACTTTCATATTCCATTAACGTAAGGTTTTAAACGATTTCATATAAGTTCAATCAATATGCTGCTGTATAGTATATTAAACAGCAATTTGGATTCCCCAAACATACTTGCTTCTATTAAATTGAATGTGCCAAGGAGGCGAACGCGTCATACATCACTCTTCTCACTCCCATATCTTAGTTTTAATTATGCCATGAATGCTCCAATCAATCGAATTTGTTCTAATTACAATAAACGCTTCTCGAGTGTTGACATCTTTAACACTAGTAAGGATTCATTTAAAAAGTCAATAATACAAATACTAAACTCTGAACATTAATTTCAGGTACTTATAATACATTTCACATCCTCTAGCACAAGTCAAGTCATGTCAAAACCACTTCTTCCTGCACGTTCCCTCAAATCCTCATACACATACCGCCCACTTACACATTCCCCCCACCCCCTATACACACACCCATACACATACCCTAAACCTTTTTATGTACCTACCATCAATTGAATTAGCTATTAGTAAACTTTACTGATTACTCATTTTGTACTTTTAAAAAGTGTATAATAATATTTGCAGGAATTAACGTAGCATATTTTTTTCTATTTAGAGAGACCTATAATTGGCTGTATAACTTCAATTAAATAAATAAATAAATAAATTCCAGCTATTTTCTTCACAGAATTTATTATTTTTCGACATTTGCTTGTTTGCAAAAAATCTAAACTAAAGTGATCTAAATAACATTTTTTTTTAGTTATTTTCAGAGTTCTTTCCTAACAATTATATATTTTTCTTTTGCTAAATACAAACTTTTATCGATTGTTGCGCGTTGTCCTTGATCGCAAAATGAGTCAGAAACAGGTTGTATGAGGCAAGAAACACCAGGCGCTCATACATGAACAGAAAATGAAGTCTCCAATTCAAACAAGTGGTTTCACTTTTGTATAATCACTTCCACAGGTAGTGACTCTCACTTGATCAATCAGGGTTTCATGCTTTACTATACTACTACTATAGTATAATAATATATTATGTAACTATATACATATTATATACCTATATTTCAATATACTTCCGATTCCACCTTCCTCAACTAGTGCTAAATGAGGAGAAACAGGTGGTTTTTCAAGGAAGGTACCAGGCTTTCATACAACTATCATCACATCTATTACAGATATTTTAGGTGACGTCAATCAGGTTAAAGATAAATTAGGAGTTAAACATGTTACAGGGGATGTTACAGGGTTTGCGGCGCATCGGTGATTTTTAGCCCTAGTTTGACAATGACAACTTATTATGCAGGAGCTATTTAAATACAGAAGACTGCATATTCCTAGAAAAAAAGTGGTCAGATGAAGAAGTCACTACGCGAAAAGGTTGGCTCTCATAGCTACTGAAGAATGCGAACAGGTGGGTGGCTACCCGCCCTATCAATAATGGCCAAATCCACAGGTATTCTGACTTTGAAAGTCAAAGTCAAAGTCAAAGTCAAAGTCATAGTCGATATCGACCCCAAGGGGTCGATACCGGTTTCCTAGGGGTCGACATAAACGAAAACTGATTTTGGGGGTCGACGAGGTCTAAAAATCGACCCCTATTAAATTAACACAAGTTCTTATTTAAAACTTTCAAGGTACTGTATTGTTTATGTTGTGTCACGTGTACTAAGAATAATTAACTAATATAATAATTAATAATTACTAAGAATGATTAATTAATTGTGGACAAGTTTGTGCAAGATAATGAGTTCGAGCGTACGTCTTTCAGCCGCGTTTTGACTTACTCTCTATTTGACGCTTACGCGATTTAACACGAACAAATTCATGATCAAGTCCAAACATGTTCCTGATATTTTACTACAGTAATGTAAAGTCTCAAGTTCGTACAAGATGAAAAACTCGGCAAGTCAGTGTGGACAAGTTTGTGCAAGATAATGAGTTCGAGCGTACGTCTTTCAGCCGCGTTTTGACTTGCTCTCTATTTGACGTTTACGCGATTTAACACGAACAAATTCATGATCAAGTCCAAACATGTTCCTGATATTTTACTATTTAACGAGCTTGCACTTAGGTTGAAAGTTCATTTGCGTTTTGAAATTCGTTGGAGCTTGAACGATAATAACTCATATAAGTACTCATTTATTTCAAGAGATTACAAAGTTATTACATAGCTAAATTAAGTGAAGTAAAGTGACTGAAAAAGAATTTACAAAATGCTGAGCTCCCTACGCGAGTTAATAGCGTAACCATACAATATCTGCAATTTATGAAAAATTAACAGGGTAAGTACCAAACAGTTTTTATCCGGCACAGCGCATCAGCATTGCCCCACAGTGATCAGTTGAGCTATCTGTCGATTGTTTGCAACAGTTTGCAGTTGTCTCAGTTGTTTCAATTAACTGTAAAAATTTACTAGTTTAATTTGTTTTAGTGTTTGACTGTAATTTTTTTTTTGTCCTATGGTAAGCACAACATATTTTAAATAGGTAGGTATAAAAGTATTTGTAAAAATTACTTACACTAAAGTTGTTAAGTAACTAGGTAGGTACCTAAACTTTGAAGTGTTCAGTTTGCTTTGGTTTTCGTTCGTATGCTGATAGGTACCTACTTACCTAATACAAATTTTCTATACCTAATTACCTACTATAGTTACTTATTTAATATAGGTATCCAAGTTTATCAATGAGTAAGTCAGTAATACCTAACAAGCATCCATTACCTGGGTGTGATAAAAATAAGATAGTGTGCAAATTTAACAGTTTATTATTGTTTTTTATTTAAATAGTTTCTTATTATATTTATTTGCAGGATTACTGAGAGTTTTATCATGGCGGACACGAAAAAAAAATGCAGACAATATAGTTTGGACTACTTGAAATTCGGATTTATTGCATCCCCATCAAATCAACACTTGCCGATGTGTCTCTTATGTGAAAAAGTATTCAGTAACGATGCCATGAAGCCTTCAAAAATGGATGACCACTTATCAAGAGTACATGCTGACAAAAAAAGTAAGCCCTTGTCATTTTTTCAAGCACTTAAAGACAAACTAGACAAAAGGCCATCCATAAGATCGACGTTTGCGTCATCATCTATCAAAGACGATGATGGTTTACGAGCGTCCTATAATATATCTTTACTAATAGCGAAGTCGGGGAAACCCCACACAATTGGAGAGCAGTTTATCTTACCAGCCATTGCGGAGGTCCTTAACATTGCACAAACCCGCACATGATATTTTAAAGAGAATACCTTTGAGCAATAACACCGTTCAGAGACGCATAGACGAGATGGGACGCGATGTGGAAAACATTTTATGCAAGTTCTTACAGACCAACAGATTCTCTCTCCAGTTGGACGAATCTACATTACCCGGCAATGAAGCTCTGTTGTTAGGATATGTTCGATATATTAAAGATGAAAATATGTGCCAGGAACTGCTTTTTGCTACATATTTAGAGACTGATACCAAAGGAGAATCGATTTTTCAGGCCGTGAAACATTTTTTTACTGACAAAGCTATTCCATAGAAGAACATTGTTTCTGTTGCGACTGATGGTGCACCGTCTATGGTTGGTCGCCATTGTGGTTTCATAGCTCACTTAAAGCGACAACTGCCTGATGTACTGGTCATTCACTGCGTGATTCACAGGCAGCATTTAGTAGCAAAAAAGCTGAGTCCTAGATTGCATAAGTCTTTACAATATGTAATAAATGCTATCAACAAGATTCGAAGCAATTCTTTGAACTCTCGGTTATTTGCTCAGCTATGTGAGGAAAACGACGAAGTCTTTACTCGATTACTTCTGCACACTGAAGTTCGCTGGCTATCAAGAGGTTCTTGCTTAGAAAGATTTTCAGCAATTTTTGAATCTGTGTTGGAGTTTTTACAAGAAAAAGATACGAATTTGAAAGAAAATCTGAACAATTGTAAAAAAGATATTTATTACTTGACTGATATCTTTGGAATGTTCAACAAAGTTAATTTGCAGCTGCAGGGTGACGATCTTAACTTGATTAAAACAAAATCAATAATATCGGCCTTCGTGGGTAAACTAATCCTTTATAAACAAAATTTAGGCAGAAAAGAATATTCACAGTTTCCGCATTTGTCAAAATTACCAGAAATGCTTCATTTTATTATATGTCACTCACTTGGACGCATTACACAAGGATTTTACGGAGAGGTTTGAGGATCTTTTAAATTTACAAATTCCTCAATGGATAATAAATCCGTACAATACCACAGCCATAGAAGAAGCCAATGTGATAATGCAAGAAGAGTTGATTAGCATCAGCACAGACGAAGAGCTTAAGCAGAAGTTCAACCAAGGCTATCAGAAGTTCTGGTTGCAACGCAACATTGAAACACAGTATCCGACATTGTGGAACATTGCTGAAAAATACCTAATCGCTTTTCCATCATCATACCTAGTTGAAAAAAGCTTCAGTGTGGTAACAAACATTTTAACGAAACAAAGAAACCGTTTGAAAATCAACGAACGTGGAGATTTAAGGCTGCAACTCACCAATATTGAACCGAATGTAGCTAGATTGGTAGATAATCACCAGGTTCATCCATCACACTGAATGTTTTATTTTCTCTTTGCGAATTAATACTTTTTTAAATATAATTTCCTATCTACTTAAGATTCTTTAAGTACTTAATTTGTAATAATCATTGTAAATTAAACTTAATATTTACTGAATTGTATGTCTTTTTATTTTGTTAAATTTTGATGAGAAAATGAAGTCAACTTTACTCACTTAACCAAGTGCAAAGTTTTCCAATTGGTACCTTAGTACCTAGGTATTTTGTATCAATAGGAAAAAACTAAAGATAGGCCCCCTTATTCATAATAGTCTGCTAACTTAAAGCATTGATAATTCTCACACTTCTTCTATTTAAGTCAGAATGAAAAATAACACTCTGTAGCAGCTGTTTTAAGTTAGCGGACCATTATGAATAAGGGGGTTGATCTTAAAGTAGGTAATTTGGCCATGGGGGTCTGAGGTAACAGTTCATTTTGGAAAAGGGGTCACTTGTCCAAAATAGTTTGGGGATCCCTGATCTAAATAATCAGATATTTTATAGTATGCCTTAAGTTATAATTATGTTGGGAGTTCGTTATAAAAGCGTACACATTGCCCTTTTAACGATTTACTAACTTTATAGAGTCTACAAGTGGCAACAGCGAGTTTATCTTTATTTCTGGTCAAAAAAAATATATTTTTGTGAACATACATCAGATTTTCATAGATGTATTGACAAGAAAATACTAAAATCACTCACTCGATGACTCATTTCATTCGGATATTCATCATCACTAAGAGTGACACATTATAGTAAATACATTAATGTTTATAATTATGTTGCCTTACATTGAGATAATTTAGTGTGGCACTCCAATATCTGGTCCGGTAAGGACGACTGGTAGAAAATGCGGTATAGCAATCATTTTATTGATACCTTTGTACCTTTTTATGTGAAAAAATACAAGATCCACAGGTATTTCGACGCACTCTTTAGAGATGTATACTTGACTAGGCTCCACCTTCCTCAAACAAGCGTTAATATAAAAAGTTACTACGAGAAACAGGTTGTTTTAAAATAACAGGACCAGGCACTCATATCAACTGAAGAGTGCGAGCAAGTGGGTACCCTATGAACGACCAGTTCCACAGGTATTCTGACACACATAGGGTTTAGGGTTTCTTACTTGAGTAAAAGGAATCGATTTCATAATAATTGACTAGACTACACCTTCTTCAACGGTCATATAAACAAGTCACTACCAGAAACAGGTGGTTTTCAAAGCAAAGTACCAGGCGCTCATATCAACCGAGGAATGCAAAAAAGTGGTAATCTATGAATGTTTAAAATCATTCATTCGATGACTCATTTCATACAAATATTCATCATCGCAAAGAATAGATACATTAGTGAATACGTTTATGTTTATTTGTTATTTCTTACATAAAGGTTTCATATAATTTAGCATGCCAAATATCTGTTGCTAAGGACGACTGGTAAAAAATGCGATTTAGCATTAATTACTCCCTTTGTAGCTTTTTATTTGAAATAAAAAATTATAAAAGTACCAGGCGCTCATATCAACTGAGGAATGCAAACAAGTGGTAATCTATGAATGTTTAAAATCATTCATTCGATGACTCATTTCATACAGATATTCATCATTGCTAAGAATAGATACATTAGTGAATACGTTTATGTTTATTTTTTATTTCTTACTTATAGGTTTCATATAATTTAGCATGCCAAATTTCTGTTGCTAATGACGACTGGTAAAAACTGCGATATAGCATTAATTACTCCCTTTGTACCTTTTTATTTGAAATAAAAAATTATAAAAGCTCCACAGTTATTTAGACGCACGCTTTAGGGATGTATACTTGACCAGGCTCCACCTTCCTCAACCAAGTGGTTACATAAAGAAGAAAAAGTGGTACCAGAAACAGGTGGTTTTCCAAGCAAAGTACCAGGCGCTCATATCAGGGAATGAGTGATTTTAGTCATTAATAGATTACCTCTTTTTTGCATTCCTCGGTTGTTATGAGCGCCCGGTACTATGCTTAGAAAACCACCTGTTTCTGATGGTGACTTCTAATATCTGACACCACTTGTTTGCGGAAGGAAGGTGCGTCCCGCAAACAAATGGTCCTAACTCTTTTACATTTCCTACTAGTCAAGTATGACGAACTTTGTGGCGCAGTGAGCGAAGGCGCGCCTGAGACGCAGAAGGTTGTGAGTTCGATTCCCGCCGCGGGACAAAAGTCAGTATCTGCAAATATTTGTGTCGGAATTTGGGTACCTTATATGTATATGTATGTATGTATAATACCGGCGAGTGTGGGAGGAGCTAAATACTAATTCTGATAAAAGGAAAAGATTTCGAAATAATTAACAAGACTCCTCCTTCCTCTAACAAGTGGTCACAAAAAGATATCTTGTGGGTAATCAGAGTGTCAACAAATAAACTTTAGAGCTCCTATTTTTTTTTTATATTTGTTTAGAAGCAAGTTCGGCATCAGCATTAGTATTTAGCCACCACAGTCGGTATTATACATACATACATATTATACATATAAGGTACCCAAATTCCGACACAAATATTTGCAGATACTGACTTTCGTCCGGCGGCGGGAATCGAACTCACAACCTTCTGCGTCTCAGGCGCGCCTTCGCTCACTGCGCCACAAAGTTCGTCATACTTGACTAGTAGGAAATGTAAAAGAGTTAGGACCATTTTTTGCGGGACGGATCTTCCTTCCACAAAAAAGTGGTGTCAGATATATGAAGTCACAACCAGAAACAGGTGGTTTTCAAAGCAAAGTACCGGGCGCTCATAACAACCGAGGAATGCAAACAAGAGGTAATCTATGGATGACTAAAATCACTCATTCCCTGATATGAGCGCCTGGTACTTTGCTTGGAAAACCACCTGTTTCTGGTACTGACTTCTTTATGTGACCACTTATTTGAGGAAGGTGGAGCCTAGTCAAGTATACATATCAAAAGAGTGCGTCGAAATACCTGTGGATCTTGTATTTTTTCAGATAACCACTGGTTTGCATTCCACAGTTGATATCAAACCCACTAGTCTTCTTATATCTGAAAGAAGACTTCCACACTCCAACAATGAGTGGTTAGATAAAGAAGTCACTACTACTAAACAGGCTGTTTTCCAAGCAAAGTACCAGGCGCTCATATCAACTGAGAAATGCAAATGGTATTTCAGGAATGACCAGCTTTGCATGTATTTTGACACATGAACACCAGGATGAAACCCTTGACTAGAAGGAAATGTGTGTGTCACAACAAACAAGTGGGTGTCAGATACTAGAAATCACTACTCAACAGGTGATTTACAAAAAGTACCAGGCGCTCATATCAACTGAGGAAAGCAAACGATTGGTAATCTATGAATTAATAAAATCACTTCTTCGATTCATTTCATATAGGTATTTATCATCAGTACGAGTAGACAAATTAGTTTATGTTTATATGTTCTTTCTTACAGAAAGATTTCATTATAGCGCGCCAATATCTGTTCCCAACCGCTAAGGACGACTGGTAGAAAATGCGGTATAGCATTAATTCCTCCCTTTGTACCTTTTTATATGAAATATAAAATAATACAAGCATCACAGGTATTACGACGCACACATCAAGGATGACCAGGCTCACTAACTCCTTAATTACTCCACTCCTATTCGAGTACACTCGAATCATCTTTATTTTAGTTTTGTAAGGAAACATGAGGAAGTATTGGAGGAAACCTCAAGCCGCTCTGAGTCAAGGAGGAGTGGAATAATATTTCGAGAAATGTCTTAAGAGAATACAGATTCAGCAGCTCCACAGGTATTCATACCCACATACACCAGTGTTTCAACCTTAACCTAAACGGAATAGATTTCATAACAATTAACTAGACTCCACTTTCCTCAAACAGGTGGTCGGTCAAACAAAGAAGTCAACACCAGAAACAGGTGGTTTTTCCAGCAAAGTACCAGGCGCTCATATCAACTGAGAAATGCAAATAAATGATATTTCGTGAATAACCAGCTCCACAGGTATTTTTTCACACGGATACAAGGTTTCATAATTGATTAGAAGTTAATTTCATAAAGTTTAGACTCCACCTTTCTCAAACAAGTGGTTAGTTATAGTAGTCACTATCAAAATCAGGTCGTTTTGAGGCAAAATACCAGGCTCTCGTATCAACTGAGGAATGTTTAATCTTCTCGAGTGTAAAGATTTTTGAGCACCTCCTTTGCCTCGGCCACTTTCATATTCCATAAAGGTAAGGTTTTAATCGATTTCAAATAAGTTTAATCAATCAATTCCAGCTTATTTCTTCACAGAATTTATGATTTTTCGACATTTGCTTGTTTGCAAAAAATCTAAACTAAAAAGATCTAAATCGACATTTTTTTTACAAGGTAACAAAATAATAACAATAAAAATTTCAGAGATATATAGTTTTCTTTTGCTCCATACAAACTTTTATCCATTGTTGCGCGTTCCTTGATCGCAAAATAAGTCAGAAACAGGTTGTATGAGGCTAGAAACACCAGGCGCTCATACATGAACAGAAAATGAAGTCTCCAATTCAAACAAGTGGTTTCACTTTTGTATATCACTTCCACAGTGTACTTTTGTATATCATTCCGTTTAAGTTAAGGTTGAAACCCTGGTGTATGTGTGTAAGAATACCTGTGGAGCTACTCAATCTGCATTGTAAGAAATTTCACCAAATATTCCCCCTCCCCTACTCCTCCTTGATTCAGAGCGGCTTGAGGTTTCCTCCAATACTTCCTCATATTTCCTTACAAAAAAAGTACTAAAATAAGAATGATTTGAGTGTACTCGAATAGGAGTGGAGTAATTTCGTCATGAGTTCGAAGTAATTTATATCAAGTCAGCACATTTTTTTATTCTATGGCTTTTTTTACGGCATTCTTCAGTTAATATGAGAGCCAGGTACTATGCTTTTATAACAAACTGTTTCTGCTAGTGACTTTTTATGTGAACACTTGATTGAGGAAGGTGGAGCCTGGTCATCCCTGATGTGTGCGTTGAAATACCGGTGGAGCTTGTATTATTTTATATTTCATATAAAGGGAGGAAAGGTACAAAGGGAGGAATTAATGCTATGCCGCATTTTCTACCAGTCGTCCTTAGCAGTTAGGAACAGATTTTGGCGCGCTATCATGAAATCTTTATGTAAGAAAGAACATATAAACATAAACTAATGTGTCTACCCGTAGTGATGATAAATACCTATATGAAATGAGTCGAAGGAGTGATTTTAGTAATTCATAAATTAAAAATTGTTTGCATTCCTCAGTTGATATGAGCGCCTGGTACTTTGTAAACCACCTGTAGGGTAGTGGTTTCTAATATCTGACACATCCACTTGTTTGCGGAATCACCCTGGTGTTCATGTGTCAAAATACCTGTGGAGCTGGTCTTTCATGAAATACCATTTTCATTTCTCAGTTGATATGAGCGCCTGGTACTTTGCTTGGAAAACAACCTGTTTAGTAGTAGTGACTTCTTTATCTAACCACTAATTGTTGGAATGTGGAAGTCTTATTTAAAAAAAATACTTCTAGGCAATTATTATTAAACCCTGGTATATATTGTGTTGTTTGAGAAAAGTGAATATCGCGCAAAAGGAATCATTTTTTTTGGTCTTTTCATTTGTAGGAAAGAAAATTACTTACTTAAAAATTGATGATTAAGATCACTTTAGTTTTTATTTTTTTCAAACAAGCAAATGTCGAAAAATAATTCTGTGAATAAACTAGGTGGAGTTGATTAAACTTATCTGAAATCGATTAAAACCTTACCTTTATGGAATATGAAAGTGGCCGAGGCAAATTAGGTGCCTTTACACTCGAGGAGATCAAACATTCCTCAGTTGATACGAGTGCCTGGTATTTTGCTTCAAAACTACCTGCTTTTGATAGTGACTTTTATATCTGACCACTTGTTTGAGGAAGGTGGAGTCTAAACTCTACCAAATTAACTTCTAGTCAATTATGACACCTTGTATTTGTGTTTTGAAATACCTGTGGAGCTGGTTATTCATGAAATACGATTTGGTTGCATTTCTCAGCTGATATGAGCGCAGGCGGTTTTCAAAGCCAAGTACCAGGTACCTTGGCTTTGAAAACCACCTGTTTCTGGTAGTGACTTCTAATATCTGACACCACTTGTTTGCGGAAGGAACGTCAGCAAACAAGTGGTCGTAACTCTATTACCTTTCCTTCTAGGCAAGTATGAAACCCTGGTGTATTTGTGTCAGAATACCTGTGGAGCTTGTCACATTATTCATTTCACTATGCTTGAAATACCACCTGTTGCTGGATATTTGATATTTATTTAACCATTTCGTTATAGTTACGTAACATGGGCATGCCAAAGTATACATAATCATGTTCTTAATCTAAAAATGTCAGAGTGTACATAAATTCATAATCTAGATTTTTCCACTATGCATGCAAATCAGAAAAATCATGTATTAATTCAAGGAATTCCTTTCATTTAGTTTTAAGTTGGTTAAGCGTTAGCCGTGTGATTTCTAAAGGCAATTTATTGTACATATCTAGCTCTTTCACTTTGGGTGGCATTTCCCCATATCGTTATTGCATAGTTCATGATAGAATGGCAGTAAGCATAGTCAACCGAAATAAGAGTTTTTCTATCAATTATTGATTCCAGCTTAAATAACGCATAATTAGCGCTGGCTAACCTATTTTTCTATATGATAGCCATATAGAAAAAATATGTAAATATTACATATTTTTCTATATGGCTATCATAACATTGAGTCGAATCCAAAGTACATCCTAGAAATATAACCTCGCTAATAATATAATTTTTAGTATTTCTATTAAATGTGTATTTTATCACAGTACATTTATTTGCATACTGTGGCCATTTATGATGCCATTTGCATCGAAACAGTTTTTTTATTTTTTTAACTACAATGTCTTTTTGCTGTTCAACAACTTCCTCCTTCCTCTGAACGTGCGTATCATCTGCAAATAAAGTTATTAATGCCCAATCTGGCAGGCAGTTGGCCAAGTCATTAGCATAGATCAAGAACAATAGTGGCCCCAGTATAGAACCTTGCAGCACACCTATGTTACTGTATTCCGGATCTGATTTTATATTAATAATGTTGACAATTTGTGTTCTATAACAAAGCAAAATGTTAAGTTCCTCTTTATGTGACCACTTGTTTGAAGAATGTTGAGCCTGGTCAAGTATTCATCCCCAAAGCGTGCGTCGAAATACCTGTGGAACTTGTATTTTTTTTCTTATTTCACATAAAAAGGTACAAAGTGAGGAATGAGTTAAATACCGCATTTTCTACCAGTCGTCCTTAGCGGTTGGGAACAGATATTGGCATGCTAAACTAAATAAAACCTTTATGTAAGAAATAACAAATAAACATAAACGTATTTACTAATATATCTTCTCATAGTGATGATAAATACCTGTATGAAATAAGTCATCGAATGAGTTATTTTAGTCCTTTATAGATTACCACTTGTTTGCATTCCTCAGTTTATATGAGCGCCTGGTACTTGGCTTTGAAAACCACCTGTGACTAGGGTAGTGACTTCTAATATCTGACACGTTCCTTCCGCAAACAAGTGGTCGTAACTCTATAACCTTTCCTTCTAGGCAAGTATGAAACCCTGGTGTATGTGTGTCAGAATACCTGTGGAGCTTGTCACATTATTCATATGGTGGGTACCCATCTGTTCGCATTTTTCAACATATATGAGAGCTAGCCTTTTCTGGTAGTGACTTATTCATCTGACCAATTTGTTTCTAGAAATATTCAGTCTTATTGACTGTATTGAAATAGCTTCTACATAATTGGGTTGTCATTGAATATGGTAACACAATTGGTGATTCATAAAGTACCAATTGTTTGCATAAATGTACCAATGTCATCTCATGGAAAGATAAAATTCCAAACGAGAAAATACTACAAACGGCTTAACGACCAAGTATCATGGCCATGCTAAAGCAAAGACGCTTGCGTTGGCTGGGACATGTCCGTCGCATGGACTTTTCTTATTTGTAAAGACAAATTCTCTCAGCAGAAGTAGTCGCTAAAAGACCTGTCAGCCGGCGGTGTTGTGTTTAGGTACCGTATAACGAGACATATCAACTTTTCAAATTGATCATTCGAACTAGGAGAGCGAAGCAGAAGATCGTGACACCTGGCTGACGGTGTCGTTGCCCACAATACCGCCTGGCTCAACTACCTTGCACATAAGTGGGCTAAACGTCACCAACGCGCCGCAAACCCTCCCCGTCATCCCCGGAGTCTTATATGCGGAAAATGTGGCCCCGGCTGCCACTTCGGTATAGGTCTATTTAGTCACAAACTAAAGTGTACAACTCCTAATTATTCTTTAACTTGATTGACGCCACCTAAAACATATGTAATAGATCTTTTAATGCCAATGATGATGACAGTTGTATGAGCGCCTGGTACCTTCCTTGAAAAACCACCTCATTTAGCACTTGTTTGAGGAAGGTGGAATCGGATCTATATTTAAATATATATATATATATATAGTAGTATATTAAAGCATGAAACTGTGAACCACTTGTTTGAATTGGAGAATTCACCTTTTTTTATTGTTTCATTTGAATTTGGATCTCTTTCATCGAATACAAATAGGTTGCGTTTAAGTGGCTGAATGCAGATGCCTTTAAATTTCTGCATATTATGCGATACAAGTTCTTAAAAGTTCGACTTGATTCTGTTATTTTGATAATAAATCATAAATAAATGAAAATGAGTCCCGAAATGGATAATGACTTTGCTGGCTTAAGTTGTTTTGGATCCACCTCAACTTTCTTATGAGCGCCTAGTATTTGGTAATGTAGACAACCTGTGGTCTTACAACAAACTAGATAATTAAAGCCCTTTCCCAATCACTTGCTAGGTCAAGTTCACATAAAATATACTCAAGCTTAGTAAAATACTAAGCTTGAGTATATTAACGCGTTACACAAATTATAATATCTGTATCTGTTTGGAGCCAATACTCCTGAGAAACCCCTTGCGATAGGTGAGATATTGATTCACTTGTTATTTTATAAGAGAACACCAGTGATGTCTGCTAATCTTTTTCCAATACTATCTTTTTATGCGCGCCTGGTACATCGTGTTCCAAACTCCAAGGCTGATTATATAGGAATTAGCATTTTATTTTAGGGGTGAAGATAGATATTGATCTATTTTACGTCATATCTACCGCTGGTGACGCTATCAACAACTTGCTGTAAACAGATAACTCCTCGTGATTATGAACTCCTGCTTAATATTTTGCGAAAAACTTGTAGGAGCTGGGTGTAAAAGCAATATGGTTAACTTCCGCTTACACTGTTTTGTGTTATGAGCGCCTGGTTATTGGTGGATGGTACCTGTTTGAATTTAATGTCTAGGTTCTTCAATATTTCAATATGAATTGCCAGAAATAAGTAAAATAGATTTGTAAGTTTGTCAAAGATGGTGGTTCATTCATTAACTTCGTGTCAATTACTCGAATTTTATTATATATGTCTCGGTTGCCTCGATAACCTATTCCCGGGTCCAGGTGATGGGGCAGAGAGGGCAGGAGAGCAAGTTAGATGCGGACGTGGGATGGATCAATTATCCCTCATTTGGCTATTAGAATGGTGAAATTAACTTTAACAAGAAAAAAGTGACACCTCTCACATATTTGACGACCTCTGTGGCGCAGTGGGCGAAGATCCGCTAAAGACGCAGAATGTTGTGGGTTAGAGTCCCGCCGCGTTACTAATGTTAGAATCTGCAAATATTTGTCTCGGAATTTGGGTGTTTTCTATGTATAATATATATGTATGTATTTAGAAAATAAATGTATATATATACTGCTTATATCAGTCATGTAGTTCCCATAACACAAGCTCTGGTCACTTTGGGGCTAGATGTTGCTGTGTGAAAATATCCAGCATTATTTATTTATTTCAAGTAAAAATACTGTCACTTCTGAAAGTTTATAACTCTACCCGAAATCCGCTCCACTTGTTCATCCAGTGAGCGCATCTTATTACCTAACATTACCTAACATTGCTCTTCTTGCCTGTACCGTGCTTACTGTGCACCACGAAAACAACAAACATAAGCCTCATAAAAATACGAGTATTTCAATTTGTCTCAAAAACTACATTTTGATTTAACAATTATGATATTTGGTATACCTTTTTTCCCATTCCTCCCATTATCATAGCGCATGCAACTGTGCTGAATTACCGGAAAACATACAAATTATGATAAAACCACATGAACGACCATACTTATAGTCGCTAAGCGAAAGCAGTGATGCTTGCATTGCTGTCGTGGTTTTCAGGGTTTGCGTTCCGGTGAAATTACAGGAAAATGAGAGTTTTCACCATTATATCTCTAGGTGCCAAACAACGCCAAATTGGGCACGTCCTAGTTAGATGTGGCCTATAAAATAATGCAAATGTTGTATGCCATGTACTTGTTCCATTAATTACTCAAATAAGAAAAAAACTGTCATTAGAGCAAAGCATATGAGTTTTTTATTCGTTTAAAATGATAGAAAGCTTTCAGACTACCTATCTATCCTAAGTTCACACTTTTTGCATCCGCTCTACATACCAGTGATATGCCTCCAAAGTCGTGCGTACAAAACATTTCGCTATAAAAACGTACGGAAGAAATTATCTCAACGCATTCTCTCACCGACTGTCTTCAATAGTAGCAAACAAATTTGCAAAATGAAATTGGTGCGTTTTTCGTGTGTTTTGTGCGTAAAATTATAATGATTAGTGAAAGTTTTAAAATAATGATATAGTTCTTTGTGATGTGATTATAATGATGTGTTCATTAAAATATGTCGTTTTATACATTAATTTGTAGTAAAAGCGTAAATTTACATACATAAAGTTATTTTGTAGTGAAAATTGTCAAAACTATTTTTTTTAAATCGTTTAGTTCAATAGAAACTGAAGTTTGGGCTTAGCATCAGCTCGATTCTTTGCAAAATGATCATAATTGATTCTCTTATCAATTAATGGATTAATCTCTGTGAAACAGCTTTTAGTTCCACTAAACCAGACATTTTGGGACACGTAAATTACTTTATCTTTGAGACATTCTTATTTAGAGAAACTAAGTATCTAATTTTTCAATAGACTACTACCAAAACTGCTTAATTATTCGTGAATTGATGTGAAATAAAACATTGAAAATCGAAAGCCTAGTGTTGGCCTAGTGGGCGAAACCCTGACGTCTGACCTGAATTCGAACCCGGTCGTGCACCAATAGATTTATCCACTCGAAAAATGTATGTGCGTATTAACAAGCTCTCAAAACAGTGAAGAAAAACATCGTGAGGAAACCGGCATGCCCCAGAACCAAAAATTCGAAGGCAGGTGCCAACAGTTAGTGTTCCAATAAACGGCGATGGGCTTGCAACCTGTCACGTCAAATGCTTACTACTTGCAAAACGCAGGCATGTACCAAATTTAATGATTGGACGTGCCTCTGACTACTTGGTATCCTCAAAAATATACTCACTGGTGGACATCCTCTGATACATACTATCAGAGGATGTCCACCATGGAGAAGACAGTAGTGTGCGTGTCTGTTTTTGAAAATCGCAACACCAAAATGAAGATGACGACTATATTAATCAACGCTTGTAAAAGTCCACTAAAGCACATAAGTCTGCCCAAAAGAGAACCATTACGAAAGATCTTGGGCTCTCCCCGACCAACCTTAGCCTTTAAAGTGCCATTGGTCTATCGAGGGTCGTGACTCCCCGTAGCCTTTAAGATTACATTAGTCCATTATAGGGCAGTTTGTAGTCGCTATTCGATAACCATTCTTTTCCAGCGTATCAGCGTAGCGTATTTCCAAATTCAATAATTTCAACGGCATGTTAATTCTAGCTTACTCCTTTTGCCGCTATCATCGCTGCCGCCACCGCAGGCCAAATCTACACCAGCCAACCAGCAGAAGCCTACGCCAACTCAGCAGATATCTACCAATCAGCGCTAGAATACCAACAACATGGACTCTACGCTGACCAATCACAAGCGTACACAGGCCAGAGTGGTGCTGAACATGACTATTCTGGACAGAACATAGGTCATGGAGAACAGCAAGCATATGCTGGCCACAGTGGGAATTCAAGGGCAACTGGGGAGAAGACGGCTAGAATATTGAGTCATGTGTCGGAGAATAATGGACATGGATACCAGTATTCTTATGAGACTGAGAATGGTTAGTGCAATTACATAATTATTGAGAAATTTATGGTTTTCTGTAAACATGAAAAATAGTTTAGCTCCTTGTGAAGAGCTCGTCCGAGGAAGTACTACCAACACACCTTATTCTGCCACCAAGCAGCAATCCTTGCATTGCTGTGCACTGTATACTAATGTTCGTATTTCGGTTTGAAGGGTATGGGTGCCCGTAAACTTACAGGCAAAGGAAACTTTTCCTTTTTTATTTAAAAAACTTTTTTAATATAAAGAAACAAGGCCCGTATGTTAATATTATACTTATGTCAACAATGTAAAAGATAGGAGGCATTTAGGAAATCATGTTTTACATCTGTGGCTCAAAGGCTGAGAGTTTTTTTATTTATGAAATTACTGAATGTGTATCCAGACCAAATTCAAACAAACTTTTAGGAGGTCCCTTCAAAAATTACTGTACACTTACTGCAAATACTTTGACTAATAATAAATAAGAAAAACTTATATATTATGTATCAGGCGCTTTTTTTTAAACGAAAGTAAAAGCTCTCGCACACATTAAAGTTCATTGCAAACTCATTTTTATAGGCGTTTCGCTTGCATGTCTTTTTTTCAAGATACCCAAGTTATATTAAGTAGGAAACACAGACATTTTTTTAACGACGAACCAATCTATTGGTGCACAGCGTCAGATTAAAGTTTTATTTTCAAAACATGCTGAATATTATAAACACGCATAAGAGCTATATGTTAACTAATTTGGAAGGAGTAAACTTCTTGGAATCTCTTTGCTTGCACTATCTGGAAGAGAGAGCGATAGTTTAAATTAAGTTTATAGTTGAGTTGGCGTTTATGATAACGATATTATCTGCCACTAAATTGTGTATTTTTCCAGGCATAAAAGCCCAAGAGGTTGGCCATATCGCCGGCCACGAGTCGGGAACCGAGGCTCATGGAGCTTACTCGTACACGGGTGACGATGGTCAAGTCTACACCGTCACATACACAGCCGATGAGCATGGCTTCCATGCTCAGGGGTCACACCTACCTACCCCTCACCCCATCCCGGAGGCGATTGCCAAGAGCCTGGAGCAGAATGCTAAGGACGAGGCTGCTGGCATCTATGATAATGGTAAGGACATGTTGATTAAGTGTGTATAGATCTGCAAGCGGTGCATCCTTTGAGCAACTCAGCCTATGGAGTCTTCTCATAAACGCGTGCCGATGGTCAGGTCTATACCTTCATTACCACAGCCGATGAGCATGGCTTCCATGCTCAGGGGTTACACCCACCTTCCTAAACCCCATCCTGGAGGCGATTGCCACGAGCCTGGAGCAAATTTGCTAAGGACGGAGCAAGCTGCTGACTTCTATGATATTGGTAAAGATGCATGCTTTGAGCAACTCAGTTCGCTATCAACAAAGAAAACACGATCACGATTGTAATCCTCATGGTAAAGATCCTCAGTCAGATTCTCAGTGCGCAGATCTGTGAGGATATCACGTAGGGTTTCTTTTTAATCCACTAAGGTGGCAAACAAGCATACGACATATCAGTTGGTAAGCAGTTACCGTAGCATATGGACGCTTGCATTACCGGAGCATGACACGCGGGTTTCTGACTCTTTAAACATTTTAAAACATCCTGTTTTGAAGAACCTCAGAGGTAGTCAGAGATAAAACATTATAACATACGTTTAACATACATCACAGAAGGTGTCCGCGTTTTTTAGTGATTGGCATTCCACGTGACAGGTTGTAAGCCCGTCGCCGCTTATTGGAAGACTTACGGATGGCTAATGCTTTCAAATTATTTGTTTCCAGGGCATGGGGTTTCCTCACGATGTTTTCGTTTACAATCTTGAGCACGTGCTAAGCGCACATAAATTGAAATATTAACTGGTGCACGATTGGGTTCGAACCATAAAAACACACACAAAAAACTACAAATTTCAACTCTCCCTCTCTTGGAAGAAATAGCTTTTAGCGATAAGACCGCTCATTGTGCATTATTTTGTTTTTTTTTTGTTATTTTATTATGTTTTTATGTTTAGTACTGTAAATTGGTGTTTATACATTAAGAGTTTATCTATCTCTTATTATTGGACGATTCCCTGTTCTGCAGATATTAGTTCCGGGTCTGGGTGTTGTAGTACCATGCTAGTTTGGGAGTTTATTTATTTCTCTCATCCCTTTTTTTCCAGGCAAATACGTAGAACAACATCAACAACACCACGAGTTGTCTGTAGGCGCAGTTGACCATCAGCAAGCTGGTCACCAACTAGCTGGTCACCAACTAGCTGGTCACCAACAAGCTGGCCAGCAACAGGCCGGCCACCAACAGGCCGGCCACCAACAGACCGATCAAGCCTTCCAGTACGAGACCACTGCCTTCCAGCATGATAACGGCTTCCAGCCAGGTTACCACATTCTAAACAATCCTGTTGAAGGGTACCATAAGCATTAGACAGCCTATAAAGACATGACTATAGAGACATGCCTCGATAGTCAAAAATACATCAAATATCAAACTGGTCAAAGTCAAAGCATAAGTCCAAGTCAATTAAGCATCAACTTTCGGCTTGATATCATCATCAATCTTTGTCTCTGCCTAGTCAAAAATCTATCAAACAACAAATATCAAAGTCAAAATCTAAGTCAATTCAGTATTTGTTCCGGATCTCGGTGTTGTGGAGTGTCAGGAACTACGAGTACTGTGGTACTCCTGATACCCACGACACAGGGAATCCTAGTGTGGCGTCAGGACTATGTACGTATCAGTTGGGTATAACAACCGAGCTAAGGTTTAAAGAATAGTGTTAAATTATCTAAAGTACGTTGCAAACGATCTATAGATAGCTCAACTGCTCCAGATCTCTACCAGACGGCGTTCTCAAAATGCTGGCCGCATTGCCACGCTGAATGACAATGCTAATGCGTTGACCAAGATAAGATACATCTCTCTGATCTATCTAGAATCTGTTACAATAAATATTTCGCGAACAACTATGGCACTATTTTCAAGATTGTGTGATGATTTTTTGACTAATGAACCATGTCGACGAATACGTTTGTTCTACCCGACTGCCAAAAATTGGGTTATGCTTTAGTTAATTCATGTTTGTGAATTTTTTTGTTAGTTACTGAAAGAGACATCAAAATGTGCTAGTCTTTAGCTACGATGTCTTAGTTTTTTTGAATATATTTAGCTTTTTTATTGACTATTTTAGATAAGTAATAAAATAAACTATTTAGTTCATGTTTTTATTACATGATTAGTAAACTACTAAATATATCCATAAGTCTTCTTATTCTTGCCCTTGTCTTACACTACGTGGGGTCGGTATTATTCTACAGTCCATTAAGAGCTGACATATCATTACTAACTCCTTTCTTACCCATGTCATCATTTAAACTATTATCCGATCTTTCGTCTACCCCACTCTTAAATCCACCTACATTAATATCTAATATCTTAAAACACACATTAATATCAGACTCTTTCTTCCCTCCTGATCATGTGCCCGTATCTCGCTAACCGGTTATTTCTCAACTTTTCCGACTATTCTCAGAGTTTTCCTGATATCCTCAAGTTTGTCATATCCATTCCATCTCAACATTTGCATGTTAGCCGCGTAAGGTGCACGCGGCTAACTTCTTTCGCGGTCTTTCATCCGATTATTTAATGGCCCAACACTCAGATCCGTAGTTATTCAATAATACCTACGAATGTAGGATCTGAGTGTTATAATGAGTGAAAGTCATAAAATTATGTTGTATTTAATTACTTTATCTAAAACTAAGGAGAGAAAGAAAGAAGACATCGTGAGGAAACCGACTTGATCTGGAACCAAACATTGAAAGGCATATGTCCACACGTTCATTAAAAGTGCCTCTAATAAGCTCACTGAATTCTTTCCCCACGTTGGTTCTTTAGCATCGGTCACTATGCCCTTTTATAGTGACCTAAGTCACGCAGGCTGACCAAGAAAAAACCAATGAACTCAAGAATCAGACGACACAACCTCTATCCATGATTATGCGGGATTTTTAAATCCAAATGCAACCTAGGTAGGAATAGAACCCGCCTCCTCTCGTTTGGTACGCAGAGGCTATACCAACTGAGCCACAAGATCGTTACCAGCCTGGTCAATATTTTTGGGATGCTTCGGAAGCGCCGGATATTATAAAACCTCGATTCATGCCAAAACTATTCAATAAATCGTCCTACGTTCTATTGTTCTATCACCTTACATACATACCGACATTGTTCTAAAGAGTCCGCTCCGCTTTGACCCACTGACATTACATGTGACCTGCCCGGTGGCGATGGACGATCATTCTGCAATGCAGTCTATCAGAATAAATACCTTGGATTAGATTTTTTTTAAATATCAATTGACGTGTCTTAATCACGAAAAAAGATTTACATATCACTCAATATTGTTTAAAACTAAAGATCAGACAATATCTGTTATTTTTTATTATTATACTCGTATGTAGGTAAGATAATAAGTTGATTACTAGTCTTATATTTACACGTAAAAAAAATAGTTTTTTTTTAAGTTTTTTTTTATCAATGAATATAGCACATTGTAAAATAAAAGATTAACTTTGATTTAACTATTTTTTTTTAAATTATATTAGATTATTATTTCAATTCTATGAGCTTTTAATTATTTTGAATTCTTAAGTATGATGCAACAACGTTGTGGGCTAAGACAATTAATATTTAAGATATAAGATTGACTAATAAGATAAGCTTGTGGTGTAATTATTAAGATATTATGAGTAACTGATGGTACTTATAATATAGACATCATTTACAGGCAAAAGGTTTTTGTTTAAAGTTAAATTTAAGTACATTTTTTTCTTTGAACCTTTGTAGGTAACATTAAATTAAAAAAAAAACAGCTAACACTCGCATAACATAGTCCGGACCTCACACAAGGATTCCTTGTGTCTTCATTATCAGGACTACTAAATAATGATGTACAATTTTCACACAGCATCATCTAGCCCTAAAGTAAGCAGAGCTTGTGTTATGGGAACTACATGACAGATATAGGTACTACTTATATATATATTTTAATACAGACACGAGACACGTATTCGCAGATACAAACATTAGTCCCGCGGCGGGAATCAAACCCGCAACCTTCTGCGTCTCAGGCGAGCCTTTGCCCACTGCACATTATACCCATACCTGCAGTACGTGCATTTGTCCCGCAACGGGAATTGAATACTAAATGTCAAAGACTATAATCTTACTACTATTATAAACGCGAAAGTTTGTGAGGATGGATGTTTGTTACTCTTTCACGCAAAAACTACTGAACGGATTTTAATGAAACTTTACAGTAGAATAGCTTATAAATCAGAATAACACATAGGCTACTTTTTATCCGGGTACCACACGGGCGAAGCCGTGGGCCGATGCTAGTATTAAAATATGTCAGTATATGTGTATGTGTAGATGTTTTGACGTTTGACGTTTGCTGCTATACCGATTTGGATGAGATTCGGAACAGGTATTAGTTTGTAACCTAGGATAACATATAGGCTAACTTTGTACGGGTAGCCTGTGGGCGAAGCTATCGGCTGATACAAGTTCTCTATAGGTATAAATATGGAGTTTATGAATGCGGCCTTTTGAAATTTTCATTTCAAGTAAAACACCATATTTCAATAGTTTTATGCGTAAGAATTGCGTAAAGAAACGTTGGTTTGGGAGCTAAACGGAACGCACCCGTACCTCCATCAATACGCTTCTACAAGGACACAGATTATATTCGGATGTAATTTGATATTATGCTATTATAGCTGAATTCCAACGTCGATTGAAGATTAGTCACGCTTATAAAACTCAATAGAACAGGGACTACTGCTCAAAAGTCACAAGAAAATACCTTTTGTTGTTAGATTTTTACCAAATACAATACCAAATACAAATAACGGGAAGTTCATTAAAAGCCGTGTTGGCCTAGTGGGCGATACCCCGACTTCTAATCCGGAGGTCGTGGGTTCGAACCCGGTCGTGCACCACTGGATTTTTCCACTCGAAAAAATGATGTGCGCATTAACACGTGCTCAAAACGGTGAAGGAAAACATCGTGATGAAACCGGCATGCCCTAGAACCAAAAAATCGAAGGCATGTGCCAACAGTTAGTATTCCAATAAGCGGCGATGGGCTTGCAACCTGTCACGTGGAATGCTTACTACTTGCAAAACGCAGGCATTTACCAAATGTAATGTTTGGACGTGCCTCTGACTACCCCCTACTTGGTATCCTCAAAGATCTATTCACTGAGTATGTATCTGAGGATGTCCACCATGGGGAAGACAGTCGTGAGCGTGTTTGTTTTTTGTTTTTGATTAAAAGTCAAAGATAAAATTTTATACCCCATTTTTTAACCCTTAGAAGTGGGTTTTTATATTGAAGTACGCCCTATCTAATAAAAAAAGAATCATTATAATCAGTTCACAATTGAAGAAGATATCAAGTAAATACATATAGATAAATTGACAACCTCCTCCTTTTTAAAGTCTGTTGAAAATTAATGTCTTGTTTGATCTGGCCTTATGTTCCGTTTTCGGTACATAAGGTCAGCCTTCATGTCTTCATCCGCCACTCGATGCGTTTTTGCGTAAGCTCAGACTTTACAGCCATCGTCGTGATGTTATTTAATATGATTCCAATCCAACTAGTCAGTGGTTTGCCTGGACCTTTTATTGATAATGCAATTACGAGGATTTCCGAGTATGAAACCTTTGTATATTGGGGAAACCCACCACTGACCAGACAAAACAAATTCGTTTCAACAAGCGTGTCTTAACCTGATTTACAGTGTGCTTCAAAAATCTTGATCTAGCGAAAGGCGTGTTACTTGCAAATATTTATACATTCTTCAGATATTTTTTTCCAGGTTTGGATATTGTACTAATGCTCTCAGTTCCTGATAGCCACGACACAGGTAATCCTAGCGTAAGGCCAGGACTATTGTTTGTGTTAATTTAATAATTTATTTCTTATCTGTAATAGGGTGTTTTACTTACGACAGTAGATTCAAGCAACGAAACGAAGGTATGTAGTGACCCGGACAAAGAACCTTCAAGCAATATAACATCCGATGTATAACTTTATACCTACTCGTGAACAATACCGGAAAAGGTCAAATTCCTGTGTAATATAGGTCAAAAGACTATGAATGAAGTCTAGACGAAAGGTTAGGTCAAGGGCTACGCTTTGAAAGAATCAAATTCAAATTCTTTATTTTCTAAATGTAACATAATTGTTGAACCAAATCGTTAAATCCAAATATATAAAATCTACATACTAGCTTCTGCCCACGGCTTCGCCCGCGTGGTACTCGGATAAAAAGTAGCCTAATTGTTATTCTGATGTATAAGCTATATTATTGTGAAGTGCCGTGTTGGCCTAGTGGGCGATACCCCGACTTCTGATCCGGAGGTCGTGGGTTCGAATCCGATGATTGGACCAATTCCGACCAATGGATTTTTCCACTCAAAAAAAATTAAGTGCGTATTAACACGTGCTCAAAACGGTGAAGGATAACATCGTGAGGAAACCGGCATGCCCTAGAACCAAAAATTCGAAGGCATGTTCCAACAGTTAGTGTTCCAATAAGCGGCGATGATCTTGCAACCTGTCACGTGGAATGCTTACTACTTGCAAAACGCGAGCATGTACCAAATATAATATTTGGACGTGCCTCTGACTACCCCCTACTTGGTATCCTCAAAGTTCTACTCACTGAGTGTGTATGAGGATGTCCACCAAGGGGAAGACAGTCGTGAGCGTGTTTGTTTTTTGTTTGTTTTGTTTTCATCAAAATTCGTTCAGTAGTTTTTGCGTGAAAGACTAACAAACATCCATCCTCACAAACTTTCGCGTTTATGATATTAAGTAGGATTAACAAAAAACACAAATTAAAGTAATATATTAAAACAACAACACATTTTCTAAACCAAATAAAAATGTATAACACCAATTAGTTACCTACAATGCTAACAAATACTTTACAAAAGAAAAAAATATAATATACAGATCAAAATAACAGCTTACCTGCTAAAGTTATTAACTTAACTACATGCTTATTAACTTAACCCAACATTCTCAACATTTAACTGATTATAAGGAAAATAAAATTTACCAACTTTGTGCTCTTCGTGATAGATCTTTGTTAAAAAACTTGTCCGGAAAAGTTCTACCAACATACCTTTGTCTGCTACCAAGCAGTATATTTATGCTTGCATAGATATGTTCAAATCAAAATCAAAAATCAAAAATCGTTCATTTATCTTGACAAGTTTGAACCAAAAATTGCAAAAGATACGTTCCTACTTATCTTAAAAACTAGAAATTGGTACTTTACCTACGAATACTATTAATTGTAGGCAAGTATGCTTTATAATAGGTAGGTAATAAATGTAGGTTTGGTCAGTAATTAATAGGTACGTAAGCAAAAAGTAGGTAGGTGAATTGAGAAAAAAATGAATCAAAGGTTTGTGGTTTGTGTGTGCCCTCATACTAGAATTCTGGGTCGCGAGAGGCTCTCTCTCTTCCGGAGGATATGATATCGGTTGGGAGTTTACACATTTGATATAAGTAGATATACTCTTAAGTTAAAAAATATTTATAATTTTATATAATATTTAGTAAAGTATATTATTTGTTAAGTATATTAACAAAAACATAGTGAGAAAGACTCCAAAGGACCAAACCCTTGAGTTAGTTTAATGTAAATAAATAGTACATTATGTTGTGAAATTCGTGTCAATCCTACCTTTAAAGAACATATGAACAAAGTGTCTTCCCCTTAATTAGAGACAGTAAGAAACGTGTTAATAGACACATTCTTAGCTATACTTTATTTTATAAAACTATGTGAATGTTAAATTACTAATTAGCCTAACAAAGACTAGATTGTAATATTACTAGGATACATTAATTTATTTTAAGTATAATAATGTAATCGAGAAAAAAAATATTTAAGTTTCACCCGTCTTCTTACCTGTTAGCACATTAGAGGTCCGCCTGAAACGCAGAAGGTTGCGGGTTCGATGGTCCGCTGCTGGACAAATTTTTGCTTGATCTGCATACATTTGTCTCGGGTCTGGGTGTTTTCTATGTATAATATGTATGTGTTTAGAAAAAACTGTATAAAGTAGTATATAGGTCATGTAGTTCTCATAACACAAGCTCTGCTTACTTTGGGGCTAGATGATGCTGTGTGAAACTGTCCAGCATTATTTATTTATTTATTTATCTCAGGGTCTGCAATGCAGGAGTGCAAGCGTTGATAGGTTACGATCTAACTGACAGTAAGACCTTTATGCTTCTTCACCACTTCAATGCAAAAAAGAAAAAAAAACATTGCCACATTAGTGCTATAAAATAAACTTTAAAATTGTGCTCATTTCACCGAAACTAGAAACACACTGTTAAAATTGAGACGGCATCAGAATATTACATGCTTCAAAGGTATGAAGAACAATTTGACCGTCGACTGTTTTACAAAGACTTTTTGACGTGGCACCGTGGGAGGCGGGTGTCAAGAGTGGACTTCTAATAGACGGCCTAGCTACATGAAATACATAACATACAATTCATCTAGTGTTACGTAGTAGATACCTATTCTACCTATTCAATAAGCACATTAATAAATTTAGAAAGTTTACAATATACTTTTGACTTTATAAGGTCAATCTTTTCATTACCAGATGTTTTACAAGTAATCCTAGACAAAAAAATCCAATCTCGGGGGTTTTCTTCACATAAGTGAAAAGATTGTCCTAAGAAAAGAATTTCCAAACGGAGTTAATGGATTTTTAAATAGATAAACTCTTTCTTGTGCATGTTGCAGTAAAACATAAAAAAAATACAATTAAATATTACAAAATAAATACACAATGGGCTGCCTTACTAAATACACTGAGTAGTATTTTTGTTATTCGCAGATGATGTTTCACACTGTATAAAATGGTTTTTAAATAGTAAGGCGTACTGAAGTGACGTTTAGAAATTTGACATGCATAAAACTATTTAATGTTTGACATCGGGTACCGCAAAAAGCTGATAAAAAAAAACAGATAAAGACCCCTAAATCTGTTTTTATTACGCAAACAGCTGATATATTTTCATAACAGCTAACGATTACCGAAATTTTTCTATTATAATAATGATGGTCATTTTTCACACAGCATCATCTAGCCCCGAACTAAGCAGAGCTTGTGTTATGGGAACTACATGACTGATATACTACTTATATGTATTTTTTTGGAAATACTCTTTAAAAAAATAGACTTTTCTGATTCTGAAGATGAAATGCGGGTAGTTGCGGCTACAATCTTTACTAATTGCGAAAGTTTGAAAAATACTAGTGATACACTTTTACATTGGACCTCATGAAACATATTTCGAGCATTCTTAAGATGAAATATTTCCAGAAACTATCAATAAAATCGCATTGCAATCGTATAAGCTATTTCAAAGAAAGAAAAGCCTCTTACCCCATTACACATATACGAGTTTATTGCGTCGCGGAAAAATATATAAAATCGTCTGTCCTGAATGTTGTGTTGTTTCAACGTACATTCTAAGCAGCTGGTCCTAAAAAAATTAAAAATGTACTTGTCTTAGTGAGCAAAAGTGCAAAAAAAAAATTTTTTTCTGAGGAATCCAAAGAGTGGATGCAGAAGTGTAAAGTTTTTTTTTGCTCATAAACTTGCCACGCATTCTCTTAACCAAACACGTCACCACGTGTTAATGTCTCACAATGTCCCACCTTTTCTTAGAACAATAGACAAACATACGAGAAGATACATTGTTTTTTTTCACTTGTCACCCATCAACACCTAATCACCTATTTCCACACCGTATCCAACCGCTAAATCTATACTTACGCAAAAAATGCCAAACCAAAGACATTAAAAATCACCCGCTGAACTTCAAAGTTGGGAAAAGCATGCATTATAATCTAGAATGAGTTTTGTAACGCTTACTTACGGCTAGTAGGTATAAATAGGGGGGAATGCAAGTTCGTACATCACTTTGTCTGTTCACCTCCGACCTAAAGCATCAGCCATGAAATTGGTAAGTCGATAGAGTTCAGATATTTTATCGATTGTTTGATATATAGTATAGATACGAGTTCGTTCGTTCATTCTCGTAGGTAGGTATATATTGATAGGTGTTACAGGTTTTGCAATGTGACTTTTTGCGAGTGTCCGTTTTTAGTTTTAAATTGGGTCAAATGTGTGCTTAATTGGTGGGAGTGGTTCCGTATAATTTAATGAGTTTAACGGTGATGAAAGTGAAAAAATAAAATAAAAAACTTAATCAATTGAAAACTTATTAACAAGGAGATAATGGCGCACAGGAAATACCTAAGGATCAGTTTATTAAAACTATTATTATTTTCCAAATTTAACACATAATAATGAATATTCTCACTTGTAGATACAATAGGTGACAAAAACAATGTCTAGGGTCAAAGCATACTGCTCATGACATACTTTTTAAAAATAACCAACCTGTAGATATATTAGAAGCTAGCTACTGCCCACGGCTTTACTCGCGCGGTACCCGGATAAAAAGTAGCCGATGAAAAGAAGAATTAAGTCAGCGTTCGTAAGAAACGTAATCGCTCAACCGTTTTTTCGTCGACTTACGCTGTTAAATTAGTCTACACAAAAAGCCCTTTAATTTTAACGGGTTGATTTAAATCTTATTTCCATCATGAATGTCCATTCAAAATAATGGCATTATAATTAAAATCGTATAAGAAGTTTTATAAATCACCTCCTACATGCAAACTTACAAACTTTACCTCTTTCTAATAGTATTGTATTGTCGCTAGTAGTATACAAGTATTTCATAGAATAAAATACCTAAAAAAACAGCATTTCGTATATTCCAACTACACAAAATTCCAGACAAGGCCACGGAAACAGACAGGCATTTTAGTGGCTTGTAACAATGCTAAGCTATCTCTGATTAGATCTCAGTCGCAGCCTCAGGACAGAATAGACGAATTACAAAACAATAGGCAGGTGTTATGGCGCGCCTTTGTGAAACTTTTTGTCTTTAAATCATAAGTGACTAGGTATATTGATAGATACGTGTATAGCCGAAACTTCTATCTGGTAAGAGATGCTCTTTGAGTGCATCCCTGTAATCTTATTTTTTTTATCAAACAAAATCACAATCTCAATGAATTTTGACCTTATTTCACTAATGAACTTAACTTTTTTTTAACTTTTTTCATTTATTTAGGACAACAAACAATTACACTCCTAGATTACTGAAAAATGTTATAAACATGGTTTTTAAAGTACAATAAGCCCTGTTGTCCACGAATTGGCATAATAAATTGGTCTTACTTTACATTCTTAATACGAAGATTCTCCAAATTTATAGGACGGCTTTGTTTTGAGTCAGTCCACCGAACAAATATAAGAGTCAGTCAGCAACACGATTTTTTTACTTATTAAGTAATTAGGTAGCGATGTAGGCATTGTTATTCGATAATGAATTTGGTGATTTGATTATTTTGTCATTAACCGTGAGTAATGAAATTCACGCATGTCAAAATTATTATTTTTTTTATTTCATATTAAAACTATTATTACATGGTACTCTTATTAAATTTTGTATTCGACCATTAATGCCGAATTAAATTATATAAATAATTCCTTAAATTAACAAAAAAATATAATTATAAAAAAATAGATATTTATAAATACTATATCATAAAATATACAGTGTAGCTTTTACCAATTCATTCAGCGAAAAGTGGAATAAGTTAATATTCTTTGCAAACAGATTCTGTGTTTTTGGTACTAATCTAGACCAGAAAGTTCATAGTCTTGAATCCTATCTATCTATTACTATAATATTTTTAGTACTAATTTGTTTTGTAATGTGCGCTGAACACCTTAATTTCGATTTTATTGTTATACCTCAATAAATTATTCAGTTGCGTAATACATATTCATAAAATCATCACGCTAATAGTTAATTTGAACAAAGATCGCAATCATTCGTCTCGCATTAAATCTGCTGAGGGTTTCGCAAGAGCGTTGCGGACCTCTAAAAATATTATCTTTGATTTATGATTGTGAGCTGAGCTTTAGGAAAGCTTTATTGATTTATGAGATTATATTACACCACTGCCTACCGATGTTTTGTACAATCATTCTAATCTACAATCGATTAAATAGGCAATCGATACGTAATCATAATCGATCACAACTTTTTATTGACAAGCGACATTGCTAATTATTTGCTAACGATGCTTTGTGTTTGTTATTATTTATAAAACAAAACAGCACGCTAACGAATTTATTCCCCATCATCTCATCATCATTATGGATCTACCGTAGATTTATGTTGGGCATATGCCCGCATTTTGCAAATAATAAGAATACCACGTGACAGGTTACAAGCCCATCGCTGCTCATTGAAACATGGTATGGTATATGCCTTCGAATTTTTATTTGCCAGTTTCCCATTCTGAGCACGTGTTAATGCGGAACTAAATTTTTCGAGTGTTTAATCCTGAATCCATACCTCCCACTAGGCCAACACGGCACCGATTATTATTTGTTATTTATTTCAAGCCAACGTTTGGCCCACCTTGGCCGTCCGTCCGCGCTATTACTTAATTTGCTCGACTCTTAAGGGTCGTAGCGTGATTTTAAATAGCATATAACCTTCCTAAACAATAATTGAACTAAGATAAGATTTTTTTTTTGTCAAATGCAAAAAAAAAAAATCTTATCTTAGTTAATCTTATATTAACAAATCCTTGTTATTTTTACAGTTCGTGATCTCTGCTCTCCTTACCGTAGCGGCGGCTGCCCTGCCTGGCTACCCCGAACAGTCGAACCGTCCCCAGGCCCAGTTTGAAAGGACCGCCAGAATCATCGCCCTGGACTCGGATGTGAAGGAAGATTCCTTCAGATACAACTACGAGACTGAAAACGGAATCAAAGCTGAGGAACAGGGACATGAGGTATGAACACTTTCAATGTGAAAGCAAATAACTTATTATTCACATCTTATGCCCAAAAAGGTTGTCATTTTCGCTTAGCGTAGGCGGACTAAAGTGCATTATTTAACCTCTATGGACTATTTTTTTTTAATTTAGGTCGTTATTATCAAAAGACTGCAAAATTAATATGACCCTTTATAGAGACTCGGCTTTTCGATTCCATTTTTGAAATAGTATTAACTAAAAATATTATTTATGGAACATAATTATTTTAATTTGAAATTGGAACTGAAAGCGAGCTGTAGGTAGCAGTTTACTTCACTAGCGTTTCTGGCCGATCGTTGGATATATGAGTCAGTATATTTACCAACAGAAGAATTAAAAAAAAAATAGTATTGCCGCCAAATCTCCAGAATTTTAACTTTTTTACATACTCTCTTAATTTTCTCGCAATTTAAGTGAAACATTTAGTGTTTAACACGGGACTAAAACCCACTCATACTCGACCCTATAGATCTATAGATCTTCTATAGATTCTATAGACTCAATATCCCATATTATAGAATAAAACGAGACAGTTTTTTAACCTTGTTGAACAACCTACAATTAAAAAATAAAGACGGGACTAAAAATAATTATGCGTTAGAGAACCTTTTGGCGCAACCCACACTTAAATTACGCCAAGCTCTGAAATGGCGCGGACGTTCATACACGCTGATTGAAATTTCGGAACGGCTGTCATGTGCCAGATGCCATTTCAATAGCTATCACCTACAAATAGTTTAACTATTTCGGCGAGAAAGGTAAAGAGGCAAATACTTTAACATATAAATAAATTAATAAACAATCAATTTATAAGCTATGGCACGAAGATTATGACACATTGTTATGAGAACTACATAATCTAGACGGAGTTATTATCGGCTTCCTCACTAAAAACCTGTACGAGAAAGCCTGCATACGAAAAGGAATACACCTCTGACAGTTTAACATTATACCCAGATGACCCAGTGATCTTCGCGCGCCCTAAACTATACCGTAGGTATAGAAGGTATACTTGGTCTTGTATCATTGCAAAGGACATTGACCGTTTCAGGCCACAGTCAATGTAGCAGTAACTGTGAGGCTTACAACAGCTCTTCCCAGTAACGACTAAGCCTTCGGCCGAATTTAGCTAAGTAAGGGGAAAGGTCAACAAAACGCAAGACTTGCGATTAAAATATTAGGCGCAGTTGTGAGAGGTGTAATTATGTCTCTTGAAGGCTATGACTGGATAGATATTGTAAGTTTTTAAACAATATGAAAGTAAAGATAAGGGATCTAGACTTTTGGTAAAATTGTAATTCAGTTTTCGCTTGTAATAAAAATACATCTTTGTTGTGTGACGGGTGAGTTGCCGGCTGAGTCGAAAGACGTGAAAGTTAGATTTCCGCTGCGGACCAAATGTTTGCATGTTCTGCAGATATTTTGTTTTTTTTTTATTTGTGGTACCATGATACTCGTAGTTTCTGATACCGAAGCAACAGGGAGTCCTAGTGTGAGTTTAGAACGTATGTTAGATGTTAAAAAAACATATAACCAAAAAAAAGTTATTTTACAAATGACGTGAATTTGATTCGTTGTAACCACTGTAATAAATAATCGATAATCAATTTATGAATCTTATTACGGCCTAATAAAACGTCTTGCGAAATATTGATTACCTAAATTAATCATGACAGCTAGTGATGGGACTAGAGATGAAATTAACGATAATTTTGCATAATAATTACGATTGCGTATCGTTATGTAAAGATGGTGTCTGTGTGTTGCAGTATAGCAGATGAATATATGAAAACAAGTAAGATCCTCGTATTTTTTAAAGACAGATCTTTGCTAGCCGCACATCTAAAAAAAAATATTTACAAAAATTCGATACCTCTTTTAGAGACATAACGGGCTACAATATTTTTTTGTAAGCTAAGCAGTTACTGTCACATATTGACAAAAGCATTGTGCTGATCCGTTGCATTCCGTGGTCAGATATTACAAGGTTTGATGAAAATTTAATTGAACTTTGTATCTACGGAAGAAGCGAGCGTCAGATTGAATTGAAAGCACTTTAAGGCCTATTTGGGAACGATAGTCACGGCCGCACTTTGACAAATATGTACATAAATAATTAGGTGTTTTAAGATTAGCAGTACATTTCTTAAGTCCACTTGTGTGCTAAAATGTCAAACCTGGTTTTCATCATCAAAAAAAATATTCCGACTAATTAACAACTATGTCAAAAGCGTACCAAGTTCTGGAGAAAGGCGAAATTAAGAGTACTTTAAACCAATGATCTTGTATGAAGCTGGCTCTTATCTGGGTCAACGCATTAGCATTGCCATTCAGCGTGGCAATGCCAGTATTATGGGAACGCTTCCGTCTGGTAGTGATCTGGATCAGTTCAGCTATCTATAGATCGTTTGCAACGGTCTTTAGATAGCAAGCTGTTTCATCTGTATTTTTTGTATATACCCACTTGTACATAGTTGTATAAATAAATGAAGAATATGGTAAGGATGAATGAAGCGTCAAAGGTATGCCAGGATTGTAGCAATTAGAAAATTGTTTCTGCCTACCCCTCCGGGAAACAGGCGTGACTTTTTGTAAGTATATGTATAAAGGATGTAATTTTTTTTTTAAGTTTTGAAAAAAAGTTGTCTCTGGTTATAAAAAACAAACACGCTCACGACTGCCTTCCCCATGGTGGACACCCTCGGATACATACTCAGTGAGTAAGATCTTTGAGGATACCAAGTAGGGGGTAGTCAGAGGCACGTCCAAACATTACATTTGGTACATGCCCGCGTTTTGCAAGTAGTAAGCATTCCACGTGACAGGTTGCAAGCCCATCGCCGCTTATTGGAACACTAACTATTGGCACATGCCTTCGAATTTTTGGTTCTAGGGCATGCCGGTTTCATCACGATGTTTTCCTTCACCGTTTTGAGCACGTGCTAATGCGCACATAATTTTTTCGAGTGGAAAAATCCATTGGTGCACGACCGGGTTCGAACCCACGACCTCCAGATCAGAAGTCGGGGTATCGCCCACTAGGCCAACACGGCCTGGTTATATAGTTCTGTAAATATACATGTAATAAGACTTGCTCTTGTTGTAAGTGAGAGGTTACCTTCCACAGTACCTACGCATCATGGCATTGACATTTTAGTTAATTGTAACTGTTATAGCATTGAAGAATATTTACATATCACGATCTATTGCCCTCGAACTGTTTGACCAGGATGTTTCATAGCCCTATTTAGATATTTAGATTTAAAGGTCAAATTTTATGGTCTCTTAAGACAGATATCATCTTTTGATTCCTACATTCTGGAGCATAAATCTCGAACTAATAGAAAAAAATCCGAATGCGATATCTTTATACAAAATTTTGCTAATTGTATGTAAATTACGTTTTGACATTATGGCTGATACCGGGTCCACATGCGACGCGAGTGGCGAAGCGAGTGACAAATGTGTGGATGGCAAGCTCGTCACTCGCTTCGTATATCACGTCGTGACTCGCGAGACTGACTAAGACAGTTGTGAACGGTAGTTCACGTTGGCACTTGTTTCACGAACTTTTTGACGAGTGCCGAGACGAATGCGAACGCGCGTGTATTAACCTGGTATTATATCTCATAGACCATCGTAGTTTACGCTAAATTTAGCTAATTTATTCTAATGCTTTTTTGAATTGATTAATTAACTAAAATATATTTAAAAAATCTTCATGGAACTTACCTAGCGCAATTTTTCGTTAACGTCATTTATTACACACGGATTTATCTCTTTCTGCGAGATCCTAATTTTTTTTTTTAATTCTAGGCTGACGGTATTGAAGCCCAGGGTGGGTTCTCTTACACAGGAGATGATGGCCAAATCTACACCATCAACTACGCTGCCGGCCAGGGTGGATTCCAGGTAAGATCTTTTTTATCATATTTTTTTATACCAAGGCTAACTAAACGACCTCAGTAGCGCGGCAGGCGAGTAGCCAGCTGACATTTGAGAGGTGAGGGGTTCGATTCGCTGCGGGATAAATGTATGTAATTAGTTTTCACAATTTAAGCTTTTCTCATTTCACTATTTAAAATGCCTTTGATTTATCCGTTAGTAGAACCAGTGGCATGCAAAAATACAATTCCCCTGACCGTATATAAATATTTAGCTCTCTTCAAAACATTTTAAAATAATCTATCTAGACGCACTAAAGAAGCAAATTTTAAGAGTAAATCGTAATTATAGTGGCTATCAAAATGTTATTTGAAACACAAGCTGTGCCCTCATAAATTTTTACGATATAAATCTACTTAGTGATTGGCTCACTAATATTTTATTCACCTTGTTATACGAGATATTTCCCACGAGATAAGTCTAATTTGGTCAACACCTCGTTAGTTTTTTTGTTTCAAACTGTTTGTTTAAGACCTACATAAGTTACATAATGTCTAGATCTTTATCGCATTGGTGAATTCGGAATTTCGATACATGCAATTTGAATTAAGCTTACTTTAAGGTTTTACCATCGCGAAACGGAAGCAGGGCTCATCCACACATGTTTAATACGTGGTTTTCTCATACTACCCGCTTTATAAGATCTTTCCTCTATATTATTCCGTATACATTATTTCCGTATATTAAGTAAATTGGTAAGTGGGCTGCTGAGGACCCGTTAAAAAAAGTGTATTTAAAACATCGGTACTTCAAGCTGATTTGGCAATAAAAAAAATCTAAATAATAAGATGTAAATTTGGAATTATTGTTACTTTTTTAAAAATAATTCTCGTGTCCCAAAGCCTTGCTTCTTACATTTTTTTCATGGAGTAACAGGAATCCAAAAGTGTAAAATATTGGATCTTAAATCAATGTGCTTTCCTAATAAAGGACGCAACAGCTTGCAATATGTTGACGAACTAGCTTAACACGCAAAAAATCAAAAGTGGCTTAGATGTTCCCGAGTACCTATGTTTTGCTTAGGTATAAGCACTTTACAAAAAGCTATAACTATGTAATTAACTATAATAAATACTTCGTTCACAAATCGACGATCTTACTATGAGTAGTCCGAACATACATATAAGTTTGTACGCTCATAAGAATACATTATAATTTTTGTATATTTCAATGCCTATTTCCCTGAATTTCAGCCCCAAGGCGCGCACATCCCCACCGCTCCCCCCGTACCCGAGGAGATCCTGAAGGCTTTGGCGCAGAACGCCGCTGATGAGGCTGCTGGCATCATCGATGATGGTAAGAACTTTCATCGTAACTTCAACGTCTTAGCAATAAGTTTAAATGTGTCACAAAATTTCGATCCAGGGGGACTTCAATCCGAATGTTTGTGAACGGAAATGCGTTGGCCGATTACGCCAGGATACCGAGTCCAAATTTATAAGGCACTTTCTATTCAGCTTATAGCGCTGATGGATGCCGACACAGCGATTCATGCTCTGGGACAAATTTTTGCATGTTCTGCAAATATTTGTTCAGGTTCTGGCTTTTGTACTACGGTACCTTGTGCTAAACTGTCAAAGAAAAATTATTGAATATAAAAACTATAGTTTTTTAACTGATTTGTAAAAAGGATGAGGAATTTAATTCTGGGGCTATGTTTTTTTTATTTTTACGGTTTAATCTATGATGGGTTATCCTATTCAAAGGTAATTTATTAACTATACAAATATAAATAAATACAAACTATGAAAGAGAAGATCCCGATTTAGTAATAGAAAATAATATTTGAAATGGATTTCTGAGAAAACAAAGGTCATCGCAAAAAACTAAAAAAAAAAAAAAAAATTGTGGATGAAATATTACCAGTGCTCGAATAACCAAATTAATGTCGGTTTTTGACTTGAAAAAATATTGAGATAAATCATAATAATACATATTATTTGTACATAATACATAGTCATCGTTAATCAAGCAAAGTATAATTTTGCAACACAATATTCTAACTGCCGACCTCATCGTTCATATCCACGCCTATAACAATTTTTGCCACAGTATAAATTATTCATCAGTAGTATATTTACACTCAGTCGCCAATTCTTTGTTGGCTTAATTATTACAAAAAATAACGGGCAATTTACCATGATGTCAGTTTGAATGTTTCCCGATAATTCGTTGCATGTACCATGATCACGGGAGTTTTTTTAGTAATAATTATATTCATAATCATGACAGTTTATGTTTTAGTAAAGCTATGAAGAAGTTTGCCAATTTTATTAATTTCTGCGTTGTCTTGTATAAAAGAAAATATAACACAAAACGCTTTACAAAATCTTTGTACAATTAGAAAAGCAGCCGGAAAGACGTTGTTTTTGTTAACCACCTTAATAGAGACGTGCTTTGTATCTTGCGATCTGGATGTAGTTTTGAGCAAAAACAAACATACAAGGCAGGATTAATATTTTTTCTGTAGTTAGTTTTTATCTGAAACGCATTTGTTTACCACGTGTAAGTTGAATTTATTTCGCACGTTGAAGTTTTTATGTAGTACCCTTGTTGCAATTTGTTTTTTAACAGCTTTTTTTAAACCAATTGTCTGGGTTTGATTTCGCTGTAAAAAAACATATAGTAAAATAATAAATAGTTGACTTAACCTACTGTTTCTTGTAAGCACTGTATACACTTTATTGCATCTTGCACTGTGACTAATTTCGTTGAAGATCGGTATTTATGTACAGCACTAATGTAGAGTTAGAACAGTAATGGTTAGCAAAATGCCACGTTCGTGTTAAGCAAATCTATTAAATTTAGTACGAAAACCACGTCCAATCTGTGTTGAAATCTCTTCTTCTAGATTTGGAAAAATAATAAGAAGATTATTTTGCCCTCTAACAAAAGTTCAGCATCAACCTCCCTAAGATATAGGCCTCCTCCAAAGAGTGCTATGACGAAAACGATCTTGGACCACTTTCATTCACCGACTTCAAGATAACCTTTTCGAATATATCGGTTCATCTTGTGGGTGACTTCCTATACAGCAGGCCGACCATAAAGTATTAGCGACTCAATTCCGATGCAACTTAGTCTAGGTACCTTACTATGAATAGTAAATTAAGATTAAATTAAGATTAAGATAATGCTGAGAAGTAGACGTCATGATACGAATCGAATGAATGAAAACATTATTTGTATAACCATTGTTTTGGCTGGACCAATTTTGAACGTCATATCCGTTATTTCGTGGTATGAAATAACGATTCAGTTATGGGAAGGTCGTGAATTTAATCGCATTTAGATCTCATGATTAGGTTCCGTGCATGATACCATTCGAGAACTGACAACCGATGGGGAAGCCAGCAGCCCGAACCCGATCCAGCTATGGATTTTTCAATTTATCCGCTTAACACGTGCTCAAAACGGCGAAGAAAAACATCTAAAGGAAACCGGAATGCCATATAACGAATGATGGCACATGGCTTCAATGTTCCAATAAGCGGCGATAGTCTTTTAGCCTGTCACGTGAAATGCTAACTACTTGAAAAAAACGTGGCAAATGTAGTGTTTGGACTAACCTCTACTTGGTATCCTCAAAGATCTACGCACTGTGTATGCATCTGAGAAAACAGTCGTGAGCGTGTTTGTTTTTTTACCTTAAAATTGTATATTTTTAATTCCAGGTCAATACAACCCCAGCAAGCACGGAGACGGTGGAGCTGGTGCTGGACAGCAGCAGTATGCGCGTGCGCAGGCCAGCGCTTCCGCCGGATACAGACAATCCTACAAGTACTAAATACCGTAGTGCCATAGTTATTCAAACAATAAATTTGGGAAGAACCACTCTAAGAACCTATCCTATCTTGATCTATGTATTCACTATGATATTTGGCGCCATCTTTGAACTTAAAATAGCCTATCTTGACCTATGCAAAAACCACAACTTTTTCTTAGTGGTGCCATCTTTGTACTTAAATAGTTGACTTAGTTTATGCTGTAGTTGAGTCAGCTCGTTAATAATAATATGTTGATTATTCTAGATCCAACAAAAGTAGCATTATGAGTAATACTTTGTAAGCGCATTAAAAGTTCAGTCAGTGGCGCCATCTCTGGATTTAAAATGAGCAACTTTTATGTACGCCAGTTCCAAAGTAGAGCACGCTTTCCATTGTTTCCAAAAGAACGCACATTCAGAGACCGGACTGCGATAGTCCATACCGCTAAATTTACTATAATTCTATATTTCTATTGGCTGAAAATTATAAAAAGTAAATAGACAAGTTTAGAAAGTGGCTCTCCTTATTTTTATTTTTTGTAAGTAAAAAGAGGATGAATCTATAAGAATAGATCAATAGATTTGGAAAGTACTAAATTTTGGAGGATACTCAAAATTCTATTGAACTATTTTTGTTTTATTACTTTTGCTTACAAAATAGGTTTTCTTACTTTTAAGCTATTCATATCATGTTTCTGTTAGTTATTATGTTTGCTGGTGAGTTATTGTGATGCTATTTATTTTTAAGAATAAACACTGCCTACCTTTTTTCAAAATTTGTTTTTTGTTTCATCTTTCACATAGAAAAACCTAAAAACTAAGGTCATAAACTACAACGATACACCATAAAAACGAATTAACATCTACATACATCATAGCAAACTTATTTGTTACGTAAAAAAAGATAACCTCAAAGTCCCTAACCTTTTTGGCAGTAAATAATGAAGCTCTGCAAAAACTTTATACCTTGTTGGGTACCTAATAGAGTGTTGCACGACCTTGACATGTAAAGCATTATTTCGTGTAATGGTAGGTACCTACAGTCATTTGTATGAAATGAACGATTACTATCATAATTTGAGATGAGCTAGTAAAATTGTAATTTAATTAACTGCTTGTTTTGTAAGTTTTGCAACATCACTGTATCACAATAGACGGGTTCAAGTCTGAACAAAAGCAAAAACAATAATTTATTACGAAAATTCATTAATTTTTGATTTTAACAGTTACAGTCAAAAATGTGTAGAAGGTCAATATTATCAGTAATTAATATATATTTTTTTTTTAATTTGAGGAAAATGTCTTAAAAAATAATGAATTTAGTTTTGAATAAAAATCTATGACTTTTCTACTTTCGATCAGAAGGAGTCTGGTATTCATTTTTTAAGCTGTGGTCTTCTTGTTTATTTCAATATATATATGTGCTTTTGAACAATAACCTTCTCTGCCTTCGATCAGAATGAGCCCGTTATAAATTCATTTTATCAGCTGTGATCTTCTTTATTTATTAATATACGTATAATATTTCGGATAAATAATATAAATTAATGCTAAACTTATAGATAAATCACATTGTCCACTTTAAAGAATTCCAGTATTATACAGTTAAGTACAGTTTTATTCAAAAGTCCTAAAGAAATATAACTTTTGAAATTTGGTTATTAAATTGAAAAACTTTTGAATTGTCATGATTATGTACAGAACTTCCACTAGAAATAACAGAAACTGAGATAATGATTCTCTATTACACCAACTTAACTTAATCTCTTTCTTTTGTTACTGTTAGTAAAAGAGAACGATAGATAAAATTATGTTTAGATGGTGTACTAGTGAATGAACGCCAGAAGGTGGATCGATACGTTCCCAAAAACATCCACTCGCAAATACCAAGAATAGTAGGTCCATCAAGACTATAGGACCATGAGCAGGTCATCAGGATGATATGAATGAGTTCCTCCCATGATCCAGGCGCCCGTAAGTATGCCGGTATAAAACTTGGACGTAAGGTCGCTTGCAAAACCAGAGGTATTACTCGCGCGTTGCCGGCTCTAAGGCATAACGGATGAATAGTCCCATGTGTCTGTTATTTCACTGTCGCTCATACCCTTTAAACCGGGACACAGCAATGCGAGCATTAACTGCTTTGAGGCAGAAATAGGTGCGTTGGTAATACTAGATATCCTGTCTCTATTAAAAATTCCGATAAAATCAATGAAATTCATCAGTCCATCTCAAAGGTTGCACCTACGTCAGATAAACTAGTAAGTATACCCGCTGTTAGCATTGAACCCACTCTGATGACTACCACTTCCGCTGTATCCGGTTCCGCCGAAGCCTCCTTTTCCGGGTCTGTTCCCACCAGGTCCTCCGTGGACGTCAGGTTTGTATTTACCTGAAAAAAAAACCTTATTAGAATAAAAGTTACTTAGCTTGGACTATGGTTGAGTAGCTTCTGCCCAAAGCTTCGACTACGTGGTACCTTAATATAATCTATACTTATATTATAATGAGGTAAAGTTTGTATGTAGGGGGTAATCTCCGAAACGACTCATCCGGTAAATGCAAGGACTTTTCGTGATGACCAAATTTGCAAAGTTTCTTACTAAGGCTAATTTTTATCCGAGTACCACGCGGGCGAAGCCATGGGCAGTAGTTAGTAGCTGATAATGCAGATAATATATAGTTATTCCAGGGCAGAGGAGTCGGTGGATGGAAGTGGACCAAGATCATTCGTCATGGCACTCGTTAAAATGAGGCCGATGTCCAGCTCTTTCATGGTGATAATTTCAGGATCTATAACTTTGCAAATCAAATAACCGACTTCAGTTTCTTGTTCCAAGCACTAGACAGCACCTACATACATTATGTTGATTACAACGACTCAAGTACAAGTAGTGTTTTGGGAGTTTTGGAAAAAACCCTACTTATCTGATCTGAGATTTTGAATGGAACCAACTTGGATCCCCAGTGCATTAAAAAAAACGATAGTAGGAAATAACATTACAGAGACGTGTATACAAAATAATCAAGCTCTGAAATATGACCTCCAGTTTTAAAGTCTGTATCTCACCATCATCAAAGATCCCAGCTGCTTCGTCTTTCGCGTTCTGCTGCAGAGCCTCCAGGATAGCTTCAGGGATAGGAGGTGCTACTGGTAGGTGCTGCCCTTGAGCTCTGAATCCACCTTCTCCTGAAGTGTAGGTAACTGTGTACGTCAGACCATCATCACCCTTGTATGAGAAGCCACCTTGGGCACCAGTAGGGTTCCCTTGCTCTTCAGCTCGTATACCGTTCTCCGTTTCATAGTTGAAGTGGTAACCTGGGATGATATATTATGAAATAAGTTTTCGTAGAAAGAAAGAAAGAAAATACATTTATTAACCTCAATAAAACGTGTAAAAAGTAAAAAAAAATCTTAATGGCGTGGTGGGCCAGCAGATGCAAAAGGTGTGAATTCAACTCGATTTGCAGAACAAAGGGTTTTATTAGATATAACATTATTTATTAGATAAATGTTCCGTGTTGTTGTACTTATAGATAAATAGATAGATAGGAAATTATTTATTGCACAAACTATGAGTACATAGGCGAAGTTAATGCTTAAAAGCATTCTCTTCCAAATAAAAAAACAAAAAACAATAACGCTCACGACTGTCTTCCCCATGGTGGACATCCTCAGATACATACTCAGTGAGTTTATTAATTACTAAAATATTAAAGGTACAAAAGGCAAATTGTTCAATCTTTGCCTTCACCGAGGAAGTGATTGTAGACTCTAGCCCTGAACACATCAACTGAAGAAGCTTCAAATAGTTGGGATGTGACTCCAGAGACGGGTAGCTGTTATTGTTAAACTGTGGTACCTATAGATAAATAGATAAATAGAAAATTACCTATCATGGTACTTATATTTCCTTTACATACCCCACTATGGATTAAGATCTACACTAAGGTGGGGGATGGACTATATAAAAGTGTAACTCTTCACACACCCCCTAGTTAATGTAATGTAAAAAGTGTGTGTTTTTTTATATATAGCTATTACTGTAAAATCAAAAATAATCATTTTAGATTGGACTTACTTCCACTATCATCGATCTCTTGATCCAGTTTCAGTATTGCCGCATGCTTTTCCTGCTGCTGTTGTGGCCTAGTATTCCCATTGCCTCCACTGCTTCCAAATCCTCCTCCGCTTCCGCCATACCCTCCAGAACCCTGGTATTGTATATCACCAGAGCCACCTTTGTTCTGAGGGATATAGCTTCTAGGTAGTTGAGCTGCTGAGCTGATCACAATTAATGTGACTAGGATTAGCTGAAATTATTTTTATAAAAAAAAATATTACTTTGTAGGGTATAATTATTACTCTGACCTAATAAAATGTATGGTAAATTTTAACTGCTACGCTAGGTTTCCCTATGTCGATAGTATCAGCAACTACGAGGACCTATTTTAGAGAAACTACCCAGACATAGTTGAATTGAATTCATATCTTGAAGATTTTTAAGGCACTATTCAACAAGTATTTATAGAGATTCTAAAAAAAAAGATTCTAAGTTGCTTGGTATTTAAAATATCAGTAGCAAGTGGAGCTCTGCCTACTCTTCCGAGAGAGAGACGTGACTTTATGAATAAATATATCAAGTCACGTCTCTTAAAAATAAGGTTGTCTGGAAGAGATCGCTTTAAGCGATAAGACCGTACATTGTACCTCTTATATTCTTTTTTAATTCCTGTGTTTTTGTATTTTACTTTGGTGTTCAGTAAAGAGTTTATCTATCTATCTAATATAATTTTGTTAAAATGTAAGGATCTTCCAGAAAATTCGTAACGATGTTTAAATTATTGTTATGTTAGGAAAAAAAATGTTTTTCAAAATAAGAACTCACCAAATTCATTTTTATTTTATTTTTTTCGTTTGCACAAACCTACGATCTCGAAGATGCACTGTAGTTTTTTTGGTGTATTCCTTCGATTATATAGTGCACAAAAACAATCAAATTAATACTTAAAAACCATTTAAACGGATGCAATCGGCGACATTGATAACGAACGACCTTGAGCGTGTAGAATGTTGATGCTCTTGTAGGATGAAATTGATCGCGGGTTTGATTCCTTTCTATTTTGGTCAAAATCCAGTCTAGTTAATTCAGCTTCTATTCATTAACAGTCTTCCTCTTTTTGACGAAGAATTGGTACAGTTCTTGAGAATTTGTAGGTACTACGACGAATTGTCGAGAACCCAGAAATCTTTTTATATAAGAAGAGGAATATATTTCTCTTTGTTTGTCTCTGAACTATAAAATTTGAAAAACGATTTTAACATTTGATAGCCCATTTCTTGATGAAGGTTATAGACTATTTTTACAATCACACTACGAACCTTAAGAGCCAAGTAAAAGAAGAAATAGCGCGGGCGGGCGATGCAACGCGGTGGGTTGGTTGCCGAGGGCGTGACACATCTAGTTAGTTATAATACCCAAAGTGCATACAAATCTGTACATACTAAACATAACTATACTAAAACTTGGTAAAATATCTGTTCTTTTGTCAGCTCGACATAAAAACTTTTTTGATCTATTCTAGTACAGTCAAAGATAAAACCTAACCTAATCAACCTAGGTTGGTTTGCCCTGTGTCTGAGTCCGGCTGGTCCCTCCACAAGTAAATAATGAATAAATAAATAATGCTGGATATTTTCACACAGCATCATCTAGCCACAAAGTAAGCAGAGCTTGTGTTATGGGAACTACATAACTGATATAGTTGTTTTTTTGTAAATAAATACATATTATACATAGAAAACACCCAGACCCGAGAGAAATGTATGCAGATCAAGCAAACATTTGTCCCGCAGCAGGAATCAACCTCCCAACTTTCTGCGTTTCAGGCGGACCTTCGCCAACTGCACCACAGAGGTCGTCTTCAAGCTCTTCAGTTTTTGCAACACTCGCCCCTCGTATGGCTCGCTGCTCTCATGACCTTCCTTGAGCTTCTGGCTGCCGCGCTTTTTGTAAACTCTAGGGGCGTCACGCTGGAGATGGAGTCAGGGTGCTTTGTGTTGGATCTGTCGGTCATATCGAGAAAAAAAAACCTTAAAAGGAAGGATCTTCTCCCAATCTATGCTAACCGATTCTATAATCCTGCTGACCAAATAATAAGTTTGTACAAGGCCTATTTATTTGTCAAACATATATATTATCAAGCTACCTCTGTGGCGCAGTAGGCGAAGGCCCGCCTGAAACGCAGAAGGTAGCGGGTTCGATTCCCGCTGCGAGACAAATGTTTGTATCTGCGAATATTTGTCTCGGGTCTGGTTGTTTTCTATGTATAATATTGAGCTAGATGCTGTGTGAAAATGTCCAGCATTATTTATTTATTTACCGAAAGATTATTTATTAATTTATTTCCTGATAATCATTGATTTATTTGCTAGCTAGGTATTACTGGTGGTTTATTTTCGGCTTACAAAAATATATAATGATGTCAAAATAAATTGTTAGCAGATTTTAATTGCTGACCGAGTATTTAAAAACAATACAATTTAATAACATGCCTTTTTTAATTGGAATTCGCTTCCGAAAAGTGAAGAGTAATTTACGTTTTGTTATGACATCATGTAGGTAAACGAAAGTATTCTTCATGTCAAGATCAAAAGTCAAGGCTACGAAAAGTTATGGAAGTGAAAGTATGACGTTCATTTTATTCCACACACTATGTCATAGCATTGACAAGAGATCCTGATAGGAATGATTCATGTGAAAACCAAGAGATTTTGACATGAAAAATCCCTTCTTTTGTTTTAATGACGTAAGTTGTGGATTTCTACCCAAAACTGAGGTTTAAGTAGGGATTCTTCATGTCAAAATCTCTTGGTTTTCACATGAAGCATTCCTATCAGGATCTCTTGTCAATGCTCTGACATAGTGTGTTAGAAAAAGTAAAACCAAAAAACTAAACTATTATGGTCATCCTCAGATTCATACTCAGTGCGTATATCTTTGAAGCGACCTAGTAGGTAGTCAGAGGCATGTCCAAATATATTTGGCATATGCCTGCGTTTTACAAGTAGTATTCCACGTGACAGATTGGAAGCCGCGCTTATTAGAATATTAACCGCAGGCTTTCAAATTTCTGGGTTCTAGGGTATGTCGATCTCTTTACGCTATTTTCAATAATAAGTAAGTTCAAAACCACCATTTTGAATTGCGGGTGCCATTTTGATTTCTCTCACATAATTAGTAGCAGTTTGTTCAATAAAGTTTTAAACAATTATAACACCATGAATACGCAAAATTAGTGGCCGATGATAGACCGATGGACAAAAAAACTGTAATTGTTATATCAAATTTTTTTTCGGAAACATGTGTGTGGATACATTAAAAAAAACACTTAAATTGAATGAGCCGTGTCGTTTTTCATGACATAACATTTTATTGGCGTGGTTGATTTTTTTGGAGTACTGCGGGTCAATGCACCTTGTTTAATTTTTAAAATACTTTTAAACGACGAATTACCAGTGCTATTATTTTCATCGATTAACTTAAAAAAAAAACACGATTTTCGGTTTCCTTGGCCACTTAATCTATTCTTTATTCTTTATTGTACACACAAATAAACATTTACAATAGGCAGAATTAAATTACATGTACAAAGGCGAGCTTAACCCTAAACAGAGTTTTCTTCCAGCAAACCTTGAGCTAGAGAGAGGTAGTTATAGAAGTAGGATAGTGTACAGAAAAAAAAATCCTAAAAATAACTAAATATATATAAACATACTTATATAAACCATGCTAAAATATATAGATACTATAAAACATATACAATACATTTTTTTAGAGAGACAGATAGTGCTCTTTAACTCTAATCTAATCTACATATTGCATACATTTTTTAGTTTGAAAAATCCGTTGACATACGAACTGGTTCGAACCCACGACTTTTGGGTCGGAAGTCGGGATACCACTCTCTAGACCTTACTCTATTCATCAATGATTAGTAAGTTATAAAACTCATTAAAGTATTCATACTGAATCACCGATTGCTAAAGTAGTTACGGATAGATTACGGACATTTTTTTAGACGAGTGAACTTAATCAACTCACGACTTTAGGGTTTTATAACATTTTTTGTAACATTTTGTAACTTAGGTGTACTTGGATGGTGTTGCTATGAGATATGTATACTTAATTAGGTACTTACATTGATGAGGCCCAAGCATAATAATTTGCATTTAGTTTGATAAAAAATTGATTGATTTTTTATGATGCCCTGTATCCATTTAGATAGATGGAAGATGCGTGGGGCATTTCTATTTTAGTTTAAATTAGGCTGTTATAGATATTTTTTTCATAGCTTATCCCACCACTTAACTTTTTTTTTATGACATGCTAAATAAATGTTTTTCTATCTGTCATTTATAAACTTTTAGTCCAATTAAAATGTCCTACGACTTCAATCCCATGATAGATGATTATCCTCAATTACTCGGGTCGCAGATGAGCGAGGATACCAAAAAGATAATCAGACACTAGTTCAAGCAGCTTTGAGAAGTATGTGTTGTGTAAAATTGTGCGATAGAGTCAGGAACAGTGTGTTTAGAGAGCAGTGTGGAGTGAATGAAGATGTAACTAGAGTTGAGAAAGGTATGTTGAGATGGTTTGGGCATATAGAAAGGATGGATGAAAGAAGATTAACAAAACAAATATACAAGGCGAGCGTGAATGGGATAGTTGGAAGAGGAAGGCCTCGGCGAACGTACTCTGATCAAATTGGAGACATTCTAGAGAATGGTCAGGTCAGAAGTACACTTAATCGTCGAGCTTGTATGAAGAATTTGATGAGGATGAACGAACCGAATGAAGTATGCCAGGATCATAGCAAGTGGAAATCTTTGGTCTCTGCCTACCCCTCCAGGAAACAGGCGTGACTATATGTATGTATGTATGTATGTAGTTCAAGCATTATTTTTGGCAAATGTATACATAGTAATTTGCATTCCACTTAACAACTAGATAGCCTTTAACCGTTTATTTTACCAATAACCATTGAATGTACTTAACAGTTTTCTTGTTTTCCTCCTTTTCAAGTTCTTAACTTTATCTTTATTGCTGACCCTCCAAATATGGTGGCAAAACGCGTCTTTCTTAATAGTAAAAAATAGTGCATTGAATGTTACCCATCAGCTGATATTCAAAGATGAAATCGTTTATAGAAAATCGATCCTGTTAAAAAAGCTAGATCAGTCATCTTCTTATTTATCTTGTGTTTCCACGCGAGCTTTGTCCATTTTGACAAAGCTCGCGTTAATGTTTTATCCAAAGACTATTGCAAATACACATTAGGGTAAATGAAACAAAAAAATAATGTACATTACTTTATTTAGTAAACGCAAGCATTGGACACAACCTTCATGGCTTCATTCTATATGGTCCTTCGATCCTAGTAGTGGTATCCTGTCTGCTCATCGAATGCTTGCTGAGGAATATTCTGGAAGGAAGACTTGGGAGTCAGGTACTGGTTGCTGGTGGCAGGGAACTGGCTGCTTCCACCGACGGAATTCTGCTGGTAGCGAGATTGGGCGATGCCGTTGGAGGCAGAACCGTATTGGTTGGGTGTGTACTGGTTGGAGCCACCGAAGGACTGGGGAGTGTATTGAGAGCGCTGGAATCCTGTAAATCAAGACATGTTTTCGGAACATGAGAATTTTCAAAAATACAATTAAAAAAAAACCTGTGTTACAATTTTGTTTGAAGCCCTGACTCCTAAACAAGAGCTACCTTTATATCAGAAATCAGTTCTTTCCCAATGAGTGTTTTTAAATTAGGGTATGATAGAGTTAGATAGACATATTAAAGAAAATTTATAATTAAAACTAAGTTAGGCCTGGTCCTTGTCTATCTGTGTTTTTTTTTGTAAAAGGTAATTAGGTATCAGAAAATGAATGAAGAAAACGGCAATGCTCACATTGCTGTCATCTGGTTTGATGGACGGTTAAATTACAGGCACAAAGACTTTTTATCGTTGTCTTCAGGGCAAGCGATGCATCAACATAGCTCCTGGTGTTGCAATTGTCAGAAGTGACTTCCGAAGACATTATTTGTTTTAGTGCTTAGAAAACATTTGAAGATTTTACGGGTATCTATTTGGTTTGAGATCAAATACCATAATAGTCTCACAAATTGTACAACGATATCACAAATTTAGTAACAAATTTGATAGGTATCTCCTTCATGCTCCATATCATCACTTACCATCGGAGTCAAAGTCAAAGTCAATAGGTTTTTATTCATTGAAATCACAAGGAGCATATAGAAACGTCAACGGCAAACTACGTGAATTTAAAATTTTTAAGTGAATTTACGCCGATTCCTCGCTCGTGACCAAGCCTAGAAGAATCAGGCAACAAACTCTGCTTGGTTATTTTTTTCATGATCCTTCATTCCACAACTCGATGATGCTACAACTAAATGAAGGTCTATTCTTGATAAAAACATATAAGCCTTAACCCTAATGAATAGAGTTAATTATAAAGATTCTGAGTTCAAGAACTATTCAGCAACTTGAAGGTACTTGTTACAGAAGTTTAGATGAACTCATTCGATAGCTCGACATGAATGACCTCGTAGGTAAATTAAAATATTTTGCGAAGGTAACCTAACATGCTTTGATGAATGTTTTGCTTTGGACAGATTCTTGTCAGTCAAGAATCTCGCAATGCGACGATGAAAAAACTTTGTGCCTTAACACTAGTAAAATAAGTGGCTGAAATAGTATCTTAGACGCGTTGTTCTAGCATCTACCCACGTGGAACTCGGATAAAAAGTAGCTGTGTTTTAAATTTCATATAATTTCACAAAGGGTTTAATAATAAATATCGTAACATTCAAACTTTTGCGTTTATACTAGCTTCTGCCCACGGCTTTGGATAAAAAGTAGCCTATGTGTTATTCTGATAATACATAGGCTAAAAGCTATAATAATGTAAAGTTTCAACAAAATCTGATCAGTAGTTTTTACGTTAAGGAGTCAAAAACATCCATCCTCACAAACTTTCGCGTTTATAATAGTAGTAGGATAGGATAGGAAGTAGGAATAAGATAATAATAATGCTGGATATTTTTCACACGGCATCATCTAGCCTTTAAGCAGAGTTTGTATTATGGGAACTACATGACTGATATATTAATGGACATTTTGATATTTTTTGAAAAGGCTAATAATGTTTTTTTTTAAATAATGTTGACGTTATCCAAGACAGGAATTTATTATGAGTATTTAAAATATCCATATTTTAATGTATTTTTGAATTAACCCTTCGGGTAATATGAGGGTTTCTTAAAACTTAAAGGGAACTTAAAAAAAAATGCTGATAGATCACTCACCTGATAGAGAACCGCTGAAGTGGCCGTTGGATCCTGAGGGTCCATGGTTAGGGGGTAGGTACTGGTTGGATGTAGCTCCAGGGAAGGAGGAGGCAGAGCCAACTCCTTGAGACCTCACATTGGAATCGAACGACGAGGCGCCGAAAGATCCTTGGGATCCGAAGGCTCCTGACCCAAAGGATCCTGAGCCGATTGATCCTTGTGAGCCGAAGCTGTGACCTGGGGGTAAAGTCATGCTTGTGAATGGAGGCTACTTATCTACAATTACGGTAAAAAAGACGTGTTTGCAACATTTTTTAGTAAAAGGAACCCCCCTTAAAAATTGTATAAGTAATTCTTTATTGTATACAGAAATTATACAAAAAAGGTAAGGCATGTACAACTGTACAAAGGCGAGCTTAACCCTAAAAGAGATTTTTTCAACAAACCTTTGAGGAGAAAGGGATGGGTTATGAAGTTGGTAGGTTTTCAAAGTCAGTGTTTTACTTTTTGACGACCAAGGTGGCGCAGTGGATGGCACGCCTGAGACGCAGAAGGTTCGATTCTTGCCACGGTACAAATGTTTGTATGAACTGTAAATATTTGTCTCGGATCTGAGTGTTTTGTGTGTATAATATTTATTTACAAAAAAAGTATAAACATCAGTCATATAGTTCCCATATTACAAGCTCTGCTTAGTTTGGGGCTAGATGATGCTGTATGAAAAACGGCCAACATTATTTATCTATTTTTTTTACCAGTGACGACACGAGGCGAATTAAATACGAGGGCCGTAAAAGGTTTGTATGTTAGCATTTATCCCCAAAACTACTTATCGGATCATAATGCAGTTTCTTGCAATCAATTTATATGTATTTAAGAGTGGTTCATAAATACGTATTATGGTAACAAGTCAATAAAGGGCACTGCAATTGATGATGGTAAAACAGGGGTTCAACAGGGATTTTAATATTTAATTAAAATAACTGAATTTTTCATGAGGGCGAGTGATCGCGACGCTCTCCCTCCGCGTCATGAAGACTCTCGGAATGTCGAAAACTTAGTCGGTGCCTTCACCGATAGTGCGGTACGTGAAAAATCCCGTTTTTATAATGAATAATCAAATTCACGATAGTTTTTGGAATAAAATTACTGGATTTATTTAAAATTATTGCAATTTTAGATTATAGTACAAGTATTATGTAAAACTTTCATTTTGATACGTTTACGGTTAAAAATATTATGGTAGACCCGACAATGTAATAAACTTTATAAATTAAAGTAATTTTCTCACCTTGAGATCCCTGGGAACCAAAGCCAGCCTGGCCGTGGCTATGATCCGGGGGTAGGTAGCCACGCTCAAGATGCTCAAGGCGGCCGGCGGCGGCGACAGAAACAAGGGCGGCTACGATAAACTGTGGAATAAAAGGTTGGTTAATCGTAGAACCCTTATAAGGTGAAGAGGCTCCCCTTATAAGATTCTACAAGATATGTCCCTAAAACCTAAGAGTATGAAGATATCTCTGGTTTAAAATCTATTAAGATGGTAAAACGTCAAGTTCCCTACAAGACGAAATTGAGCGTTCGAAAAATTTTTGCGACTCTTAAAATGCAATTAATCAAGAATTTAATAGTTTTTGACTGGGAGACAAGGGGACATTATATACTTGGATAAGAGGCTGTTTTTCGTTTGTAAATATGTTTGTCGGTTCGAAAATTGTTAATGCGATTTTCCGTTATCGTTCAAGACCTTCCTTAATGGATTTAACACTAGCTAATAGAGGTTTTCGGAATGGATTTAATACAGGCCAATAGAGGGCTCTGCCAGAGTTTTAAATTTTGTAAGATGAACATTTCAAATGTTTTTTTTAGGTTTATTTTCTAAATTTTGTAAGATGAATATTTCAAATGAACAAGAAACTTTTTTTGTATTTCTTTTCGAAAATAAAAATAAATCTAATTACCAGTTTCATGGTGGCTAGTAATTGAGTAAACCCCAAATTGAATATATCAAATGTGAAGCTCAGGTTGTACTGTGCTCCTCTCAGCGCACTGACCTATTATATACCTGACCTGATCTTAATCCTGAGCACCTCGTGACGTCACTGCCACAGATAACATCATAGAACCAAAGCACCAAGTTATAATATTCACATAGTACCCAAGTAATTAGTGGCAGTATCTCAGTTTTTTTTTTACTATGGCCTCGTCTGTCAAAATAAGCATAATCAAGAATTCAATTAATTTATTAGCAGTCAATGAAAGCACATTAAATGATAGCCAGTATGATACAGGGTGTCAATATACCATCCAGAAATTTTAATATGATTTCCATTAGTAAATTAAAAGATAATTATGTGTATTTTTTTTTGTAATGTTGCAAAACCAGCGGGCATTAATTTTGCTGTTACGTGGTTTTGAACAGTTAATTTCTTTGGCCGATGGTGTTATTTAAATGTCGCTTCTTATTTTTTAAGGCTATTTTTTAAACAGTCCAAAAATAAAGCAAGGTTTTATAGTTACTTTAATTAATAAATAATATTCACAGATCACATAACAGAGATGTTGTCCTGACTTTGGCTCGTACTGCCACATACCTCCAGTTTCTAGAACTCAGCACTATGGCCTATATACTTAGCCATGATCAAGACAGATTTTTTTGAAAAAATCACAGTTAAACACGACGGTGGCGTTAGTTTTTGTAAGATAGAACATAAATATTTTTCAGAATGAAGAGATCACTTGGGCACTAAAAATGTACTTACAATAAAAAAAAATATACACTATTACTAAAATCACCTACTAAAACATAACGTAGGTACAATGGGGTCTTCATCTGTTTACACCCAGTATCGTTGATATAAAATCAATAATATTGACTAGATCGTGAGAGATGTATTAATTGCATTGATCGAAATATGTATGATTTGGATTTGGTAATAGTTTTTTGTTTGCTATAAACAATGGAAGCGTGTATTTCTAATGGAGCTAAAACCTATAAAGGCCGTATTATTTCGACAGTTTATTATGTTCTCAAACTAGCCCTCTAATTATACTAACAAAATGGCAATGGGTAACTTATTTTTACAAGCTACGCAACATCTTGAATTATTAGTAAGATTACGACGCCTTTTTATTCCTTGAAAAAGTTTTGTCAAATTTTGTCTGAGAAACGAGAGATTACCCGTATATGGTTTTAATTGGAAACCAAACTAAGTCTATCAAAACGAGTGACACTACTAACTATTTTGCTAGTGTAAACAGGGAGACCGCTTGGTACCAAATATCTTTGTAGTAAATACGAATCTGTATTTTAAGTTTTGTCCAAAACTTAAAATTTAGATATAATGCCACTAAGTTGAAATAAAACCTTTTATAGTTTCACGAATTTTTGCTGATTAGAAAATTTAAATACAAAACTGTATTTTAAGTTTTGTCCAAGACTAAAAATTTGGATATAATGTCACTAAGTTGAAATAAAAACTTTTAAAGTTTCACTAATTTTACACAAGTTTTCTAAATGGTTGATAGGAATGTGCTTGTTCAATTCAGTGTTTGTTGTAGCGTTTGATCTCATATTGATTTTAGAGCTAACAGGAATTCTCTAAAGTTTATGTATTTCAAGATACATTAAGGCAGAGGTTTTGATTTTTTGTAATAATATTTTAAATAGGAATGCCTGACTACCCAAGGGTATATGTTTATAGACTCTAGATTAATAATTATTAAAGTTACAGACAGTTTTTTAAACTTGGAGGCTGGTCTCATGAGATTTTACACTGGTTAATATTAAAACTTCCTCAAATATACTGCCATGATCGTTTATTTTTTATTTAAACCAATTTGTTTCACAGAAAAAAGCTTCGTGTATCATCACCTGATGAGAATGAACCGATTCGATGATCTAATCTAAATCTAAATCTAAATATGATCTCTTAATAACATGTTAAAAATTATTATTAAAGCTAAGCTTTGATTTTAAGTGGATCATCGTTTATATTTCTTGATTAATTTAACATTTAGATTTTTTAAACTGTTTATTTAAATTATTGCAAAAATGAAAAATCTACAAATTTATTTATAGGCTTCATGCATACAGTTTGCAAAAACACTTGAATCGCTCAAGATAACAAGATTCATTGAATTCTAAAGATTTTAAAATAATGATTACAAATATTTTTCATCAAGATTCATTGAATTCTAAAGATTTTATAATAATTATTACAAATATTTACTCGTGAATATCGACCCAGTGGCAGCATCCCTTTTGTTACAAGGGTGCTTTACAACTCAGCTACTTATCAATAAATTATCAGACCCATTGTTAAAAAGTATTCTGTTAAATTCACGAGTTAATTATAAAACATCTCCGATATCGATATAATGCCAAAAAAATGGACAATCTATCGCATGGATGTCTAGCCAAATAATTTACTGTCAACATTCGTTTCTGCTTATAAATCAACATAAATGATAAATGTTGCATAGCTTTAAGAACAATGTTGCAAAAAATATTGTAATCTTAGTAAAAACAGATAACCAATAGCACTGCTGCATGTTTGTTTTATTTTTCATGATTCACTAAACGAATGTATTGAAAAAACTAGACATTACTTGACCTTACATCGAATACGAGTTTAATGTTCAACGTGACAGTTTTATTTATTTAAAACAATTTTGTTAATAATATTAAAAACACAAATAATAAAGAACATTGAAAATACTTGTTAAATGCCACGAAAAAGACAGTGTGATTATTTGAAAGTTATTGTTTTTATTGTTAGTATTTAGGTATAGTTTATTTAAATCCCGTGTGTGTATTTTATGTCTGTTTTATATTATGCAAAGTTTGCAAATAAATGTTTTTTTCTTTCTTTCAAAAAAGTTTTTAGGTCTTTCTTTACTAACAAAAGGTTTATATGAACGCGTTTATGACTTTTGCATCAAATTAACTTTGACATAATTCCCTATATCGGAGATCATTTTAACCATTTTTTTCACAGTTTCTAATGTAAACTTGAAAATGAATGCCAGCTACCACACAAGCCCCAATAACTATTTAAGTCCGAGTAGCCAGCTGAAACGCATAAAGTGCGGGCTCGATTCCCGCTGCGGGACAAATGTGTCCATGTTCTGCAGATATTTGTTCTGGGTCTGGGTGTTGTGGTACCAGGGTACTCGTAGTTCTTATACCCACGATACAGGGAATCCTTGTGTGGGATCAGAAAAATCACCTTCGCATAGTGATAGGGATAAATTTATTATAAAAAATTACAGGATTTCCAAAACGCATTGAAATCTTTTCTAAATCAAAAACACGCTTACGACTGTTATACCCGTGATGGAAATCCACAGGTTCATCCTTAGTTTGCAGATCTGTAAGGATACTTAGAAGGGGCTAGTCAGAGATACGTCCAAACATGACTTGGCACGTTTTTCAATGCGCATTTCACGTGACAGGTTGCAAGCCTATCGCCGCTTATTGGAACACTTACATCTTTACAACATTAAAAAAATCATTAAATTGATGTGAAAAATGTCCAGCATTAATTGATGCCCCAAACTAAGCAGAGCTTGTATTATGGGAAATACATGACTGATAACTTATATACATTTTTGGTAAATACATACATATTACACAGAAACACTCAGAACGGACGAATACAACCATTTGTTTCGCGGCGGGAAAAGAACCCAGCCTTCTGTATCACAGGCGGGCCTTCGCCCACTGAGCCATAGAGGACATTAAGGTTAATGGTCTGGTATATTTTTTTGTCCATGCCATCATCCTATTCCTTAAGAATGATGAATATACCTTTAATCACATTTTGGTCTTCCGGCATGATGAACAATATTCGTGATATATTAATTAATTATCTCATAAAATCAATTAAATATTTTTTATTGATACTTTATGTGTCTGTCGTGAACTTCTGAAGGCTTTTACGGAGTTGAGGCGGATGCTGGGTGTATAAAAGGGTGGAGTGATTTGTAAATTGCTAGTGTGTACTTTGATTTCAGATTATTTGATTGATATATCGAGATCATTTTGACCTCTGTGGCGTAGTGGGCGACGGCCCGCCTGAGACGCAGATGGTTGCGGGTTCGATTCCCGCCGCGGGACAAAGTTTGCATCTGCAAATATTTGTCTCGGGATCTGGGTGTTTTCTATGTATAATTTGTATATATTTACAAAAAAAGTATATAAGTAGTATATCAGCCATGTAGTTCCCATAACACAAGCTCTGCTTATTTTGGGGGTAGATGATGCTATGTGAAAAATGTCGAGCATTATATTATATTATTATACGAGCATATACCTAATGTAATGTTTGGACGTGCCTCTGACTACCCCCTTCTTGGTATCCTCAAACATCTACTCACTGTGTATATATCTGAGGATGTCCACCATGGGGAAGACAGTCGTGAGCGTTTTTGTTTTTTTATTTTTGTATACAGGCTGATTTTGGCACCATGGTCTAAAAAGAGCAGGGCGACCCGAATCACCCCTATATATTATACTGGCTTCTGCCCACGGCTTCACCCGCGTGTTACCCGGATAAAAAGTAGCCTATGTGTTATTCAGATGTATAAGCTACATTACTGTAAAATTTCATCAAAATCCGTTCGGTAGTTTTTGAGTGAAAGAGTAACAAACATCCATCCTTACACACTTTCACGTTTATAATAGTAGTAGGATTTTACGTTTTTATAGTTCAGGCGCTAAGGCTATTTTTGTGTCTTGATTGCGATCAGTTTTTGAGGGAAAAGGTTAACGTAGAATTTAGATTTTGTGTAACTGGTTTTTTCTTGGTAACTGTAAGGTTTGTGTATCAATTTAATGTACAATTGTGACTGATACTGAAAACTATAATAACTATAAACCTGAATGCAAGTAAATGAAACTCCGACGTCCTTTCCATCGTCTGCAGAACCTCCTTGTGTTTTGTGGCAATAAAATCTAAGAAACATCCTTGAAGACAATCATATAGACTGAAAAAAACCGCATTACAATCTGTTACGCCATAATATACATATAAGATGTTTGTTCGCAAAAATACAAACAAACATCTTATAGCAAACGCATATACTCTTTATGTTGCGGGTAAAAAAACACAACCACAATACAAAAATTATTTTACTGGAAGAGATCGCTTCTAAGCGATAAGTTCGCACATTGTACTTTCATAAGAATAAGAGTTTGTTTTTTTGTTATTTCTTAATCTTTTTTTACAAATATTTAAACCGAACTTTAGTACCAGGTTTTCGATAGCTGGCTTACTGTACAGAAAATACCTACTAAAAATATATTTTCGCATACATATATACACCTAGTATGTATGTATGCGAAATATAGTACTATGTATAATTTATGTTTTAAGATTAGGGCGATGCAAAATGACATTTAAACATCACGTAGTAAGGTTAACTTGCGAAAGTTAACCTTCGTAATCATTTTTCGTCATTTTCTTAATTAAGCGCATTGAGCATTAGGAAATAGGTACTTACCAAAAGTAATATCCGCGTTGGCCTAGTGGGATGTACCCCGACTTCCGAACCAAAAGTCGTTGAATCAAACCCGGTCATGCACCATCTTTCAATATTATGTGCGCTAGACACTTGCTCAAGAAAAATGGCGTGAATCAAAAATTCGAAGGCATGTGCCACAAAGCTGCGATGATCTTGCAATCTGTCATACTGACAACTATCCAAAACGCGAATGCCAAATGCCAAATGAAATTTTTGGACGTGCCTTTGACTACCCTCTACCCATGGGTAGAGGGTAGTCAAAGGAAGAAGACCCCTATGACTACCCTCTACATGTAGAGGGTAGTCATAGGGGTCTTCAGATTAATTCTCAGCAATATCTATGAGGATAGTTGTATCCTCAGATATCTGCGTGCTGAGTATGAACCTGAAGATCACCATCATGGGGATTACGGTCGTGAGCGTGTTTGTTTTAGTTTTACTTACCATAACAGCATAATTGCAGTCGTGCTTCAACGTATTGTACAGATACGGTGCTTTAGAGTTGAGGTAGAGCGGTCTTGCATTTAGTCTTGCAGTCTTGGTGAGAATTTCATTGAGACAACTTATAAACATGTTGTGTGGTTACAATCTTTTTTTAAATATTCAATACTTAGGTAGGTATTCGTAGATACTCGTAGTTCGATAGTCATTAATTAAATACAGCATAAATTAAAAAAGTACACAGCTATTCATACAACTGTGCACAAGGTATATACAAAAAATGCAGATGAAACAGCTATATAAAGACCGTTCCAAACGATCTATAGATAGCTCAACTGATCCAGATCACTACCAGATGAAAGCGTTCCCAAAATACTGGCCACATTGCCACGCTGAATGGCAAAGCATAAAAGTGCATAATTATACAATAATTAAGTCTTCAGAACAAAGATAAAAAATATCATAAGAGTCTACCACTCTTACGAGTATTTTATTTTACTATTACTCTAACTAACAACGTTACTCAGACACTATACGGTATAATTTTAATTTTAATTTTTGTATGTATTTGCTAGGCTACTAACAACTATTCAAACAAATAGTGATGTATGGCAATCAACTTTATTTCAGAACCTTACTTAAACTCATAGAATACAAAACAATTGCATTTATAACAATTATTTTAGCCGTTTCAGAGAAAAATTGTAACAAATAACAAACGAACAACCTATGCTATTCATATTCTATCCTTAAATTTAATTTAAAAGAATGAATGTATGCTATTAATATTTTTGACAAAGTAAATAGTTTGTGAGAATTAATTTGGATAAAAAATCTGTATAAACACACAAGAATAGAATGAGCAAAGCGCATTAATACTAAAACAAGACCAAACCAAGACTGTTTTTCCCTACCCTTTTATTTCCATAGCAATCTACTGACCATCTGACAAACCGTGTTTTGAGTTGATTTGCAATGATGCATTCCTGGCTTTTGTTTTAAGGCTTTTATCAAGGACACAGGTATTTAGATCAACCATATACTGCAGAATATCATTACACTGGCATCTTGATTTGTATGTGATATGGTATATATGGAATCTTCTTTCTACAAGTTTGTTGCAATGGAAAGGTTAAAAAGATTACAATATGTAGGACTTATTCCATTTAATGCAGACTCACTAACCTCGCCACTCCTATTTCTAACAATGAGAGGGTTTTTTCGTTTTGTTCTCGATGGTACGGTAGGTAAGTAGCCGGCAGCGATGCAAAAAGTGAGGTTCAATTCCCGATGTGGGATAAAATATATTTGAATGTTTTGCGATTATCTGTACCGGGTCTAAGTGTTGTATTACCATGGTTTTAAGTTTCTATAACCATTTTAATAAGTTATAAAAAAATGGAGTAATTATTTTTGAAATATGTGTAAAAAAATCCTTACTTTTAAAATAAAATATGTAAGACTTTAGTAACAATTCATCAATTAGTAATTAAATACCTCTATAAAAATCTACATACATTAAAAATAGGCCCTATCGGAATACCTATCAGGTATTGTAGAGTAAATCCAAGGATATGATTGGTATGAAAGCTGGTGTAGTATTATAATATTATGTCAATAGTTAGTGTAAGTGCCATCTAGTTGTTTCAAAGCGAACTATCTTAGTTTTTGGGTTCAATGGCTGTTGTTTCAATAGTTAATTCAACTATGTGGCTATAGAGGGCCCTTATACTATTAAAATATGTGTCAGCACACGATTTATATTTTTAACACGCTTAATTAATATTAGCTTCAAAATTTGTATCTAACTAAATTAAAAACAACCAATGTAATCAAATCTTGGAATTAAATTTTACCCAACTTCTAATCGTCGTATCGAAATAAATATGGTATCTTGATGCTGATCTGATGTTCGAGCCAGGAGGTGGATAGTGGAACTCTTCAGTGGCTACTAGTAAATCCCTCGAGTTTGGGCTCATTATGATTCGTTTGACGAGTCCAATACATTGGGCTTGGCAACGAGGGTCTGATGATGGAGCCAGGAGGTTGGTTTTGGAATTATTTTGTTATAATTTGTAATGTGCGATAAAAATGTGTTTATTTGTTTAAATTAAACAAACATTTTTTTTTTCGATTAAAATGTACGTCTCTATCAACGTAATCTAAACGAAAACAGAAATTATAAATAGGTTTCTTGATTATTCTTTGCATTGTCCCTAGCTATGTTCAAAAATAATTGATAAACAAAACGGAAAATTTACTAACAGGCCAAACCTTGAAAAAAGGTTTCCCTTGATTCCTCGCACCAACCTCTGTCAAAGGTCCTTCCAAAGCTTTCGACCACTACTTTACCTTCCATCAGCTTGCTAAGGCGTTATGATGTTAGCATTTTATTTCAATTCTTTGAATAACTTATGTTCTACTAGTAAACGCATTCACTGACCTTGCAACACCATAAAAAAAAACTTAATTTGTACACACATAGTCCTGAACCCACACTTAGATTCCCTGTATCATATCAGGAATTACGGGTACCGTGGCATTACAACACACGGATCTGAAACAAATACCTGGAGAATTTACATCAATTCCTTCTACTGCAGCAATTTAACCCTCAGTAGGCTATTTGTCCGCCGCGCCATCGAATCTTGTAGCAACAGAATCTTGGATCCTATATTAACGTAGACAAAACTTTCCATAATGACGTAACCAATCGAAGGAATCCACTCGGCAAGTCTAAGTACAAGGGCAAGACTGGCTTATTTGGTTCCAGGCAAACTGATGAGTCCAATGAATAGATGAATGCCTATGTATAGAAACTGAGGTCAAACTCGTACGAGCTAAAATGTATGTAATTGGTAAAGATGGTCTTAATCATGTGTAAAAAATGTACTTTGATTTAATTATAGTGAATAACTAGATTTTTTGTAATGATACGTTTTGAACTGGGTTTCATGGCGTTTTTTATTTTTAGGGTTCCGTAACTCAAAAAGAAAAAAACTGAACCCCTATAGGATCACTTTGTTGACCGTCTGTCTATCTCGGGAACTTGACAGATAGTCAAGACCCTTTATCTCGGGAACGCGTGGAGGTATCGAGTTGAAATAAAAACCATATATTCAGGCCTACAGTCCCTTGGAGCTGTGAAAAAATAACACTTCTAAGTTATAGTAAAAAGAGATACGTCCGTTTATGCCACAAAAAAACGTATATTTCGACATTCTCAAGGGAATCAAATTTTATAGGGTACTTTCCGTTGACCTAGAACTATGAAATTTGGCAAGTAATATCGTCTTGTACTACAAATACAGGGGAAAATCTAAAAAACTATACATTTGTACTTAGATCATAAAAAAAATAATCTTTATTTAAAGTACGCAATCAATCATCGAGGTTAAGCAACGGTATGCGTGGTCATAATTGTATGTACATTTCGCGACGTACGAAACCCTCGGTGGGCGAGTCGACTCGCACTTGTCCGTTTTTTTTTATTATTTACCCGATGTTTCGACTGCGTTGGCCAAGGGTTGACTGGATTATATGATACTATCGCCGAGAAATAAATGCAGTATCTGCAACTATCCTCATTACATCTTCATATTAACATACGACTGTTGATCACGAAATTTCAAGACACAAGACGTCTTCAAGTCAATAGCCAGATTAATGTTTTTTTTTGTATTGCATTGCTTGAAGTAAGCTGTTTTATAGAAATCAGTAACTATTTTCAGTCTCTATTATCTGCGAGGCAATTAATTTGTATAATTGTAAACAACATAGCAGATAAAAAATAAATATGTCTGGACCTTTTTTCATACTAAAGTCGTAAACAAGCATATCCCACCAATTCGTGGGATAGCTTAACCTATGGACGATACCAGAGTATCAAAAGTCTTATGTGCTTCTTTAATTATTTTGGTTCATCATACCTTCAATTAAGTGATATAAGCTGCAAATGCAGGATTACGATGCTAACTGCAGGCACACGCAGAACCTTATGCTCTCAGACATAATTTCGCTTAAACATACCCATAGTGTCAATAACAATGGCATGTATGGATGAATGGTGTGCCACTAAATTTGATTGGCAAGAAAAAAAGAAAAACATGACATACAAAAAAACTTTGAAACATTTTGAAAAATTGAAATATTTTCTTTCTCTTTTAACAGCTTAGCGCATAGGAATAAATTGAATTTGAATTAAGTTGGTTTAATAGATAAAAACAATAGCTATAAAATGGGCAGTTTTATTCTAAATGTCATATTTTCTACGATAAATAATTTAAATAATATTTCTACAAAATAAAAAGTTTTAAAACTTTATTTGAGTTAGTTTATAGTCCCCGCACTGAGCACCTGATATTATATTTAACTCCAAGTTTTGATTCGATTTTTTGACACCTGACCCGCATGTTAAATCTTTTTGGTTCAACTCATTATCATTACCATTCTTCGGGATAATACATGCTTTATATTGGGCTGGCTTACGTCTAGTAGTGATCGACTGTTTCATTTTAAAATTGTCTTATAGTCTGCATCAGTTGCCATATCTATAAATCGTTTGCAATGGTATTTAGAAAGCTCGCTGGTTCATCTGTATTTTTCGTATATATCTACTTGTTCATAGTTGTATCCATTAATCAGTATCCATAAAATAATGAGCCATTATCTTATCTTATCTTACAGTAGTTATTATAATAGTAATTATAAACGCGAAAGTTAGTGAGGATGGATGTTTGTTACTCTTTCACGCAAAAACTACTGAACAGATTTTGATGAAACTTTAAAGTAATATAGCTTGCTTATACATCAGAATAGCAAATTTCATCTACTTTTTATCCGGGTACCAAACGGGCGAATCCGTGGGCAGAAGCAAGTATTATATAAGTTATTTTCATACTTTGATTACCTAGGATTTTTTTAAATACTATAAAGTTTATGAAATAAAATAAACATATTGCAAAAATCGTTTATTTGTTGCATCATGCCGTATTTACAAACTTAAAACTATACGTATTTTTATACATTTTTCGGCTTACACCTATCCAGTACTGTCATTTGTAACGCTGTATCTTCATCTTAAAATCAAGTTTACAAAGAAAGAGCAATTTTACAGGAAAACCTTATTATTTATAAACTTGGTATATCTTAAAACCTAGTTAGGTTTCGCTTTCTTTCTCAATGAAAGCTAGCAAACACTAAACCATATAGATAAGCCACATTTATAAATAAAAGGTACAAGTTTATACAAAGTTTGAGATCACAATCAGATAGAGAAAGAATAGTTTATAAAAAGTTATTATTCATTATTAATAATTAAAAAATTACAATATCGGTTCACAGCTTAAAATCGTCGTTACCCTAAATTAAAATATCGATTGAAGGATGTTTGTAATGCTATAGAATAAATAAGCGTTTTAAAAGAGTTTGCATGATAGCTCGATTGTAAAGTCAGAACTTTTAAATCATTTAAAAATACAAAAAAAATCTATCTATTCCGATAAGTAGAGCAATTTCTAACCCCTGGTTGCTAGAGTTATAGCCACTGACAGCGACTTATAGTTTGGCAAACTTATAGCCAGTGACCTTTTAAGTTATCAGTAAACAATTTGTCAAGTGGCTTACGGTTTTCTAGATGTACCGACCAAAGTGTGAGACATATATGCCTTCATAGTCGAGTAAAACTAGCAAATACGATCCGTATTCTAGAATAAACTTCAAGCTGAATCAGCATAGATGGATTGAATCAGCATTCTGACACGCTTTGAATGAAAGAACTTAGAGTCTAAATTCAGTTTGAAATTATTTCAGGACTCCAATTCTCGTATTTCAAAAACAGTCGAAGTAAAGTCTCAATGTGATAATCGTCAAAATCGGTATTCTGCCCAAAAACAATTGAAAATTATTTCCAAGAAAACGTCAAAATCGATATTGAGAGTATAAACTAGACAGTCACAATATTGTATCTAGGCTTGACTGTGAAATCATTACGAGACACAAAAACGGAACAGATTTTCCAAAGTATTCAATTTAAAAGTCTGACTCCATCGAAGGACCCTCAATCGCCATAATTAACCAAGTCCCTAGTACTGGTATCCAGACTGACTGTTGAAGTTACCAGATCCACCAGGCCTGGAGCCCGCGTTAGGGGCGAGGTATTGACGGGAGGTAGCTCCTCCGAAGTTGTTGGCGGCTCCGAAAGGTCTGGCACCAGCGCCAGATCCAGCCCCACCAGCTGCTCCTGAGGAGTATCCACCATTGCCAGCGTAGCCTCCAGCGCCAGCACCGTTTCCAGCACCCTCACCGCGGTAGGTACCTGAGGAATGAAAAAACACATGAGTACAGAGTTTAGGGAAAATTTTGAATGTCTAAATGTATGAAGACCCGCTTATATAATTAATGTGTACTGCCTAATGACCTAGGGTGCCGAGACATGGACGCTAACGCAAATAGCTGTGTACAGATTGAGGGTGGCGCGGAGAACCATGGAGCGTGTTATACTCGGCATCAAACTTACAGACCGTCCAAATGTCGACATACGAAGACGGACCAAAGTCACAGACTTTAGGATCGGCTTTAGGATTATGGAACTGAAATGGAGTTGGGCGGGACATATTGCAAGACGTGGTGATGACAGGTGGAGCAGGATAACGACTGAATTGTGACCTAGGTGTATATCCAGGCAGCGAGATGGGCAGACGAAATAGTCAACGTCGCGGGCCGTGGATGGTTTAGACTGGCGCATCGTGGTGGATGGCACAAACTGAGGTAGGCCTGGTGGGTTGGGGTAGGTGGGGAACTGGTTCTATACGAACGAGTTCCCCACGACTATTTCCAAATGCGAATGGTTTTTGGCACTCGGAAATGGTGTTCGAATTAAAACGAGTTCTACACGGCGATGAAAAGCTTCCTAAGGAAGAACGCATGCCCTAGAACTAGGTCGAAGGCATGAGCTATCGATAGAGTTCTAAGCGCAAAGGGCATGCAACGTCACTTGGAACGCTTTCTACCATGGGCTTGTGACTACCTACTACTTGGTATCCTCACGCATGTGCATGTACTGGGATACTGGGATACATGTATGTTTGGACTCCCTTTTCCGCATTCATACTTTTGATTGGTTCATAACGCGCGGTCCATTACAAGTTCAAACGAGTTTTTTTTTATGTTTCGTTATAAAATAATCACTGTAATGTAGAGTTAACCAGCCAAGCATAATGAGCTATTTATAAACAAAGAGTCTTTATTATTTCTTGCATATTTTTGTGACCTTTGCAGCCTCCATTATAAAAGCATCATTGAAGTAACGAAATATTTGAACCATTTTCAATTAGTCCATTGTTTGTTACGACATAGACCTCACATGTACATATCTCTGCTTTATTGAGGTGATATGTCTGAGTTGGAGCTTCTAAATTCGCGAACAACATCGAAATAAGAATATTAAAGTATTGGGAACGCTTTCGTCTGACAGTGATCTGGTTCAGTTGACCTATTGTTTGCAACGGTCTTTAGGTATTTAGCTGTGTCATCTGTATTTTTTGTAAATGCCTACTTGTATACAATGAGTATGTAAAAATTTAATGCTAGTTTATACATAAAATAATCCACATTTTCCTCTTTTTCCGTATCCCATAACAAAAGTTGTTTGTGAACTCTATATTCTACCGGTAGTATTATTACAGTATAAAATTACATATTTTTCTAGCACAAGATACTATGAATACTATTTCAGTACCTAATATATTTGATTCAGAATTTGATTGGCTGCGTGATAGGACAGTAAAAGCTGACTTTAGCCACTTTGACAGGACTAGTATATTTTGTCCGATCAAGAGAAAAAAAATGTCTTGAAACGCGCAAAGACTTTTTCAGTTGACTGTTTGATGTGATATATTAAAATGCTTACTTTATGTAAGTGAAAGAGTTTATTTTAATTATGAAGAGCATTTTTTTTCAACCTGTCAGTGCTCCAACGAAAGGTTATATGACCTAATGACCTAATCGTACGTTGCTTCACTCGTCCTAGAAATCTAGATTTGTAGGCTCATCTGATAATGTAATGAGGCAGAGATTACTCTTATGATAATGTTGCATTGCAGATTGATAATGGAAATGAATGTACCGAGGTGATTGTGAGTTACAAAAAAGAAACGCTCACGACTATATTCTTCATATATAGTCGTGAGTGTAAAATGCTCACGACTATATTCCTCATATATAGTCGTGAGTGTAAAATGCTCACGACTATATTCCTTATATAGTCGTGAGCGTTAATTTACATTATCAATCGATAGGCATTCTAAGATACATAACTCAGTGCATAGATCTTTGAAAATATCAAGTAGGGAGGTAGATAGAGAAACTTCCAAACAAATGCTTTCAATTTTTTTGTTCTAGGGCATGCTTGTAAGACAATACATAAACCCGGAACAAATATTTGCAGGACATTTAATCTACAGCGGAACTATCTGCGCCACCGGGGCCGTCGTCATTTTTCGATAAGGATTGCAATGACCAATCCTTAACAAAAAACGTTACACTTGTTTCAAAAAACATAGTATTCTTTCGTTTTTATTACATTTGTTGCATAAATTACTAGATATACGAGTGTTTTTATTACAGAATATATAAGTACCGTCATTAGCGGTAACGAATAGTCTTGAACGTCCTTGACGCTTTCTGATGAGACTTTTTCAATGCGGCTATGAAATAAGCAGAATATGATTATTTGTACTTGTAAACTAGAGACCTTTTTTTTAGAAGTGTTAGAAAGGAGTGAGAACTGAGATTATGGGTGATGGAGGAGAGTGGATGAAGAAAATATGTACCGATCTCATGTAAAGTGGGACGAGGGCAAGATAATCGTAGATAGTAAAAAAACTTTATGGCACAACTTAAAAGGACTGTATAGACGAACTTAATGCTAGATAACATTATCTTCCAGCTAACCTTTGTGTAATGTGGTCTTAAGGCATATAATTAGGCTCGTACCAAGCGGAAGGTCGCGAGTTCGAATCCCGCCGATATTGAATTTTTGGTAAATATTAATTTTCTCTTAAATGTGACACTTTAAAAATATAATCAAATTGTAGTAATTTGTCAGGAAAATGACTCGAAAATTAAAAAAAAAAGTATATTTGTTCTGTTTTACCAACGATATCTTAAATAATGATAAATTCTCAGGCTATCTTATTAAGTAATCACAGCATCACACATGTATTAACACATTTCACACTATGACATGAGATAGTTAGCATCCTACAACTATTGTTCTAGATATTCCCATGCAATATTGCTTAATGTAAGAAAATTACTTTACAATCCTATTCTAAGCTCTATTTACATAAAGTCAAAGACCATACACATATTATATGTATCGTTTCAGTCTTTTGTCAAGCGATTTAAGAATTCAGATTGCAAATTTTAAGGATTTTTTGGACGTGGCTCATAAATTGTGAGTAATTTTGGAGTGATTTTAGTACTGTAAAATACAGTGATAATATCTTGACGGGTGTTCAAATCGTTTTGTTCGCGGTTTATCAAGATTTAGTGGTAATTATAAGGTACTTTATTGTAATAATTTGACAGCTGTAAACAAAGTAAATATAAAATTATTCTTGGACAGCAGCTTCATAATCGAATGAATGAATGAAACTAATTGAATGAACACCTTCTGAAATAAACTATAACAGGAAACATTCAATCTAACAAATAATGGTAAATATCCGGTTTTGTGTAAAAAATAATTTGTTATTATACCAAGTACTATAAGGACTATATACGCTTTCACCATAAAATCAGCTTTAATAAAGCTAATCCACCATTTCTAAATAAAGCTCACTGCACACGTTGCAACACCGCGATTATCTAGATGAAGCCTTTATTGCTATAGTCATTAAAATTTGTACCACCCATAGTGTGGGGAAAAATGGGCTTAGTTTTGAGACCAACTGAAACATGAATCATTTCATGATCTCGCTCTAAATCGACATTTTAGATCGATAAATGTAGTTCAACAAATATTTCTAGATTACAATTTTCGATGTAAATGTTAATACGAAATGATACCAATAATTGGTACTTTTGATTTATTAAAGTACTTTAATAAATCAAAACGTATGAGTACAGTATTGATTTTAACTTTGATTGAATTAATAATATTAACACCTAAAATACAAGAATGTTTATAGTTGGTCGGTTCATGCCATTTTTATATCGAATGTTTATTTAAATTTGGTCGCTATTTCAATTTATTGATCATAAAATCCACATCAAACCTGTCAATCTGTCTTTGATGAACCGACTCGCTACCGGAAACCAGAAGATTAATGCAAATGTGAGAAATGTTATATTGATATCGGATTATAAATTGAACTCATGTTGGAACGAAAACCCTTGCGGTTTTCATTGCATGTCAATAAATTATCTATAGAGAAACTTGCCTTGATTTTGAAGAAGTATAAGGGATAAATATGATTTTCGATTTTTGAAGTAGAGAGTTCGTGTACCGCTGTATCAGAGTTTTCAGAAAACATTTCAATTTGAAAAATTAGAATAAAATGCTTTTATCTATTAACGTTTTTTTATTCCATGGAATATTCTCCTTAAAAAGTAGACCAATAATTTACATATCACTCTAAATCACACAAAAAGCTGTCATGTCCCATCCCTATAATAAAACGGTAAACACTCATCATTCAGCTAGTTACATACAACATGCTGTAACACGTAACATCGTACATCAATTTGCTAAATACGATCAAAAGAAATGTTGCAAACTAAAGGGCAAATGTGAATGATTGGAGTGGTTGACGTGAAAATTATTGGTTACCGATAATGTATTAGAAAATTAATAAGCTTTGAAATATATATATATAACTGATATCATATCCGTCCGCGGCTTTACTTGGAAGCAAGTTTAAAGTTGCTATCAATTCATGATTTAACATAGCTCTGTTCTTTTCGAGTTTCTCAAAACACTGACAAGGCTAGGCTATCTAGGCTAATATAGACAACCGTCTCCCGAATTACATAACCAGAGCGCCGTCGACGCAATCTTTTAAAATCAGGCTAAAAAACTGACTTATCGAGCAAGCTTTCTACAAGGTTGACGAATTTTTACAATAAAAAATTAAGTATTAGTAACATTGTTATAGAATTATTAATTTTAATATGTACCTAATATTGTTTTGTTTTTGGTATTATTTTATTGACATGTAACAATTCGTTATTAATAAATGAATCTGAATCTATAGTACAAAAAAGGTTAAATTTTTCATAATAGTAGGATTTGATACGTACTATAAAACAATCTAAAGCTTACCATAACCATTTGTTATCTAGAAAAACACTAATATAGTTCACCAATTGTCAAAATTTGAGATGTTTTAGTCTATGAAATGCTTAAAGGTTAAATTGATTGCACTCTGGATTAGAGGCCCTATCTCCACTATGGATTCTAGTGCTGATGTATACGTCAAACATATATCTAAATTTTTCTACTTACTGTTATTAATTAGCTTTCAAAACTTCCAACTATATTATTTTTATATTAGTTAGATAGAATTGTAATTGATTATCACTGTTAACAGATTGATCAATAATGATCAATGACAGACGTTTACCAATAGAAGCAATTATATGGTTTCCTCGCCAAATCTACGTATATTTTTTATATTATAACCTATGGTTCACGTATTTGTAAGCGGTTTCTCATAAACCATGGCGACCTCTGTGGCGCAGTGGGCGAAGGACCGCCTGAGACGCAGAAGGGTTCGATTCCCGCCGCGGGACAAATGTTTGCATATGCAAATATTTGTCTCGAGTTCTGGGTGTTTTCTATGTATAATATGTATGTATTAAAAAAGAACGTGCATTATTTATTATTTACTTATGGATGCTGGTAACACCAGAGCCAGAGTTGCAGACCCTGAGACATAAAGGGTATAATTCTCATGTGCTTGTAATTTCACCGACAACCTTGCCCTTCTGAGGATGTATATCTTGGAGATTCAAGTGTTTTCAAAAATGCCATATTCTATGTAACTGTATTTTTAAATGTACAATCTCATTATTTGTACCATCTTATCATAATTGTATTAATCTATGCTGTTCTTTTTTTGCAATAAACTTTTCATAAATATTTTTTATTACTATATTCATCCTTTTATTTGATAATTCGTTTCAATATGCGTTTTTAAAAGCACCTGAGGGCCTATGCTGAGTTACAAATACGTTCAAAACTTGTAGAAAAGATGATCGTTTCGACAATTTACCGTCTACGTTTTGACATGTTATAAACTCAGCATAGACCCTCTGATATTATATGGTTGAATTTTAAGTTCAGGTTTGCGAATGTAGGATAATAATCACTAAAATACATTACATCAAGAGCATCATAACGTGATGAACAAAGTGGATGTTGAGCTGAAATGACATGACAGTTTGACAGCTAAATAGACACGAGAGCTGTCAATATTTGCATACCTACATAGCTATATGATAACAAAATTGTATTGCTTTATAATTGACGAATCTTAGCTATAATTATACTGGTAATATAATTATAACTTTGAATATAAATCAATTTATTTTTCATACCACTATTGACTTTAAGGCGTCAACTTTTAACTTTAATGTTAAATAGTTAGGTAACTACTATGAAGTGAAAAAAAACTTATATGCAATAAGTTTAGGTCAAAAACAAATCGGTAATTGTTATGTCTTCAAAATGTACAGAAACAATGCCCTCTTTATATATAATCTCATACATTAATAACCAGAAAAAACTCAAAAAGTTTAACTATAAATAACGAATACGAGAAAGTTTTGAAGGGAACTTCAAGGCGAGTGTAGAGAATATTATGGGAAAAATGTCTAAGAATACGAGGGTCAGTTTACTGAAAAAAAAAACACTGTCACGCCAAGGTGAGCAAAGCTTGTGTTATGGGAACTATTTGACTTATCTTTTTAAATACACAAATAATTAGACATAGAAAACCACCAGACTCCAAAAAAGCAGATGGTATAGATGTTAGTAGGTACCTTTAACTGTGAATTACTAATATAATATTCTTGTAATGAACGCACAGTTCCCAGAGAAATCGTGCAAATTGGCGCAGCGTCTCAACACCGATCTAAAATCGATAGCCGACGGAAAGGTCACAAGTCTTTGTTTCTGACGTTCTTTGGAAAGGGAGAATGAAGCCCAAAGTTTAAATGTTAGCGGATTTGATCTCGATCCTGTGATTGACAAGGTTACATCCCAAAAATATGTGGTTTGGCAACTGACTTGTGTGTAAATGTTATATATTTCGTATATATTAAACATTCGCAATCAGTTATAATAGTTTTAAGTAGTTTACAAGATATGATCGGTCTTTACTGTAATCAAAATGTCGCGAAAATAATGAAAAAAATAAACGCGATAAAGACCCGTTTTGGTTTATTTTTAGTCCCAATTAGATCAGCCTTAGTTACTGAAAACGTTTTTTTATGTCTGTCTGTCATTTTGTCCATTGGTGTGTAATGCTCCAGTTTCATCCTCAGTGTAAAACAAATTCAGATAATATTTGTCAGAGATAACTGTCACAATAACTCAAAAATAATAATGTACACATATCCTGTTTGTATTATTATATCGAATACATTTATAATCTTTCTTTACCTTAAAACCTTGTATTGTATAACCACTTTATATTTGAATGGACATTAAAATTGTATTGATTACTGATAAATGCCTTTAGATTTTGTAACTAAAACGTAAACTAACCTATTCACCTCTTACTGACAGGCACCAGGGCGCGTTTTACGAGTTCACTACTGGCGGTACTAGACTGATGCAATCATGCCGGCGCTTAGCCTACCATCGCCACTGTATAATTAGAACGTCCATGAAAGGAGCCATTACAAAGCACACAGAATCTTTTCAACACACTGGTTTGTTCAACACCATTGTTTAAAAGGCCTCTAGATAAAGCAAGATGAAAAATAGTTAAGTTAAGAAAAATAATTGGATTTTAAGGATACTATTTGATTCTTTAGTAAATAAAGACTTAGATAAATACAATTCTATTCAGATGAATAGAATTGGATGTACCTATTTGAGAAGAATTTTCTTTTGCAAATGTTTTTTTAAAGGCTGAATCAATTTAGATTTGAGTTTTTATCCGGTACCACGCAAATTTTCGTAAGAAGACGTGTCACATATAATGTTTGTACATTTCTCTGACTCCCCTATTTGTTATCCTCATAGATCTGAATATGGATCTGACGATCTCTATCATAGAGATTACAGTCGTAAACTTTTTTTTTTAATTTTCGTAGTACTTTAGTGACATTAAAGATCTTAGAATTGGTTATTTGTGGTCAATTTTGTGGTTTCTAACTACATTATTAAAAGGAAGAACGCGCAAGGTTAATTCTCAATTACCCGCCTATTGCTTACGACAAATGATCATCATTTGTGGCTTAGCTTTTTGTGTAACGATCATTTTATGATGACTGGAAAATTTTGCTTTGGTCATAAAGTGTTAACTTTTTGTTCACTCAATCAGATAATCTATGTTAAGAGAGATGAATATATTATTTAACCAAATAATTTGTAAGATGGTTGTTATTTTGATATAAAGTTAAGATGTTACAATATTGATTCAATGTAGTTTATTTTAATGTTGTGTGGAAGAGATAAGATCTGAGCGAAAAGACCGCTTATTGTACCCTTAATAAGTTTTCGTATATTTAGTATATTTAACAAGGCGTGCAATTAATATAATATTTCGATTTCGAAAATAATATTTTTGTAAGGAATCTACTATTGTATCTTATTATTATTAAATAATTATTTTTAATTACTTACCATCATCAACGATGCCAGCTGCCTCGTCTCTCGCGTTCTGCTCCAGAGACTTCAAGATGGCCTCCGGGATGGGGGGAGATGTGGGTAGATGGGCACCACGCGGCTGGAATCCATTCTCATCAGCAGTGTACGTGATGGAGTAGTCCTGGCCATCGTCACCCTTGTAAGCGAAGCTGCCTTGCGATTGGACTCCATTCGTGGCCACTCCTTGGGCGTCAGCGCGGATTCCGTTGGAGGTTTCAAAATCGTAGGAGAACCCTTCAGCTGTCACTTCGCTGTTCAACTTCAGGATTTGGGCGTTCGCATCTGGTCCAGCGCCACCTTGCGCCCTTCCGCCGAAACCTTGAGCTGGTGCATTGTATGCGTTTCCTGAATTCTGAGTTCCTAATCCTCCACTGAAACCTGAGGGCTGGTTGTAGGCAGGTCCGCCGAATCCTCCCTTAGGGCCTCCAGCACCGAATCCTGGCCCGAAACCCGCGCCAGCATTGCCTCTAGGAGGGAGGTATTTGTTGTCCAGACGGTCGGCTAAGCATACTCCGAGGACGGTGGCTAAGATGAACTGTAAAATAAAGTAATTATGTATTACTATATTACCTATAAAAATATTTTATGAAATCTATCGAAACCGCTATCTGAAAAATTTGCCCAAACACTATTTCATTGGGGAGTTCCATCGTCTACCTTCTATACCCATCGTCAAATCATTCTGATATCACAATAATTATTGAATAATCTGATGAAAGTATTACTTCAAAACACGATTTGCAAGATTATGAACTATTATTTTTAACAATATACTTGAAATCTATGAGAAACTCAAGTCATAACAAATTGTTTTATTTTAAAGTTGACAGATTTTTAAGAACAATATTTTTTAAAATAGTCTACGTTTATTATTTTTAAATAAAAGGCACAACAGTGAGAAGTCCTCATTAAAATGAATGTTCTAGATGAAGATGACCTTTCCTCTCTACAAAAAGGACTGACAGCTGTTTCATTGAATGTAAATTAGAATGTAGGTACTATCATTAACCTAACATTGATTTTTATTCGTAGAAAAAACTGCTTATTTTTATTTTCGGGAGTGATTCGAGTTCAAAAACAGTAGGTACCTACTTAGATACCTTTTCTTTATTAATCTGTTAAGGAGGTAAAGTTTGTAAATTTGTATGTAGGGGGTTGTCGCCGAAATTACTCATCCGATTTAAAAAAATCTTTCACAAATATTAGGATGGACTTTCATGAATGGACAAAGACAATTTTTTATAGGTTAGAAAAAACGTGGATTCACAATGATTGTTTAACTTGTTGAGCTTGACTAAATGTTATTTATCTGTGTTGAAATTGTTTTAGAATTAAACGTATTTAATGCTTTTCATATTTCAAATAATTATTACATTCTCTAAACACTTAAAATGTCACTAAGAAAATGGATTGTGGATAGGAATGAAGTCTGTTTAGTAATGTTTATAAATCAAAGATTTTAGACTGTAAACTCAACGATAAGTATACAATATGTTTTGAGCACTAATAATACAATTTATAGTCTGGAAAAGGTTTTACTGCTTATTGAAGAAGTTTTGTAACAAATATAATGATAAGAGTATCAAGATTCGTTTGTAGATTATATTATACTGAAAAAAAGAAAAAAGAAAATATAGGAAAACAAAATAAAAAACAGTACCCATTATGTGATTTACTATATTTTTCTTCGGGGTGTTTTTTTATTCACGTTATTTGTTTGACCCTATCGTGTCTAGTGGCAGAATTGAAATGAAATCAACAATACCAGATTCTTAATGGGGTTGATTTCTTTTATTCTCGTTATTGGCTTGACCCTACCGGATCTAGTGACGGAAATTAACAACGCAAAAAAATATTTTAATCAGATGAACTCATGAAAAAATAGCTTGAAATTTCGCAAATCTTGTTAGAACCCTTTTGATGAAAATAGGGTTGGACAAAAACTACATTTTTGCACCAAACGAAATCGAATCAAACTGGGACGTCATAGACAGCTCTCGATTCAAAGCGTTCGTTTATCACGGCACTTACCAGTTTCATGACTACTTAAAACTTTTGTATAACTAAAATCACTAAACTGGGTAACTGCTCTTGCAAGTAACTGTGTGTGACTGTGATGCTTGAAGACGTGCTGGGGTTATATAGGTGCATTGAGAGTTGCTCTGAAATCCGTATCACGGCCATCTTGGGAAGGTTACTCTTCCTTGATTGCGAATGTATACTTTTTTCGATACCTAGCAGACAGCAGGGTGTCTAGACAAATGCCACTTTCAGCCCGCACCAAAGACAACGTTTTTGGAAAAAACTATTTCTGTCGCATATTCTGTCAAACAAAAGGGTTTGACAAAATATTTTTTGTCTTCTCGGCGGTAGACAAAACCGTTGTCTTTGGTCTTCATGTTAAGCAGGTTGTTAGCGTTAACGACTGTGGAAAGATTGAATTGTACGGGAATGACATTAGCTGTGGAAATGTCACGTGACTGCTGCCAAGTTTTTCCTTTTCAAATTAGTTGTTAGCGTGAAAGGAAAACTAAGCGCGAGTTATTTGTCTAGAACCCTAGGTCTATGCAGATTAATACTTGCATATTTTGTTGATATTTATAATAATAATAATGCTGGATATATTTCACACAGCATCATCTAGCCCCAAACTAAGCGGAACTTGTATTATGGGTACTACATGACTGATATACTTATGACATATTATAACTAATTAACATATACATATTACATATTCATTACGGAATATGTAGGCGTAATATGTGGGATGTAAAAAAAAAAACTGAAGAATACAAAACAGCACAGCTGTTTAAAAATCTTGATAATTAAGAAAAATAATATAAATTATTTTATTTTATTACTTAGACAATAATATAACACCTCATATATTATTGTTCCTTTTTACATTTCTGGACTCCTGACTACCCCCTACTTTGTATATTCAAAGGTCGTTCAAGGTACATCAATTTCTGTCCATCCAAAGGTTGTCTAGAAGAGATAATTACTAGCGATAAAGCCGCATTTTGTACTTCCACGATAAGCTTATAATTTTGCTGCTTGTAGTTTAAATTTGTAAGCAACATGTTGTTTACAATAAAGTAAATATGTATTATATGTATCTGAGGTGTCCATTATTGAGATTAGAGTCGTGAGTGTGTTGGTCTTTTAATCTGCTATTAGATCAAAATTATGTTAATAGTCGTGGATTTACAAGTTTTTTATGAATTATTAAGTAACTGTTCAATAATGACTGTCAAATCGTTCAATTAGAGATGATGAGTTTATAAGGTCAGAGGATAAAATAATTGCTTCCGATGAAATTATTTCATTGCAGTAACAAATTGAAAACTTTTCGTATACCCTTAAAATGTTAATTTTTTTGTGAGCAGAATTTTTTTTTTTGGTTAAAAAATAATTATTTTAAAATAGACAACCAACAGACAGATCGCTGGCGAGCAAAAGGTGCGGTTTCGATTCCCGCTGCGGGACAAAGTGTTTGCGTGCTTTGCAGATATTTGTTCCGGGTCCAGACCCGTATTGTAGTACCGCGGTACTCTTAGTCCTGATACCTACAAAACAGGGAATCCTAGTGTCCCCTAGGGGGTCACGTTAAGACTGTAAGCGTCTGTTAGGTGTATAAGATAAAAAAATATATAATTGCACGGAGTAATTTAGCTTTAAAAAAATATCATAAGAAAATACAATATTTAATCAAGGATTTAAAATAGGTTTATAATTATTAATTACTAGCTTCTGACCACGGCTTCGCCCGCGTGGTATCGGATAAAAAGTAGCCTATATGTTATTCAGATGTATAAGCTTTATTACTGTAAAGTTTCATCAAAATCCGTTCAATAGTTTTTGCGTGAAAGAGTCACAATCATCTTACAAACTTTCGCGTTTATAATAGTAGTAGGATAAGTTATTATTATTTATAATTCGCGATAAGACCACCCATTTTACCTTTTATGTTTATGAATTTCTGTGTATTTGTTTTTTGCTTTGGTTTTTTAAAGAGTTAATCTATCTATCTGTCTTTTGTTATTTGATGAGTGATATTTTCTCATTTCTACATCATCTATTCAATAACCGGTAGAGCGCGGGAAATATTTGGTGAACAGCACAATTTGCTGTTAGGAAACGTAAAATACCTTGTATTATGTTACTATGAGGATAATCGCAGTTCATCTGTAAACACACGGGTTCGTATTATACGCAGCAAAGTTTAGATTTTATTTGTTGTAAATAAGTTTTATGTTATTTAGGAGTTATTTTGTCTTGTTAAGACAATTTCTTGAGGCGATATTTTTCTTAATATGTAGAAGACTGTTAATATGTATAATTTAATATAGTTAACTACAAAATAAATAAATTATCCAGCATTTATTTCATGATTGCGAGTTTAATCTTTTATGATATTTTGCTTAGCTTACTTCAAAATAATATATTCTTATTCTATTATTATATCTTATACTAAAATATAGTAAGTATGATCTATTTTAGACTAGTTAACTCGGTATATTTACGTTCTTTAAATTTAATGTATGTATCAAAATAAACAAATTTACAAAACATATCATAAATAAAACACGCATGTTATGTGTCCATGTCAGATAAACTCATTCTATGTAAGTAGGTTCAATTTGAAATATTTTTTTTAAATGTTGTACAATTAACAGCATAAAAATGTCCATCAAGCAATACTTATGATAATATTCGCCAAACGTTTTGCTCGAACAGTCTTTGGTGTCTACATTTGAATATACTAAAACTGATACTAAAACTGAGCCTTTTTTTAAACTTTCTACAACGTTCTAAATTCAAATTCAAACTACTAATCCCAGCTCAACGCAATAATATCCCGTATATTCAACTACATCTCTGCGCACTATTTTGAAACATTTTTTATGCTCTAAGCTGTTATTTGCAGAACCATCATTGCAAGTTAAAAGGGCATTAAAATTCATTACGCACACGCTTTGTTCAAGTTGGTAATTATGGGTGGTTTTCTAGCTTATTCTAACTTTTATTTCATGCTTTTGTTCTCGGCAGATTGAATCATTTAACTTGTTAATATTGAGTCATCAATAGTGTAGATACTTAAGTTTATTAAATCGTTTAGTAATAAATTATTATATAAACAAGTGGAAGATAAAATGTTGTGGTTATTAATTTTTTATGGTAGAAAACTGTGGTTTGCTCGTAAATTTCACACTCTTCATACTTGGATTCCCTGTACGTACCGTAAGTTTCAGGAACTACGAATACCGTGATATACCACAATACCCAGATCTAGGACAAATATTTGCAGAGAATGCAAACATTTGCAACTATTGAACCCGCACATCTTGCATCTCACAAATAAAGTTTATCTTCTTATTCTTAATAAGAATAAAAACTTTATTTAACTTCAAGAAGCAGTAGTATACTTAACTTGTAAATTCAACAACAATTAATGAAGTAGATAATAAAAATCAATTAAGAATTACAACAATGAATAAACAGCTTAAGAATAGGGTATAAATATGGTAGGTAATCTAAAACATAGTGGGTATTTTGGCAAAGGTAGAATACCGATAACTATGATGGTCCTTAAACAATACTAGGTTGCGGGTTCGATTCCCGCTGCGGGGCTCTACCGGATATGGGAATTTTCCCGGATTTGTAATATTTCCCAACTCCAGGACAACATCTTACAAGGTCAAGGTAGTTTAACCTCATAGCACTCTATTTATCAAAATTGTTAGAGCCACGAATCACTCAAACTCATAATCTTTTGTGGACAAAGAAAAATGTTACTACGTTTCAAAAAATCAAAATCAAAAATCGTTTATTTATCTTGATAAGTTTGAACCAAAAAATTACAAAAGAGACGTTCCTACATATTTACAGCAGGTTCTCATAAACTAGAAATAGGTACGATACCTTTTTCTAGTTTTTAAGTTTGAAAGTGATCCTTGTGATTTTAATGAATAAATGAATTTTCACTTAGACTTTGACTCGTATACTAACATTATAAATGCAAAAGTTTGTTGTTAATAATATCCGCAACGGCTTCGGCCAAAGTTTTAAACAGGCATAGTTCGTGATCTGGCACATAAGCTTTTTATCCGGGTACCACGCAAACGAAGCCGTGGGCAGAAGTAGTATAAGGTAAAAGGGGACCTTATCACCTACATTATATCATAATCTACATTAATAAGGTATACACGATTACCTTATTATTCTTTATGTAATATAATATATCAAACAAGAATAATAAAATAAACATAAAAGGGGACCTTATTACCTACATTATATCATTATTATTGGAGATTCATTATTAAGGTGTATATAAGATTACCTTATTATTCTTTATGTAGAATTATGTTTTGTATCAAACAAGAATAATAAAATAAACATGAGTTGAAAACTAGGCTGTCTTCACTATTTTTTACGATAATACCTTAGTAATTAGACTTTATTTTAGATTGTGGAAAGTTGATGTCTGGAGGTGACTCTAGATAGACCATTCGTCATGGCATACTTTTGGTGGGGCATATGGCCAGTGGGGATCTTAACAGCCTGTTGATGATGATAATGACCTTAATATAGTTTTATAGTCAGTTTTAAGTACTCTAACTTCGTACTAAATATAATTCTAGAATGGAGGACGATACTAAATTGTATAATTACAAAATTTAGGTGTGTCAATACAAATACTTAAACCCGTCGCCACAGATGACATCTAAGTCTTATAGAGTTGATAACGCTGGTCTCACGGACCGTTATTTTTGATCTAAGTTTATTTTCAATTAATTTATTAAGATGTAATGCGATTTTGTTGTAATAAACTAAAACTATTTTAGAAAACTTTGCACATATAGTTTTTAACTATGTAGTTTTACTTAGAATCAATCGTTTTTTTCCTCTAGAAATCGTGAATACCTTATTAATGTAGATTACTACATTAATAAGGTATACACGATTACCTTATTATTCTTTATGTAATATAATATATCAAACAAGAATAATAAAATAAACATAAAAGGGGACCTTATTACCTACATTATATCATTATTATTGGAGATTCATTATTAAGGTGTATATAAGATTACCTTATTATTCTTTATGTAGAATTATGTTTTGTATCAAACAAGAATAATAAAATAAACATGAGTTGAAAACTAGGCTGTCTTCACTATTTTTTACGATAATACCTTAGTAATTAGACTTTATTTTAGATTGTGGAAAGTTGATGTCTGGAGGTGACTCTAGATAGACCATTCGTCATGGCATACTTTTGGTGGGGCATATGGCCAGTGGGGATCTTAACAGCCTGTTGATGATGATAATGACCTTAATATAGTTTTATAGTCAGTTTTAAGTACTCTAACTTCGTACTAAATATAATTCTATAATGGAGGACGATACTAAATTGTATAATTACAAAATTTAGGTGTGTCAATACAAATACTTAAACCCGTCGCCACAGATGACATCTAAGTCTTATAGAGTTGATAACGCTGGTCTCACGGACCGTTATTTTTGATCTAAGTTTATTTTCAATTAATTTATTAAGATGTAATGCGATTTTGTTGTAATAAACTAAAACTATTTTAGAAAACTTTGCACATATAGTTTTTAACTATGTAGTTTTACTTAGAATCAATCGTTTTTTTCCTCTAGAAATCAGTCTTAGACAGTAATAACTCTTACGAAAAAACAAAAATATCTCTATTTTGTAGTATTAAAATGAATGAATGAAAATACTTTGTTGTACAACATAAGAAAAACATATCCAACTTAACAAAACTAAAAAAAACTGAAAAAACAATGGCCGGTTTTATCGCTTAGAAACCATCTCTTACAGACAAACTTTGGAAATAGAGAATTTTATGAGATTGTTGACTGATTATTTGTATTAAAACTATAATGATTTAACTTACGCAGTCGATGACACCGGTCTCATGTACCGAGTTTGCAGTAAAACTCCAGAATGTGCCCGCGTCACTGTCACATTTATCGACAATATGTTCAATGTTAACGCATCACTAGGTCTCACAGACACCAGTGGCGGGTTAATAACAAAATAGTTAACATCAGTGCTGAAATTAATTCAGTAGTTTTGCCCAGTTTGATGTTTTTATCAATTTTAACTATTCTTTAATGTTAGTATAGTTTCTTGAAAACCAGACGAGTTTAGACACCAATGTTTTGTCGAGAGTTTTTTTTTTAGACTATCCTCTGTCGGTGGCTTCGCTCGCATGTTACCCGGATAATAAGTATTCTATGTGTTATTTTAGATAACGAACAAAATATAGGTACTTCTTTTAAAGAGTGATATATATCTGAAGACAGATAAATTGACTAGGTACAAAATAATTTACAAAATTAATTCAAAAGAGCCCAAAAACGATTTTCAACGGGAACACAAGATCTATGTAACAGTTAGCTATGTAAACCACTGTAAACGATCTATAGATCATTACTAGAAGCGTTCCAATAATGTTAGCTGCTTTGCCACGCTGAATAGCAATTGACCGAGATAGATCGATCCATTTTTGTATATCGATTTTCTTGGCTCAGAAATCGATTCATCGATTAATCGACCTCAGATCACCTCACTACGTTGTACAATCAACTGTATTCTAATAGTCGCTGTGTTGGTATTACTGTTAAACCTGTTAGAATCTGATTATTCCGATCCACATGAATAAGCAATGAAATAGTTTCATGAGACTTACAAAGGGCGAACGAATAGAGTAATTTAGCCCTAAGCTTTTACTATTATTTATATTATCCTTAGGCTGTGTTGCAAATAGTTAAATATAAACGTTATATTCACACTTGCAATACCAGTAAAGGGTAAAGATGCTACATACTGCTCTTGTGGTTATTATCTGGACGACGGAAAGGTTGTTTCAAAACAATCGATTTTACGATGAGGATATCGCAACTTGTTTTTGTAACAGGAGTTTTTAATTAATATTCATTGTTTTTTTGATTAACTTTAGGGTAATCGCCCTGCTGGTCTCCCCAATGACCACCTCAATTAACCTATAGCTTCTTAGAGAGTTAAGCAGCTATTGGTCAATAAGTAAAAACGATGTCAAATTGAAGGCCGTGTTGGCCTAGTGGGCGAACCGGCATGCCCTATAACCAAAATTTCGAAGGTTCCAATAAGCGGCGATGGGCTTGCAACCTGTCACGTGGAATGCTTACTACTTGCAAAACGCGGGCATGTACCAAATGTAATGTTTGGACATGCCTCTGACTACCCCCTACTTGGTATCCTTAGAGATCTACTCACTGAGTATGTATCTGAGGATTTCCACCATGGGGAAGACAGTCGTGAGCGTGTTCGTTCGTTCGTTTTTTTTTAAATACTCAAGCCAAAACAACACTTATATTGAAGGGGTGAATATCCATTGATTTTTTAACTAACTTAAGGGTTATCGCCCTGCTGGTCCACACAAAATCTACCCGCTGAGTATGTAGTTGACGATGTCCAACATGGAGGTTACAGTCGTGAGCGTGTTTGTGTGTTAAATTATTGTTACACATCCACCTGTAATCTGTATAAGTGGTAGAGGCAATGTTTGATTGACGTAGCATGAGGTCAATATGGAGCAACTCATAAAACGCCTCGAGGTATGTGGTTTTATAGTAATTTGACCCCAAGGTCACGGATCATTAATATTTTAGAGCAAAGTAAATGGCGATAAAATATGGGTAATGGATTAATTATCATCAACAGCCTGAAGAAGTTGGATATTGAGACTTCTAAAGAAATGCAATGACGAAAAATCTTAGGGCAAATTCCATACACCGTCTTCCCGCAACCTACAATCTAATGTCATCTATGAAATCATCATCTCTATTATTTATTTTTTATTTTTTAATTATACTAACAGATAAAAAAAACTTAAATATAAGATATAAGTGCCGTGTTGGCCGAGTGGGTGATACCCCGACTTCTGATCCGGAGGTCGTGGATACGAACCCGGTGCACCAATGGATTTTTCCACTCGAATAATTTATCTGCGCATTAACACGTGCTCAAAACGGTGAAGGAAAACATCGTGAGGAAACCGGCATGCCCCAGATCCAAAAACTCGAAGGCATGTGCCAACAGTAAGTGTTCCAATAAGCGGCGATGAGTTTGCAACCTGTCACGTGGAATGCTTACTACTTGCAAAACGCGGGCATATACCAAATGTAATCTATGGACGTGCCTCCTACTTGGTGTCCTCAAATATCTACTCACTGAATATGTATCTGAGGATGTCCACAATGGAGAAGACAGTCGTGAGCGTGTTTGTTTGTTTATATAAGACATGTACAAAGGCGAGCTTAACCCTAACAAGAGTTTTCTTACAGAAAACCTTTGATGACTCTTATTCATAATCATTTCATAATGTTATCAGCATAATGAGATTTATCCGCCACTATATTTTGTTTTATTTTAGAAAAAGACTAGAGTTAATATACCGATTAAGATTCATACACGTATAGATTTGTTTTTAAGTGTCAATGAAATTATTTTACAATACAACATTCAAAAACCAAAGCAAAACAATAAAAAACAAGGGAAAAGCATGTTTTTTTTCCGCACCGTACTCAAAAAATCGTGCTATCTGGAAGATAGTGCTTTTTAGCATTAAGTTCGCCTATTTCCTACAATTATGTGTATTTTCTTATATCTAATTTTTGTCTGGTAGAGATCCCTATTTAGCAACATTGCCATAGTTTGTAGAAACTTAACTAAGCTGATGTGTTATTTTGTGTACAATAAAGTATTTTCTATCTATCTATCTATATCTATATATCTATATATCTATATATCTATATATCTATATATCTATCTATCTATCTATCTATCTTGAAAATGTTGACAACTTTAGAATGGAGAGAACTAATTATGTAAGAGAATGGTAATCAGCTATGAAGTGTATGAATTAGTTCACATGCTGGGTATGCAACGTTAATGTGCCCATTTGCTGGTTGACTGGGTTCGTTTGAAATTATCAGGGCGTTGTATTGTTTACTGATAACTTGTTAAACATATCTAATGAAGCGAGGAAAATGAATTTAAATTTTCGAGTTAAATAACGAATTTAGGGTATTTTGCATAGGTTTTTCCATGTTCACTGAAACTAGTTTATTTGATGAGACACTGCTTATACGGGTAAGGCAAAGAAGCATATCAAAATTTAAAAAAAAACTAAATCAAACAAACACGCTCACGACTGCCTTCCCCATGGTGGAATTCCTCAGATACATACTCAGTGAGTAGATCTTTGAGGATACCAAGTAGGGGGTAGTCAGAGGCACGTCCAAACATTACATTTGGTACATGCCCGCGTTTTGCAAGTAGTAAGCATTCCACGTGACAGGTTGCAAGCCCATCGCCGCTTATTGGAACACAAATTTTAATAGAACAGATTATCGAAAAGCAAACCACAAGTGGGCATTTTTATAATCTGTATTGAAACGATGTTGGTACCAACAAAGTCATACCGAGGCAGTATTAGCGGATTTTGGCGTGCAAACGAGTTGAATAATATCGATAATCCAAGCGCCAGAATAAAGATCAAAAAAAAAAACATCTTCATGTAAAATCATCGAATAAAAAACTAAGTGAATTTGACATTTAATTTAAAAGTGAATATAACGCTTCCTTAAAAAACCTTAAAAAATCAAGCAAATAACATGCCTTGATTTTTATCACACTCCATTCAGCTTTAGTGCGGTGCCAATCGAAAACAAGATGAACTCATTCACCTTGAAAAGATCGTTCAGTTCATACCGATCTTCTTATAGATGTGATCGTTCTGAATCACGTCAAGCGTTATGAAAGGTACGGTCAGTTTACCTACTACATAGTTCAACGTTTATATAGAATGTAGATTTGTCAAAACCTGATCAACCAAGGACAAATTATTAATAATAATAATAATATCTGTAATGTTTGCAGATAAGCCTGAGATTTAAATGAATAAATGGACATAATAATAATAGTTTATTTCAGATAATTTGATCCAAACAAAATCAAGTTACATCTTTTTGTCCATAATCCATATTAATAAGTAGGTAGATAATTAATAATTTTATTTAAACATATTATTAATAACAAGACTAAAGTATACGTACCTAGTATCCCTAACTAGTATGTGACTAAAGCGATCCATATAATTAAATTTCAAATCAAATATAGATGAGGATGGGATGAATCGTATCACGTTAATTTTTAGGATGTGCCATAGATGGAAAATGCAAATGAACGAAATTGGTTCACGTTCCTTTTTTTAAATAACTTATGATCAAATGATTTGTGGATTGATTGCCATCTCGATAGCCATGGGTTAGTGTGATTGCCCTGCTGGTAGGGATGTATTTTCACACATATCATAAAAAAAATCTGGTCACGTAATGTTTGCGGTTCAGCTATTTTGTAGCTAATTAAATGATAATTCAGCAAATAAATAAATAATGGTGGATATTAATCACACAGCATCATCTAGCCCCAAACTAAGCAGAGCTTGTGTTATGGGAACTACATGACTGATATACTACTTATATACTTTTTTTTAAATACATATATATTCTACATAGGAAACACACAGACCTAAGACAAATATTTGCAGATCATACAAACATTAGTCCCGCGACGGGAATCGAACCCGCAAACTTCTGCGTCTCAGGCGTGCTTTCGCCCATTGCGCCACAGAGGTTGCAAATATAACATGACACGCTTAAAAAAATAAATAGTTCTAACTCAGTGTAGAGTAGTAGTAAGTAGTGTTGGAATTTTTATCGATTATGATCTGTTCATGTATCTTGCAACCCCATCACATAATTTTATCAAAATGGAAAATGGTTAAATTGACACGGTATTTATTTATAAACTCGATGGCATGGTGGATAAAGGGCCGTTGAATCCCACTGCGGGACAAATATTTGCTTGTTCTGAAAATATTTGTTACGGATCTGGGGGTTGTTGTATGAATACACATAGTCCCTGATACCTTCGTCACAGGGAATCCTAGTGTGGGATCAGGACTATGTATGTGTCCAATACCCAATTGAGTATTCACTTAATAAATTAATAAACTAGCTTCTGCCCGCGGCTTCGCACGCGTGTTATGTTGATAAACCACCAACTTTTGAGTGTATCAAATTAGGGAATATTTGTTTTCCATACCAATTTCAGAACTTAATTGGAATAGTTTTGAAAAAATAAAAAATACATGTTATATTTTTTATTTTAAAGTTTATTTGTACCGAGTTTTGAGCGAATCTTACCATGGAATAAAAAAATACATAGAAACTTTACTACTCTGTTTAACCACCTTAGGGGTTGTCTTTCTATAATTACATTAACCTATGTATTATCCCAGAAACTCAACTATCTACATTTCAAATTTTGAGTAGCTACGGAGATACATGGTAACAAACATTCACACACACAAACTTCCGCATTTGATATTACTAGCTTTTGCCACGGTTTCGCTCGCGTGGTACCCGGATAAAAAGTAGATTATTTGTTACTCTAATGTATAAACTATATCACTGTAAAGTTTCATCATAATCCGTTCAGTAGTTTTTGCATGAAAGAGTAACAAACATCCATATCCACAAACTCTCGCCTTTATAATATTAAAAGGATAGGATATATAGTATGTTAATAAATGGTATATAAACTCGAGCCTGCGCTCTCTTATCAGATTTTCCTGTATATTTATTGGATGGAAAATGTTACATCCTGTAGATATGTCACTATTGCACAATTTGGACTAACAGAGATCCATCCTAGCATACCTGTTATCTCCGCTAAATTGTCGGAGCAATCAGGCTATGTTAGTCTGGTCATTATGTTCCTGACATAAACGCACAAGCTTATTCGATGTCGAAGGAATGTTACCATAATTAGAATCATGATCGTGTGTAGGATGGTTGGTACAAGATGAATTGGCGAACTAAATTATTATGTACAACTATGATAGTTTTAATAGAACTTCTGCTAGAAAATCGTTTTTTTTTGTACAAATTATGTGGTCACGAACATAAGGGATGAATTGGCGAACTAAACTATCATGTACAACTATGATAGTTTTAACAGAACTTTTGCTAGAAACGTGATTTTTTTGTTTGTTTCAACTATTGATTACCGTAATCTATGGACACTTGCAAAACCAGAGGTATCACTCGTGTCTTGCCGACCCTGAAATAAAACGGGTGAAAAATCACATATGCCTGTAATTTTACCGGCATCCATAACCTTCAAGAACACAGCAATGCGAGCATTTCTACTTAGGAGCAGAAATTGGTATGGTTTATGGGTACAAGCTTCTTTACTCTTTCACTTGCTAAAAGTCAAGTGTATGTTGCCCATAGTCGAGCGTAGGCATTAGAAGGTATTGCATAGTCTTTGTAATTTAGAACTAAGTAATTAACTTACCAGGCCACATGATGAAACAGTATTACAAGCAATTGAAAGGTCAAAGTATTGGTCAGGTTAACAACTTTCCGCTTACGATTTTTTTCAGTAGCGCTGGTAATCTTTTCTTAAAGTTTTGTAAAACGGGACGAGCAGATCGCGCTTGGTAAGGACCACGTCTGCCCAAAACTACTAAGTAGTTTCTGTCGACAATTCGCAGTATTGTCCCTTAACTCCTAATCGTTAAGGAGTCCAGTGGCTTACATCATCGACACAGCAGTATGAGATGATAACTCCTATACGCAAACACCTGAATAAGTTATAAAAAAATAGTTGCATTCACTTCATTGAGATGAAGTGAATGCAACCATTTTTTTAACTACTTAAAAGAGGGAGGATGATAGAATCTCAGGGAAATCAAGGGGAATCCTCAAAAAATACAGGCACGTATATATAAAAATACAATACCTATATGGAGCGTTTTTTTATTTTTTCATAACTTATTCAGGTGTTTGCGAATAGGAGTTATCATCTCATTCTGCTGTGTCGATGATGTAAGCCACTGGACTCCTTAACGATTAGGAGTTAAGGGATAATACTGCGAATTGTTGACAGAAACTACTTAGTAGTCTTGGGCATACGTGGTCCTTACCATCAAGCGCGATCTGCTAGTCCCGTATCTTGATATGAGTATCAAAATAAAATGAATTGTATTTGTTAGATGTCAGATATTCTATCATAAATGATTGTAATAGCATATTTGTGGAAGGCTCATCGCCAGTGTACATCTTCAGCTGCTGATGATAATAATGACAATGATTGTTATATTTCAGCAGAATTTAGCAATATTGCCGGCAATGTGTTACAAAACAAATATTGCATAGCCTGTATACACGACTTTATCGAACTAAAAACCATTTGATTACAGCATCATAAAATGTCAGTCAGGACATCTAAGTACACTATTAACGATATGAGACCAATTATAATTAGTGCAGATTGAATTCTGCGGCTGAGAGCATCCTTGGACGGTCCCTTCATAGTTTAGCATAGTTTAGACTTGAGAATTTAACCGTTTCTGATCGACTGTCTACGCTCGTGCGCTTATGTGCAGGCAATGCATCAAACATCTGCAGAGATGCGACGCGTCGCCGCGGCTGGTCAGAAATTTTCAAAATTGTTTAAGCAAAAAAATAAAATATCTAACTTAACATACAGTAGAAAAAGACATCTTGCTTATAGATATATATTGTAATGCTGAGAGCTTAGTATCTAAGAGATATTGTCGGCTTCATTACTAGGTTAGGCCTGTATCGAGGAAGCCTTAATACGAGAAGAAACAAATGACAATAAAATAAAATCCTGTCATATCCTACTTAACCTATCCTTCTAATATTATAAACGCGAAATTTTGTGAGGATGGATGTTTGTTACTCTTTCACGCAAAAACTACCGAACGAATTATGATGGAACTGTACAGTAATATAGCTTATACGTCGGAATAACACACACGCGGGCGAAGCCGTGAGCAGAAGCTAGTAAGTAATAAATAAATAATGCTGGACATTTTTCACATAGCATTTAGCCGCAAACTAAACAACAACAGAGAACTTGTATTATGGGAACTACATGACTGAAATACTACTTAATACTTTTTTGTAAGTACATAAATTATACATAGAGCACACCCGGACCAGAGACATTAGCTAATCGTGCAAACATTTGGCCGTAGCGGGAATCGGGCCTTCGCCCACTGCGCCACAAAGATCGTCAAATTATTGTGCTAGGCTGACAGTCTGTCGTAAGTAAAGGTATATAATAATTTAGTATTATATTAAGGGGTTATAATCACCTTTTCTGACCGGATCTCTATGCTAGCCCAAATTGTCAACGACGCAGCTAGAAACTCCTGTTCCTTGCAAACCTACCGAATCAAACATATCTAAATGATGTGGGATATACTATGATATCGCCCTAATCTGCTGATTAGTAGTGATAATTAGTTGAACCAAGGGAAGCAAAGGACTATCCAGGCAACACCTGAAGATGAAATCCTAAAGCTTCACTACCAATTGTTCCAGAGATACTTGTCTCGAGAGATGCCAGGGTAGAGAGGGACTTCCTCGTAGCCCTAACTAAACGCCTAACAACTCTGTGTTAAAAACACCTGCTACTGAATACGTCAAAAGAAATTACTACTAATTATGTAATTGTGCTATTATTTTTTTTATTGGGACGATCAATGATACAGTGACTACAGCTTCTTTTTTTATTTTTCTGCTAATACAAACAAGAACCAAGCGCATAAATTGGTCTAAATACATAGTAAAATGTCCGTAATAAAACTTTATTGGAACATTAAATTATTCACGCGCTTCTAAAGGCTCGTCCATTGCTATGGATGAGTGCATTCATGTTAGATTAAAAATACTGAATATGATAGTTTGGAAATATTTTACATTAGCCGTGTTAACCTAGTGGGTGGTACTCTGACTTGTGAGCCGGAAGTTGTGGGTATAAATCCGGTTCAATGGTTTTTTTTTTAATGTATTTGCGCATTACGCATGAACGTGACAAATGACAAATGTTAATAGTTAGCATTCCATATGACAGGTCGTAAGCCCATCGCCTTTTGTTGTAACACAAACTGATGGCACATGCCTTTAATTTTTTGGTTCACTTGGGCATGCCAGTTCCTCATGATGTTTCTTTTGAGCAAGCGTTAATGCGCACATACATTTTACGCGTCGAAAAATCCATTGGTGAATGACCGTATTCGAACCCACGACATCGTTGTTCCGTCCATCAGGCCAACACGGCTGTAGAAAGATTTATATGAACAATCATAATATAAATGCCGAGTACCTACCTACAGTTATTTTAATTATTTAATATCGTACGCCAATTAAAAACACATATTCTCAGAAGATCATTGTATTTCTTGTAATACTTACATTCCAAGCTATTTCAGATCAACAATTGCGATACTTACCTCGAGCAATAATTAAATAGAGAGCTTAGATCTTAGCTCGAAACAACGAGTATGAATAGTGGACTTGAGTCACGTTCATACTAGTAGAGCATACCTTCGTCACGAATAGGCCATGAAAAACAGCGGTATTATATATCAAAATGTTAACTAAAAAAAATAGTTATCATCTGATTACTTTAAGTGTGGGTTTTAACTTTACAACCTAATCAAAAGGATTTAAATACAGAAAGAAAATATCTTCACTTCGTTAAAGCCCATTATTTCTGAAACTGCCTTTTATCGAAATGCGGTTTAAAGAAAACGATTTGTCCATCCACAAGGATGGTTTTTAGATAGGTTTTATTACCAGAATTCAATAGAGGATGCTGCAAAAGACGATGAAAAATAAGTAGGAGATTTAAAATTTTTACAAAAAAATATCTGAGGACGTCCATTTTGGAAAATACAATTGTGGGCGTTATTGTTCATATTGTTTTTCTTATTACTCTAACAATTTTCAACAGCACACACAAAAGGCTCCTTCGTTCTACCACCACGAACCAACAGTATCTCGTTTACCTTTAGTATCTAATTCTATTGTAAGAACAACCTACCTATTTATTTAACTGAACAATAAAAGGCCTACACATATTGACCAATCTCATCTTAATTGCGGCATTCATATTGTCAGTTACTTATCCGTGAAGCTAAAGATTAATACCAAGATACATAAAGACGAAAATGGAGAAACTATGATCTCACAAAATAATAATAAAAACTGTACAGATTCAGATACATTTGTGAAACCGGGAATTTTCACGTACCGTTGGAATTGAATTGGTGAAGGATAGATAGATAGATAGCGATTTATTAAAACCACAAAAAAACGGCCAAGTGCGTGTCGGGCCATGCACAGTGTAGGGTTCCGTAGTTGCGCATACCCCACATAATATATAGGAAAGGTACCCTAAATGTTTATGACTTTGTCGGCATGAATAATATTATATTTTACCCATGCAAAAAAATTACACCTTTCTAAGCCGTGGACAGACGGACGGACATGGCGAAACTATAACTATCATGACCTCTGTGGCGCAATGGGCGAAGGCGGCCTGAGACGCAGAAGGTTGCGGGATCGATTCCCGCTGCGGGACAAATGTTTGTACTGGTTGTTTTCTATGTATAATATGTATGTATTTACAAAAAAAAAGTATATCAGTCATGTAGTTCCCATAATAAAAGCTTTGCTTAGTTTGGGGCTAGATGATACTGTGTGAAAAATGTCCAGTATTATTTATTTCCAGAATTTATTTATTTAAAAGGGTTCCTTCTTAACTACGAAACCCTAATAAAAAGTAAGGAAAATTATGGTAAGTACGACAATGTCTCTTACGGCATACGTGTACATAACTTCGATTAGCACCATGGTTCAATTACCTGAATTACTGGGGTATTCCCGCTAATTAGGGATAAGACCGCCCACTCTACAACAATATCAAAGTTTGCAGTAAAGTACTGCTGTAGATGTGTATCTAAGCTGTAATATTATTTGGTATGATCTATCTATCAAATCAAATCATTTATATGGGTACTAAGATGTTAAATTTATAATAAAGTATCACTAAAAACAGCTTCAAACCATTTTAGTATATTACGACCACAGATAATATAATATTCGCTACGACTATACCACGTACTATACTGCTGACGTTTCATAGGCCGTAAATTCCTCGTGAGCACTGTTCGCGACCATGCATAAAGCATGCAAATATTGTCTTAAAATCTAGCCATTAAAATCTTCAGTTCAGTTAAAATCTATCTATCTATATTTTGTAGTTAACTGGATTACCCATTGCGTAGAGTTTTCATTTGGCTGAAGCATGATTGAGATAATTCAGCTTTATAACCTTGAATATAATCAAGACTGTCGAAACAGGAACTCATTAGACATATTTGTATGACTGCTAAAATACAAATCTTGTATCAACGCAATAATGGTAAAAACAGTAAAATAAACTTGTTGACTCTTTTGAGAGCAATGTATATAAGTATTTACTCAATACATGTATTGCTTCCATATAGTTATAAAGTTGTTAAACTAGTATGTACAAAAAATATGAAAATTCACCAAACATATTGCTACAATACCTGCATTCTAATAACAAAAATGTTTGACGATCAAACACACACACAGACTACTTTTAAAACAAAAGGGCAAGAGAGTAAATGTGAAAATTGTCTCCGTAATGCAGACAATATTCACATTTCCAAGGTTCGTACGAATTAGGGTTTGAAGAGCATATGCTTTAAAGGTTGCAAAATTATCATTGTTTTTAAGAGGTTAAAATTTTAACCTCTTAGACTTTAGATACTTTGACTGTTTTTGATTACGAGAATTGAGCTTTAGGTCAAAAAATATTCTACAATAAGCGCTTGGTTAAAACGAGTTATCCGAACAAAATGTGTATTTTTCTAATCGAATTATACGACTTTTAGTTCGGTTGTTAGATAGGTTTTATGACCACAAGACAAAGCGGTTCGCTGAAATACATAAAACACGTCAGAGTTGCAAAAAAATGCAAAAATTATCATGATTAAAATGTTTAAATATTTTTTTCATATTTAACTTTTTCTTGTATTGTTAGCATGTTTTTAATGAGTTTATATACACTTCGCATTATCCCTTATTTCAACCACATCCTCTCTTCACATTATTTTTCATCGAGACCATCAAAAAGTTGCCAGAAAGAGATGTTTTTAGTGATATGGCCAACCATTTACCACAACTTAGGTTATAAGTACTTAAGTCTTATGTATGTAAAATGATTTTTTATTCTTTTCTATACCATAATTTATTTATTTATTTGTGTCTGGGTGTTATCTATGTATAATATTTATGAATGTATGTCTGTATTAACAAAAAAAAGTACCTATATAAGTAGTACGTATATCAGTCATGTAGTTCCCATAATACAATCTCTGCTTAGTTTGAGGCTAGATGATGCTGTGAAATATGTCCAGCATTAAAAAAAAACTATCCATCTTCATAATATATTTAACAATTTGAGGAATTTCACTGTGAGAGTATATTTAATTACATGTTTTTTGCGTATGTCTGTGTCTCTTTAGTCATAAGTGACTGACATTATTAGTTATTTGTCCATATCTGTGGATATTTGTAACATCCTTACGTTCACTTTCGATATTACTCATCTATAATACCTATATATTTCATCATAACTAGCTTAATATCTCTCTTTCAACGATATTATACATATAGGCTTGTTTTTTTTTAACTTGCGAGACAAGGAGCCAGTGTATGTGTTTGGGATAAGAGGTTGTTTTTTTGTTAGTGTGTTTTACTATTTTTTCATCACTCATACTCACATACTCAACTCGAAGCTCTTTAAAGGCGATTTATGAAACAAGAGTCGTAAGTGTATTTTGAAAAACGAACGAGTCTACATTCGTAATAGTATTATGCTACAATGGAATACAATCTCCATGGACAATTCCTGTTTCTATTTAAAAATGGAACAGGCCACAGTCCGGTTATGAAAAAAATAAAATAAGCGGGAAACGAACATTCTTGAAAATTATTATTATTTCCTTGCATTCGTGAAAATGCAGTGTTATTCTCGAGTGTGATTAGATCCTTGGTCCTTGTATCTATACTAATAGGTTGGGGAAAAAGTTTCTTCGCATTTTTTAAGAAAATTCAAAACATTTTTTAATATAGTTTATTTACATTTAACTAAAGTATGTAGGTACCATTTTGTTCGATAACTTTTTGCCATTTTGTAGGCAGGGACATGATCCCATTGCTATAAAAACTTTGGGGCTTCTGTTCAAAATACCGCGACAAGTGGTTTTGGCAGTCCTCTCGTGATGTTAACCTGACACTGCCTAAAGAATTCTGAAGAGACCGAAACAGGTGGAAATCTGAAGGTGCAAGGTCAGGACTATACGGCGGATGCATTAACACATCCCAGCCAAACTCTCTTAATTTTTGCTGAGTGGCTAAAGATGTGTGAGGTCTAGCGTTATCATGATGAAAAACCACACCCCTTCTGTTGATTAACTCCGGCCGCTTTCTCTCAACTTCTTGTTTTAATCTCATCAGTTGTTCGCAGTAGAGTTCAGAATCGATGGTCCTGCCTGGTGGTAACAGCTCATAATGAATAATGCCCTTCCAATCCCACCACACACACAGCATCACCTTGTTGCGAGTTAACCCGGGTTTCGCCACAGTCTGTGAAGCCTGACCGGCCTTTGACCACGACCTTTTTCGCACGTTCTTGTCGTACGTGATCCACTTTTCATCACCAGTTATCAGCTTCTTCAAAAATGGTTCGGTTTCATTACGTCGTAATAAAGAATCACAAATGAGAACACGGTTCATTAGGTTTCTTTCAGTGAGCTCGTGAGGTACCCAAATATCGAGCTTTTTTGTGTACCCAGTTTTTTTCAAATGCGCCAAAACTGTTTTGTGGTCAATTCCCAGTTCTTCAGCTACGTCGTAACTACTGATATGCCGATCTTGCTCCACTTTTTCAAAAATGGCATCCATTTTATCCGTAATAGGGCGACCAGAGCGACGTGCATCTTTGACATCAAAATTTCCGGATTGAAAACGCTTAAACCAAATTTGTGCTACTCTCACAGACACTGCACTAGGTCCATAAACATCGCAAATTTTTTTCGCGGCTTGCGTTGCATTTTTACCTTTTTTGTAGTAAAATTTTAAAATGTATCGAATTTCTTCATTAGATTCACTCATCTTGACAGTACGAAAAACAAATAAAAATCACACATTTTCCTAATTTGAATTTGGAATTATCTTCTTTAAAATTTAAACTTTTAATGATACCAAAACCAGCCAGATACAAATAGTATAGCCAAAGAGATTTTATTACAAGTTCATACATACAATAATGCGAAAAGACTTTTTCCCCAACCTAATATATCAGATTAGTTCAACCGAAAGTAGGTACGGTATTTTGCAATAATTTTTACCTAAATTAGTTTTAGGTGATCCAGATCCAATGCCTACTCAAAGATGGCGTCTCAGTAAGCTTTTACGGCGTTAGCAATAAGTGAGATATGGATGAGTATATACAAAGTGTATGTTTGTCACCTGATTTTACTGAAACAAAACAAACAAATACGCTCACGACTGTCTTCCCCATGGTGGACATCGTCAGATTTTTTTTGAGGAATCCAAGTTGGGGGCCTAGGGAGTAGTCAGAGGTACAACCAAACATTACATTTGGAATATGCCCGCATTTTTGCATATTAGCATTCCACGTCACAGGTAGCAAGCCCATCGCCGCTTATTGGAACAGTAACTGCTGGCACATGCCTTCGAATTTTTGGTTCTATGGCATGCCGGTTTTCTCACGATGTTTTCCTTCACCGTTTTGAGCACGTTTAACTGAAATTATAAGCATAAACCGACACCCAACATATTTAAATAAAATACTTTACAGCACACCAAATAATAAACTAACTTAAATCAGTACATAAAACTTCGACAACGTTGTACAATGGGCGGTCTTGTCGCTAATTAGCGATCTCCACCAGAAAACAGACAACCGTTGTATGGAACGGACTGTACGAAAGATCACAAGTGTTTTAATTGGTACCACATACTATGAATATACTATATTAATTAATACATAAAATATACCTACATTATGATTACATACTTAATATACCTACAACCATTGTATGATACATAATATAGAAGACAGAATCGGGCAACAGTTAGCGACTCGAGGTCATGTAGTGCTCCGTGACCAAGGATTTAAAAAAACATACATACATAGTCCTGACCCTACACTAGGATTCCCTGTATTTAAGGTATAAGAACTATATTAGCCTAGTAAAACAATATCATAATTAACCAATATTCGTAATATATCCGGTATCCGGCTGTGACGTAAGACGCATATTCTGCAGATATTTCTTCTGATTGTGGTTGTTGTGGTAACTTGGTTATACTAAGAGTTCCTGATACGATACAGGGAATCCTAGTTATTCGTTATTTATTACTGGTATTTTTATGTCTCGCAGCGGGAATCAAACTCGCACTTCTTGTGTCACCGGCTACACATTTCCGCGCTATTGAGCTCGCTAATTTGAGCTCACCAAATGCGCGGTTAAATCAGAGAGGTCTCAATAAAGTTCTCAATTAACTTTAATATAATTATTAAAATACTGATCGTATTATAAATTTAATTGCTCAAATTACACGTTAAAATATATTGCAGATTTCTAATTATGTTTTATTTTTTTTGATCTTTGCAATTATTTCGTAAGTTTGACGATTGACCTGGCAACCCACGAATTGAGTTATGTTCTAACATATAATTATAGGATACTAGGTAGCGTAACTTGGATCACGCGCGATGAACTAGACGCCGTAACTTTCGTTTGCGTTTTCATACAAAACAAACTAAATAAATATTAGACGTAAAATGTCAAAAAACCGACTTACTCACGTGCTCACTCACGTTTTTTTTTCACTCGGAATGACTAGGAATGATCTCTTTTGAATAAAAAACTAAAGTAAAATATCCCACAAAAAATGTTTCCGCTATTCATGGATCCATAAGATGATGATGTTTTTTGAGGATTACGGGAAAAAAAGCAACCTCTCAAAAATAAAACTTATATGGAACCATTCCGGAATCATTATCTATACAACAACAAAAGAATCATCAAAATCGATTAACAATTGGCGAAAATATCAAGTAACAAACATATTGAACACAATAACGAATTGAGAATGAAGCCAGTATTTTGGGAACGCTTCCGCCTTGTAGTGATCTGGATCAGTTGAGCTATCTATAGATCGTTTGCAACGGTCTTTAGATAACTAGCTGTTTTATCTGTATTTTTTGTATATACCTACTTGTACATAGTTGTATGAATAAATGTATATTGAGAATCTATTCCACACGAGAGACGTGTTCAGATAAATAAATTCTCGTTAGGTATTTTTTTTCTTTACCATTTTTTTTGTTGCATAATTCTAGCTTCATACTAAGAGTCCATGTATCAGAAACTACGAGTACCGTGGTACCACAACACCCAGACCCAGAACAAATATTTGCAGAACATGCAAACATTTGTGAAATGTAGCAAGAACCGATCCCACCTCTCTTACCACCTCGTTACTTGCCCGCCGCGCCAGTGAGGTCGGTCCATTATGTAGGGTATTCATAACGGTAAAAGAGGGGTAGTCAGGGGCACGTCCAAAGATTACATTACACATGCCCGCGTTTTGCAAGTAGTTAGTATTCTACGTGCCGAGCGCACATTCTAGAACATGCCGTTTTCTTTACGATGTTTTCCTTCACTCTTTTAAGCGGACATAAAATAATTGGTGCACGTCCGGGTTCGAACCTACGACCTCCTGGTAGGAATTCGGAGTACAGCCCACTAGGCTAATACGGCACATTTGCAAATGAAGCATATTTATTATCATGGCGATTTTAGTCGTGAGCGAGTTTGTATCATGGTCATATAATTATCTAGGTTACAATCAATAAAAGATGTGTTATAAATCAATTCACTGCAAACATTTTAAAACAAAATTCATCCATGCCTTTTTAAAGCTTAAAATCGTTTTAAATTAGCATTTCATACATATAATCCCTGTACAACTTGTATAAACGCACTAATTGCCTCGACCTGCGAACAAACTGTTTTCATTAAAAAAGCAATCAGTGATGCTACCTTAATTACGTATGCGTGATCTCATTTACCGTACATCTGTCTTTATGTCTGGCGCATTGAAAGGTATAGAAGGATAGTCAACATGTATTAAGGTGGACCCGCATTTGTGACATGATTTAAACGTATCTAAGCTCTATGACGCTCTAAGAGTCTAAGCTCTAAGCTCTGTGACGTGGAAAATGCCTACGTGTGACGCAAGCGTTAACTGGGTATATATCGCGCAAAGAGTAATTACTCCTGTTTATCATATTTTTTAAACTAGTATCGATCTCATAATGACATTCTCTTGCCAATACATCTATGAAATGTTGTTTATTTACTATTTTGTTTTACGATTATCCTATAAAACCAAAAACCTAAAACTGTAGTGGTTTGTATCTTAAAAACGTATCGAACTCTATGTCTTTTAATCCTACGACGCAGGTCATGAGATCTTAGCCTTGTGTTTGTTACAATTTAATTCCAATTTGATGAGACTGTGTCTGGGACATTGAGATCATTAGACCTAGCTTTATTTAGGATGCTGTGGATTTTAATCTGCATTCAGGTATAGAAAATTGCAACTAAACTAGAAAACTAGGCAAATTTCAAGGTTCCAGTTATAATCTTTTATCAGTTCCTAAATAATAAATAATATTAATACACAATATAGATAAAATATACCTGGCTATGTATGTGTATATTGGGTGTGGGTACCCACACTAAGATTCCCAGTCGTGGGTATTAGGAATTACGAGTGCTGTGGTAATACAGCACCCAGACTCCAGATCTGCAGAATATGCAAGCATTTGTCTCGTAGCGGTAATAGAACCCGCACCTCTTTTCAATGTAACATTAATATAAATATGAGTAGAATAGTTATGTCATCGCCTACATGCTTTTACTGAGAATTAAATAAGCTTTTTGGAGATCACCGAAATTTAAATAAAAAAATGATTATTTTGGTTTTATAGAACCGTTATGGTCTTGTACAGCGACTTTACATGAAGGTCGTGGGTTCAAACTGAGTCGATCACCAATGGAAAATGTGATAAAAGTCACAGGAAAGTTTCTGAAAGAGACAGTTTTATCATAGTGGTATATTCAGAAGGAATTGCACATATATCAGCAGATGATGAGATAAGACTTTTGTTTATGACACATATTTCGAGCAAAGTGGGCACTGAACCCAGTGGCGAAGTAGTTATTGCACCCTAATACTAATGTTTACCAGCTCATTAGGCGATCTAAACATTTTTGGTTTCCTGGAGCGCATAAAGGAACTCGATCTTTTTTCACAAAAAATATTGTATGATAACAAGATTATTAAACTTCGCGTAAAGATTGTTTTTAAAAACATGATAATCATTAAAAACATGAAACTATAATGAACTCGACTTAATAACGACTATTTTACAAAACAAATTGGTGACTTATTTACTTATATTTGAACCGGCCATTTTCATTAACGAAGCACCAAGTATCCAACATTCAAAGATTATTCGCTTGCCCAATGGTCTGGTCTAAAGCACTGTTTTGTAAACGAAATGGCTAGACCACTTACTAAGAAGTTTTCCAATGAAACTTTTTTCTAAAAGCACTCCAAAAGAAATTAAACATATATTTACACTAATATTTTAAAATGGTCAAGTTTGTAAGTTTGGATATAGGAGGTAATCTCAGAAACAACTTATCCGATTTCAAAAATTATTTCACTTATATTAAGAATTGACCTTCAGAGTGGATTTAAGCGGTATAATTAACCCGTTAAAAAAAGGGATTTTCGTAAAGACCAATTCTGTCCGCTGTCACATCACATTATAAATTTGGAGGTGACAGTTACATAAGCTGTCACAAATCGCGTTCCTTTCTTGGCATGGATACTAGTCGCGAGGCAGAGTTGTGACAACTAGCCACAGAAGCCATAATTAAGTTACTAGACCCAACCAACGGGAATGCGCTCTTCTCTCAAGTGAACCAGCTATTCCCTTCCAAAAGTTATAATCGTTGGCTCACGCCTCCTGATTTACGATGAGACTCGTAACAAATTATTCAGACCAACCTATTCATTTCCAAAGCACTTTTTGAACAAATTGAAAGCAATGATGTTGAATATTTACGACCAGTAGGTACTTATAAATTTAATATCAGTTTTGGCTCGTATTCCAGAATATAAATTCTATATTTATATACTCAAATACCTATAAATATACCTTTTATAGGTTGGGATACAAACATACTAACATCTAACTATCTAAAGACCGTTGCAAAGGATCTATAGATAGGCCAACTAATCCACTAACTGAGCACTACCAGATGGAAGCTTTCTCAAAATGCTAGCAGCAACGCCCCGCTGAATGGCAATGCATTGTCCCAGATAATAGCCAGCTCTCCGGGTCACGCCTCGCTCCAACCAGTCGACCTAAAATACTGAATACGCGAAGGGTCCCCCATACTTTCCTACTTCCTACTAATAAAAACAAAAGTTTGTGAGAATGGATGTTTGTTTTACGCAAAAACTACTGAAAAGATTTTGATGAAACTTTACAGTAATATAGCTTATACATCAGAATAACACATAGGCTACTTTTTATTCGGGTACCACGCGGGCGAAGCCGTGGGCAGCTAGTACTTATATCATTACATATCAGTATTATTATTAACATTTAAAAAAATCAATCTGTAAAAATCAAAATGGGTCACGAGGTCCTACAACAGATTGTAGATTTTGTCGATCACCCTTGAATCAAGATATATAAAATGGCCTGTACATTCACTCAAATTACTAATTCTACTCATTCGCCACACTAGGTAATTCAAGTCTCATAGCAACGGCACTAGACTCGTCTCTCTTTTAATTACAGCACCATAAATGACAGCCATCAATCATCACTAATTAACTAAATCAACATAAAGCCCGTGTAAGGGCAGTCGACATCGCATTGTCGACCCTTGTTTGTTTATGTGTTAACTATATACAACTGGGGCAGACGATTTGTGCGACGAGCTATGAACCTTGCTACGAGGAATTCTATATTGCAAAAAGCGGGCATGTGAATCCTTAATGTTTTGACATATCTGTAGACGGTCCTGCAAATAGTTTCATCATAATATCAATGTACTGAGTTTACATCTGAGATTTTTCACATAGATGGTCGTATTGTAAAACAGGTATTTTCACGTATCGACTAAGTTTCTACTCATTCCGAGAGTCTTCATCAGACGACGCTACTGTCCCTGCGCGTCCTGATACAAACCATGAGATCCATAGTAGAAAATAATAATAGTTATTTTTTAAAACTGCGTCCGTAAAAAACTACTTTATAGAAACCTATCACGGAACCTTCTTTGAACAATCGACGAAACAAAAACAAAGACGCTCACGACTGTACTCCCCATGATGTACATTCTCACATACTCAGTAGATCTTTATGGATACCAAAGAAGGAGGCATTTCCATAGATTAATTTTAGCACATACGTTGCAAGCCCATCGCCACTATTAGGAAAACTAACAGATGGCGAATGCCTTCGAAATTTCAGCTCTAGGCTATGCCGATAAGCACATACATTTTTTTATTACAAAAGTAAATTAGTGCACGACTGGGTTTGAACCCACGACCTCTAGAATGGAGGGGCCTACTGCCCACTAGGCCAACACTGCTCTTTAATCAGCAATCGTTCGACAGAAAAAGGCTCATAGACAAACTAACTACCAATGAACCCCTAACACATCACATATTCGGCTTTTTACGTACAAAAATAATAATTTCAAATTCCTCTCTTACAGTTCTAGGTAAGTTATCTGCTATACGAGATTAAATTCCTAGCGTAACATCAGATTCAGCGTTGATGATCCATATAGAGTGGTGTAATTCGCAAAATAGCTAACGGAGATCCTACAAAGCGCCGGCGGCGGTCTGCGCAGACGTGCAATACTTTCGAAATTAAAGAGGTTGCATGAAAAAAATATTGTAGACTTGAAACTAATGTGAACACAGAAGTTGCTTCAAATCGCACTCTTGTTTTGTGTATTTTGGTCATTTATGGCATTTTGGTGCACCAATCGGTTTTTTTACTCAGTGCTCAAAACAAAGAGAAAACGTCGTGAGAATATCAGCATGCTTTAGAAGGCGGTGTCATCGGCAAATATTACAATTAGTGGTGGTAACTTCCAATCGACCACGTGGAATACTGATAACTTTACAATTTTGATTTTTATCTTATTGATAAACATTACACTAAGTATTGATTTAACGATTTTTATCGACAGGAATTAGAAGGGAGAAGGTATTTTTAACATATATTTTTTTTAATATTGTTTTGTTATTTTTACATGTTGGTTATTTTTACTAATTAGGTAATAAATTAAACAATAAGTTCAGAAATAGTTACAGTAAAAAAGTGAGGACATAGAAGTTGCGCAATCGAAACCACATTAAATTGATGCAAAATCGTCCGTCTGTCCAGCCCCTTGCATGCTCAAAACCGCAGGCTAGAATAATCCAGCTCGCCGTACACTGCACGACCTATTACGTAGTATACTTAAAATTAAACTTGCGTAAAGTCTAGTCCACAATAACGTGAGTTCTTGGATTCTGATAGCTATCGTTTCGATTGTTGCCGTTTTTAGTCTCGTATTTATGTGATTGCAATAACACTACACTACAAAGCAAACATGTAAAAAGCATGTATGGGGCAAAATAACCAATTTTTTACTACTAAAAAATTGGTAATATGGTATTACTAGGTAGATACGGCATACTGTACGGCATATACATATACGGCGTTAGTATATACTAGGTATATACTAACTCTACCACAACCAAGAATCACAAAGCTTAAAAAATATTTTTCGGTGTCGTTATTTTTTAACCAAATAAATGTACACATGGCGGGCATCTGCCAAGTGTGATGTTTGGAAGTGTATCTGACTACCCGCTACTGTATCCTCACAGATTAACGTTCTGAGTATGAATCTGAAAATGTCGTGTTTGTTGTTTTTTTTAACCATCTCTTTTTACTATTTGGTATTACCTGTCTTTACATTATATTTGATCAAGTCCGTCCAAAACATACAACGACCCACAAATCCTACAGTGGATTTATTGTAATGATCGTGATCAAGATTGAATAAGCACAAGTATGACACGTTGTGAATGCATCTATTTCCGATTACAGGTCGATATGGGAGGTCAAGAACTTTAAGTAGTGATGTTACTTAAAATGATCTACAAAATCACTTTGTTCACATTTTGTGAACCAATTTGTTAAGGAAAAAGATGACTTTATCGGCCATTTTCCTTGCCTTTAAAATATGGTATACATTATTTTACTTTAAATAATGTATACCATATTTTAAAGGCTGCTTTGGGCAAATAAAATATGAAAGCTTTTTATAATTACCACTGAGCAGGTATTCGGTTTCCTTAAGACAAAGCATTAATTTTTTTTTCCAAAATTTTGAACTCATTATGATTCAAAATATACATATATTTTCGATCTAACCAGGATCTCATAGCTTCCAAACCTAGGTACTACCTACTAACTAACAAATTGATAGCGTATTCACAGCTTCAAAAGTTTAAAAGTTGTGATTGTTTTTAATCAAAAGTTGACTTTATAAATTAAAAGCCAACAGTTGCAGACATTGTCCTAACCCAATACTAAGATTTCCTGTATCGTGGGTATCAGAAACTACTAGTACCATGTACTTCAATATCCAAACCCGGAACAATATGCAGAACATGCCAAAATTTGTCTCGCAGCGTGAATCAAACCCGTACCTCTTATGTATCAGCTGGTTCCTAGCCTAAAGTTGCCACCGAGATCATCGTGCTATATGAGTTGCACCTTAATTATATCAATACAATATTTTTAAAACTAACAAAGATTCGACTACTAAACCAAGAAAACAAAAAATATATTCCCTTGTCATAGGGAGTTTGGTTCATTTATCGAATCATATAATTATGCATTCACATCACTAGTAGAAATTTCAGCTGAACTACAATAGGTGCTTATTACGAAATAAACAAAATAGAACTATGATTTTAGCCTTGATATTTATAAAGATAAACACCTAAAAACCTTCGCATGTCTGTCTGTTTCTCTTTAGGGCATAGACAGTTCATGACTTGGTATTCTACAGTTTAATTTTGATGACCTCGATGTCTGCGATGCCATAGTTGCTGGTTTGATTCCAGCAACGGGACAAATGTTTACACGTTCTGTAGATATTTGCTCTTGGTCTGGATGTAGTAGTAACCCGGTACTCGTAGTTTCTGATACCAACGACCCAGGGAATCCTAGTATAGGGTAGGTCTATAAATGGGCCTGTTTTTTTATTATTATTATTTTCCTTTATACAATTAGAAACTCAGGCTTACACCTGAAACCTTGACAAGCATTAGTAGAGGCTTTTTTTGTACTGACATTATCATATAAAATACGTAATCTTGTAGATGGCGACTAATAAAAGCTATTGGAAATATGGTTAATAAACTGGGCAATTGGAGGAGTATATGCTTATGGAATAGGTGCTGGGCTATGTAGGACAAAATGGCACCGGCCAATTCTATCTAAAATTCAGCTCAATTTCAGTCATGTTGACTCGCCATCTACTAAATGGGTCCCTATAAGTGACGCCAATGGTAGGCAGCGTACAGGCAACTTGTGGTGTCGAGAGGAGTGCTGTAGTTTCCCTAAACGCTACTTTCTTACATTGTCTTTATCACTTCCACCTTCCACAAAGGTTTCACTCTTGCACCTCCACACCCGACCGTCTAAGGAAAGCCAAGCTAAGATCAGGGATCTCTATCGATCCCAAGGAGTGAATTGGACTGTGCGGTGTTGCCATGCCCGATAATTATGCAGTATGATGTAAAAATCGTTAAAAGCGAAATGTAGGCTAATAATAATACAAGCTCTGCTTAGTTTGGGGCTAGATGATGTTGTATAAAAAATGTCCAGCATTATTTAATAGTCCGTTCTGCTGTCCGGCGATGCGTTATTTGTTAAAATATTAAGACAGGAATATACGTATGTACTAAAATTTTAATTTTAATAATTATTATGGCCTATCTTGTTCCTCGGTCATAATTATATTTTTTTTACCACAATGACGTCAGTCAATAAACATCTATTTCCTTAAAATTATGTTCATAAAGTTCCTCAAAAAAGATGCCTGCCATAGCCTTGACCTGAGTAAAAACTAACCGGATATTACACAACACAGCCCAAAGACCTTATTGACCCATAGACTCATAGACAAAAACGCACAGACAAATAAAAACTGTGCCTTTTAAAATCAGTCTATGTTAGATCTGATTGATGTTTAAATTAGTGCTGTGGACTCTACGCTGATTGGAAGATATATAAAAGGCGGGAAACAAACTAATCCTTCTATCCTATTTTAAATAGTAAAATAATAATTATGTCTTTTAGTTTTAAGGTAAGATGGATTGTGTGAAGGATGACATGGTGAGAAAGGAGTAAATACTGAGATGACGGCTGATAGTGTGCCGACCCCACGTAATGTGGGATAAGGACAAGAAGATGATGATTTTAGTTTTAAGGTATTTATGCTATAGGCCCTGTATTATACGTGAAGATGCTTTACTGTGTTGACTGAATTAAATGAATTATTATTATTTATAAAGTGTTGAAAAGACCTAAGAACTATTGTGCTTTAATTCATTTTAAAGTTATCAACGCCATCTGTGGAATAGAGGAAACATCTCGTGTGATCCAAAGTTCATCTAGTGAGTTGCGAGGTCAATGATCACGTTACATCATTGCGATCGTGAATATGAGATGGAGCCTATTTTGATTTAGTTCGAGAAGGAAAAGTTTATGAATAAAAAATACAAAAGTTACTTGAAACTCAATAGCAGTGATAATATGACATGAGATGAATATATGAGAATGAAATGAGATAAATTTAATACTTAACAAAAAAAGATAAAAGGGTATCTAAAAAAGAAATGGAAGAATGCTATACCTATCTAGTTATAATGAATTGCATGCAATATAAATATTTTCCTAAAATATTATAATCATACTAACCTTAATCATATATTTTGAAATTTTGTAATATAATGCCGATCGATTTCTATTTTAGGGGCTATTTATAATATTTTTCTATTTTAGAATAAGCAAATAAAGCCAAGAGACGAAAGGCTCTCTCGGTCTCTAGACTATCTGCAACTTAACAACTCCATCGACTGTTTTATGTAGTCGTAGATAGGTGGTATATTTTGTTTTTATATTCACTGAGATAACTTTGGCCAAAGTTCTACGGCAGACTGAGGTACCTGAATAACTTTTTTAGAATAGAATAGAATAAAGAATACAATAGAATAATCGCTTATGACTGCTGGGAATCGAGACATAAACGACAATATTTTGCCTTATTTATACAAAATCTGTGTAAAAGCATAATCAAACTTTTGATTTAACATTTTTATGACATACTTTAAAATAAACATTAATTTTATTTTCACGATTGAGGTATTATATACTCAGTAATAACTTTATTTGTAATTTTTTTTCAATAAAAATATCCTGTTTCATGGTCATAACTTTGGGATTGCTTGGGTCCGCCGAAATAATTTTCGATGGGCTTATCAATTAATGACGTGACTAGTTTATTATCAAAATATGTATGTGTTGCTCCTTCTTCTACAGTGTCAAAGTCTTCACTTAAAATTTCACTGGAAGTTGATTTACTGTCTTCAATAGTTGTAGCCGTGTCACTTTTAAAGTCTTTCTCGTATTCATTAGAATACGGAGTTGATGATCTCATTATGTACTCATCACCGAATAAACTGTTGGAATAATATCCATTAACATTAGTATTGGATGATGAAATATCTTGAATAGGTCTTCCAAAACCATCTACTTTGATGTTTAGAGTATGTTCTGACTGAAATTCATCAAGAGTATAAATTGGTTTATAAGTTGATGTTGGAATATCTTCAAAAGTTTCTGGAATTGCAAAAATAGTTTGAAAGTATCCCTCGTTTGCAACATAATTAGTAGCAGAATTTGGTGATGTATTTTCGATTCCTATTGACGGATATGTTGTATTATATTGATTTGAATCACCCAATTGCTGACTTTTATACTGTGAAGGCATTGGTGTAGTCAACAGGTAGTTAGCTGTACTCAAATTGTTTCTTGTAGATGGTAAACTATTATCAACTCTGTTTTCTATGGCTTCATAGGCTTGATTAGAAAGATTTGTGCCTAGAGAAATTTTATATGGTCTTCCTGTATTAGCTGTAACAATATTTTAATTTAAATTTGTTACTGTAGTTGTTTGTTTATCTGCAGTTGACTCATCATTAGTTTGCAGATTCAAAGGTTCTTTTGTGGTAAAATAACTTGTCATTTTTGCGGAGGGTTTCTCAGGAAATTGATCTTTGTTTTGATTCTGGGCAATATAGTAAAATCCTGTAACTGGAACGGACTTGATCTCTAGATTGCTATTTTGCTCAGAAATTCCTTCTAAAGATAGTTCGTTTTGAACTTTTCTTTCAATAAACTTGTTTCTAGGTGGAACATAGTAATATGCATTTTCAGGTACAGTCATCTCAAGTCTCTTATTTGAATCAAAACTAGACTTAGTCGTGACTTGATTATTAGTCATGCTATTCAAGTGTCCAGTTATTTGATAATTATAAGAACCTTTGTTTCCGTTAGATGATATAGTGCCCTGTAGTGGTTCGTTCTTACTATCAGTTGTGTTTTTAGCTTTTATGTAGAAATTGGGTATACTAGGTTTATGAAGTCTTGGTTTGATATTGTCTGCTTTTATGATTGGTACTCGAAGACGACTACTGTTTTCTCCGTCCTGGCTGTTGATAAGATTTACTTCATTTCTCTGGACGAATTGCTCTCTTTTCATTCCGTATTGTCCATTTAAATCGCTCTGTTGAAAGTTTTTCTAATTTTTACTATCAGTTTCTTTAATAAGATCTTTCGTAGTAAAATATTTTTTTATTTTCGTAGGTCTTATAACTCTTTTCCTGTTTTCGGCTTCTAGGCTCTTTTGCTTGTTATGTAGATAACGATTAACTGGCCCTTGGTATTTCAAATGTCCATACCTTTTTTCATCATACGACCCTAAAAAAAAAAGCAAATATGTACTGACCTAGACAAAAAAAAACAACTCAAACCGAAGTTTTAAAATGGTTCTTCTTACCATCATGAAAGATACCAGCTTCTTTATCTTTATTAGCTTGATCTATAACTTTTTGGATGGCTTCAGGAATAGGTGGAGGCGTAGGAAGATGATCTCCATTGGGCTGGAAACCATTTTCATCGGCAGTATAGGTTATGCTATAGACTTTTCCATCATCACCAGTAAACGAATATGATCCTTGAGCTTTGACACCATCCAGTGTTGATGCACTTTCATCAATATGAATTCCATTGGAGGTATCAAAACTGTTAAAAAATCCTTCAGGAGTTAGAATATTTTCGTAATTAAGAATGGTAGCTGTCTTTTCTAATGCTTGAGGCCTTTCTGGTTTTTCTTGTAAATACTTTTGAGTTTCTTGCTTGTCTGGTCTTGTTGTTATAGCGATGTATTGAGTTATTTCAGGTTGAATTCTAAGATTTGGTGTAGATAAAGTACTAGTTACATGATGGATTTTTCAGAATTAGACCTGAACATTTCATTTGGTATTGAAATATCATCAGAATTATTATCAAGATGATTTTTACTGTAATCGTCAAATGTATTTACTGGCTTGGATTGGATGCCCATGGGATTACCACCATACATTCCAAAAGCATTCGGTTCATAATTATTATTTTGCATAATGCCTGTTGGTATAGCAATTATAGGCATATGACCCGGTGTCTCAAAATTATCACGACTATTCCAATGGTAAAATATTCCCTCCTTTTCAGTGGAGATTCCTTCTTCATTCAGAGGATATCTTGAATTAGGTGATCCATTTTCGACTGTGCTTTCCAATTCAAGGCCCATAGGTATCACATCCATTTCAAAGCCACTATTCAGGTGCACTGGAGTGTCGATTAACATTTCTTTATCACCAGTTTTAACATCAAAGTTAACAGTTTTAAAAACTCCACTTTGAAATTCAGATCTTTCAATTTCAGATCCTACACGAGATGTTGCACTATTTTCTAACCCAAATATTGGAGTTTCTTCAGGATATTCGAGAGGAGTTTGAAGATGAAGAGAAAGTGCACTTCTTTGGTTTGTTTCACTAGAATACTAGAATTAACTCTTGTTAGGATAGCTTTCACTAACTTCTTGATCACTCATTGTAAATTTCATGACAAAAAAACATTGGCATGGACACCTTTTATGTACTTGGTCAAGGAACAAAGCCGGTCTGATCACGGTTACCTAACGGGTACATTTTCAAACACTTTTTTGAAGACATTAGAAAATTAACTGAAGGTTTCTATTGTCACAAAGCAAATAAGTAAAAAAACATTGAAAAAAACAATAATACCAACCACAAAGAACTTCATATCTGTTGTTTCTTCAACAGGGTTGGAAGATATGTGACGAGTTCCATTAAACAATTGTATTTATACCTTCGAATAATAACTTCTAATGACTATTTAGTACGTGACAGGCGGACAACAACGTGACAAAACCTTAATTAATGTTGTCAAACCTAAGTCAGTAATTAGGAATGCTTATTTTATTTCGTCATTATCGGTCATAGGATATGATGTGACCTTGACAATTTCGTGGCCCACAGTGTAGGTAATGACTCGATTGAGACAGGAGTGTCATTATTCTCTGCTCATTCATAACTTAAGAGCTTTTTTTTTCGGCACTTTTGATACAATTCTTCCATTTTCATGCTTGTGCAGTATAGTTTTCCCCTTCTGCAACGCAGTTCCAGGATCAGCGTACAGCTCTTTGATGTCCAATCACAAGCCATGTCAGAAATCAATATCTTGCCTATTCTCTGCTCATTCATAACTTAAGAGCTTTTTTTTTTCGGTACTTTTTTTGATACAATTCTTCCATTTTCATGCTTGTGCAGTATAGTTTTCCCATTCTGCAACTCAGTTCCAGGATCAGCGTACAGCTCTTTGATGTCCAATCAGAAGCCATGTCAGAAATCAATATCTTGCCTATTCTCTGCTCATTCATAATTGAAGAGCTATTTTTATTTCGGTACTTTTGATACAATTCTTCCATTTTCATGCTTGTGCAGTATAGTTTTCCCCTTCTGCAACGGAGTTCCAGGATCAGTGTACTTTGATGTCCAATCAGAAGCCATATCAGAAATAAATAACTTGCCTTCTACCGGTACTGATACGGCTACTGCCCTGCATGAGATGAATGCTTATTTACTAGGCGTAACATGACGAGCGTCTTGTTGCTTGTCTCCGTTCAACACGTAATTGTGCATTATATTAAGATACAACATGATGAGTACCATGCTATCAACATATTAAGGAACATGTTTCACCTAAAATGTTGCCTAAGCTATGTATTTAAGCTTAACAGGTAAGCATGTCCCAGCAGACGCCTCCCTGCATTCCTGTTGACCCTAAGCGGGTAGAATTTTATGTATTGAAACTCTTACTACAAGACTATATCAAGGATCTAGGTACTGAATTAAGTCAAAGTCAAAGTCTAAGTCAAAATTCATTTGTTCATTAAAATCACAAGGATCACTTTGAAACGTCGGTTTTATCTACTGACTGTTCTTCCGCGACCAAGCCAGGAAAGAAAGCCTGGTTATTCTGTTAAATGATCCTTTTACAAAACAACGAGTTGGAGCATTTTCAATCCCAAGAGTTTTTATCATCTAAATAATCAGATATATTATAGTAGGTATGCCTTTTTATAAAGTTGTTTTTTAATTACGTTTTTAAATTTGTTAATTGTCAATTTTTGTAAATCTCTTGGGAGATCTAAGCATGTCTATCATGGGCAGGGGTAATTCACGGATTACATCTACGGCTAACATGGAGTTCTAGATCGATTCTAAATGATCCTTGTGATTTCTATGAATATAGATTGACTATAAATTTAAGTGGCGTTTACACGAAAATAAATGCGGTAGACATCTGCATCTCAAGTGTCGCGGCGGCGTCTGACAATCGATCTGTAGACAAGTGTCGTGTAATAAGATAACATTTAACGTATATAAGTAAGTATATCAGTCATATTGTTCCCATAATACAAGCTCTGCTTAGTTTGGGGCTAGATGATGCTGTGTGAAAAATGTCCAGCATTATTTATTTATTTTATTTACATGTTAATTTTATTCTTTGTATAAATCCAAGCTATCGTCAAATTCGATTGCGTAGACAGATCGTTGAAGAGGTCGAAAGATGCACGATCGATTTCAATCTCGAAAGATTATAATCACTATTGTCCGTAATTACTTTTCGTTTTCCATGACCCCTGACCGTAGGGTAGGATAGTTTTATTTTATTGGTATACATATAGTAAAATGTAATACGATAAGGTATCGTTGAAAGACTTGGAAGGGACTAAGTGAGTTATCAGTTTTTAAACAATTAATTTTTTATTCACCAAAAACACCGTTATTTTGTAATCTTTTATTTCAACAACGGCTTCTGCCACCTTTTTTATTAAATATTTTAGTTTTTTTATCGTATTAATTCTATTTTAATGTATAGGTATGTTAATTCAGTAGGATAGTGACTAGTCTCAATAATGGAACTGTGTATTATTTTGTGAATAGCTTGTGAATTAAAAAGTTTGTTTAAAATCTGAACTGAGTGGTGTAGGTTTTTTCGGTTTATTTTTTTCGATTATTATTTTGTTACGGTCATTACACTTTTTTTCGTGCAAATACCTAATGAACTCAGCATGGTTCTATTTAAATATTATTTAAGAAAAATAATAAGTTTCCTATAAAAACAATAATATCATCCAAAATACAATATTACTTTTCTTTTTCACACAACATTCGATCCAACATAACGTCCTGTACAACCGCCATAAATTATGTAATATCATAATAACGAAAATGGAAAAGATTGAATTCATAAATACTTTATTCATTAGTCAACACAACATAGGAGTCAGTTAGAATTTATCAATAACGGTAGCCGTTCTTAGAGTCAAAACTTTGCTGGCGTCTACCAAATCCAGTACCACCCTGAGCAGTGGCAAAAGGAGGTAGGTAAGCCTTTTCAACACCGACAGCTGAAGAACCCCTTCCTGCCGAAGATCCTGTGATTGCTGAAGTAGGACCTCTAGGAGCGTTAATGTCAGAAGGGTAGTTTCGGGAAAAAGCAGCATTGGTGACGACAGCATCGTCGTCTTTTCCATTGAAAGCATTGTTCTGTTGGTAGGTTTGTTGGCCATTGTAAGTGTTGCTATCGCTGGCGTATTTCCCTTCGTTGTATGAACCTGTTGATTAAAAAAGGGTATTGAGAAATTTTTTTCTTCAAAATCCGTAAAATCGGTGTTTCTCATATTTCTGTACGACGCATAACGTGGACTCTTTTGAAGCTTGAGAGATAAAGATAGAAGCACTCGAAATTGTGGTGCTGGAGGATAATGGACTCGTGCACTTGTTTATGTACCAATCAGTCACCCGTGAGTTACGCTGACTAAATCAAGACCACATTGGATGGTCCACTGTATGAATACGCCAAGAAAGCTGGTATATAGGACAAAAGACGAAAAATCGTCATAGCCACAACCCCCTGTAGTATAGTGGTGGTAACTCTGGTATTTCTAACCATCATCATAGATGCCAGCGGCCTCATCACGAGCGTTCTGCTCCAATGCCTTCAAGATTTCTTCAGGGACAGGAGGAGATGTGGGGATATGGTCGCCTTGGGCCACGAAGCCGTTCTGGTCGGCGGTGTATCTGAAATGGTTACAGACAAACCGACACATCAGTAAGCAGTCTTTACATAATCTGTCTTAAGTTTAGGTATTCCAATTAAACAGGGTTTAAGGAATAGCCAGAGTGATTAATTCCTAAATCACTATATGAAATCACCCTTGATTTTTTTTTTGTCTATTTTCGTTGGCATTTTTTTATTTATCTGTTAAAACCATTTGCTGCTTAGCTTGTTCACAAGTGAAAGAGAACAGTCCACTCTGTTCATCAATATTAAATATTTGTTAGTATTATCGTAGTCATAACTATCTTTACAAAAAAATATTTTGTTTTTTTTCCAACTTACCTGATTGAGTAGACCTGGCCATCATCACCCGTGTAAGAGTATCCGCCTTGAGCTTCCACTCCATTCGTTGCCACTCCACTCTCCTCAGCATAGATCCCATTCTCTGTCTCATAAGCATACGCGAAGGTCTCTCCATCGTTAGAATTGTCCTGACGAAGAATGGCAGCGTTTCTTTCCAAAGCTGCCTGAGCGCGTTCAGGGCGAGTTTCATAATTTCCATTTACATTGTTAAACTCCGAGTTCTTGGCGAAAGCATCGGGCTGGGAGATTTCGATCCCATTTTGGGAGAAACCGTTTCCATTGTTAGAGAAACCGTTTCCACTTTGAGAAAATCCATTTCCACTTTGGGAGAATCCGTTGTTTTGGGAGTAGGAGTTCCCTGAGGGTCCAGAGATAGGTGCTTGGAGGAAGTTTCCGGATCCTCCAGAGGTTCGAGCATAGGAGGGAGGCAGGTAAGTCCTTTCCAGTTTAGCGCCATGGGCCAAGGCGATGGATGCTAGGATAATGAACTGCAAACAGGAAAAAAAACACAAAAACTATCACTAATAGGTATAATTAGTGTTTTTAATTAAAAAAAACATTCTATATTATTATTATTTTTTTTACAAATTGTCAGCTACAACACCTCTTCCTATAATCTGTGGATACCAAAGTACCTACAGACCGAAAATAGCTAAGTCTTTGGTTATTTGTTGTATTTTTCTTCTTACCACTCTCATTTTATATTTTCTCACGAGATATCTCGACGATATGCTACCTGTAACTGATAAAGTTCAATGATGTCTACAATATTTATAGTGATGCCTACTTTTATCGATCTAGTTCAAAGATGTTCAGAATTCGTGCATTTCATAATCGGGGTAGGTGCTGCGTGATAGACCGGTCTAATTGTGGTGAATGGTGTTGTGTAGTATGTCAGAAGGATTTTTTAGAAAAATCTAAAATTCTATCTATGGATCAGACTATAATTATATTTTTGACATCTTCTCTCCTTGACTTTTGTTTAGAAACTTATACAAAAATATTATGTTAACATACATAAAGAAACAAGTGAACGCATAAAACGGGCACCTTACAGTCGCTGGTAAAAAAAGTTACGTAAGTTGGCCGTAGCTACGTACCGATAGCATATTATTTACAATATACATATTATTATATACAAAACAAACAGAGATCTTAGTCATTTTAATTGATAGGTTGTTGCAATGGAGTTAAAGTAGCTAAAAAAACAATACACTTATAATAAAAAATAAATGAAGCCTAATATATTAAAATTAAATCAAAAGAATACAATAAATAATTTATTACAGGAGGTTTGGAATAAAGTACTTACTTGATAGTTGTTTGAATAAAATGCAGTTAAAGATATGGGTTGAAGCCAAATGCTACAAATCCTTTTTTATAAAACAAAAATAAATAATATAAATATTTTTTTGGATATACTTAACTAAGTAGTAGTTCTTTTATTAGTAATCAAAGTCAAGTCAAAATCAAAATTCATTTATTCATTAAAATCACAAGGATCACTTTGAAACGTCGGTTTTATCTACTGCCTGTTCATTTTCAATCCCAATAGATTTTATCATCTAAATAATCACATATTTTATAGTATGCCTTTTATAAGTGGTTTTAATAACTTTTTTTAATTTGTTAATCGACAATTTTTGTATATCTTTTGGGAGTTTGTTATAAAAGCGTACACCTTACCCTTTAAACGATTTACTAACTTTATGAAGTTTACAAGTGGCAACAGCGAGTTTATCTTTATTTCTGAAATTAACACTTGCCTGTTTCACGTACCCTCCAGGCGTCGAAAACTTACAACCAATGTAAGTTTTCGACGAAACGATGTGTACTATTGGTTCCTGGTTGTACTATGGTTAAAAATAAATGAGTATGAGTAAGAGTAACATTGTGATAATCGCTTGTTTTCTTAAACAAATTAATATTTTTGTAGATCAGATTTTCATAGATGTATTGAGAAGGAAATGTCATTATATTTTTTTTTAGACTTCTGATGAAGTGACGAATGATTGGCAACATATTGCATAACACCATCGCTTAATAAATCCAATTTCAATAGTCTGCTCTATTGATGGACTTATCGATGATTTACCTTGCGCATCATTATCTGTTAGATACTTTTACAAGTTTAACCATGGGCTTATGATTTGGCAGCGAGCTTTTTAAGAGACAACTTTGTTTGTCTATTTTGTTCTTGACTTCCACCTAATCATAGCTTATTAATTGTAAAAACGGGATTTTTCACGTACCGCACTATCGGTTTATATAAGCACTATAAATTTCGACGCATCCGCGCCGCGGAGGGAGAGCGTCGCGATCACTCACCCTGATGAAGACTCGGAATGAGTCGAAACTTAGTCGGTACCTTCACTGAAAAATCCCGTTTTTACAATGAATAATCAAATTCACGATAGTTTTTGGAATAATCATAGCTTTTTGTATTTTTTTGAAATGCCAAAAAGGTTTTATAGCATTTTTTTTTTGTACGTAATTCATACTATTTAGTGAGTAATTTAAAATAACATAGACCTTTTATAGCTCTTTTTTTGAACATAGACAAGGTATTTTACGCTAATTCTGTACAGTTTAATGAAAATCCCTTTTGCTATGGAGTTTCTTAAATAAATCGTACAATGAAAAGTCATTTAAATTGCTTGTTTCATTTATATTTGAAACACCGGAATTCAAATTTCATTCAGCTCTTGGTAAAATACAGCTGACCAGTGAAAAAGAACCTAAGGCTCAGGTAAATAAATGGTAATCAGTTGTAAAAATCCTTTGACCACACTGGTTCTTTCAACAATGGTCACAAGGCCATTGACCTTCTAGAAGCTACCATACCTAGTCACAGAATTAACAGAGTGACCAAGAAAGAACACAACAAAGAAGAAGAAATCTCAAGATACTTGATTAAGATGAATTAACACCAATACTTAGTATTTCACAAACTTTTCAAGAATGATAAATCATTTATTTTATTAATAACTAGCTACTGCCCACGGATTCGCCCGCGTGGTACCTGGATAAAAGTACCCGTAGCTCTTACCGTTCGTAAGCAACGCATTCGCTCGACCGTTTTTACGTCGACTTTGCAAAATTTTTTCCACAATAAGCCTTTTTATTTCATCGGGATATTACAGCCTATGTATACCTTGAAAATCAATTCTACTTTTAGAAATCGGAGATTACCTCCTAAATCCAAACTTAAAACTAGGTTATTAACTTAATAACTAATTTAGTGTTTTGAATGAGTTTTCATAATAGAGGTCAATCATATCATTCTGCAATAAAGCATTCTAGTTTTTTTTTTTTTGCTGGACATTTTTCACATAGCATCATTTAGCCCCAAACTAAGCAGAACTCTCATATACTACTTATATACTTTTTTTTTGTAAATACATACATATTATACATGGAAAATACCCAGACGCGAGACAAATATTTGCAGATCTTACAAACATTTATACCGCGGCGGGAATCGAATCCACAACCTTCTGCGTCTCAGGCGGACCTTCGCCCACTGTGCCACAGATGTCGTCATGTATTATTTAAGCCTAGTAGTAGATTATTTACATAATATAAGTAAATATATCACAATTATCTAGTGAGAGAACTTGGTAATTAATAGATTGTGTAATAAAAGCAATATTAGCTTAGCCCTAGATTAGTTTCAATTCGTGATTGATTTTTTCATCAAAGGCCATGAGTCAAGTCTAGAACACGATCCGCAATTATGCAGTTGATGAACTATTCAATAAGTAATTAAAATAATGTGTCTGTGTTATGTTTAAGAGTTCCTGTCATAAAATAATTTTATAGCAAAAATTACGTGAAAGTACGAAGGTAATTGGCTCATTATAATCACATGTTTATAGAACAAAATTAAAAAAAAAAAATACTCTCTTTACATCATTGATTGCAGCGCTCCCTAGTGACATATGGCAACAAAACCTATCATAAAACCTTGTTGACACATAAATCAAATCCAAAAAACCGAATTATCTACAATCCGATAAGCCGTTTAGGAGTTAAAAGGTTATAACAGAAAAAAAAACAAAAATACACTCTTATAACTCGCTCCTAACATCGTGAGTAGTAGAATAATGAAGCCTTAAATTATTTCTCGTCCTCATTAGCTGGCAAGACTGAAAAAACAATTTTGTTTCAAAACGTATCTAGATTACCGGCTCGCATCGCATCGCATGATCACTAATTTTGTGTAGTTACGAGCTTGATTATTATTATTATTTTTTATATTATTAACATTATTATGTTTCATACCAATTGACCGTAGTTATACAGAAAGAGACCAAACGCAATAAAAACGGACTTAACACAAAGTAATTTATTGTAGTTTATTCAGTGGAGCTCACATTTATAAATAAATGGGATGGTAATAACTTAACCAATATAATTTATTGTAAACATGCCCACATTAAATTTAAAACATAACTACTCCTGATCCACTTATAATTTCAAACTAATTATCTAATCTTAAAAAAAAAACAATAAACTTCAGAATGTTTGCCCAGCAATTAGTCTGCAAGCTTTTGCCACTTTCAACTTACCTTTCCTTATGCAAGTTTTAAGGCTTTTGCCACTTTTGACTTAGCTTTCCTTATGCAAGTTATAAGGCTTTTGCCACTTTTGACTTAGCTTTTCTTATGCAAGTTATAAGGCTTTTGCCACTTTCAACTTACCTTTCCTTATGCAAGTTATAAGGCTTTTGCCACTTTTGACTTAGCTTTCCTTATGCAAGTTTTAAGGCTTTTGCCACTTTTGACTTAGCTTTCCTTACGCAAGTTACAAGGCTTTTGCCACTTTTGACTTAGCTTGCCTTAACGCTATGTCGATAACGTTTTACACCCATAATCAGTGGATGACGTATATCAAGGAGTGGCAAAAAATAGGAATTAGATTCATAACCAAGCCTTGACCCTACCTGTCATCATATTTTATTTTAGCCATGTATGTTGTATGGTAACATACATTATTCATTGCACAAGCGAAATAGTTAACAATTACATTAAAAAGTCATATATCATTGGAATAGATTCGTTTATTTAGCCGGAAGGTGATTTATTTGGCTTCGTTAACATTTTGTAAGTACGGTCTCGGCAGTTAATTTGTGAGCCACCCAATTGTAAAATTTACGCTGAAGATAGACGTAAACATTGTATTTTTTTATTCAAATGCTTAGATAGGAACAATCAGTTAGATATTTTGAATAACTAATAATCAGCATCGCGTTCTTCTCCTCTATCTAGGAGAAGAACGCAATGGCGCGGCGGGCGTGTAGCCGGATGCGACGCTAGAGGTGCGGGTTCGATACTCGCTGTGGGACAAATGTTTGCATGTTCTGCAGACATTTGTTCTGGGTCTGGGTGTGGTACCACAGTACCCGTAGTTCCTGATACTCACGACAAAGGGAACTCAGGACTTTGTATGTATCTGTTAGGTGTTTATTTATTTATTTAAATAATAATGTACATTGAAAGTTGTTAAACCTCACACTAGAGTTCCGATTTTAAGGTCCATGGTGATATAGGAATTATTTGATAAATCGAAAGTTATATATTTTACGTGTAAGTAAAATAACATAATTCTCTTTTTAAAACAGTTGATGATTATATAACTTATCAACTAAAATGTATGACGTTCAGTAAACTCCTACTAATATTATAAACGCTAAAGTATGTAAGGATGGATGTTTGTTACTCTTTCACGAAAAAAATACTAAACAGATTTTGATAGAACTTTATAGTAATATAGCTTAAACATATGAATAACACATAGGCTTTTTATCCGGGTACCACGCGGGCGAAGCCGTGGGCAGAAGCTAGTATTTAAAATATTTTTAATAATTTTTTTCACACTTCATAAATCATTTTTTTCACATCAGGAATTCCAGGGTATCAGAAAATACGAGTACCGTAATAACACAACACCCAGACCCGGAACAAATATCTGCAGAAATTCAAACGCTTGTCCCGAAGCGGGAATCAAATCCGCACTTCTTGCGTCGCAGCCGGCTACATGCCCGCTACGCCATTGAGTTTAAGGCTTAACTCAAGTAAATAAACTACCTACACTAGGAAGGTAATCAAGTGTGTAAACCTCTTATCTGCCACGTCACAACCGATCACACGATATCTATCATTAAAGCTGTTTCGCACCAGTAAACCACTATTACCTTTAGCATTACCGTACTAACGATGTCGTGAATTGGCCTTATAAAAAATAAATCAGCAAAACGAGTTGGGGTATAAGGCAATATGTAACATCCCCCACCAATCTGATTTGTTTTTTCATCATCATCTGCCTACTGAACATAAGTTGCCAGGAAAGAGTGCAATGACGAACAGTCTTGAGCCACACCCGTCCATCAGTTTTACGAAAATATATCCTACTAATATTATAAATATACTATACTACTAAAATTGTAAATGTGAAAGTTTAGATGTTCGTTGCGATTAATCTCTGCAACGGCTGAACCGATTTGAATAAAATTGCGAACAAGAATGGATGACCAATGACATGGTAAAGGTCGCATGTCACCATGTCATCGGCCCATCGTGTAGAAGTTTATACATGGAGGTGGCCTAAGATCGTTTATCATGGCACTCTTTGGGAGCGGCCTATTTCCAGCAGTGACCTACGCCATTGAGGCGATTTCTACAGATTAAGCATGGAACATTTCATGAGTATTAAGTACAAAATCATATGATATAAGTTTTCATACGTCATATTTCATACGTCTGCTACTTTCCTCCACACAGTCTGCTAAAAATCGCATTCTTTCGGATTTCATCATGAGACATCGGTCGGTAAAACCAAACCGTCGTCGCCGTGTCAACGAGCGAGATACGCTTAGTGCCTATTATGGCGAGCTAGAAAGAGCGAAACATACTTTACTGATGCAACGTCAAACGATCCTTATTGATGATCTTTGACTGTGATTTCTATTTCAGCGTAAGTTAATTATAAACTTTAATTGTACATTCGTAAAGTTATTTTTTTATTGTAATAATTTCAGTAAAAATAGTTAGCACCTCCTGTAGCAAACTTCACAAAATTAAAAATTGCTGTCAAAATACAATTTTACAATTTCTTCATAGTATTAATTTCATCAAATGAAAATGAATTAAAAGGAACAATAATTTCCATGCTTACAACATATCTTAAGTACAAACACATTTATAGAAATAATATAACTTAGTAGTAAGTACTTAATATGTACCTATATTGTTATCGTAGTTTTTACTGTTAGGGTAAGTAAGATAAATAAATGGCTTTATTAGTTATATATTATTTTATTTATGTCCAGCAATTCACTTCTACGGGCTGTTTAGATGATGATGAGCCATAAACAGGCCAATACGGTACACCGCGACTATAAGCTTCTTCACACGACCCATGCATGTTATAAGTTTCATCACACGGGTAATCGTTTCTAAATATACCTTTTTGTCCCATGACTTGAAATACACCAAGAAATCGTTAGAAACATAACTAATAGATTTTAGAATAAACCTTTTAGAATAATTTTAGGATGAAGAATATTCCGAGAGCTTAAAAAGGAGCATAAAAAAAAGATTGATATTTTTTTTGTCATTTTTTTTATTTAAAACCATAATATATTGTAACGTGATAACCATGGTGCGATGGGCGTGGCCGGATCATGCGTCACCAAACTTGCCGAGACTTGAAGCGGGGAGCGGGCGCGCCGCTGGCCACTTTTACTCGGACGGTCGGAGCGTGCGGACGTGCTAGAGAGCTAATTGCTTCTTTATTAAATTCATTTAATTCGATTTATTAATAATGACTAGAAGAGTTCTGTTTTATGTTTCACTTTGTATTTTTAATAAATTTTGATTCTGGTCGATTATATCAGAAGTGGGATTCCTACTTATTCCCATCGCTTTTGGTACACCTGACCTACATTAGAAAAGTGTTGCTAAAAAAAAAGATCTGATTCTGAGTATTTCATTTTGTTCGGTGAATGTGTACAGCTTTTTAACGATGAAAGTTCTTCTCGTTTAAGTAGGCAAAAGCGTAAGTCTAGTAAAGACGCGCTGGATGCCACCCTTGCTAGATTCACTTGAGCTACATTCTATTGCGCCACCGCCGTCCGAGTCTTAAACCCCACAGACACCGCAGCCCAATCTACCCGCGCTGACGAATAACGATGTGGCCGACAACACGCACGATGATGACTCCAAGGCGGGAGGGTTGTCTCTCAAGGTGACGGTCCTAATGGGGACACAACTGGCAGAATCGTGGAGACACTCACTTCGCTTGTTAAGGTCTCGTAATTACATTCACAATATCGTTGTCTGGTGCGATGAAGTCGATAGGGCTAAAGAAACGAATGGTTGGGATTATCACGTGTTCTAGACCGTTTGTCATCCATTTTTGTATTCAGTTTACTCTTGGGTCGCTTGAGTTTTGTGAAATTCAAACCGTAAGTACGTTTTTGTTGTAAAAAACGGGCATTCGATCTATTTTTGCTTTCAGAAACGCCGTTTTGAGGGTAAAAAGAAAAAGTTTGATGAAGTGAAAGTATTTATTTGAATCAACTCTTATTAAATCAAAAGGTTTGAAGTACGTTCTAGTGATGAACCGAGGCTTTCTTGTGGCGACATTACATCGACACGTAAGTCCGTCGTAGGTGTTAATCGAGCGGAGTATTGAACTTTATCTTGGAATAAATCGCGTTCGATTCGTGGTTTATTGTAAATGAGTTGCAAGGTTGATGGCAGGTTCAGCAAAAGAGTTGTCGAGAGCCATAAATTTACTGCGTTGCTTTCGTGAAAAGATTTCACCTTGGCATTTGAAAGTCGAAAAATATTTAAGGCAATTCATCAAAGAAAATAATCATCGCCCTCAAGAACCACCTATAACACTTTTGGCTAGGCGTGTTGAAGGTGGTAGTTGCACATTGATTTGTACAAAAGTGCGTAAAACTTTTGTGAGCTAATTTTTATGTTTTGAGTCAGGTGTAGCCGAGCTCTTACGCACATGTACTAATCCACACATGCGCTTAAGGACGCGCCTTGCTGGTGCGCGCGTCCTGTGTTGCTGTCCACACTCTTCTATAAGTGGAAGGACGCGCCTTGCTGGTGCGCGCGTCCTGTGTTCCTGTCCACACTCTTCCACGAGTGTGAGGACGCGCCTTGCTGGTGCGCGCGTCCTGTGTTCCTGTCCACACTCTTCCACGAGTGTGAGGACGCGCCTTGCTGGTGCGCGCGTCCTGTGTTCCTGTCCACACTCTTCCATGAGTGTGAGGACGCGCCTTGCTGGTGCGCGCGTCCTGTGTTCCTGTCTACACTCTTCCACGAGTGTGAGGACGCGCCTTGCTGGTGCGCACGTCCTGTGTTCCTGTCGACACTCTTCCACGAGTGTGAGGACGCGCCTTGCTGGTGCGCGCGTCCTGTGTTCCTGTCCACACTCTTCCACGAGTGTGAGGACGCGCCTTGCTGGTGCGCGCGTCCTGTGTTCCTGTCCACACTCTTCCATGAGTGGAAGGACGCGCCTTGCTGGTGCGCGCGTCCTGTGTTCCTGTCCACACTCTTCCATGAGTGGAAGGACGCGCCTTGCTGGTGCGCGCGTCCTGTGTTCCTGTCCACACTCTGCCATGAGTATGAGGACGCGCCTTGTTGGTGTGCGCGTCCTGTATATCTGTCCACACTCTTCTATGAGTGTGAGGACGTGCCTTGCTGGTCCGCGCGTCCTGAGTTGCTGTACACACTCTTCCATGAGTGTGAGTACGCGCCTTGCTGGTGCGCGCGTCCTGTATATCTGTCCACGCGCCCCTGTACGCGCGATGACGTGCCTTGATGTTGTGCGCATCCTGTGCGTGCTGATCACGCGCCCTTCTGCGTCTTGAGTTTCTGCGCGTGAGGTCACTTGAGGAGCTTCTGCTCGAACTACTGAATCATGTGGGCCTCTGATGCCGGATGCATCACAATTGTTCGACTGGTTCTCTTTCTGTATATAACTACTTCGGGTTATCGATGGTTTGAAAGGTCTCTGCTCTGTTCATATTTCTACAACAAGCATTCTGCTTGCTTGGTTGTTTCGATGAGCTGTTTACCTTACATAGCGGATATGTGCTGGTGAAGCTCTTGTAAAACGTTTTGGACTTTGTATGGCGGGTGATGTAAAGCCGGAATCTATCATTTGTTATGCTTTGAGTTTTAGCTTCCTCTGGAGCTATATAGGCAGTTAGCGTAAAGTTATATGAGCAGTTTTATGTTGTTTTCCCAATAGAATCTTTGTTGTAGACGCTTGAGTGCACGCTTGCGTCTATGGCATAAGAGTCTGTTTCAGTTTCATAAAAACGATCAATTGCTGTAATAGTTGTTTTACATTGAGCGCGTTGTCATGTACTTGGCATGGAGATGTCTTCTTTACCGCTTCACGTTGGTATTGAGTGTGATCCTCTACCGCTTCACGTTGGTATCGAGTGTGATTCTCTACCACGGCAGGGCAGTTAACTCTTAATGGGTTCTGTCATAGTTGGTATTGAGTGTGATCCTCTACCGCTTCACGTTGGTATTGAGTGTGATCCTCTACCGCTTCACGTTGGTATCGAGTGTGATTCTCTACCACGGCAGGGCAGTTAACTCTTAATGGGTTCTGTCATAGTTGGTATTGAGTGTGATCCTCTACCGCTTCACGTTGGTATTGAGTGTGATCCTCTACCGCTTCACGTTGGTATCGAGTGTGATTCTCTACCACGGCAGGGCAGTTAACTCTTAATGGGTTCTGTCATAGTTGGTATTGAGTGTGATCCTCTACCGCTTCACGTTGGTATTGAGTGTGATCCTCTACCGCTTCACGTTGGTATCGAGTGTGATTCTCTACCACGGCAGGGCAGTTAACTCTTAATGGGTTCTGTCATAGTTGGTATTGAGTGTGATCCTCTACCGCTTCACGTTGGTATTGAGTGTGATCCTCTACCGCTTCACGTTGGTATCGAGTGTGATTCTCTACCACGGCAGGGCAGTTAACTCTTAATGGGTTCTGTCATAGTTGGTATTGAGTGTGATCCTCTACCGCTTCACGTTGGTATTGAGTGTGATCCTCTACCGCTTCACGTTGGTATCGAGTGTGATTCTCTACCACGGCAGGGCAGTTAACTCTTAATGGGTTCTGTCATAGTTGGTATTGAGTGTGATCCTCTACCGCTTCACGTTGGTATTGAGTGTGATCCTCTACCGCTTCACGTTGGTATCGAGTGTGATTCTCTACCACGGCAGGGCAGTTAACTCTTAATGGGTTCTGTCATAGTTGGTATTGAGTGTGATCCTCTACCGCTTCACGTTGGTATTGAGTGTGATCCTCTACCGCTTCACGTTGGTATCGAGTGTGATTCTCTACCACGGCAGGGCAGTTAACTCTTAATGGGTTCTGTCATAGTTGGTATTGAGTGTGATTCTCTACCGCTTCACGTTGGCATCGAGTGTGATTCTCTGCCACGGAACACGTTGGTATCGAGTGTGATTCTCTACCACGGCAGGACAGTTAGCCTTTCAGGGGGCGCTGTCATGGTATACTAGTCACTACCAAAATTGTCTTTCCTGGCCAGGTTGTGTGTGTGTGTGTGTGTTGGGGGCCCTCGAGATTGATATGTGTGAATGTTACAAAAGGTTGAGTGCAATATGAATAACGTTTGTTGACGAATGTATAATCATTGAAAGCTATTTCTGAAAGGAGTATGCTTATTGGATTATTTTGAGGAATAATTTCTAAAATGTAAATTTCTCTACTCCTTTCAGCTGATGAGACTGATGAATCCATTCTAGAAACAACAGCTGAAGATGTGGCTGGCCCAAGTCGTGAGCATCCCAGAATTGCGGACGAGGTCGACCGCCCGTCAGGAGAGGCCGTGTAACGTGATAACCATGGTGCGATGGGCGTGGCCGGATCATGCGTCACCAAACTTGCCGAGACTTGAAGCGGGGAGCGGGCGCGCCGCTGGCCACTTTTACTCGGACGGTCGGAGCGTGCGGACGTGCTAGAGAGCTAATTGCTTCTTTATTAAATTCATTTAATTCGATTTATTAATAATGACTAGAAGAGTTCTGTTTTATGTTTCACTTTGTATTTTTAATAAATTTTGATTCTGGTCGATTATAATATTAACAATAATAATATATTTCGTCCATATTTGAGATCAGCATAATTCTACCATGTTTACATCATAAAGTCATGATAAGGGGAAAAAGTCATATTAATATTATGAAAATAATTAATAACAGACAAACAAGGTCCACTGGGCTTAAAGGTTTTATAGCTAAAAGCGATCTCTGACATACAATCTTTGGATGGACAGTTTCTCATGGATTTTTATACTGCCCTATTTGTCGCCGCCGTTATATTACAATAGTATACTGCTCAGCGCTTCTTGGAATTAGGGCAAACAATACATAGCCGTTGGTAGCGCCAACTATCATGATGATCGCTGAACCTGTACAAGAGTCAATCATTCTAATTGGATTATAACTTAGCTTTCGCAGAGATTAGAAGAGATTTATATTCCATTGTCTAGGCTTAACTAAGCTCGCCGTGCCGCTTGGAATTAGGGCAAACATTCGATTTGTTTTAAGATTTTGAAATGGAACTTTTTGTTAATCCCACTAGGAAAATCCACGAGATTTAATACGGCTTTTCCGTTTGGTATTCCTAGCTAAACTCCTGAGTGTGCAGAATCTAACGATATGACTTACCATAAAAATAATCCATCAGTTTAGAGAAAAATATATGTATTAGCCAAGGACCTATTCAGCAACCAATAACTGGAGATCAAGCGATTTTGGAGCATATTTCTTGAACTAAAACAAAAGTTATTTTCATAGTTTTTATTCGTTAATTTTTCATCACACAGTGATTCCTCCATAATGCTTATTTACTTTTTTGTAACTTGTACAAATTTATTAAAATCAGCTAGGAACATTTTTTTGTACTTTTACAATGCACTTATATCTACTCGAAATTCACTCTTCGCCTTTGGTTTCAGTATTTGTATCCTTCTTCTTCGCTGAAGCTGGGTGGCGCCCGTGGGGATCCGAAATGGCCTGGCCTGCTTTGGTCAGCAGACTTGAAGCCTTGAGGCTGTCCACCGAATGGGGAGTTGCCATTCTGAGGGGAGACTCCAAACTGAGCATTGCTTTTCTGAGGCTGCGAACCACCGAATTGAGAGTTTCCAGAGGGCCGGTTGTACTCATAGCCCGCATCAGGCATAGAGCCTGGAGCCTGTCCTAGGGGCCTTTTGAAACCATTTGAACCAGTCTGGGGCTGACCAAACCCGTTGGAAGATGGCCCGGAAGACGGCTGGCTACCAGAAAAGGGGCCGTTGGCGTTGGGCCTAGCAGGGGATCCAAAAGAAATCTGACCGTTGGAGCCGAAAGAGCTGGGGATTTTTGGACCTGATGGACCACTGGAACCAGAAGGACCGATGGGACTCTCAGGGTTGGAAGAAGGCGCAGATCCATAAGAACCCTGGGGCTTGGGGCTGGCTCCAAAGGATCCACTGGTGTCTGATGAAGGAAAAGCATTGTTTCCATTAGGCTTCGAAAATCCCTGAGGACCGGATGGTGCTCCGTTTTGGGGACGGTACTGCTGAGATGGCCTATTGACGCCGCTTCCAAATCCACCTTGGGGTTTGTTATATTGGTATCCCGAAGCATCTTGAGGTTGAGCTGGTCCTTCGGGACGTCCTGCAGAAAGAAACTGACCAGTTGGGGAAGCTTGGTATTGTTGAGGTTGAGCCGGACGGTTGGCACTAGTGGGGCCTGAAGAGTACTGCTGAGAAGGTCCTTGCTGGTTAAAACTGTTAGGCCCGGTTACACCATTCGAGCCAGTAGGTCCAGCAGAGTACTGTTGAGAAGGTCCTTGCTGACCAAAACCGGTGGGCCTGGTAGCACCATTTACACCAGTAGGTCCAGCAGAGTACTGTTGAGAAGGTCCTTGCTGGCCAAAACTATTTGGTCTAGCATCGCCATTTGACGAGGAACCATACAGCTGAGATGGAGACTTAGTTTGAGGTTGACCAAAACCATT